>LT934117.1:692060748-692119406 GCA_900231445.1 Triticum turgidum subsp. durum | reverse complement strand
TTAAAACATAACCTCGATAACTTCGACATGAGGGGGGGTCGTTAAAACATAACCTCGATAACTTCGGCATGGGGGTGGCGTCGGATAGGCATGAGAGATGCGGTCCACAAAGTATCCTCTCTTAAAAGATATTTAGGACTACTCATCAGACATGACGGGGAGGAGTCCTCGATGATGTTTTCCACTAATCGTTGCTCATATGCATATGATTCCTTGTTGTGATATTAAGTCCATGTTTTATTTTGATTCCTCCATGCAATTATATTATCTGTTTTGGATGTTTTATATGCATTAATATGCTATTTTATATTATTTTTGGGACTAACCTATTAATCTAGAGCCTAGAGCCAGTTCCTATTTTTTCCTTGTCTTTGAGTTCCGCAGAAAAGGAATACCAAATGGAGTCCAAACGGAATGAAACCTTTGCGATGATTTTTCTTGGACCAGAAGACAACCAGGAGACTTGGGGATGAAGTCGGAGGAGCCACGAGGCGGCCATAAGGATGGTGGGCGCGCCGAGAGGGGTAGGGTGCGCCCCACCGTTGTGGGCCCCCCATGACCCTCCTGACCTATTTCTTTTGCCTATATATTCCCATATATCCCCAAACCACCAGAGGCATCCAAGGAAAACACTTTTCCACCGTCGCAGCCTTCTGTACCTGTGAGATCCCATCTAGGGACCTTTTCCAGCACCCTGCAAGAGGGGGATTTAATCACAGAGGGCTTCTACATCAACTCTATTTCCCTTCCGATGAAGCGTGAGTAGTTTACCACAGACCTACGGGTCCATAGCTACTAGCTAGATGGCTTTTCTCTCTTTGATTCTCAATACCATGTTCGCCTCGATGTTCTTGGAGATCTATTCGATGTAATACTTTTTTGCGGTGTGTTTGTCAAGATCTGATTAATTATGGATTTACGATCAACTTATTTATGAATATTATTTGAATCTTTTCTTAATTCTTATATGCATGATTTGATATCTTTGTAATTCTCTTCAAACTATCGGTTTGGTTTGGCAAACTAGATTGATTTTTCTTGCAACGGGAGAAGTGCTTAGGTTTGGGTTCAATCTTGCGGTGTCCTTTCCCAGTGACAGTAGGGGTAGCAAGACACGTATTGTATTGTTGCCAATGAGGATAAAAAGATGGGGGGTTCATCATATTGCTTGAGTTAGTTCCTCTACATCATGTCATCTTACCTAATGCGTTACTCTGTTCTTCATGAACTTAACACTCGACATGCAGGCAGGAGTCGGTCAATGTGTGGAGTAATAGTAGTAGATGCAGAATTGTTTCGGTCTAGTTGACACGGACGTGATGCCTATATTCATGATCATTGCCTTAGAAATCGTCATAACTTTGCGCTTTTCTACCAATTGCTCTATAGTATTTTGTTCACCCACCGTATTATTTGCTATCTTGAGACAAGCCTCTAGTGAAACCTATGGCCCCCGGGTCTATTTTCCATCATAATAGTTTCCGATCTACTATTTTGCAATCTTTTACTTTCCGATCTATAAACCAAAAATACCAAAAATATTTACTTTATCATTTATCTATCTCTACCAGGTACCAATCATAAACTCTCATCTCTTGCATTACATTATTCGCCATTCGCCTCTCGTCTTCCTCTCCCCCACTTCTAAAATGATTTTTGAAAAGATTTTCCTTTTCTTCGCCCCTCTTCCTTCGTCTTCTTTGCTTGCTTTTTGTGTCCGTGTGTTGGGGTGCCTGCTTGCCTTTATGGATCAACTAAAAAACATTGATCCTCACTTTAGGAGGTTGGAAGAAATTGAAAATAATGTTAGGAGCTTCATGTCTTTACAATTTGAGCAAAATAGTTTCTTTAGGAACGAGCTTAAGGAGCAGAAAAGTTTTATGGAGTACATGAATAAGAAGCTTGATGATATGTCTAAGTAATTTTATGTTTTGAAATCTCAGGTTGCTCATCTTGAAAATTTAGTAGGCCAAATTTCTGATAAACAAGCTACCTTAGTAAATAAGATGGCCACTAAACCGGCAGCTTTGAATAATGATGAAGATCTTAAAGTGATTGATGTGACTCCTACTGAATCTTTGTTTTCTAATATAAATCTTGGTAAAGATGGGACTGGAGATGAGTCAACTTTAGTTGAAAGACGTCCCAATGATTCAGAGTTTTTAGATCTTGACAGAAAAATTGATAAAAGTGGGATTGGAGAGGTCAAAACTTTAAGTAGCAATGAACCCACTCTTTTGGATTTCAAGGAATTTAATTATTATAATTTTTCTTTAATAGATTGTATTTCCTTGTTGCAATCCATGTTGAATTCTCATCATGCTTATAATCAAAACAAAGCTTTTACCAAACATAGCGTTGATGCTATGATGCAATCTTTTGAAGAAAAGCTTGAATTGAATGTTTCTATCCCTAGAAAACAATATGACGAGTGGGTGAACCTATTATTAAGATTAAGATTAAAGATTATGAGTGCCATGCTTTGTGTGATTTGGGTGCTAGCATTTCCACCATTCAAAAACTTTATGTGATGTGTTAGGTTTCCGTGAATTTGATGATTGTTCTTTAAATTTGCATCTTGCGGATTCCACTATTAAGAAACCTATGGGAAGGATTAATGATGTTCTTATTGTTGCAAATAGGAATTATGTGCCTGTAGATTTCATTGTTCTTGATATTGATTGCAATCCTACATGTCCTATTATTCTTGGTAGACCTTTCCTTAGAATGATTGGTGCAATTATTGATATGAAAGAAGGAAACATTAGATTTCAATTTCCGTTAAGGAAGGGCATGGAACACTTCCCTAGAAAGAAAATTAAATTGCCATATGAATCTATATGAGAGCCACTTATGAATTGCATACAAAGATGACAATACCTAGATCTATTCGTGTTTTATGCGTAGCTAAGGGCGTTAAACAATAGCGCTTTTTGGGAGGCAACCCAATTTTATTTTTATTCTTTGCTTTTTGTTCCTGTTTTGCTTTGAATAATTCATCTAGCCTCTAGTTAGATGTGGTTTGGTGTTTTAATTAGTGTTTGTGCCAAGTAAGACCTTCGGGATAGCTTGCGGTGATAGTTGTTTTAATCTTGTTGAGAAACATAAACTTTTGTGCCCAGGAAAATAATTTTCGTAATTCACAGGTGCGTGCTTTTGATCTGATTCTTTTAGCAATGGATTGGTACACAAATTTACCAGGTGATCCTCATTTTTTAGAATTTTTGGAGTTACAGAAGTATTCTAGAGTTACAGATTGCTACAAATTCTATTTTCTTTGTGTTGTTTGCTTATTTTGATGAATCTATGGGTAGTATCGGGGGGCGGGGGTATGAACCATGGAAAAGTTGGAATCAGTAGATATTACACCAATGTAAATAAAGAATGAGTTCACGACAGTACCATAAAGTGGTGATTTATTTTCTTATACTAACAGAGCTTATGAGATTTTCTATTGAGTTTTGTGTTGTGAAGTTTTCAAGTTTTGGGTAAGGATTTGATGGACTATGGAATAAGGAGTGGCCAGATCCTAAGCTTGGGGATAACCAAGGCACCCCAAGGTAAGATTCAAGGCCAACCAAGAGCCTAAGCTTTGGGATGCCCCGGAAGGCATCCCCTCTTTCATCTTCGTCTATCGGTAACTTTACTTGAGGCTATATTTTTATTCGCCACATGATATGTGTTTTGCTTGGAGTGTCTTGTATGATTTGAGTCTTTGCTTTTTATTTTGCCACAATCATCCTTGCTGTACACACCTTTTGAGAGGGACACATATGAATTGTGATTTATTAGAATACTCTATGTGCTTCACTTATATCTTTTGAGCTAGGAAATTTTGCTCTAGTGCTTCACTTATATCTTTTTAGAGCACGGCAGTGGTTTTATTTTATAGAAATTGATGAACTCTCATGCTTCACTTATATTATGTTGAGAGTCTTTAAATAGCATGGTAATTTGCTTTGGTTATAAATTTAGTCCTAATATAATAGGAATCCAAGAGGGATATAAAAAAACTTTCATATAAAGTGCATTGAATACTATGAGAAGTTTGATTCCTTATGATTTTTTTGAGATATGAAGATGGTGATATTAGAGTCATGGTAGTGAGTATTTGTGAATTTGAGAAATACTTGTGTTAAAGTTTGTGATTTCCGTAGCATGCATGTATGGTGAACCGTTATGTGATGAAGTCGGAGCATGTTTTGGTTTTTGATTGTCTTCCTTATGAGTGGCGGTCGAGAATGAGCGATGGTCTTTTCCTACCAATCTATCCCCCTAGGAGCATGCGTGTAGTACTTTGTTTCAATGACTAATAGATTTTTGCAATAAGTATGTGAGTTCTTTATGACTAATGTTGAGTCCATAGATTATACGCACTCTCACCCTTCCACCATTGCTAGCCTCTCTAGTACCGCGCAACTTTCACCGGTACCATCCACGCACCATATACCTTCCTCAAAACAGCCGCCATACCTACCTATTATGGCATTTCCATAGCCATTCCGAGATATATTGTCATGCAACTTTCCACCGTTCCGTTTATTACGACACGCTTCATCATTGTCATATTGCTTTGCATGATCATGTACACTACTAGGGAAAACATTATACACAGAATTTTAGCAGTAGCATGGGTCAAAAAAGCACGCTAGTGCTAAGTAGCAGTAGCGCGCCTGCGGAAACCGCGCTGCAGATAACTTCGTAGCAGTAGCGCGTCTTGCTGCATACACGTTACTACTAAAATTCTCACGGCTTAGCCGATATGGTACACATAGCAGTAGCAATCTATATGGAACAGCGCTACTGCTACTTTATTTGTAGCAGCGCATTTTGCCCTAAACTCGCTACTACTAAAGGATATAAAATTAAATGAAAAGCAAATAGAAAGGTAATTGAAAATGAAAGAAATAGAAGAAGGTGAAAGGGAAAAAATAAAATGTGAAGAAAAATAAATGAAAAAGGGGAAAAGGAGAAAGTAGTAGTAGTAGCGCGTATACCAGAACGCGCTGTAGCTACTATAGCAGTAGCGCGCTTTTCGGAACGCGCTACTGCTACTTCTGACTTAACCACCGCGTTCATCCTTCCCCACGGCCACTTCCCCCCAAATCGAACTCCTCCGCTCTCGCCGCCGCCGTCGCCCGTCGGTCGCCGCGTGCTCTCCGCACACCCTCTACGCCGCCCTCGACCCCAGATTCAACGCCGCCCCCGCCCCCGACCTCAACGCCGCCCCGGCCGCCGCCCCCGGCCCCGACCTCGACGCCGCCCTCCGTCGTGCGCCCGAGCCCCAAGCCCGACCTCGACGCCGCCTGCCCCTCTCTCGCCGCAGGCACCTGAGGTGAGCACGCCTGCTCCTCCTCCTCCCCTACCTCTGCCTAGATAGGGTTCTTCAAATTTTAGTTGCATCAAATTAGTTAGGGTTCATCTATGGGTGGAAATGAATTGGATACAGATGCGGCTGGGATTTTTTCTTAGGTGATGTTTTCTTAGATGATGAATAAACACTAGTGTAATGCATAATAAAATGAGTAAAATTTGATCTTCTTCTATTTAGTTAGTAAGAACTAGTTAGTAAGAACTAGGTACTAATTAGGTGATTTTTTAGTTAAAGCAATTTTTCCCGCCTCGACGTGGACGATGCCTATCCCGCATCCTCGTCGTCGAGTCAGCGGAGGACGACACCTGCTTGACCAGATCGGCCATATCCGGGACTGGGCTCCGCCGGGGTGGTACTGGGAGGCGCTACCTACCGGGGGGCGCAGGTTGGTGAGGAGCCAGCCTGTCGTTGACCCGAACCTTCTTTGGTGGCGGTCGCGTGGGCCAGTGACGATCCAGAGGCTCGAGGACTCCGCGGAGGTGGTGCGTCACCGTGTCAGTGAGGAGGACACGCATGTCCATCGCTACTTGTTTGTGTTGGAGCACATGCCGTTCTCCAATACCTGGCAGGTTCTCCGAGGATCTCACTGGAGCTATGACCCCGTGATGGTGCCTTCTCTGTGGGTGTCCACCGCCTGCGCCGATACCCGTCGTGTGCTAGATTTTAGTTGTATTAGTGATGTTATATGTATGACACTATTTGTGATGTACTAGTGATAATATTCGACGATGTACTGACGCATGAGATGATTTACTTTTGCTTATTGAATGCATGCTAATTTGAGTCCTATAAGATATTTTGAAATGTATATCTTGTGTTGCTCAATATCCAAGTGGCCGGTCATGTTTGCAGGTTACACCTTCGAGTGGCCTATGTTTTGCCGGAGTGTTGATTCATTTCCGTTCCGGCAAATTTCAGGCGCTCGATATGTCCTATTTTAGCAAAGGTCATGCCGGATTTTTCCTTGAATTTTGGCATGACTTGTGCCAGAATATGTAGGAAATATCGAGTGCCCTGGATTTGTGTGTTGAGTATCTTGGTAGTTGTCTTCGATGGATTTTCAATTAATGTTTTAACTATGAACATAGGAAATGTCTGACGACGAAAAGGATTTTGGTATTTGCAAATACTGCGAAGACGAGCGCGGCCTATGCGACGGAATCTTCCTAGATGACGATAAGCACTTCAGCATCAAGCTGGACGAGAACTTCGAAGTGGATACAGTAAGTCACAACGACAAGTCTTTTTTCCTAATTAAGCATGATATCTACTTCATTTGCTTCAACTTATATTTTTTACTATTCTACTAGCGTATCCCCTGCCATGCAAGAGTTTTTGTATTGGATAAGATAGGTGTCAGTCATAGTAGGGAGGAAAAAAAAGTTTACTTGAAGACCGAGCATGGTTATATTTTCCATGCAAAGTTATATAATTCAGACGACTACACCTATTTTGGATGCAAAACATGGCGAGCACTATGCAAGACTTATGCATTTGAGCCTGATATGGTTATCACCTTTGATATTCGTCTCGAAGATGATATTGAAGGTAATACCGACATCTGGGTCGATGTGCAGACGCCTCCAGTTATACCATTATGTAAGTTTCTCAACCATATTTATGTCTTTGATATTGTTTATTCAAAAATAGTTGACAACTAATTTGTATTGTCAACTTATTTCGGTGCAAGCAAACATGTCCAGCGCTTGGTAGACATGACCGTATACTGTCCTGGGGCTGAACTCAACTGCGAGGAGCTCAGTCATTATGTTTCATGGCTTGAGGATCTTGATACTGTCAAGACAAATTTTCTTCCTGCATTTAGAAATGTTAGTACTGAAAATATGCGACCAATAGTGTTCGTAATGAACTACGGTCACATCTATTTAGGAAGGATGGTAAGATTTTTACTATTTGTCATCAGTGCATCTTTTCCATACATTATTTTTGAAGCTAAACTTCATTGCTAAGTATGTTACTGTACGATGTTCTTCAACAGGGACTCCCGATGAATGTTGTGCCTTATGGGATCGAGACTAAAGGTACCATGAGTATTATCAGCTTACGGCCAAGATATCCTACAGATTACTTTAGTGCATCCAAGATTAGCGACGAATGCTTAATAGTGCAAGACTGGACCAAATATGTGATGGGGGAGCGCAGAGAAGTACTAGGGGGCAGCAAACAGATGCGCTACCCACGATTAGGAGACAGGTTCATCTGCATGCTCCAGTTTGATCGAGGAGGAGAGCTATACATGTTTTATGTTAGTTTACCTAAGAGAGAGCAGCAGGAGTGATTAGCTAGCTAGAAATGAGTTTGAGGATGATGATGTGCTACACTATTACTATGATGATAAAATAGCTAGTGTTGGTGGTAATGACTATGATGGTGATTAAATAGCTTGTGCTAGCGGATTAGATTCAAGTGGAGGCAACATGTTGTGCACATCGAAAGTACTACTAGTCCAAACTAGATCAAGTTTGGATTAGTAGTATACTTTTGACATGCACCACATATTGCCTCCACTTGAACCTAATCCACCTTCATTTGACACACTGTTATGGACATAATGATGTAAACCTCATAACAGCTGGTATTGTACCAATATTTGTACGATGGCGCATAAATACACTAAAAAAATACTAGTAGCGATGGACAGAAAACACGCTGCAAGTAGTAACCTTAGCAGTAGCGTGGTACTGAACAAACGCTGCAGCTATTTGTCCTAGCAATAGCGCGTGCGGGCACACGTTACTGCTAAGCAATAGCTGTAGCGCCTTATTAGTAGCGCGGCCCCTCGCGCTACTAGTGGACACAAAACACGCGCTACTGCTAGGGTTTTCCCTAGTAGTGGTAGTTGACATTGTATTTGTGGCAAAGCTACCTTTCATAATTATTTCATACATGCCACTCTTGATTTATTGCACATCCCGGTACACCCCCAGAGGCATTCATATAGAGTCATATTTTGTTCTAAGTATCGAGTTGTAAGTAAAAAAGTGTGATGATCTTCATTATTAGAGCATTGTCCCATGCGAGGAAAGGATGATGGAGACTATGATTCCCACACAAGTTGGGATGAGACTCCAGACAAAAAATAATAAAAATGAAAAGGGGCCAAAAAAATGAAAAAGGCCGAAAAAATAAAAAAATGAGAGAAAAAGAGAGAAGGGGCAATGTTACTATCCATTTTCCACACTTGTGCTTCAAAGTAGCACCATGACCTTCATGATAGAGAGTCTCCTATGATGTCAATTTCATATGCTAGTGGGAATTTTTCATTATAGAACTTTTCTTGTGTATTCCAATGATGGGCTTCCTCAAATTGCCCTAAGTATTCGTGAGCAAGTGAGTTGGATGCACACCCACTTTGTTTCTTTTTGAGCTTTCATAAACTTATAGCCCTAGTGCATCCGTTGCATGGCAATCCCTACTCACTCACATTGATGTCTATTGATGGGCATCTTCATAGCCCGTTGATACACCTAGTTGATGTGAGACTATCTCCTTTTTTTGTCTTCTCCACAACCACCATATAATATTCCACCTATAGAGCTATGTCCATGGCTCGCGCTCATGTATTGCGTGAAAGTTGAAAAGGTTTGAGAACATCAAAAGTATGAAACAATTGCTTGGTTTGTAATCGGGGTTGTGCATGATTTGAATATTTTGTGTGACGAAGATGGATCATCGCGAGACTATATGATTTTGTAGGGATAAGCTTTCTTTGGCCATGTTATTTTGAGAAGACTTAATTGCCTTGTTAGTATGCTTGAAGTATTATTGTTTTGATGTCAATATTAAAATATTGTTTTGAATCTTATGGATCTGAATATTCATGCCACAATAAAGAAATTACATGGATAAATATGTTAGGTATCATTCCACATCAAAAAATCTGTTTTTATCATTTACCTACTCGAGGACGAGCAGGAATTAAGCTTGGGGATGCTTGATACGTCTCCAACGTATCCATAATTTTTGAGTGTTCCATGCTATTATATTATACATTTTTGGATGTTTTATATGCATTAATATGCTATTTTATATTATTTTTGGGACTAACCTATCAACCTAGAGCCCAGAGCCAGTTCCTGTTTTCCCTTGTTTTTGAGTTCCATAGAAAACGTATACCAAACGGAGTCCAAATGGAATGAAACCTCCGTGATGATTTTTCTTGGACCAGAAGACAACCAGGAGACTTGGAGATGAAGTCGGAAGAGCCACACGGCGGCCACAAGGACAGAGGGTGCGCCGAGGGGGTAGGGTGCGCCCCCACCCTTATGGGCCCCCATGACCCTCCTGACCAAATTCTTTCGCCCATATACTCCCATATATCCCCAAACCCCCAGAGGCATCCACGAAAACACTTTCCCACCGCCGCGACCTTCTATACCCGTGAGATCCCATCTAGGGACCTTTTCCGGCACCCTGCCGGAGGGGGATCCAATCACGAAGCGCTTCTACATCAACTCTATTGCCCTTCCGATGAAGCGTGAGTAGTTTACCACAGACCTACGGGTCCATAGCTAGTATCTAGATGGCTTATTCTCTCTCTCTTGGATTCTCAATACAATGTTCTCCTCGATGTTCTTGGAGATCTATTCCATGTAATACTTTTTTGCGGTGTGTTTACCGAGATCCGATGAATTGTGGATTTATGATCAGCTTATCTATGAATATTATTTGAATCTTCTCTGGATTCTTATATGCATGATTTGATATCTTTGTAACTCTCTTCGAACTATCGGTTTGGTTTGGCCAACTAGATTGGTTTTTCCTGCAATGGGAGAAGTGCTTAGCTGTGGGTTCAATCTTGCGGTGTCCTTTCCCAGTGACAATAGGGGCAGCAAGGCACATATTGTATTATTGCCATCAAGGATAAAAAGATGGGGTTTTCATCATATTGCTTGAGTTAATTCCTCTACATCATGTCATCTTACTTAATGCATTACTTTGTTCTTCATGAATTTAATACTCTATATGCAGGCATGAGTCGATCGATGTGTGGAGTAATAGTAGTAGATGCAGAATCATTTCAGTCTACTTGACACAGACGTGATGCCCATTCATGATCATTGCCTCAGATATCATCATAACTTTGCGCTTTTCTATCAATTGCTCGGCTCTAATTTGTTCACCCACCGTATTACTTGCTATCTTGAGAGAAGCCTCTAGTGAAACCTATGGCCCCCGGGTCTATTTTCCATCATATTAGTTTCCAATATACTATTTTGCAATCTTTTACTTTTCGATCTATAAACCAAAAATACAAAAAATATTTACTTTATCTTTTATATATCTCAATGAGATCTCACTTTTGCAAGTAACGTGAAGGGATTGACAACCCCTTTATCACGTTGGGTGCAAGTTGTTTGATTGTTTGTGCAGGTATTCGGTGATTTGTGCGTTGTCTCCTACTGGATTGATATGTTCTCAAACCGGGGGAAATACTTATCTATATTTTGCTGCATCACCCTTTCCTCTTCAAGGGAAAACCAATGCAAGATCAAGAAGTAGCACTAGTCCATCTCTCATGTTTGTATATTGTCATGTTCTAATATTTGCAGAAACCGTGGGCAGAGACATGGAACAAGAAGAGTTGTTGGGGGATATAATCCACGATAGAGGTGATCCCTGGTCATTTCTCAATGACTTCGAGGGTCAGGAAGGAGAGGATGATGGCTCCGGTGATCCAACAATGGAGGAGGAAGGAGGTCATGACGGCTCCCGTGACCGAATGGCAGAGGAAGAGGTCATGATCACGGATTCGGTGACCGAATGGAGGAGGGAGCCTTAATGGTTGCAAAGTCTGGCGAGGTGTATATATTAATTAACCCTCTGCTGACTTGATGCATTAATTATTTTGTATCTACATATCTTAACGGTTCTTTCTTCGTTTAGCCCTCCGGATCAAGCCAATCTTTCGTAAGGAGACGAGGCCTAAAGAAAAGGTTGCGCCAGGATGAAAGGTTCACGATCACAGAAGTTACGAAAAATGGCCAACCGAGCGCTCCCAAGCAGACCAAGGACGCATTTGTACATCAGTGTGGACTTGTTGTTAGGGACAGTGTCCCGATCACAATCCACGAGTGGAATAAGAAGAAGGACCCTGAAGTTTCTTATGTCCATGATAGACTGAAAGATGATGTTTGGACCTCGCTGATGACAAATTTCAGCCTAGCGCCCGAGGATGATCCGAATAACCTAGTTATAGAGCAAAAGGTCAAGGCATTTTCTCTTAAGAAGATGGCAAAACTATTCAAGAACTGGAGGAAACATTTGAACACAAAGTTTGTTGACAAACACAAGACTCCAGAGTTCATCGGTCAATATGAGAAAATCAGAGATCACTGGCCCGCATTTGTGGCCTACAAGAAATTGAACAAGGGTAAGCAAAGGTTAGAGGCAAACAAGAGAAATGCTGCAAAGAAGAAGTATCACCATACCACGGGGTCAGGTGGCTACAGCAAAGCCTGGCCATTGTGGGACAAAGCTGAGCAAGACCTGCTTGACAAAGGGGTCCAACCAGCGACATTGCACCAGCCAGATCGGGAAATGACTTGGTTCTTCGGGGTTGGGGGAACTTTGGACCCAGAATTATGGAACTGTGTTTGGACGAATGAACAACTTGCAATACCCATGACTAAGCTTGAGGAAGCAATCAAGGCAACGCAGGAAGGGACATTCATTCTCGACAGAGAGAAGGACGAGCTAAGAGAGGCCCTCGGGAATGCTAGACACCCTGGACGAACACGAGGCACGTCAGGCTCCGTTCCATGGGTGCTTGGGTTTCCCAACAGCAATGGTTATAAAAGCCGACAAAGAAAGACAAAAGAGGAAGCAACTGAAATTGAGAAGCTCAGTGCAAGATTTGCGAAAATAGAGGAACTTAATAGCCAGCGAGCTACCGACCAACCATCTCAGCGGCACGAGGATCCTTCCTTGGACGCTTCCTCAGAAGCTACCCCACCATCTCAGCGGAGAAGCAGCGTGGCTTCCACGGAGCTCGTTGAGCCTGATTTCACGGCTCCTCGGTACCCCGTGGATAGTATCACGGAGGCTGAACATTGTGTGCTCATGGAAAAATGCTAGAACCTGACCTTGAAGGCAGCGCTTAGCTCTATTGTACCTCCTTGAGCTGAGGGAACTTTCCATTGCCATCCGATTCCACATGGCTATGCTATTGTGATGGCGGACAAAATAATGGAGGGATTTGAGGAGCTGGAGCTTGACTACCCTACAGGTGAAAGGGAGATTCATCTGGAAAATGCTTTAAGGAGTCCCTTTCTATGGAGAAAGGAGTACATCAAGCTTCCAAGCTGGACGCCTCAGCAGACTGCTACCTCTTGAGCACTACGTTGGTTCTCCCTTGAAAAGGAAAGGGTGATTCAGCAAAGTGGCGTAAGTATTTCCCTCAGTTGTTGAGAACCAAGGTATCAATCCAGTAGGAGGCTCCTCAAAAGTCCCTCATACCTACACAAACAAACAAGAACCTCGCAACCAACGCGATAAAGGGGTTGTCAATCCCTTCACAGAAACTTGCAAAAGTGAGATCTGATAGAGATAATAAGATAAGATAAATATTTTTGGTATTTTTATGATATAGATTGGAAAGTAAAAGATGCAAATAAAAGTAGACCAGAAACTTATATGACAAAAGATAGACACGGGGGCCATAGGTTTCACTAGTGGCTTATCTCAAGATAGCATTAATACATTAATATTACGGTGGGTGAACAAATTACTATCAAGCATTTGATAGAAAAGTGCATAGTTATGAGATTATGTAGGCATGATCACGTATATAGGTATCATGTCCGTAGCAAGTAGATCGAAATGATTCTGCATCTACTACTATTACTCCACACATCGACCGACTCCTTCCTGCATCTAGAGTATTAAGTTCATAAGAACAGAGTAACGCATTAAGAAAGATGACATGATGTAGAGAGATAAACTCAAGCAATATGATATAAACCCCATCTTTTTATCCTCGATGGCAACAATACAATATGTGCCTTGCTGCCCCTGCTGTCACTGGGAAAGGACACCGCAAGATTGAACCCAAAGCTAAGCACTTCTTCCATTGCAAGAAAGATCAATCTAGTAGGCAGAACCAAACTGATAATTTGAAGAGACTTGCAAAGATAACCAATCACACATAAAAGAATTCAGAGAAGATTCATTTATTTCTCATAGATAAACTTGAGCATAGACCCACAATTCAACGGATCTCGACAAACACACCGCAAAAAGAGTTACATCGAATAGATCTCCAAGAAGATCGAGGAGAACTTGGTATTGAGATTCAAAGAGAGAGAAGAAGCCATCTATCTAATAACTATGGACCCGAAGGTCTGTGGTAAACTACTCACAACTCATCGGAGAGGCCTTGGAGATGATGTAGAGGCCCTCCGCGGTCGATTCCCCCTCCGGTGGAGTGCCGACGAAGGCTCCAAGATGGGATCTCACGGATACAGAAGGTTGCGGCGGTGGAATTAGGTTTTCGTGGTGCTCCTGGATGTTCTCGGGATACGTGGATATATATAGGAGGAAGAAGTAGGTCGATTGAGCCACGAGGGGCCCACGAGGGTGGGGGGCGCGCCCACCCCCCTAGGGCGCGCCGGGCACCCTCGTGGCCGCCTCGTTTGCTGCTTGACATCCACTCAAAGAATTTTGGTTTGCATTTGTTCCAAAAAGATTGCTCCCGAAGGTTTCATTCTGTTTGGACTCCGTTTGATATTCCTTTTCTTCGAAACACTGAAATAGGCAAAAAAACAATTCGGGCTGGGCCTCCCGTTAGTAGGTTAGTCCCAAAAATGATATAGAAGTGTAAAGTAAAGCCCATAAACATCCAAAACGGGTAATATAATAGCATGGAACAATCAAAAATTATAGATACGTTGGAGGTGTATCAAGCATCCCCAAGCTTAATTCCTGCTCGTCCTCGAGTAGGTAAATGATAAAAACAGAATTTTTGATGTGGAATGCTACCTAGCATAATTCTCAATGTAATTTTATTTATTGTGGCATGAATCTTCAGATCCAAATGATTCAAGATAAAAGTTCATATTGACATAAAAACAATAATACTTCAAGCATACTAACAAAGCAATCACGTCTTCTCAAAATAACATGGCTAAAGAAAGTTATCCCTACAAAATCATATAGTCCGGCTATGCTCTATCTTCATCACACAAAGTATTTAATCATGCACAACCCCGATGAAAAGCCAAGCAATTGTTTCATACTTTAGTATTCTCAAACTTCTTCAACTTTCACGCAATACATGAGCGTGAGTGATAACCCACAAGTGTAGGGGATCGCAACAACTTTCGATGGTAAAGTATTCAACCCAAATTTATTGATTCGACACAAGGGGAGCCAAAGAATATTCTTGAGTATTAGAAGTTGAGTTGTAAACTCAACCACACCTAGATAACTTAGTACCTGCAGCAAGGTATTTAGTAGCAAAGTAGTATGATAATAAAGGTAATGGTGGCAAAAGTAAAGTAATAGTTTTGGGTTTTTGTAGCTGTTGTAACAGTAGCAACGGAAAAGTAAATAAGCGAAGAACAGTATGTGAAAAGCTCGTAGGCAATGGATCAGTGATGAATAATTATGTCGGATGCGATTCCTTGTGTAATAGCTATAACATAAGGTGACACAGAACTAGCTCCAGTTCATCAATGTAATGTAGGCATGTATTCCGTAAATAGCCATACGTGATTATGGAAAAGAACTTGCATGACATCTTTTGTCCTACCTTCCCGTAGCAGCGGGGTCCTAGTAGAAACTAAGGGATATTAAGGCCTCCTTTTAATAGAGAACCAGAACAAAGCATTAGCACATAGTGAACACATGAACTCCTCAAACTACAGTCATCACCGAGAAGTATCCCGATTATTGTCACTTCAGGGTTGTTGGATCATAACACATAATAGGTGACTATAGACTTGCAAGATAGGATCAAGAACACACATATATTCATGAAAACATAATAGGTTCAGATCTGAAATCATGGCACTCGGGCCCTAGTGACAAGCATTAAGCATAGCAAAGTCATAGCAACATCAATCTCAGAACATAGTTAATACTAGGGATCAAACCCTAACTAAACTAACTTGATTACATGGTAAATGTCATCCAACCCATCACCGTCCAGCAAGCCTACAATGGAATTACTCAAGCACGGCGGTGAGCATCATGGAATTGGTGATGGAGGATGGTTGATGATGACGACAGCGACGAATCCCCCTCTCCGGAGCCCCGAACGGACTCCAGATCTGCCCTCCCGAGAGAGATTAGGGCTTGGCGGCGGCTCCGTGTCGTAAAACGTGATGAAACTTTCTCTCTGAAATTTTTCTCCCCGAACGTGAATATATGGAGTTGGAGTTGAGGTCGGTGGAGGTCCAGGGGGCCCACGAGATAGGGGGCCGTGCCCAGGGGGAGGGGGCGCGCCCCCCTGTCTCATGGACAGGGTGTGGCCCCCCTGGTCTTGATTCTTTCGCAAATATTTTTATATTTTCCAAAAAGTGCCTCCGTGGATTTCCAGGACATTCCGAGAACTTTTCTTTTCTACACATAAAACAACATCATGACAGTTCTGCTGAAAACAGCGTCAGTCCGGGTTAGTTTCATTCAAATCATGCAAGTTTGAGTCCAAAACAAGAGCAAAAGTGTTTGGAAAAGTAGATACGTTGGAGACGTATCAACTCCCCCAAGCTTAAACCTTTGTTTGTCCACAAGCAATTCAGTTGATAAACTGAAAGTGATAAAGAAAAACTTTTACAAACTATGTTTGCTCTTGTTGTTGTAAACATGAAAAGCCAGCACTCAGGTTTTAGCAAATATTATGAACTAACCATACTCACAATAACATTTAGGTCTCACAATTACTCATATCAATAGCATAATCAGCTAGCGAGCCATAATAATAAAACTCGGATGACAACACTTTCTTAAAACAATCATAACATGATATAACAAAATGGTATCTCGGTAGCCCTTTCTGAGACCGCAAAACATAAATGCAGAGCAACTTTAAAGATCAAGGACTGACTAAACATTGTAATTCATGGTAAAAGAGATCCAGTCAAGTCATACCCAATATAAACTAATAGTAATGAATGCAAATGACAGTGTGCTCTCCAGCGGGTGCTTTTTAATAAGAAGGGTGATGACTCAACATAAAAGTAAATAGATAGGCCCTTCGCAGAGGGAAGCAGGGATTTGTAGAGGTGCCAGAGCTCGATTTTAAAATAGAGATTGAATCACATTTTGAGCGGCATACTTTTGCTGTCAACACAACAACTATGAGACGGCTGTATCTTCCATACTACATGCATTATAGGCAGTTCCCAAACAGAATGGTAATGGTTTATACTCCCCCAACCACCAACAAGCATCAATCCATGGCTTGCTCGAAACAATAAGTGCCTCCAACTAACAACGGCCCTGGGGGAGTTTTTTTTAATTATTTTGATTTGCTTTGATCTTTTTGGATCATGGGACTGGGCATCCCGTTTACCGGCCGTTTCTCGTGAATGAGGAGCGGAGTCCACTCCTCTTGAGAATAACCCACCTAGCATGGAAGATATAGGCAGCCCTAGTCGAAACATGAGCTGCTCGAGCACACAAAACATAATTTCATTTGAAGGTTTGGAGTTTGGCACATACAAATTTACTTGGAACGACAGGTAAATACCGCATATAGGAAGGTATAGTGGACTCATATGGAACAACTTTGGGGTTTAAGGAGTTTGGATGCACAAGCAGTATTCCCGTTTAGTATAGGTGAAGGCTAGAAAAAGACTGGGAAGCGACCAACTGAGAGAGCGACAACAGTCATGAACATGCATTAAAATTAATTTACACCGAGTACAATCATGAGTAGGATATAATCTACCATGAACATAAATATCATGAAGGCTATGTTGATTTGTTTCAACTACATGCGTGAACATGTGCCAAGTCGAGTCACTCAATTCATTCAAAGGAGGATACCATCACATCATAATCATTCTAATAGCATGTTGGCACGCAAGGTAAACCATTATAACTCATAGCTAATCAAGCATCGCGCAAGCAACTATAATCTCTAAATGTCATTGCAAATATGTTTACTTCATAATAAGCTGAATCAGAAACGATGAACTCATCATATTTACAAAAACAAGAGAGGTCGAGTTCATACCATCTTTTCTCATCTCAATAAGTCCATCATATATCGTCATTATTGCCTTTCACTTGCACAACCGAACGATGTGTATAATTATAATAGTGCACGTGCATTGGACTAAGCTGGAATCTGCAAGCATTCAACTCAAAAGAGAAGACAAGGTAATATGGGATCTGAGTTAAATAAACAATCATGCATATGAGAGCCACTAAACATTTTCAATATGGTCTTCTCGACCCCCAAAGGGAAGAAAAGAAAATAAAACTATTTACACGGGAAAGCTCCCAACAAGTAAGAAGAACTAGAAATCTTTTTGAGTTTTCATTTTAAATGCTACTACAAGCATGGAAATTAAACTAACTATTTTTTTTTGGTTTTTCTTAAGGTTTATCGGACACACAAGAAGAAAGCTAGAACAATAAAATTAAACTAGCATGGATAACACAATGAAAGAGTATGAGCACTGACGACTAGTGTGTGAACATGAATGTAAAGTCGGTGAGAAATACGTACTCCCCCAAGCTTAGGCTTTTGGCCTAAGTTGGTCTAGTACCAAGGACCGCCGCTACTCTCCCCAGTGTACTGGGAGGTGGAATCAGGATACCACTGGCTGGTCATCTCTGGATCCCACTGGACAAATGATGCACGATAAGGGTCTAGTGCAGGTTCCGGCTGAGGTTCAGGTTCTGGAGTGAAAGCTTGGGCTCGATGATTGTACACCGCTTCCGACGTGACAAGAAAATTTTCTGCAAGCAAATCAAACAACAGAGGCGCATGCAAAATAATAATCTCAAGTTGTTTCTTATTAAATCTAAGTTTATACAAGAGGATCTTCTCTTCTTTGTCAACAATAAACTTGTGTGCTACCATGCTCTTGTAATCTAAAATGTGAGCAGGCAATTTTGTCTCCTCTTTATCATGGTGCCTAATGGGTATCTGAAAATGTCTAGCAAGATGTGAAGCATAGATACCTCCAAATATGGGGCCTTTTGTATGATTCAGGGCTAGCCGTTTAGGAACGACGGCACCCATACTAAAACTATTGTATCCAAGGAAGGCATGTTGAAGAATGATAATATCAGGAACACTAAAGTTTCCACTATTTCCACGACCAATCAAGCATCTACTAGCAAATATGGCAAAGTAGCGTAAAATAGGAAAGTGTGTGCTAGAGATTTTTGCCTCAGAACCCTTCTTTGGCTCCTCTACAGCGATAGTATTAACAAAGCCATCCACATCTTTACGATGGGGTTCCTCTAATTCTCCCTCATAAGGTATCCTACACACCGCGCAAAATTACGTAGAGACATTTCTCTGAATTCATCACATAAATGAAATGATACTGCAGGCGGTGACTTCTTAGAATAATAATAAAAGTTTTTCACGAAAGTATTGGTGAGTAAGAGATACTGATCGATCAGGTCGTTGATGAAACCGGTGAGGCATGCGTTCTCGATCAAAGAATAAAAATCTTCATGAATTCCATCTTCTTTCAAGAAATCATTGCATGGCCGTTCACACGACCGCACTTCCGCTAACCGAGGAAGGTTGTACTTGCCTTTTTTCCTTCTCTTTGGCTTGTTTTTCCTGAGAGCCTTGGCTAGAAGATCCCCTCAAAAATTTCCTTAACATTTTCTGAAAATTTCTGAAATTTTAGTAACTTCAAAATAAGAGTGAATAAAACTAAGCAAGATTGGTAGCAACTACTCCTACAAGTGCCTAGAGCCTATATCATGCATTAGAATTGCTTGGGACCTCATAAATTTAACATGCAAGCTCAAGAACATGGTCACCTATGTAGAAAAAAATTGCAATGAATAAAGCACTAGAACAAAAACTAATTAGACCAAAGGAGGAGTCACGTACCAAGGAACAATCTCCCAAAGTAGTTTTGTGAATGGAGCTTTGAGCAAGGAGATCGAAAATCGCAGCAAAATGAGCTAGAACTCGTGCTTGAGATGGATGGGGATTTTTTGGGTAGAAGATGAAGTGTGTGGGTGCTGGTATAAGTGGAGGGGGGCCACCAGGGGCCCACGAGACAGGGGGGTGCGCCCAGGTGGGGTGGGCGCGCCCTCCACTCTTGTGGCCTGGTGCTTGCCCCTCCTGCAGTGATTTCAGTGCCTAAAATCCTCAAATATTCCATAAAAATCATACTAAATTTGCAGGGCATTTGGAGCACTTTTATTTTCAAGATATTTTTTAATGCACGGATAATTCAGAAAACAGACAGATAATACTATTTTTTCTTTATTTATTCTAAATAACAGAAAGTAAAAAAGTGGGTACAGAAGGTTGTGCCTTCTAGTTTCATCCATTTCATGATCATCAAAATGAATCCACTAACAAGGTTGATCAAGTCCTGTTAGCAAACTCATTCCGAATAACACGGAACTGGAGAAATTTCGAATAACACTAAGTTACCTCAACGGGGATATTAAAATCCCCAACAATTAGAATATCATACTTTTTCTTAACGCTAGGGAGAGGAAATTCAAAACCTCCAATAATAATAGTTGGAACTTTTCCAATAGAATTGATGCTATGACCTTGAGATTGTTTCCTCAGAAAGTGTACCGTATTCTCATTAACATTAACATGAAAAGTGGCATTGCCTTTGTTGCAATCAATAACAGCCCCTGTAGTATTCAGAAAAGGTCTACCAAGGATAATCGACATACTATCGTCCTCGGGAATATCAAGAATAACAAAGTCCGGTAAAATAGTGACATGTGCAACCACAACAGGCACATCCTCACAAATACCGACAGGTATAGCAGTTGATTTATTAGCCATTTGCAAAGATATTGCAGTAGGTGTCAACTTATTCAATTCAAGTCTATGATATAAAGAGAGAGGCATAACACTAACACCGGCTCCAAGATCACATAAAGCAGTTCTAACATAATTTCTTTTAATGGAGCATGGTATAGTTGGTACCCCGGGATCTCCAAGTTTCTTTGGTATTCCACCCTTAAAGGTGTAATTAGCAAGCATGGTGGAAATTTCAGCCTCCGGTATCTTTCTTTTATTTGTGATGATATCCTTCATATACTTAGCATAAGGATTTACTTTAAGCATATTAGTTAAGCGCATGCGTAAGAAGATAGGTCTAATCATTTCAGCAAAGCGCTCAAAATCCTCATCATCCTTTGTCTTGGATGGTTTAGGTGGAAAGGGCATGGGTTTCTGACCCCATGGTTCTCTTTCTCTACAGTGCTTCCTAGCAACAAAATCTCTCTTATCATAATGTTGATTCTTTGATTGTGGGTTATCAAGATCAACAGCAGGTTCAATCTCTACTTCATTGTTTTTGCTAGGTTGAGCATCAACATGAACATTATCATTAACATTATCACTAGGTTCATGTTCATCACCTGATTGTGTTTTAGCATCGGAAATAGAAATATTATTGGGATTCTCAGGTGTGTCTACAGTAGGTTCACTAGAAGAACTAGGTGCCTCTAAATTATTTCTCTGAGAATCTTGCTCGATTCTCTTAGGGTGGCCTTTAGGATACAAAGGTTCCTGAGTCATTCTACCAGTTATAGTAGCCAGTCTAACAGCAAAGTCATTTTTATTATTTAATTCATCAAACAAATCATTTTGAGCTTTAAGTACTTGCTCAACTTGAGTAGCAACCATAGAAGCATATTTGCTAATGAGTTTGAGTTCACCTTTAACTCTAGCCATATTATCGCTCACACATCCTACCTCGAAAGCATTATTCTTTAACTCTCTACCAACATAAGCATTAAAACTTTCTTTTCTAGCCATAAAGTCATCAAATTCATCTAAGCATGGGCTATGAAATTTAGTAGAGGGGATTTCAAATTTATCATATCTATAGAGAGAATTTACCTTTACTACCTGTGTCGGGTTATCAAGACAATGTGGTTCTTCAACAGGCGGTATATTAAGACCATGTATTTCTTCAATAGGAGGTAAATTCTTAACATCTTCAGCTTTAATACCTTCTTCTTTCATTGATTTCATTGCCTCCTGCATATCTTCAGGACTGAGAAATAAAACACCTCTCTTCTTCGGAGTGGGTTTGGGAATAGGCTCAGGAGTTGGCTTAATTGGTTTAGGAATTGCCTCAGGAATTGGCCCAGGAAGAGTCCAATTATTTTCATTAGTCAACATATTATTCAATAGTAATTTAGCTTCGCCGACTGTTCTTTCCCTGAAAACACAACCAGCACAACTATCCAAGTAGTCCTTGGAACCATCGGTTAGTCCATTATAAAAGATATCGAGTATTTCATTTTTCTTGAGAGGATGATCAGGCAAAGCATTGAGTAACCGGAGAAGCCTCCCCCAAGCTTGTGGGAGACTCTCTTCTTTGATTTGCACAAAATTATATATTTCCCGCAAGGCAGCTTGTTTCTTATGAGCAGGGAAATATTTAGCAGAGAAGTAATAAATCATATCCTGGGGACTACGCACACAACCAGGAGCAAGAGAATTATACCAAGTCTTAGCATCACCCTTTAACAAGAACGGAAATATCTTAAGGATATAAAAATAGCGAGATTTATCATCATGAGTGAACAGGGTAGCTATATCATTCAACTTGGTAAGATGTGCCACAACAGTTTCAGATTCAAGGCCATAAAAAGGATCAGATTCAACTAAAGTCATAATCTTAGGATCAACAGAGAATTCGTAATCCTTATCAGTAACACAGATAGGTGAAGTAGCAAAAGCGGGGTCAGGTTTCATTATAGCATTAAGAGACTGCTGCTTCCATTTAGCTAATAATTTCTTAAGATCTTATCTATCATTGCAAGCAAAGATAGCTCTAGCAGCTTCTTCATTCATAACATAACCCTCAGGAACAACAAGCAATTCATAATCATTGGGAGAACTTTCATCATCACTGTCATCAATAATAGCATCTTCAATAATTTCATTCCCCCTAACTCTAGCAAGTTGTTCATCAAGAATTCACCTAATGGCAAAGTAGTATCACACACAGAAGTAGTTTCATCATAAGTATCTTGCATAGCAGAAGTGGCATCATCAATAACATGCGACATATAAGAATTCATAGTAGTAGCAGGTTTAGGTGTCGCAAGCTTACTCAAAACAGAAGGAGAATCTAGTGCAGAGCTAGATGGCAGTTCCTTACCTCCCATCGTAGTTGAGGGAAAAATCGTAGTTCTGTCGTCTTTCAAGTTCTTCATAGTGATCAACAGATATAAATCCCAAGTGACTCACAGAATAGAGCTATGCTCCCCGGCAATGGCGCCAAAAATTAGTCTTGATAACCCACAAGTGTAGGGGATCGCAACAGCTTTCGAGGGTAAAGTATTCAACCTAAATTTATTGATTCGACACAAGGGGAGCCAAAGAATATTCTTGAGTATTAGAAGTTGAGTTGTCAATTCAACCACACCTGGATAACTTAGTATCTGCAGCAAGGTATTTAGTAGCAAAGTAGTATGATAATAAAGGTAACGGTGGCAAAAGTAAAGATAATAGTTTTTGGGTTTTTGTAGTAGTTGTAACAGTAGCAACGGAAAAGTAAATAAGCGAAGAACAGTATGTGAAAAGCTCGTAGGCAATGGATCAGTGATGTATAATTATGCCGGATGCGATTCCTCATGTAATAGCTATAACATAGGGTGACACAGAACTAGCTCCAGTTCATCAATGTAATGTAGGCATGTATTCCGTAAATAGTCATACATGCTTATGGAAAAGAACTTGCATGACATCTTTTGTCCTACCCTCCCGTGGCAGTGGGGTCCTAATGGAAACTAAGGGATATTAAGGCCTCCTTTTAATAGAGAACCGGAACAAAGCATTACCACATAGTGAATACATGAAATCCTCAAACTACGGTCATCACCGAGAAGTATCCCGATTATTATCACTTTGGGATTGTCGGATCATAACACATAATAGGTGACTATAGACTTGCAAGATAGGATCAAGAACACACATATATTCATGAAAACATAATAGGTTGATCTGAAATCATGGCACTCGGGCCCTAGTGACAACCATTAAGCATAGCAAAGTCATAGCAACATCAATCTCAGAACATAGTGGATAATTAGGGATCAAACCCTAACAAAACTAACTTGATTACATGGTAAATCTCATCCAACCCATCACCGTCCAGCAAGCCTACGATGGAATTA
Source organism: Triticum turgidum subsp. durum (assembly GCA_900231445.1). Classification (NCBI taxonomy): domain Eukaryota; kingdom Viridiplantae; phylum Streptophyta; class Magnoliopsida; order Poales; family Poaceae; genus Triticum; species Triticum turgidum. The sequence continues at coordinate 692,095,696 of LT934117.1, read as the reverse complement.
CTCACGCACGGCGGTGAGCATCATGAAATTGGTGACGGAGGATGGTTGATGATGATGACGGCGATGAATCCCCCTCTCCGGAGCCCCAAACGGACTCTAGATCAACCCTCCCGAGAGATATTAGGGCTTGGCGGCGGCTCCGTGTCATAAAACACGATGAAACTTTCTCTCTGATATTTTTCTCCACGAACGTGAATATATGGAGTTGGAGTTGAGGTCGGTGGAGGTCCAAGGGGGCCCACGATATAAGGGGCGTGCCCAGGGGGAGGGGGCGCGCCCCCCTGTCTCGTGGACAGGGTGTGGGCCCCCTGGTCTTGATTCTTTCGCCAATATTTTTTATATTTTCCAAAAAGTGCCTCCGTGGATTTTCAGGACATTTCGAGAACTTCTCTTTTCTACACATAAAACAACATCATGGCAGTTCTGCTGAAAACAGCGTCAGTCTGGGTTAGTTTCATTCAAATCATGCAAGTTAGAGTCCAAAACAAGGGAAAAAGTGTTTGGAAAAGTAGATATGTCGGAGACGTATCAGTGAGCCATGGACATAGCACTATATGTGGAATAGAATGGTGGTTGTGGAGAAGACAAAAAAGGAGAAGATAGTCTTACATCAACTAGGCATATAAACAGGCTATGGAGATGCCCATTAATAGATATCAATATGAGTGAGTAGGGATTGCCATGCAACGGATGCACTAGAGCTATAAATGTATAAAATCTCAACAAAAGAAACTAATTGGGTGTGCATCCAACTTGCTTGCTCACGAAGACCTAGAGCGTTTTGAGGAAGCCCATCATTGGAATATACAAGCCAAGTTCTATAATGAAAAAATCCCACTAGTATATGAAAGTGACAACATAGGAGACTCTCTATCATGAAGATCATGGTGCTACTTTGAAGCACAAGTGTGGTAAAAGGATAGTAGCATTGTCCCTTCTCTCTTTTTCTCTCATTTTTGTCTTTTTTCTTTTTATTTATTTTTTATTTTTTTATTTGGCCTTTCTCTTTTTTTATTAAGTCCGGAGTCTCATCCCGACTTGTGGGGGAATCATAGTCTCCATCATCCTTTCCTCACTTGGGACAATCTTATATTTATTAATTGGAGGCACCATACGAGCTTCCACGTTAATCCACATCATCCAGATTAATTTAGCCATTAGATTAAAAATTTGATGGTCAAGATCTGTTAGAAGACTTTTTTCCTTATAAAAAACACACACATACAAAGATAAGAGACACTTACTATTATAAAATAACACAACACATGGAAAAAAGGAGTCCTCACGCTATCAAATAGAGCCACCACGATGAAAAAAAATTCATTTGAACCCACACGTACACAAATGAGACACTTCTAATTATAAATGGGTGATGTCACGTGGAACAAAAAGAGTCCTCATGCTATAAAAGAGAGCTATGATCCAACTTAAAAAGAGCACGTGTCTTCCCCTTTCTGAAAAAAGAAAGAAAAAAGAAATGTACAAAATAAAAAATATTCTGCTCACACTACAAATGTGCGTATATCCTAATTCCCAACAAAACAAACACTATGTGCATGTGCTCTTGAAGAAAGAAAAAAGGACACATACAAATAAGGAGTCCAGAAATTATAAAAAAGATTATGCCTAATAATTGAAAAAGAAATTTCAATACCCACATATAAAAACAGGATCCAGTCAAAATAAAATAAATCAAACACAAACATAAATAAATCTCTCCATGTGCCTCCCCGATATTATCAGCAGAAAGGTCATTGATTTAATATGTGAAATCAGCTAATTTTTAAATAAGAAGGAAACATTTATAAATTATGGCACGTAAAAAATATATTTATTTATTTGTATATGAACTTAATCCAGATATGAAAAATAATTAAAGAAATTTGATTGCTTTTTTCTAGGGGTTGGAATATCAATGTTTTTCGTTGGAAAAGCAGAACTTCCAATATTTCAAATAGTGACACTTCACAACCAGATCCATTTTAATTCTAAATGTTTAGGGCTAAAAATATTCCCCAAGTTTTATGAGATACTATATCATTTGATTTCATTCTAGGTACATACATTCTAATTTCCATACAAAAAGGATTACACATCCTAATTCGCATGAAAACATAAACTATGTACCCGTCAGCTTGATTTAAGAAGATAGAAACATACAAATAAGGAGTCCTTAAGCCTCGCATTGAGGAAAATAATCCTATTAAAGATGGAAAAATAAATTCCCATCCCACATACTGAAATATCCCCAGCGCATCACAAATATCACCGCTAACAAGGTCATTAATTTTATATGTGAAATCACCTAATTGCAACGCAAGTAGAAAAGTATGCATACGTTGTCGTGCATTGAAAACCATATATGAACATAAACCTGTTAACAAACATCAGTTGAAGGAATACCATTAATTTTCTTATCAATATGTATAACTTAGCATTTGTTCAGAGTGTGATATTTCAAATTTATACTCCAATATTATACATTTTAATACACTAATAATGCTTATGTTTCCCTATAGTAGCTAGGCCATGCAGATGCATGGGTTTATGACTAGTGCTCTAATAATGAAGATCATCACACTTTTATTTACTTACAACTCAAGATTACAACTCGATACTTAGAACAAAATATGACTCTATATGAATGCCTCCGGCGGTGTACCCGGATATGCAATGAATCAAGAGTGACATATATGGAAGAATTATAAAGGTGGCTTTGACACAAATACGATGTCAACTACATGATCATGCAAAAGGAATATGACAATGATGATGCGTGTCATAATAAACGGAACAGTGGAAAGTTGCATGGCAATATATCTCGGAATGGCTATGGAAATTCCATAATAGGTATGTATCGTGGCTATTTTGAGGAAGGTATATGGTGGGTGTATGGTACCGGCGAAAGTTGCGCGGCACAAGAGAGGCTGGCAATGGTGGAAGGGTGAGAGTGCGTATAATCCATGGACTCAACATTAGTCATAAAGAACTCGTATACTCATTGCAAAAATCTACAAGTCATTGAAACAAAGTACTACGCGCATGCTCCTAGGGGGATAGATTGGTAGGAAAAGACCATCGCTCGTCCCCGACCGCCACTCATAAGGAGGAAAATCAATAAATAAATTATGCTCCAACTTCATCACAAAGCGGTTCACCATACGTGCATGCTACGGGAATCACAAACTTCAACACAAGTATTCCTCAAATTCAAAATTACTCTACTAGCATGACTCTAATATCACCATCCTCATATCTCAAAACAATTATAAAGCATCAAATTGATCATAGCATCCAATTCACTTTCTATGGTAGTCTTTATTATACCCAACTTGGATGCCCATCATTCTAGGACCAATTTTATAACCATAGCAAATACCATGCTGTTCTATAAGACTCTCAAAATAATATAAGTGAAGCATGAGAGATCAACAATTCTACAAAATAAAGACACCGCCGTTCTCCAAAAGATATAAGTGAAGCACTAGAGCAAAATTATCTAGCTCAAAAGATATAAGTGAAGCACATAGAGTATTCTAATAAATTCCAAATCAAGTGTGTCTCTCCCAAAAGGTGTGTACATCAAGGATGATTGTGGTAAATTAAAAAGCAAAGACTGATATCATACAAGACGCTCCAAGAAAAACACATATCATGTGGTGAATAAAAATATAGCTCCAAGTAAAGTTACTGATAAACGAAGACGAAAGAGGGGATGCCTTCCGGGGCATCCCCAAGCTTAGGCTTTTTGGTTGTCCTTGAATATCTTGGGGTGCCATGGGCATCCCCAAGCTTAGGATCTTGCCACTCCTTATTCCATAGACTATCAAATGTTTACCCAAAACTTGAAAACTTCACAACACAAAACTCAACAGAAAATCTCATAAGCTCCGTTAGTACAAGAAAGAAAAACACCACATAAGGTACTGTAATGAACTCATTATTTATTTATATTGGTATTAAACCTACTGTATTCCAACTTCTCCATGGTTCATACCCCCCCACCCCCCCGATACGATCCATAGATGCATTAAAATAAGCAAACAACACAAGAAAAACAGAATCTGTCAAAAACAGAACAGTCTGTAGCAATCTGTAACTTTCCAATACTTCTGTAACCCTAAAAATCCTACCAAAATAGGAAGTCCCGGGCAATTTGTCTATTGACCTACTGCAAAAAGAATCAATGCAAAATCACGTTTCTGTGATTTATTAAAATTATTCTCGTGCGTGCAAAAGTTTCTGTTTTTCAGCAGAATCAAATTAACTATCACCGTAGGTTATCCTATAGGTTCTACTTGGCACAAAAACTAATTAAAACATAAAACCACATCTAAACAGAAGAAAAAAGCAAGGAACAAAAATAAAATTGTGTTTCCTCCCAACAAGCGCTATCGTTTAACGCCCCTAGCTAGGCATAAAAGCGAGAATAGATATAAGTATTGCCATCTTTTGCATTCAATTCACAGGTGGCTCGCATAATAGATTCATAAGGTAATTTGACTTTCTTTCCAGGGAAGTGTTCCATGCCTTTCCTTCATGGAAATTGGAATCTAATATTCCCTTCCTTCATATCAATAATTGCATCAATCGTTCTAAGGAAAGGTCTACCAAGAATAATAGGACATGAAAGATTGCAATCTATATCAAGAACGATAAAATCTATGGGCACATAATTCCTTTTTTCAACAATAAGAACATAATTGATCCTTCCCATAGGTTTCTTAATGGTGGAATCTGCAAGGTGCAAGTTTAAAGAGCAATCATCAAAATCATGGAAGCCTAGCACATCACATAAAGTTTTCAGAATTGTGGAAACACTAGCACCCAAATCACACAAAGCATAGCATTCATGATTTTTAATTTTAATTTTTATAGTAGGTTCCCACTCATCATAAAGTTTTCTAGGTATAGAAACTTCCAATTCAAGTTTTTCCTCATAAGATTGGATCAAGGCATCAACAATATGTTTGGTAAAAGCTTTATTTTGACTATAAGCATAACGAGAATTCAACACGGATTGCAACAAGGAAATACAATCTATTAAAGAATAGTTATCATAATTAAATTCCTTGAAATCCATAATAGTGGTTTCATTGCTATATAAAGTTTTGACCTCTCCAATCCCACTTTTACCAAATTTATCATCAAGATCTAAAAACTCCGAATCATTGGGATGCCTTTTAACTAAAGTTGACTCATCTCCAGTCCCATCATTATCAAGATTCATATTGCAAAACAAAGATTTAATAGGGGACACATCAATAACTTTTAGATCTTCATCGTTATTTTCATGGAAACTAGAGGAACACGCTTTTACAAAGCAATCTTTCTTAGCACGCATCCTAGCGGTTCTTTCTTTGCACTCATCAATGGAAATTCTCATGGCTTTGAGAGACTCATTGATATCAATCTTAGGTGGAATAGATCCAAGTTTCAAAGAATCAATATCAAGAGAAAGTCTATCAATGATTCTAGCGAATTCATCAACATTAAGCAATTTTTCTTCAAGCAAAGCACTAAAATTCTTTGAGAGATCATAAATTCTTTAACACTATTCTCAAAATCAGAGGGCATCTTATTAAAATTTCCATAAGAGTTGTTGTAGGAATTGCCATAATTATTAGAGGAATTACTAGGAAACGGCCTAGGATTAAAGTTTCCTCTCTAAGCATTGTTACCAAAATTATTCCTACCAACAAAATTCACATCCATAGATTCATTATTATTCTCAATCAAAGTAGACAAAGGCATATCATTGGGATTAATAGGATCACTCTTTGTAGCAAATAATTTCATAAGTTCATCCATCTTTCGACTCAAAACATTAATCTTTTCTATCGCATGAACTTTTTTTACTAGTAGATCTTTCGGTGTGCCATTGAGAATAATTAACCATAATGTTATCAAGGAGTTTAGTAGCTTCTCCTAAGGTGATTTCCATAAAAGTGCCTCCCGCGGCCGAACCTAAAAGATTTCTAGAAGGAAAAGTCAATCCGGCATAAAAATTTTGTATGATCATCCATAAGTTCAAACCTTGTGTAGGACAATTGTGAATCATTAATTTCATTCTTTCCCAAGATTGGGCAACATGCTCATGATAAAGTTGTTTAAAATTCATAATCTCATTTCTAAGAGAGATGATCTTAGCGGGAGGAAAATACTTAGAGATAAAAGCATCTTTGCACTTATTCCAAGAATCAATACTATTTTTAGGCAAAGACGAAAACCAAGTTTTAGCACGATATCTAAGTGAAAATGGAAATAACTTCTATTTAACAATATCATTATCCGTATCTTTCTTCTTTTGCATATCACACAAATCAACAAAGTTGTTTAGATGAGTAGCGGTATCTTCACTAGGAAGGCCAGAGAATTGATCTTTCATAACAAGATTCAACGAAGCAGCATTGATTTCACAAGATTCAGCATCATTAAGAGGAGCAATCGGAGTGCTAAGGAAGTCTGTGACGCCATCGATTCAATCTTACACTAATCATACACGCAAACGTGTACGATCAAGATCAGGGACTCACGGGAAAATACCACAACACAACTCTACAAATAAAATAAGTCATACAAGCATCATAATACAAGCCAGGGGCCTCTAGGGCTCGAATAAAAGTGCTCGATCATAGACGAGTCAGCGGGAGCAACAATATCTGAGTACAGACATAAATTAAACAAGTTGCCATAAGATGGCTAGCACAAACTGGGATACAGATCGAAAGAGGCGCAGACCTCCTGCCTGGGATCCTCCTAACTACTCCTGGTCGTCGTCAGTAGCCTGCACGTAGTAGTAGGCACCTCCAGTGTAGTAGTCATCATCGACGGTGGCGTCTGGATCCTGGGCTCCAACGTGTGGTTGCGTCATCCGAGAAGAAGAGGAAAACGGGGGAAAAGAGGGAGCAAAGCAACCGTGAGTACTCATCCAAAGTACTCGCAAGCAAGGATCTACACTACATATGCATGTTTGGAACTTGTCTGTGGAACTTGTCTGGGTGTGTTTTATTAAGCATCCTGTTCTAGTTGTCATAAGGTCAAGGTACAACTCCGGGTCGTCCTTTTACCGAGGGACACGACTATTCTAATAGATAAACTAGGGGTGCACCACATAACCCAACATGCTCGATCCCATTTGGCCGGACACACGTTCTGAAGGAAATATGCCCTAGAGGTAATACTAAAGTTATTATTTATTTCCTTATATCATGATAAATGTTTATTATTCATGCTAGAATTGTATTAACCGGAAACATAATACATGTGTGAATACATAGACAAACATAGTGTCACTAGTATGCCTCTACTTGACTAGCTCGTTGAATCAAAGATGGTTAAGTTTCCTAGCCATGGACAAAAGAGTTGTCATTTGATTAACGGGATCACATCATTAGGAGAATGATGTGATTGACATGACCCATTCCGTTAGCCTAGCACTTGATCGTTTAGTATGTTGGTATTGCTTTCTTCATGACTTATACATGTTCCTGTAACTATGAGATTATGCAACTCCCGTTTACCGGAGGAACACTTTGGGTGCTACCAAACGTCACAACGTAACTGGTGATTATAAAGGAGTACTACAGGTGTCTCCAAAGGTACATGTTGGGTTGGCGTATTTCGAGATTAGGTTTTGTCACTCCGATTGTCGGAGAGGTATCTCTGGGCCCTCTCGGTAATGCACATCACTATAAGCCTTGCAAGCAATGTGACTAATGAGTTAGTTGCGGGATGATGCATTATGTAACAAGCAAAGAGACTTGCCGTAACGAGATTGAACTAGGTATTGGATACCGACGATTGAATCTCGGGCAAGTAACATACCGAAGACAAAGGGAACAAAGTATGTTGTTATGCGGTTTGACCGATAAAGATCTTCGTAGAATATGTAGGAGCGAATATGGGCATCCAGGTTCCGCTATTGGTTATTGATCAAGAATAGTTATAGGTCATGTCTACATAGTTCTCGAACCCGTAGGGTCCGCACGCTTAAGGTTTCGATGACAGTTATATTATGAGTTTATGAGTTTTTATGTACCGAAGGAGTTCGGAGTACCGGAGAGTTACGGGAATTCGCCGGGGAGTATATGGGCCTTATTGGGCCATACGGAAATAGAGGAGAGAGGCCAAAAGGAAGGAGGCCTGCGCCCCCCCTCTGGTCCGAGTTGGACAAGGGGCGCAGCCCCCCTTTCCTTCTTCCTCTCCCCCTCTTTCCCCTTCTCCTACTCCAACAAGGGAGGTGGAATCCTACTAGGACTAGGGAGTCCTAGTAGGACTCCACGCTTGGCGTGCCCCCTCCTAGGGCCGGCCTCCTCCCCCCTTGCTCCTTTATATACGAGGGCAGGGGGACACCCCATGACACACAAGTTGATCTACGGATCGTTCCTTAGCCGTGTGCGGTGCCCCCCTCCACCATATTCCACCTCGGTCATATCGTCGCGGAGTTTAGGCGAAGCCCTGCGCCGGTAGAACATCATCCTCGTCACCACGCCATCGTGCTGATGGAACTCATCCCCGACACTTTGCTGGAACGGAGTCCGGGATCGTCATCGAGCTGAACGTGTGCTGAACTCGGAGGTGCCGTACGTTCGGTACTTGGATCGGTCGGATCGTGAAGACGTACGACTACATCAACCGCGTTGTCATAACGCTTCCGCTTATGGTCTACAAGGGTACGTGGATAACACTCTCCCCTCTCGTTGCTATGCCATCACCATGATCTTGCGTGTGCATAGGAAAATTTTGAAATTACTACGTTCCCCAACAGTGGTATCAGAGCCAGGTTTTATGCGTTGATGTTATATGCATGAGTAGAACACAAGTGAGTTGTGGGTGATACAAGTCATACTGCTTACCAGCATGTCATACTTTGGTTCAGCGGTATTGTTGGATGAAGCGGCCCGGACCGACATTACGCGTACGCTTACGCGAGACTGGTTTTACCACCGTGCTATGCACACAGGTGACTAGCGGGTGTCTGTTTCTCCAACTTTAGATGAACCGAGTGTGGCTACGCCCGGTCCTTGCGAAGGTTAAAACAACACCAACTTGACGAACTATCGTTGTGGTTTTGATGCGTAGGTAAGAACGGTTCTTGCTCAGCCCGTAGCAGCCACGTAAAATTTGCAACAACAAAGTAGAGGACGTCTAACTTGTTTTTGCAGGGCATGTTGTGATGTGATATGGTCAAGACGTGATGAGATATAAGTTGTTGTATGAGATGATCATGTTTTGTTGAAGTTATCGGCAACTAGCAGAAGCCCTATGGTTGTCTCTTTGTTGCATAAGATGCAAGTGCCAAATAATTGCTTTACTTGATCGCTATGCGATAGCAATAGTTGCAAGAGCAATAGTTGGTGAGACAACCATGTGATGACACATTGATATAGATCAAGATGATGAAGATCATGGTGTCGTGCCGGTAACGATAGATATCATGACATTACTTTGGAGATGGAGATCAAAGGCGCAAGATGATCATGGCCATATCATGTCACATATTTTGATTGCATATGATGTTTATCTGTTATACATCTTATTCTGTTTTGTTTGACGGTAGCATTATAAGATGATCTCTCACTAATTATCAAGAAGTGTTCTCCCTGAGTATGCACTGTTGCGAAAGTTCTTCGTGCTGAGACACCATGTGATGATCGGGTGTGATAGGCTCTACGTTCAAATACAACGGGTGCAAAACAGTTGCGCACGCGGAATACTCAGGTTAAACTTGACGAGCCTAGCATATAACAGATATGGCCTCAGAGCACGGAGACCGAAAGGTCGAGCGTGAATCATATAGTAGATATGATCAACATATTGATGTTCACCGTTGAAACTACTCCATCTCACGTGATGATCGGACATGGTGTAGTTGATATGGATCACGTAATCACTTAGAGGATTAGAGGGATGTCTATCTAAGTGGGAGTTCTTTAGTAATATGATTAATTGAACTTAAATTTATCATGAACTTAGTCCTGGTAGTATTTTGCAAATTATGTGTAGATCAATAGCTTGATTTGTTGCTTTCATATGTTTATTTTGATATGTTCCTAGAGAAAATTGTGTTGAAAGATGTTAGTAGCAATGATGCGGATTGGATCCGTGATCTGAGGTTTATCCTCATTGCTGCACAGAAGAATTATGTCCTTAATGCACCGCTAGGTGACAGACCTATTGTAGGAGAAGATGCAGACGTTATGAACGTTTGGCTAGCTCAATATGATGACTACTTGATAGTTTTGTGCACCATGCTTTATGGCTTAGAATTGGGACTTCAAAGACGTTTTGAACGTCATGGACCATATAAGATGTTCCAGGAATTGAAGTTAATATTTCAAGCAAATACCCGAGTTGAGAGATATGAAGTCTCCAACAAGTTCTATTGCTAAAAGATGGAGCAGAATCGCTCAACTAGTGAGCATGTGCTCAGATTGTCTGGGTACTACAATCGCTTGAATCAAGTGGGAGTTAAACTTCCAGATAAGATAGTGATTGACAGAGTTCTCTAGTCACCATCACTAAGTTAGTAAAACTTTGTGATGAACTATAGTATGCAAGGGATGACGAAAACGATTCCCGAGCTCTTCGTGATGTTGAAATCGACGAAGGCAGAAATCAAGAAAGAGCATCAAGTGTTGATGATTGACAAGACCACTAGTTTCAAGAAAAGGGCAAAGGGATAGAAAGGGAACTTCAAGTAGAATGACAAGCAAGTTGTCACTCCCGCGAAGAAGCTCACAGCTGGACCAAAGCCTGAAACTGAGTGCTTACACTGCAAAGGAAATGGTCACTGGAAGCGGAAATGCCTTGAATATTTGGTGGATAAGAAGGATGGCAAAGTGAACAAGGGTATATTTGATATACATGTTATTGATGTGTACCTTACTACTGTTTATAGTAACCCCTGAGTATTTGATACTTGTTCGATTGCTAAGATTAGTAACTCGAAACAGGAGTTATAGAATAAACAGAAACTAGTTGAGGGTGAAGTGACGATGTGTGTTGGAAGTGGTTCCAAGATTGATATGATCATCATCGCACACTCCCTATACTTTCGAGATTAGTGTTGAACCTAAATAAATGTTATTTGGTGTTTGCGTTGAGCATGAATATGATTTGATCATGTTTATTCCAATACGGTTATTCATTTAAAATCAGAGAATAATTGTTGTTCTGTTTAAATGAATAAAACCTTTCATGGTCATACACCCAATGAAAATAGTTTGTTGGATCTCGATCGTAGTGATACACATATTCATAATATTGATGCCAAAAGATGCAAAGTTGATAATGATAGTGCAACTTATTTGTGGCACTGCCGTTTGGGTCATATCGGTGTAAAGCGCATGAAGAAACTCCATAAAGATGGATTTTTGGAATCCCTTGGTTATGAATCATTTGATGCTTGCGAACCGTGCCTTTTGGGCAAGATGACTAAAAACTCCGTTCTCCGGAACAATGGAACAAGCTACTGACTTATTGGAAATAATACATACCGATGTATGCGATCCAATGAGTGTTGATGCTCGTGGCAAGTATCGTTATTTTCTGACCTTCACAAAATGATTTGAGCAGATATGGGTATATCGACTTGATGAAACATAAGTCTGAAATAATTGAAAGGTTCAAAGAATTTCAGAGTGAAGTGGAAAAATCATCGTAACAAGAAAATAAAGTTTCTACGATCTGATCCCGGAGACGAATATTTGAGTTACGAGTTTGGTCTTCAGTTAAAACAATGTGGAATAGTTTCACAGCTCACGCCACCTGGAACACCACAACGTTATGGTGTGTTCGAACGTCGTAACCGCACTTTATTGGATATGGTGCGATCTATGATGTCTCTTATCGGTTGTACCACTATCGTTTTGGGGTTGTGCATTAGAGACAGCTGCATTCACGTTTAAAAGGGCACCATCTAAATCCGTTGAGATGACACCGTATGATCTATGGTTTAGCAGTAAACCTAAGGTGTCGTTTCTTAAAGTTTGGAGTTGCGATGCTTATATGAAAAAAGTTTCAACCTGATAAGCTCAAACCCAAATCGGAGAAGTGCGTCTTCATAGAATACCCAAAGTTAACTATTGGGTACACCTTCTATCACAGATCCGAAGGCAAGTTATTCATTGCTAAGAATGGATCCTTTCTAGAGAAGGAGTTTCTCTCGAAAGAAGTGAGTGGGAGGAAAGTAGAACTTGATGAGGTAACTGTACCTGCTCCCTTATTGGAAAGTAGTTCATCATAGAAATTTGTTCCTGTGACTACTACACCAATTAGTGAGGAAGTTAATGATGATGATCATGAAACTTCAGATTAAGTTACTACAAAACCTCATAGGTCTTCCAGAGTAAGATCCGCACCAGAGTGGTACGGTAATCCTGTTCTGGAAGTTATGTTACTAGACCATGACGAACCTACGAACTATGAAGAGGCGATGGTGAGCCCAGATTCCACAAAATGGCTTGAGGCCATGAGATCTAAGATGAGATCCATGTATGAAAACAAAGTATGGACTTTGATTGACTTGCCCAATGATCGGCGAGACATTGAGATAAAATGGACTTCAAGAGGAAGACGGACGCTGATAGTGTTACTATCTACAAAGCTAGAATTGTCGCAAAAGGTTTTCGATAAATTCAAGGTGTTGACTACGATGAGAGTTTTTCACTCGTATCTATGCTTAAGTCTGTCTGAATCATGTTAGCAATTGCCGCATTTTATGAAATCTAGCAAATGGATAAACAAAACTGCATTCCTTAATGGTTTTCTTAAAGAAGAGTTGTATATGATGCAACCAGAAGGTTTTGTCAATCCTAAAGGTGCTAACAAACTGTGCAAGCTCCAGCGATCCATCTATGGACTGGTGCAAGCATCTCAGAGTTGGAATATACGCTTTGATGAGTTGATCAAAGCATATGGTTTTATATAGACTTTTGAAGAAGCCTGTATTTACAAGAAAGTGAGTGGGAGCTCTGTAGCATTTCTAATATTATATGTGGATGACATATTGTTAATTGGAAATGATATGGAAATTCTGGATAGCATGAAAGGATACTTGAATAAGAGTTTTTCAAAGCAAGACATCGGTGAAGCTGCTTACACATTGAGCATCAAGATCTATATAGATAGATCAAGACGCTTGATAAGATTTTTCAATGAGTACATACCTTGATAAATTTTTGAAATAGTTCAAAATAGAACAGTCAAAGAAGGAGTTCTTGCCTGTGATGCAAAGGTATGAAGTTGAGTAAGACTCAAGACCCGACCATGGCAGAAAATAGAAAGAGAATGAAAAGTCATTCCCTATGCCTCAGTCATAGGTTCTATAGAGTACGCTATGCTGTGAACCAGACCTATTGTATACCTTGCTCTGAGTTTGACAAAGGAATACAATTTTGATCTAATAGTAGATCACTGGACAGCGGTCAAGAATATCCTTAGTAAGGACTAAGGAGATGTTTCTCGATTATGGAGGTGATAAAAGAGTTTGTTGTAAAAGTTACATCGGTGCAAACTTTTACACTGATCCAGATGACTCTAAGTATCAATCTGGATACATATTGAAAGTGGGAGCAATTAAGCTAGAGTAGCTCCATGCAGAGCGTTGAAGACATAGAATATTTGCAAAATACATACGGCTCTAAATGTGACAGACCCGTTGATTAAGCTTCTCTCATAAGCAAAACATGATCATACCTTAGTACTCTTTGGGTGTTAATCAAATAGAGATGTGAACTAGATTATTGACTCTAGTAAACCCTTTGGGTGTTGATCACATGACGATGTGAACTATGGATATTAATCACATACAGATGTGAATATTAGTGTTAAATCACATGGCGATGTGAACTAGATTATTGACTCTAGTGGAAGTGCGAGACTGAAGGAAATATGCCCTAGAGGCAATAATAAAGTTATTATTTATTTACTTATATCATGATAAATGTTTATTATTCATGCTAGAATTGTATTAACCGGAAACATAATACATGTGTGAATACATAGACAAACATAGTGTCACTAGTATGCCTCTACTTGACTAGCTCGTTGAGTCAAAGATGGTTAAGTTTCCTAGCCATGGACAAAAGAGTTGTCAATTGATTAACGGGATCACATCATTAGGAGAATGATGTGATTGACATGACCCATTCCGTTAGCCTAGCACTTGATCGTTTAGTATGTTGATATTGCTTTCTTCATGACTTATACATGTTCCTGTAACTATGAGATTATGCAACTCCCGTTTACCGGAGGAACACTTTGGGTGCTACCAAACATCACAACATAACTGGGTGATTATAAAGGAGTACTACAGGTGTCTCCAAAGGTACATGTTGGGTTGGCGTATTTCGAGATTAGGTTTTGTCACTCCGATTGTCGGAGAGGTATCTCTGGGCCCTCTCGGTAATGCACATCATTATAAGCCTTGCAAGCAATGTGACTAATCAGTTAATTGCGGGATGATGCATTATGTAACGAGCAAAGAGACTTGCCGGTAATGAGATTGAACTAGGTATTGGATACCGACGATTGAATCTCGGGCAAGTAACATACCGATGACAAAGGGAACAAAGTATGTTGTTATGCGGTTTGACCGATAAAGATCTTCGTAGAATATGTAGGAGCCAATATGGGCATCCAGGTTCCGCTATTGGTTATTGACCAAGAATAGTTATAGGTCATGTCTACATAGTTCTCGAACCCGTAGGGTCCGCACGCTTAAGGTTTCGATGACAGTTATGATATGAGTTTATGAGTTTTGATGTACCGAAGGAGTTCGGAGTCCCGGATGAGATCGGGGACATGACGAGCAGTCTCGAAATGGTCGAGACGTAAAGATCGATATATTGGACGACTATATTCGGAGTTCGGAAAGGTTCCGAGTGATTCGGGTATTTTTCGGAGTACCGGAGAGTTACGGGAATTCGCCGGGGAGTATATGGGCCTTATTGGGCCATACGGGAATAGAGGAGAGAGGCCAAAAGGAAGGAGGCCTGCGCCCCCCCTCTGGTCCGAATTGCACAAGGGGCGCAGCCCCCCTTTCCTTCTTCCTCTCCCCCTCTTTCCCCTTCTCCTACTCCAACAAGGGAGGTGGAATCCTACTAGGACTAGGGAGTCCTAGTAGGACTCCACACTTGGCGCGCCCCCTCCTAGGGCCGGCCTCCTCCCCCCCTTGCTCCTTTATATACGGGGGCAGGGGGACACCCCATGACACACAAGTTGATCTACGGATCGTTCTTTAGCCGTGTGCGGTGCCCCCCTCCACCATATTCCACCTCGGTCATATCGTCACGGAGTTTAGGCGAAGCCCTGCGCCGGTAGAACATCATCATCGTCACCATGCCGTCGTGCTGACGGAACTCATCCCCGACACTTTGCTGGATCGGAGTCCGGGGATCATCATCGAGCTGAACGTGTGCTGAACTCGGAGGTGCCGTACGTTCGGTACTTGGATCGGTCGGATCGTGAAGACGTACGACTACATCAACCGTGTTGTCATAACGCTTCCGCTTACGGTCTACGAGGGTACGTGGACAACACTCTCCCCTCTCGTTGCTATGCCATCACCATGATCTTGCGTGTGCGTAGGAAAATTTTGAAATTACTACGTTCCCCAACACTTTCCTGGATCGTGCCCGGCCTTGGAAGATCAACACGTTGCAGCCCCACCTAGGCACAACAGAGAGGTCAGCACGCCGGTCTAACTCCTATGGCGCAGGGGTCTGGGCCCATCGCCCATTGCACACCTACACGTTGCGCGGGCTGCCAAAAGCAGACCTAGCCTCCCTAATACAAGAGCAGATGTTCCAGTCCAATCTGGCACGCGTCGCTCAGTCGCTGACGTCACGAAGGCTTCGGCTGATACCACGACGTCGAGTGCCCATATCTTTCCCGCGTAGTTGGTTAGTGCGTGTAGGACAGTGGCCAGACTCAGATCAAATACCAAGATCTCGTTAAGTGTGTTATTATGAAGCAACCGCGAATGCCAACCAGGTCCAGGCCCACCTCTCGCCTAGGTGGTCTCAACCTGCCTTGTCGCTCCGCCACAAAGATCCACATAGAGGGCCGTCGGGACAAAGGTCCTTTCAGCTCCCCATCTGTCAATCACTCGCGGGTACTCAAGGAGCCGACCCGACTTTAGTCACCATATGTATAGTATGTATATATGTATAGTATATACCTGTGATCACCTCCCGAGTGATCACGGCCTGATAGTATATCAAGGTAGACCAACAAGAATGTAGGGCCAATGATGATAAACTAGCATCCTATACTAAGCATTTAGGATTGCGGGTAAGGTATCAATGACTGTAGCAACAATGACAGGCTATACAACAGAATAGGAGTAACCGAACAATAACATGCTACACTACTCGAATGAAAGCAGTAGAGAGAAGAATAGGCGATATCTGGTGATCAAGGGGGGGGGGGCTTGCCTGGTTGCTCAGGCAAGAAGAGGAGGAAGAAATAGTAAATACAATGCAAACATAAGCATGATGATGCATGACATGACAATGAGCGGTGTTAGGTGTGCCCTAACGCGGTAGTAGGTGATACCGGTGAAAGGGGGAAAACATCCGGGAAAGTATCCCCGGTGTTTCGCGTTTTCGGACAGGTGAACCGGAGGGGGAAAGTTGTGTGTTCGATATGTTAGGGATGTGTGGCGGACGAACCAGCTGCCTATCCGGATTCATCTCGTCGTTCTTAGCAACTTTGATGTAGAAAGTATTTTCATCTGAGTTACGGATTATTTTATATGATTTTCTAAAGTTTTAATCATTTTCGGATTTTAATTATTTATTTAAACCCAACATTATCCAGAACAGTGCATGATGACGCAGGCATGACATCACAATGATGTTAGTAGGTCAACTAGTCGGTTGACCAGTCAAACCAGACAGGTGGGTCCAGTGGGACCCACATGTCATTGTCAGGGGCACTAACAGGGGGTTTATACTAACTAAATGGGTTAATTAGTGGGTGGGTCCCAACAGTCAGTGACTATTTAGTTAACTAAATTAATTAAGGAAATAATTAGCATTTTATTTATTTACAAAAATGTTTTAAACGACGCGGTCCCGCATGTCAGCGGCAGTAGCTGCCACATCAGCGTAGTTTACTTCGGTCAACGTGGCTAGTTGGGGCCCCTAGGCCCACAGGCAGTGACCCAGGGGGTGGGCCCCGGTGTGCCAGCTCAGTGGAGCAGCCGGAGTAGCTCCGTCGAGCTCGCACGCAGCGGCCGAACGCCGGCGAGCGTCACGTTTCGCCTACCGGGCCCCAAATCGGGCGTGGCCAGGCTCTCTGGAACGACCTCTTATCGCCGCGTCCGATGGAGGGGAGCACGACGGCGGGGGTGGCCGGAATGGTCGCCGATGACGAGCGCGGTGGACGGGGATCGCGCACCGGGGCGTTCGAATGAGGTGGGTTTGGGACCGAACAGAAGAGCGCATTGAGGTGCGTCGAACGGTGGAGGGGGCTTGGCCGGAAACATCCGGAGACAACGGTGGCGAGCGGAGGAGCGGACGCCGGAGTTCGAGCATTAGTGGATCCAGCGCTGGGGGCACAAGAAGGCGTGTGCGCGTGCGCGTTGGGTTCCTGGAAGCGCCAGGAACACAGATACGGGCTCAGGCGAGCATGACGACGGCTGTGGCGACAGCCACGAGCCCGCCGGCGGCGGACAGAAACGGGCACAGTGGGAACTAGCTACGGCGCGCGAGGAAGCTAACGGAGAGAGGTGGAAGATGGGGGAGCTCACCGAGCGGGGCACACGAAAGGCCCTTGGGGGTTTAGTAGCTGTAGAGTCGAGGGTGCTCGTCCCAGACGCGCCAGGAATCCGAGGAAGAAGACGAGGCCGGGGCAGCGTTCATGGGCCCGAGCGTCCTGCGGCTCGTCGGGGAGGCGTAGTCGAGGGTGGTGGAGCGAGCGGACACGTTGGAGAGGTGCGGAGGTCGCGGTGGCCGTGAGTTCTACGGCGGCGAGGTCATGGCGGCACTCGGATGCGATGGGGAGCAAGGGGGAGAGCGAGGTGGATCTGAGGGGGAGAGGGAGGCGTAGGGACCGTGACAGCAGCGCGGGCGAGTGGGAGAAGGAACCGAGGAGGCGGGGGCATGGCGGCCTTATCCCCTCCCAGCGGGGACGGTGAGGTGGTGCGGCGGGGACGCGCCCCTGTTCCGACCCTGGTCGGAGGAACAGGGAAGGGGGACGACAGAGGTGGCCGGCTAGGCCAGGTGGGCCGGCCTGATGCGAGCTGGGCCGTCTGGTCCAATGGGGGGTGGGGTCCTTTTCTCTTTTCTTTCTTTTGTCTTCTGCTTTTGTATTTTCTTTTATTTTATTTGTTTTCCTTTTATGTTTTATTTTATTTAGGAAATTTAAGTGTTTTATAAAATTGTGTCTTCTACACCATAATTACCTATGTCATATTTGGCACTGTCCGAACATTTTTGCTGCCACTTTTGAAAACTTTGGGTGTTTTTCACTAATTCATTTTTGAATTTGAAATTTTTTGAACTAACATGTGATTAGCAACAGTAACGGAGGTGACGTGGCATCATTAGCATAGGTTCACTGTAGCATAATTATCCGGGCGTGACAAATCTCCTCCACTACAAGAAATCTCGTCCCGAGATTTAGGAGGTAGAAGGAAACAGTGCGGGGTATTCTTTGTGCAGACAATTCTCACGTTCCCAAGTGGCTTCATCTTCAGAATGGTGCGACCACTGGACTTTGAGGAACTTGATCGCCTTCTGACGTGTGCGGCGTTTAGCTTGGTCGAGAATGCGGACCGGATGCTCTTTATAGGAGAGGTCCTGTTACAATTCGAGCACTTCATGATCCACTCCTCGGATTGGGTCCTTGAAGCAGCGGTGGAGCTGTGACACATGGAACACATCGTGAACCTGAGAAAGGTTGGACGGAAGCTCCAGTTGATATGCCACTTTTCCACGCCTTTCTAGAATAGTGAAAGGACCAATATAGCGAGGAGCTAGCTTGCCCTTGATCCCGATGCAGTGAGCACCCTTCATTGGTGTGACTCAAAGATAAGCCTTTTCGCTAGGTTGATAGACCATGTCCTTATGATGACGGTCATACTGACTCTTCTGATGTGACTGAGCAGTCTTGAGATTCTCACGAATTATGCGAACTTGTTCTTCGGCATGTTGGATAATATCCGGACTGAAGAGTGGATGTTCCCTAGTTTCTGTCCAGTTCAGAGGGGTTCAACACTTTCGTCCATATAGCACTTCGAAGGGGGCCATCTTCAGACTAGCTTGATAGCTATTATTATTAGAGAACTCAGCATACGGGAGAGATTCCTCCCATTTCTTGCCAAAGGAAATAACACAAGCTCGACGCATGTCTTCGAGAACTTGGTTGACACGTTCAACTTGTCCTTGCGACTGAGGATGAAAAGCAGTGCTGAAAGACAAATGAGTCCCCATAGCTTCTTGGAAACTTGCCCAGAATCTTGAAGTGAATAAACTGCCACGGTCAGAACTGATTACCAATGGAATACCGTGAAGCGAGACAATTCTGGACATGTAGATGGTTGCCAGCTGACTAGTATAGATGGTTGCCAGTTTCTTTGACAACCAGAAAATGCGCAACTTTGGAAAGCCGGTCAATGACGACAAGAATAGCACCATTACCTTTCTGCAATTTGTGGAATCCAGTGACGAAGTCCATTTCAACATGGTCCCATTTCCATTCAGGAATAGAGATAGGTTGCAGAGTTCCAGTAGGCCTTTGATGCTCCGCTTTGATACGACGACAAACGTCACATTCAGCAACATAATGAGCAATATCTTGCTTCATATTAGACCACCAGAATCTCTGAGGAATGTCTTGGTACATCTTGGTACTACCGGGATGAATAGACAAATGTGTATCATGAGCTTCTTTCATAACCCTTGGATTCATATTCATGTTTTCCCTCTTACTCGGTACCACTAGGCGACCTTTGAAGAATAAGGTGCATGCGTCATCAACAGTGAAGAATGAGGGCTTTCCTTCTGCGAGATAACGTTTCATCCTCTCGACTTCATCGTCACATTTCTGTATCCATTTGATGGTGTCCACAAGATCTGGTCTAGCAACTATGGTATTGAGAGAACCCCGGGAAACAATGTCGAGGCTCATCTTGCGACACTCTGGAGGAGGGGGAGCGAGTGCACCAGGAGGAACAATATGGAGGTTCAACTTTCTGAATTCTTGAACAAGCGAGGGCTGAACTTTGTGAACCTGGAGGTGGTTGCAGTAAGACTTGAGGCTCAAGGTATCAGCCATTACATTAGCCTTGCCTGGGGTATACGAAATACCCAGGTTAAAATCTGCAACAATCTCCATCCGTCTCTGCTGACGGAGGTTGCGATCTGGTTGAGTAACAGATACTTCAGACTTTGGTGGTCGGTGAAGATCTCGCAATGATTACCGAGAAGGTAATGTCGCCACTGTTTCAGTGGATGGATAACAGCAGCAAGCTCGAGGTCATGAACTGGATAGTTCTCTTCGTGAGGGCGCAATTGACGAGAGGCATAAGCAATCACTTTACGCTCCTGCATTAGGACAGCGGCAAGGCCTTGACGTGAAGCATCACAATAAATGACGAAGTCCTTCTTAGTATCTGGAGGAGAAAGCACTGGGGCAAAGGTCAACTTGTCTTTGAGCGCCTGGAAACTTTCCTGACACTTTTCTATCCACTCAAACTTGACGCCCTTATGAAGCAGGTTAGTCAGAGGTCTAGCGATCTTGGAGAAGTTCTCAACGAATCGACGGCAATAGCTGGCGAGTCCGAAAAAACTTTTGACTTGCTTGACATTCTTCGGAGGAGTCCAATCGAGAATAGCCTGAACTCGTTCAGGGTTGACGACAATACCATCCTTAGAGATGACGTGCCCAAGATAGGTTACTTCAGAGAGCCAGAATTCACACTTGGAGAACTTGGCATAGAGTTGATGCTCTCTAAGCTTTTCCAGAACAAGACGAAGATGTTCAGCATGTTCTTCTTCATTCTTGGAATATACAAGGATATCATCCAGATAAACCATGACAAACTTGTCGAGGTATTCCATAAAGATATAGTTCATCAGACGAGAGAAGGTGGTTGGAGCATTGGTTAATCCAAAAGACATGACGGTGTACTTGTATGATCCATAGCGAGTCACAAATGCGGTCTTTGGGATATCCTCTTTGCGAACACGGATCTAGTGGTAACCCAACCTCAAGTTGAGTTTAGAGAACACCGGCAAACCAGCCAGTTGATCATATAGATCATTCATCCGAGGAAGAGGATATTTGTTCTGAATGGTAGCTTGGTTAATAGGATGGTAGTCTTGGACCAATCGGTTTGTCCCATCCTTCTTCTTGACAAAGCGAGAAGGTGATCCCCAAGGAGAGCAACTTGGGCGAATGAAACCACTTTGTAGAGACTTGTCGATTTCCTCCTTAAGCTCATTGAGTTCATGCGGCGGCATCTTGTAGGGGCGCTTGGCTATAGGAGTGGTGCCTGGTTCTAAGTCAATGATGAATTCGACAGCTCTAGCAGGGGGAATCCCTGGAAGTTCTTCAGGAAGGACGTCCTGGAATTCGCGAACGACAGGAATGTTATCAATGCCCTCGAGTGGTGTAGCGTTCAATGCATTCAAGGCATATAGCCTTGCCTCGGCATTCTGAACTAGACGAGCATTGTAGCTAATTATTTCATCAGAAGGGTGCAGCAGATGGATTGTCTTAGTGGCACAAACTATAGAAGCAGTATGCTCCTTTAACCAATTCATTCCCAGAATGAGATCAATGCTACAAGACTTTAGTACGATGGGAGAGACAAGGAATTCTAGTCCTTCAATTTCAACGGGACGTCGTTGCAAATCATGGAGGTCCGACATTGGCCCGCAGGGGTGTGTACTAATAGAGAAGCGTTCATGTCTTCGCTTTTAATGCCATGCATGAATGCAAAATCTTCTGACATGAATGAATGTGATGCTCCTGTATCAAATAAAACGGATGCTGGTACTGAATTTACGAGGAGTGTACACATCACAGTAGTAGGCTGGTCTTGAGCTTCGTTCAGATCAACGTGGTTGGCATGAACACGACCATAAGACTTGGCATTGTTGTTGCGGGGCTGGTTGTTACCATGGCCAGCTGCTGGAAGGGTCGGTTGATTCTGGTTCTGGTTCCATTCCCTAGCACGGTGTCCTGGCTAACCACACCTGAAGCACAGACCATTATTAGGAGTGGGAGCAGGAGCTCGGGGTGGTGGAGCTGGAAGTCTTGGCTGCCTAGATGGTGGAGGAGGCAGACGAGGTGCAGCATAGGTCTGCCTTGGGGCAGGTGCAATTGGACGGTACATGCTGTTCGGGATCCATATCTTACGCTTCTGCGAGGGCAGGCCCGAAGATGAGCCCGTGTCACGGTTGCGCCTGTGAGAGCTCTGGTGTTCCTGCAGACCAGTCTCGACATTGATGGCCTTGTTCACCAAGGTGGCGAAATCAGCAAAGTCATACACTAGAAGTGCGAGCTTGATGTCATCTTGAAGGCCATCACGGAACTTCTCCTGTCTGCGTGCATCAGTTGCAATGTCTTCTTCAGCATAGCGGGACAAGTCCAGAAACTCCCGTTGATAAGCTTCCACAGTTTTGTTGCCCTGGGTGAGGTTGCGAAACTCACGCTTCTTCCTGTCCATGATCCCCTGAGGAATGAAGCGGGCACGGAAGGCAGCTCGAAAGTCTGGCCCGGTGATGATTGTCCCAATTGGCAGAGTATGCCTATGGCTGTCCCACCATTGAGTTGCGGGTCCCTTCAGAAATAAGGAAGCAAATGTGACATAGCGGGCAGGGGCTACATCAGTAGATTCCATCTCATAGGTGATGTCATGGAGCCAATCATCAGCATCCAGTGGCTGAGTTGAGCTGCGGTACACGGTTGGGTTGAGGCGCATGAAATCCTGCAGAGTCACTTGGGTTGGCTGCTCGTTCATATTGGGGCGAGGGAACTGAGCCATCATATTCTCCAAGAACTGGCGATTCATCTCGAGCTGTTGGACCATACCAGCCATGTACTCAGGCGGTGGTGGGGCGTTGCCGCCACGACCACGACCACCTGGTCTAACCATCCTGTTAATATATAACATGGGGTAGTTCAGCATTGAGAAATTTTGCATACATAAGAAACATTCATGATGGAACATGCATAATGAAAGGAGCACGACAGATACTACATAGTAGTCGACATAACTTACAAAAGGGGCTGGGCATAGAATTCAGTACACAGAGTTCAGTACATAGACTAAGACATCATAGGCGGCACGCAGGCTCGCAGCGAATGCATCTAATACTAATGAGCAAGATTACATCAGTCCCAGGGGGTACTGTGGAGGTAGTCGTAGCCTGGCAACTGTTAATGAGGCAACAGATAGTCCATGTCAACGGCCTGGGGCCGCGGATACTCTGGTGTAGAACCCGACGCTCAGGTGGCAGAAGAGGACCAAGTGCGGGAGAGTAGCCTCCCACCTCTGCCAACCGACACCGTGGGGCATCACGGTCCTAGCTTGGTAGATCGCAGAACGCGGCAGCTGTCTAGATAGAACAAAGGGCTGCAACAGCGTCAGAGCCCTATAATGGTGCTGATGAGTGGTGTACAACTCGTGGCGAAGAGCTCGGTTAGCTCGGTCTAGCCCATCAGCATGCAGAACCAGGCTTTGATGGTGGAAGAGCTCTCGGGTGACGGTGGAGTAGGCAGCAGTGTAGTATCCCTCCGCACCAACGTCAGATGCGATAGAAATGTGCCTGAAATGGGAAGTGTCCAACGCCCGATACTCTCCGTGAAGACGTGTCAGAGCAGCATAGGCAGCATCGTGAACTGCCATCTCGATGGTCACTCCAACACCATGAGCGGTGTGCAGCACGGTAGTGGAGTCATACTCCCGAGAGTAGAGGTGGACGATGACATGGTACTGCTCCTGGTTAAAGTCCTGGTACTCCTCGTAGACGGTGTACTCAGGGTGCCAGCGATAAGCCAAATAGGTCATCATCTTAGCTAGCACAGCAGGTGATCCTGAGGCACCAATGGCCGCCGTGTGGCACACGACCTGCCTCGTGGGTTCCATCTGAAAACAAAAATGTTTCAATGGAGTCAAATGACAATGTGGGTACTATTCAAAATACTATCCTACAGAATAACTATGGCTTATCCAACTTTGGGGTGAACGTGGTAACGGGATCCTAATGTTAGAGTTAATAAATTTGTTTAACCTGGGTAGGAGAGAGTTCAGAGCCCCAGAGTAAAGTTCGAGGAGTAAAAGATCCTAATACCACCCAATGGCGACGTGGGCCCGTAAGGCACACAACCAAGTTAGTAAAAGTTTTGTAGTGACTAGACTCGACTTCGGCCAAGGAGTGTGGAAGGGGGATTCCTATAGGCAGTCGGCTCTGATACCAACTTGTGACGCCCCCGATTCAATCGTACAATAATCATACACGCAAACGTGTACGATCAAGATCAGGGACTCACGGGAAAATATCACAACACAACTCTACAAATAAAATAAGTCATACATGCATCATAATACAAGCCAGGGGCCTCGAGGGCTCGAATACAAGTGCTCGATCATAGACGAGTCAGCGGGAGCAACAATATCTGAGTACAGACATAAGTTAAACAAGTTGCCATAAGATGGCTAGCACAAACTGAGATACAGATCGAAAGAGGCGCAGGCCTCCTGCCTGGGATCCTCCTAACTACTCCTGGTCGTCGTCAGCAGCCTGCACGTAGTAGTAGGCACCTCCAGTGTAGTAGTCGTCATCGACGGTGGCGTCTGGCTCCTGGGCTCCAACGTCTGGTTGCGGCATCCGAGAAGAAGAGGAAAACGAGGGAAAAGAGGGAGCAAAGCAACCGTGAGTACTCATTCAAAGTACTCGCAAGCAAGGATCTACACTACATATGCATGGGTATATGTGTAAAGAGGCAATATCGGTGGACTGAACTGCAGAATGCCAGAATAAGAGGGGGATAGCTAGTCCTATCGAAGACTACGCTTCTGGCAGCCTCCGTCTTGTAGCATGTAGAAGAGAGTAGATTGAAGCCCTCCAAGTAGCATCTCATAGTATAATCCTACCCGGCGATCCTCCCCTCATCGCCCTGTATAAAAAGCGATCACCGGGTTGTCTGTGGAACTTGTCTGGGTGTGTTTTATTAAGTATCCAGTTCTAGTTGTCATAAGGTCAGGGTACAACTCCGGGTCGTCCTTTTACCGAGGGACACGACTATTCTAATAGATAAACTTCCCTGCAGGGGTGCACCACATAACCCAACACGCTCGATCCCATTTGGCCGGAGACACTTTCCTGGGTCATGCCCGACCTCAGAAGATCAACACGTCATAGCCCCACCTAGGCACAACAGAGAGGTCAGCACGCTGGTCTAAATCCTATGGCGCAGGGGTCTGGGACCATCGCCCATTGCACACCTGCACGTTGCGAGGGCGGCTGAAAGCAGACCTAGCCTCCCTAATACAAGAGCAGGCGTTCCAGTCCAATCCGGCGTGCGCCGGTCAGTCGCTGACGTCACGAAGGCTTCGGCTGCTACCACGACGTCGAGTGCCCATATCTTTCCCCCGTAGTTGGTTAGTGCGTATAGGCCAGTGGCCAGACTCAAATCAAATACCAAGATCTCTTTAAGCGTGTTATTATGAAGCAACCGCGAACGCCGACCAAGGCCAGGCCCACCTCTCGCCTAGGTGGTCTCAACCTGCCCTGTCGCTCCGCCACAAAGATCCACACAGAGGGCCGTCGGGACAAAGGTCCTTTCAGCCCCCAATCCGTAAATCACTCACGGGTAATCAACGAGCCGAGCCGACTTTAGTCACCATCTGTATAGTATGTATATATATGTATAGTATATACCCGTGATCACCTCCCGAGTGATCACGGCCCGATAGTATAGCAAGGCAGACCGACAAGAATGTAGGGCCAATGATGATAAACTAGCATCCTATACTAAGAAATTAGGATTGCGGGTAAGGTATCAATGAGTGTAGCAACAATGACAGGCTATGCAACAGAATAGGAGTAATCGAACAGTAACATGCTACACTACTCTAATGCAAGCAGTAGAGAAGAATAGGTGATATCTGGTGATCAAGGGGGGGGCTTGCCTGGTTGCTCTGGCAAGGAGGGGTTGTCAACACCGAAGTCGAACTGGGCAGCAACAGCGTCGGTCTCGTAGTCTACCGGGGAGAAGAGGGGGAAGAAATAGTAAATACAATGTAAACATAAGCATGACGATGCATGACATGACAATGAGCTGTGTTAGGTGTGCCCTAACGCAGTAGTAGGTGATACCGGCGAAAGGGGGAAAACATCCGGGAAAGTATCCCCGGTGTTACGCGTTTTCGGACAGGTGAACCGGAGGGGGAAAGTTGCGTGTTCGATATGTTCGGGATGTGTGGCGGACGAACGGGCTACGTATCCGGATTCGTCTCGTCGTTTTGAGCAACTTTCATGTAGAAAGTATTTTCATCCGAGTTACGTATTATTTTATATGATTTTCTAAAGTTTTAATCAATTTCTGATTTTAATTATTTATTTAAATCCAACATTATCCAGAACAGTGCATGATGACGCATGCATGACATCACAGTGATGTCAGCAGGTCAACTGGTCGATTGACCAGTCAAACCAGACAGGTGGGTCTAGTGGGACCCACATGTCATTGTCAGGGGCACTAACAGGGGGTTTAGACTAACTAAATGGGTTAATTAGTGGGTGGGTCCCAACAGTCAATGACTATTTAGTTAACTAAATTAATTAAGGAAATAATTAGCATTTTATTTATTTACAAAAATGTTTTAAACGACGCGGGCCCGCATGTCAGCGGCAGTAGCTGCCACATCTGCGTAGTTGACTTTGGTCAACCTGGCTAGTTGGGGCCCCTAGGCCCACAGGCAGTGACCCAGGGGGTGGGCCCCGGTGTGCCAACTCAGCGGAGCCGCCGGAGTATCTCCGGCAAGCTCGCGTGCAGCGGCCGTACACCGGCGAGCGTCGGGGTTCGCCTACGGGGCACCAAATAGGGCGCGGCCAGGCTCTCTGGAACGGCCTCTTCGCGCCGCGTCCGATGGAGGGGAGCACGACGGCGGGGGTAGCCAGAATGGTCGCCGGCTACGAGCGCGGCGGACGGCAGTTCGGGCGCAGAGGGGATCGCGCTACGGGGCGTTCGAACGAAGTGGGTTTGGGACCGAATAGACGAGCGCGTCGAGGCGCGTCGAACGGTGGAGGGGGCTTGGCCGGAAAGAGCCAGAGACAGCCGTGGCGAGCGGCGGAGCGGACGCCGGAGTTCAGGCATCAGTGGATCTAGCGCTAGGGGGCACGGGAAGGCGTGTGCGCGTGCGTGTTAGGTTCCTAGAAGCGCCAGGAACACGGCGACGGGCTCAGGCGAGCATGATGACGGCTGTGTCGACGGCAACGAGCCCGCCGACGGCGGACAGAAACGGGCGCGGTGGCAACTAGCTATGGCGCGCGAGGAAGTTAACGGAGAGGGGCGGAAGATGTGGGAGCTCACCGAGCGGCACACATGAAAGGTCCTTGTGGGTTTAGTAGCTGCAGAGTCGACGGTGCTCGTCGGAGACACACCGCGGATCCGAGGAAGAAGACGAGGCCGGGGCAGCGTTCGTGGGCGCCCGGCGTCCTGCGGCTCGTCGAGGAGGCGTAGTCGAGGGAGGTGGAGCGAGCGGACACGTCGGAGAGGTGCGGAGGTCGCGGTGGCCGCATGTTCTACGGCGGCGAGGTCATGGCGGCACTCGGATGCGCTGGGGAGCGAGGGGGAGAGCGAGGTGGATCTGAGGGGGAGAGGAAGGCGCGGGGACCGAGAGGGCAGCGCGGGCGAGTGGGAGAAGGAACCGAGGAGGCGGGGGCGTGGCGGCCTTATCCCCTCCCAGCGGGGACGGTGAGGTGGTGAGGCGGGGACGTGCCCCAGTTCTGACCCTGGTCGGGGGAACAGGGAAGGGGGACGACAGGGGGCCGGCTAGGCCAGGTGGGCCGACCTGGTGCGAGCTGGGCCGTTTGGTCTAGTGGGGGGGGGGTCCTTTTCTCTTTTCTTTCTTTTGTCTTCGACTTTTGTATTTTCTTTTATTTTATTTCTTTTCCTTTTCTGTTTTATGTAATTTAGGAAATTTAAGTGTTTTATAAAATTGTGTCTTCTACACCATAATTACCTATGCCATATTTGGCACTGTCCGAACATTTTTGCTGCCACTTTTGAAAACTTTGGGTGTTTGTCACTAATTCATTTTTGAATTTGAAATTTTTTGAACTAATATGTGATTAGCAACAGTAACGGAGGTGACGTGGCATCATTAGCATAGGTTCACTGTAGCATAATTATGCGAGCGTTACAAAATCATTATTATTGGTATTGGAAAAGACACACAATTTGGAATTATCTTGCGCCATTGTGACAAGCAATCCAACACGCAAGCACACAAGAGGCAAGCGAAAGAGAGAGGAGAACGGGAAAGAGAGGGCGAATAAAACGGCAAGGGTGAAGTGGGGAGAGGAAAACGAGAGGCAAATGGCAAATAATGTAATGCGAGGGAGATAAGTTTGTGATGGGTACTTTGTATATCTTGACTTGAGGGAAGACCTCCCCGGCAACGGCGCCAGAAATCCTTCTTGCTACCTCTTTAGCACTGCGTTGGTTTTTCCTTGAAGAGGAAAGGGTGATGCAGCAAAGTAGCGTAAGTATTTCCCTCAGTTGTTGAGAACGAAGGTATCAATCCAGTAGGAGGCTCCTCAAAAGTCCCTCGTACCTACACAAACAAACAAGAATCTCGCAACCAACATGATAATGGGGTTGTCAATCCCTTCACGGAAACTTGCGAAAGTGAGATCTGATAGAGATAATAAGATAAGATAAATATTTTTGGTATTTTTATGATATAGATTGGAAGGTAAAAGATGCAAATAAAAGTAGATCGGAAACTTATATGATAAGAGATAGACCCAGGGGCCATAAGTTTCACTAGTGGCTTCTCTCAAGATAGCATAAGTATTACGGTGGGTGAACAAACTACTGTCGAGCAATTGATAGAAAAGTGCATAGTTATGAGATTATCCAGGCATGATCATGTATATAGGCATCACGTCCGCAACAAGTAGATCGAAATGATTCTGCATCTACTACTATTACTCCACACATGACCCACTCCTGCCTGCATCTAGAGTATTAAGTTCATAAGAACAGAGTAACGCATTAAGAAAGATGACATGATGTAGAGAGATAAACTCAAGCAATATGATACAAACCCCATCTTTTTATCCTCGACGGCAACAATAGAATACGTGCCTTGTTGCCCCTACTGTCACTGGGAAAGTACATCGCAAGATTGAACCCAAAGCTAAGCACTTCTCCCATTGCAAGAAAGATCAATCTAGTAGGCCAAACCAAACTGATAATTCGAAGAGACTTACAAAGATAACCAATCACACATAAAAGAATTCAGAGAAGATTCAATTATTTCTCATAGATAAACTTGGTCATAAACCAACAATTCATTGGATCTCGACAAACACACCGCAAAAAGAGTTACATCGAATAGATCTCCAAGAAGATCGAGGAGAACTTGGTATTGAGATTCAAAGAGAGAGAACAAGCCATCAAGCTAATAACTATGGACCTGAAGGTCTGTGGTAAACTACTCACAACTCATCGGAGAGGCCTTGGAAATGATGTAGAGGCCCTCCATGGTCGATTCCCCCTCCGGCGAAGCGCCGGCGAAGGCTCCAAGATGGGATCTCGCAGATACAGAAGGTTGCGGCGGTGGAATTAGGTTTTCGTGGTGCTCCTGGATGTTCTCGGGGTACATGAATATATATAGGAGGAAGAAGTAGGTTGGTTGAGCCACGAGGGGCCCGCAAGGGTGGGGGCGTGCCGGGCACCCTCGTGGCCGCCTCGTTTGCTGCTTGACGTCCACTACAAGTCTCCTGGTTTGCATTTGTTCCAAAAAGATCACTCCCGAAGGTTTCATCCCGTTTGGACTCCGTCTGATATTCCTTTTCGTCGAAACACTAAAATAGGCAAAAAAACAGCAATTCGGGCTGGGCCTCCGGTTAGTAGGTTAGTCCCAAAAATGATATAAAAGTGAAAAGTAAAGCCCATAAACATCCAAAGCGGGTAATACAATAGCATGGAACAATAAAAAATTATAGATACGTTGGAGACGTATCACAGACTCAGCCAGATGAGCCCCTCAGCAGACTGGTCAGCGGACTCCGCCTCCTCCTCCTCCGCTCCTCCGGCATGTGAGCCCACTCCGCCTCCTCCGGCGCGTCAGCAACGGCGGAAGAGAGATGTCGCCGCTCCGGTGGCTAGCTGTATAAGAGGCGGGAAGAAATTCAAATATGGTCCAAGCCTCAAGGCTCCTGAGAAGTTAACATATGAGAGGACAAACAAGGAAAACACGGACATCAGTGCTGCCGAAGTAAAGGCCCATTTTGAACGGAAACCTCCACCTCCGGAGGAAACAATATATCCGGTGAAAGTGAAGTGCACTCTAGATGCCCTTAAGCGACCACCACCACCTCCGTCGGAATCCAACTATGACCTATGTATTAAAAGGACATATAATATAGCACGACGGTCGGGAAATACTACCAGTGTTGAAAGATTAGCAAAACAAAGAAGTGCGAAAAAATTCCCGAGCTCGGCGAACAGGAGAAGCAATCGTGCTCCCCGCTCAAGGTGTCTAGTGATATCCCTAATCATTTGGCGCTACTGCCC
Source organism: Triticum turgidum subsp. durum (assembly GCA_900231445.1). Taxonomy (NCBI): domain Eukaryota; kingdom Viridiplantae; phylum Streptophyta; class Magnoliopsida; order Poales; family Poaceae; genus Triticum; species Triticum turgidum. The sequence goes on along the minus strand of LT934117.1, from coordinate 692,064,922 downwards.
GGTACCATTCTTGGTGATTACGTGGGCGATGAAATATAGTTAGATATGGCTGAGGTAGTAGAGATCTTTAGATACGAGCACTGGAAGCCTCTCGTCAAACCCGATCAACTCCCTCATCTAACAACGATGATGCGAAGATTGCATCGCTAATACATGGAAAGCTATAGGAAGTCTGTGAAATATAGTTTGATGGTGAGAATTAAAAAGGAGCACGACTTCATTTGAGTCGACCTGATGCCTGTTGAATATGTGGAATTATTTTAGTTATTCAATTAAGAGGCCCTCAACAAAAAACTCATGACTTGCTACTGTCTATAAGTATTACTTCTGTAATTAAGTTTCCAACTCAGCTCGTTCATTGCATGTATATATAATTATCCTCACTATATTATGCCGATTGAAGATTATAGAATGCAAAAGATTATAAATCTATGACATTGGGTTCATTAGCCCAAATACAATAAATGAATGATCGGAAGAAAACAAAGCCAAAGATACTGAGGACAACTTGCTAAATGCGTTCCTTCGACATCAAAATAAAAGGGAAATACTCTTCCTTACACCGTACAACTTCAAGTGAGTGTTACTGTCGTGTGCATATCCGATTTCGCTTACTCGAGGTTAAGTACTGTAATTGATGAGTTATGCGTGCGCAGGTTCCACTTTATTCTACTATCTATTAAGCTTGACCGGGCAGTAGTAACTGTCTTAGAATCGAGATGTAAAGATCCCAAGGATTATGCGAACATGACTGCAATGCTCTAGAAGTAAGTTCAATCAATACCGGGACCATATCGGCAACTTTCGTTCATTCGTGATATCAAGTAATCATTTTCTTTGCCTGGCAGGGTTTGGAAACAGTTCACCGGTCAGGTTCCGGGTCTGAAGAATGAGTTGCGACTTACACACCCCAAAGTAAGTAGTACTAGCTAGTTCCGCGCATCTCTCATTGGTTCTATTTCATCAATACCATTATCGTGCTTCATTATCACTTTGATTGAAATCTATTCTCGCACAGTGCTTGCTGCAGGAAGGCGGGGATAATTTATGTGGATACTACATTTGCGAGTTCATGCGATACTCGACCTCTCAGCGGGGCTTCTGGTCTGACAGACAATTTGAAGTACGTAAACAATATTCACAATTTTATTTTATTACCATCAATTGTGTTGAGTTTCATTCATATACATATATTGACCCCCGTGTTTAAATTAGGTTTGGCAGATGCGGGATGAACTCCTACCACATGATCGCATACGAGCAATTCAAGAGGAATTGGCGGGATTCTTTCTTGACCACGTCATAGATGAAAAGGGAGAATAACATACATAAATTCAATGGGAGTTAGGTGCTTGATGATGTCAGGGATGTTATATTGTATATTTCTAGTAGCGTCGGGTAGATATAAGAAAACTTGTTGTTCGACCAAGCACGGAGAAAAAGATGTCACTTCTCTCTATATATATGTTCATGATCACGATGTTGTGTAATTAATGGTTTCTTCATTTGCTTACTAGCTAGCATCAAGTTATCTCTATATGTAGTAGTTACCGTCGACCAAGCACGGAGAAAGAGAGGTCACTTTTCTCCAGAGCTAGGTAACACAATATGAAAGCCCTAAAACCCTCCATAATCCCTAAACCCCCCTTTAAAAAAACCAAAAACCTCAGCGTCTGCGAGCTGCTGACGCGTGGCAGCCTTTTGGTCCCAGTTGGTGTTACCAACCGGGACAAAGGTCCTCCTTCCTGGGTGCCCCGCAGCGGCCACGTGGAGCTCCTTTGGTCCCGGTTCGTAAGTCAACCGGAACTAAAGGTTTGGGGTATTTTTCCGGTTCGTTCTGTCCCGGTTTAAGAATCGGGACTAAAGACCCTCTAAAACTGGGTTTAATGACCTGTTTTGTACTAGTGTTAGAATAAATAAGCCAACCAACGGATCGACCAGCGTAGACATTTATGAATGAGGAGTTGGATAGTAAATACTTTACAGCACCGGACACACGACACAAGACTACGCACCAAGTAACAAGCAGCGCTTCCTCGTACCATGACATTGCAACAGAATACGTACACAAATCCACACCGTTTGCTGTTCGCTCGCCTCCCAGGCTCACAGCGATCGAGCTGGTTTTCCATACAAGTAAGAGTAATTATTAGGGACGAGAGGGGATGATGGGTTGATGCAGTGGCCCAGGCAGGCGCCCCTCTCGGCCGCGCAGCTGGTCTGGCATGCCGAAGCCGTGTCGCCCACGGGGCAGCTTTCGCAATACCGACAATACGAAATATATATCTATAAAACCACATTTCATAATTAATCTAACAATATGAATGTTGATACTTTTTTATAAATTTGGTCAAAATAGAAATATTTTGACTACGGACAAAACTTATATACAGACTCAAAAAGACGGGAGGGAGTAATATGCTTACTTCGTGCTCCCTACTCCAGTCCAATTCTCGCTGGCTCTCGCGCGCATATTTGTTTTCTATTCCCATCAGGAACACGGGCTGAACTTGGTCACATATCTTCACATGTACAAAATTGTACAGCTAACTAGATCGATCGTGGTCCTCCACTCTGTACTACTCTCTCCGTTTTAAAATATTTGTCTTTTTAGAGTTTTCAACAAGTGACTACATACGAAACAAAATAAGTGAATTTATACTCTAAAATATGTCTATATACATTCGTATGTGGTAGTCCATTTGAATCTCTAAAAAGATAACTATTTAGGAACGGAGGGAGTAGTATACAATTTCTTTTTCCTGGTCGCTGACTACAGCAACGACCTGCACATGCAATATGATATGTGCACCCTCACAATTAATATCGGCTCAGTCTCTCGATATGCTCATAGATATAAAGTGTGTACGTGTACACTCATAGGGATAAATATAAATGAGTATGCAAGCCATCATGTTTCTGCGCTCCAGCCATGTTATTTGTTGGTGCCGGCTATCCGAGTCAGGCTCCCGGAATGGAGGTAAATTATAATCTATGATGCACAATTACCGTATAACTGTATATATAGCTATAAGTCCTAAAGGAGCATATGGGCACCGGATCCGGTATGCACCATATGAGTCATGTAGCTTCCGTTAGCACTTTTCCGCGCTGTAGCCAGATCGATAACTTAGGGTCAGGAAAAAGGCGCGAGAATCCTTTCTGCTATCCGTTACCAGATCACTAGAGGGATTCATAGGTTCTTGTTATGAATGTTCGTCTTCTTCAAGGCGTGGACTAGTGGCGCATATGGTCGTCATCTTGACAAGCACCGTAATTATCTTTAAGCGACTCAATACCATCAACAAAAAAGGCAAGGTAACTCTTCTCCTGCCAAGTAAGCATTGTGCCGACAATGTAATAAGTGTCGTCAACTATCCTCCATATTTTTCTTGGAGCTCAAAAGAATGTTGTCCAAATTAAAATAAGCTAGATAGGTTAGTACTAGTGAAAAAACGGCTAGCCACAACTTCTGTTAGTATCGCGCCATTTTCCATCAGCACCATTTGCCATCAACTGATCTTGAGTTTCCCCCGAGGCAGCGGAGTAGTTGCGAGCTTCACCTCGATGATGCCTTCAGAAAGGAAACGGTGCTATTGCGTCGCTATCACCGGCTCCGGCTAGCTGCCGAAGTCAAGATCTCACATTGATCTGCCGCACGAGACTCCAACTGATAATTGTGCATCTTCAAGACCTTCTTCAAAGCCCCGGATCTGGTCAACCAAATTTGACGATTATCCATAGCCGCACTGCCACCGCGGAGTACCCTGACGCTCCGGCCACAGCTGAAGGACACCAGCACTTGAGCACGGAGGGAGGGCTGCTATCCAAGTGCGCCATGTCGGAAGAGCCGTTAGGATGAATCCCAAGCACGCTCTTCACCATTTCTGTACCGCACAGGAACCGGGAATGAAGCCGCCGGACCGCCGAACAGCTCCGCCTTGGACATGGATAGCTCAGGGCGGTGCGCCCGAGACGACCTGGGCCTCACCGGCCGCCACCGCCCCGGCATCCGCCGCCGCGCAGGCCCTCCACGCCCCCTCTACCAATCCGGACTGGACGACCTAGCCACCTCCCCAAGCCGTGCCCAGAGCCTGCCGCCGCCACCCTGGATCCGATCTCGGTCGCGCCACCACTCGCATCGAGATCTCGGACCACCCAACACGCGAGCAGG
>LT934117.1:692049413-692060660 GCA_900231445.1 Triticum turgidum subsp. durum | reverse complement strand
GGGGGCGATGTGGGGCCGTTTTCGTTTTTGTTAGACATGCACGATGTTGTTTGATTCTCACTTACTTGTCATTCTTATCTCAAAAAATTGTAGTAATCTTTGTGTAGAAGAATATTTCATGGGAATTTCTCGGCTTAAGCGAGATGAGGGGAAACTATCGCGCCGATCGCTACCATATCGGGCTGGCCTAGTGTGGCACATATTTTTCGGAAAAAACTAAGTTAAAAGGTGCTACAGCCGGGAATCTATCCTGGGATCGACTAGTATTTTATATTTTGCCAAAAAACTGAGTTGAAAGGTGCTACACTATGTATAACGCAGCCTACTAGAAGGAAAATGAGCGGGTTTTACCATATTTACTTTCTTTTCATGTTTTTCTTTTCCTTTTCTTCATTTTTACTCGGTTTTCTCCAGTTTTTTTTCTTTTTCCCTTTTTTGTCTTTGTTTGGTTTTATTTTTATTCTCTATTTCTTGTTTTTTCATATGTTTATTTCTGCTTTCACTCTAAATTTTTGTATATGTCAAAAACATTCTTAATAAGCGATCAACATTTTTTGTATACATTTTCAACATTGTTGGGCCGCTTATTCTACATTTTTTTAATACCAATTCAACATTTTAAATACTTATTCAACAATTTTAAATACTTGTTCAATATTTTTTCAACATATACATCACAAAAAACTCTATTCAGAAACACATTTGAAAAATGTTGAACGAGTATTTGAAAATATTGAACAAGGATTTAAAAAATGTTGAATAAGTATTAAAAATGTTGAACAAGTATTTAAAAAATGTTGAAGAAGTACTAAAAAATGTTGAACAAGTATTTGATAAATATTGAACAAGTATTTGAAAATGTTGAACAAATGTTTGAAAAATGTTGAATAAGTATTAAAAAATGTTCAACGAGTATTGAAAAGTTTTGAACAAGTACTTGAAAAATGTGAACATGTACTCCCTCCGTCCCAAAATTCTTGTCTTAGATTCGTCTAGATACGAATGTATCTAATACTAAGACCTGACTTGATACATCCATATTCAGACAAATGTAAGACAAGAATTTTGGGATGGAGGAAGTATTTGAATAATGTTGACATATGTATTACATGTTGAACAAATATTTCAAAAATATTGAATAAGCGTTGGGACAACGTTTAACGTGTATACAAAAATGTTGATCACTTGTATACGAAAAGGTAGAATGAAAGATAACAAGATATTAGAGTGTTGAACAAGTATTTAATTTTTTTATCATGTATATAAAAATGTTGAACAGGAATTTAAAAAATGTTGAACAAATATTTGAGGAAGCATTGAACATGTACATAAAAATGAAAAACAAAAAGAAACAAAAAACCAAAAAATGAAACAAAATGGAGAATAAAAAAGAAAAGAATGAAAAAATTGGAGAGAAAGATGAGAAAACAAAGAAAAACTGGAGAAGAGCGCCTCCGGTCACATCTAGTAGGGTGCGATCCTACTTCTTCTTTTTTGAACATCGGTACAGACACAAGCGCTCATATACACGCGCATACACTCACCCCTATGAACGCACACACGCACACCCTACCCCGATGAGCACCTCCGAAAGACTGAGCCGCCATATCATCTTGAGATTTACGAAGTTACCGTAGGTGCCTCATCGTCGACGGGAACGTCTCCTCCCACTAAATGTGCATCGCCGGAAATCCTAAAATAAATCCAGAAATGAATGTGAGCACCAGGATTTGAACCCTGGTGGGCCGGCTACCACAGCCCCTCTAACCATCCAACCACAGGTTGGTTCGCTTGGGTGCGATCCTACTTCTAACCATTAACTACACGCTGTTGGACTGGTTGGTCGCCCCGGTTATCACCCTGGAGACCACACCTAGGTGCGCTCCTTTTTTGCTGATTTTTTCAACCTCTGGTGCTAATATTGGCCGGCCCAACACTGCTCTCGCGAAGTCTACGAGCCAGGGTGGCTTGCTGAGTACGTTCCTCTTGCCCAATATTTAGTTTTTTTAGGGATTCCAATATATAGTCAAGCATCACACAATCCCCATTCTCTAATAGCAGCAAGATGATACTGTTATGTAAGGAAGCAAAAAAGATAGCAAGATGAGTAACTCTATTATGTACCAAATGGGCTTAGCTTGTTTATAACATGGTACGATTATGGGACGGGAACACGGATCATGGCTCAAAACTGGTAGAAACAACATTTAGGCATAAACATGACTAGATCTTAAGTTTAGCATTTAGATCACCTAATGCATGATGTGAAAATTAGATACTGACCAAAATTGTCTGAGACCAGTGTAGGTACCCCCTGGCCGCAGCTTGGGGCACCAGCTATTGCGTATGCCAGTCTTTTGTTAATATTTACATGCCATGGTTGATCTGACTGCACCACTGGACCCTTCAACTGGATGCACAATGTTTCCATCACGGGTAAGTCACCAGCATTTCCTTATGTAAACAAATCTGACAAAATATCTGCTCCAGATAAGAATAAAATTACTAGGGTGACTCAGTTTGGTTTACCCCTTATTATTCTTAATATTCTTGGTTGTTTAGTGGTCCCTGCCTAGTCATGCCTATGTAAAAAAAAACCTCTACCAGCAGGCCTAGCACGTAGGAATTTTTATGAATATTTCGTGGGCACGGGAATGGGAGGCAAATTCTCCGAGCCAGGGTGGCTTGCTGAGTACGTTCCTCATGCCCAATATTTAATCTTTTTTTAGGGAATTCTAATATTTAGTCAAGCATCACGCGATCTCTTAATCTCTAATAGCAGCAAGATGATACTGTTGCAAAAGGTAGCAAAAAAGGATAGCAAGATGAGTGAGGCTCTTATAAGTTCCAAATGGGCTTAGCTTGATTGTAACATGGTACGATTATGGGACGGGAACACGGAGCATGGCTAAAAACTACTTAAAGATTGACATTGTTGCAACTCGTGCTGTCCTGCCTAGCCCCATAAACTTGCATGGGAATGTTTTTGTGGATCTGTGTTTTCAAGCGTGCACTTGCTTTCTATCTCTCTTGACTAGCTAGCCTCTTCTTTTTATGAGGGTGGCTGCGACGAACAGATTGCATAGGAATTACTAAAAGATTGGCATTGTTGGTGACTCGTCCAGTCCTGCTTGGCCCTGTATAGTTGGATGGGATTGTTTTGTGGATCTGTGTTTTCAATCATGCACGCACTTGCTCTCTCTCCTGCAATCTGTTGACTAGTGTATCTTGTTTACCAGGGCGGCTGCGACGAGGAGATTGGGTTGTTCCTACACAGGGGGCACACCTACGAGTAGATCATCAATCGATGGATACTGACGTGCGGGACTATGGCGAGCTGACCAATCTCCAGGTGATCTCATAAGACGAGCTCTCGTGATCTCGGCCATAGCTCTGTACGAGATGGCTAAGAAGGAAGGAATCCTGCCACCGCCCCTGCCATCTAGCGCGTCGTCGTCGAACCTGTCACAGCTAAACTGAGGCTGTGTAACGCGTCCTTCTGCAAACGATAGGAGGTTCAGAAAATTGGCAATGAGATTCACAGTGGCCATTCATTCATGCGGCTCTCCACTACGATAGATAAGACTACTCATAGTGAGAAGTAAATTAGTGTAGTAATATGCATATGTTACTAGTCTATGTTACTACCTCTATAGTGGGAAGTAACAACACAAACCTTTACAATACATCAGGTGAATCCTTTACTATACATCAGGTGAATATGGGCCATCAATTTTTCGTTGTTGGACGGCCCAAATGAGGCAATACTACAACAGAATTTTGGCAGAATATTTCGTGGCCAGGGGCATTTTTGGTATATCACTGTTCATCGAAACCGCAGGCCTGGCGGAGTAGAAATTTCACCGATTCATTCCACATCCCCTTCCCCACACCGCACCGCACTCTCTCAAACGCTGGTCATTTCGCGACGCCGCACGCTCGCCGTCGACAACGGCTATCACAGACTGCACTAGAAGGAGATGACGAAGTCCAGCCATCACTGTCCGCTGTCACCCCATATGCGCTGCCTATCTGTACGCGAGGGTTTTGCATCCCGCCATCGGCCGGATCAGCCCATACTGCGTCGTCGCCCAATCCTGTCCTAGCCAGCTGTTGTCCATGGCGGATGGCCCTGCCGTTTGGTGTTCCATTCGAACCTGCACGATGTTGAGCGGGTCGCCGAGGGAGATGAAAGGCAAGCCATCACTTCCGTCACATGGCTATCTGTGATTGCAGCTGCTGCTTGTTGCCGGATGTGCCATGTACTTCCTCCGTCCTAGAATACTTATTATAGAAATGGATTCAAATGGATGTATCTAGAACTAAAATACATCTAAATATAGTCATTCCTGGGACAAGTATTTCTGGACGGAGGGAGTATGTGGAGGTCGTCAATAGAGGAGTCATTCCTCTTGCCTACAGCATCACGAAGAGGAGCAGCAGGACCGGTCTGCCCTTCACCTACTAAGAGTCTAAGACGGCATCTACCTCCTCTAGACGTACACGTACTTCTACTTCACCATGTCTGAGACCAAGTCCGTGGACGCCCTGCAGATGAAGCTCAACGCCGACGGCGACATCTTCCATCTTCAATGTCCGCAATAGGAGAGTCTACTAGAACCACGAGTATAAAATTTGTTTCATCTGGCCAGACGTGCACTGGACTAAAATCTCCAGGTCCTGAATGCTACTGCCGCTGCCTTGGTACGGCGGCGAGAGGGCTGCCGGGTGGCGCGTGGCGGCTGCGTTGTTGAAGATCTAAGGGCACTGACCCAAGGCTCTGTGACGGTCACTAGTAGAAAAGGGGCCAATGGTCCAGGCCGGTCCAGCCCATTAGTCCCGGTTCAATTCAGAACCGGGATCAATAGGGGCATTGGACCCGGTTCGTGAGCCCAAGGGACCGGCCGGGCCACGTGGACCATTGGTCCCTGTTCGTCTGGACCTATTGGTCCCGATTGGTGGGACGAACCGAGACCAATGGCCCTCGCTCCTGACCCACCATCATTGGTTCCGGTTGGTGGCCTGAACCGGGACCAAAGGACGACCATTAGTCCCGGTTCATTTCACCAACCGGGACTAAAGGGTCGGTCCTCGTTGCGGCCAAAGTTTAGTCCCATCTCGCCAATCGGAGGGAAATCAGACCGGTTTATAAGCCCCTCTCTCTCTGCCTTATTGAGCTCCTCTGAAAATGAAAATATATGCCCTTATATATGGAATTTAGGCTAAATTCATACAAATTTCTCTTGAAATTTGTTATGAATTTAATTTGAATTTCCTCTATAAGCGCATCTATGCTCATTTCTAAGTAGCTTTTTATATTTTTTTTTTCTTTTCTGTTAAATTTATTTTTTTTCTTTTTATTTCTGAGTTGTAATAAGTCATTAAAAATAAGCATCTATGCTCATTTTTAGTAAAGTTAATCATAACTATTTTTTCTTCTATTTATTTTTGAATTGTAATAAGTCATTAAAAATAAGCATTTATGCTCATATTTTAGTAAAGTTAATCATAACTATTTTTTCTTCTTTTTATTTCCTAGTTGTAATAAGTCATTAAAAATAAGCATCTATGCTCCTTTTTTAGTACAGTTAATCACAACTATTTTTTGCTTCAATTCATTTCTGAGTATCTTTTTATATAGTTTTTTTTCTTTTCTGCTATATTTTTTTTGAGTTGTAATAAGTCATTAAAAATAAGCATCTATGCTCCTTTTTTAGTACAGTTAATCACAACTATTTTTTGCTTCAATTCATTTCTGAGTAGTTTTCTATATAGTTTTTTTTCTTTTCAGCTATATTTATTTTTTTTTCTTTTTATTTCTCAGTTGTAATAAGTCATTAAAAATAAGCATCTATGCTCATTTTTTAGTAAAGTTAATCATAACTATTTTTTCTTCTATTTATTTTTGAATTGTAATAAGTCATTAAGAATAAGCATTTATGCTCATATTTTAGTAATAATCACAACTATTTTGTTTTCTTTTTATTTCTGAGTTGTAATAAGTCATTAAAAATAAGCATCTATGCTCCTTTTTTATTACAGTTAATCACAACTATTTTTTGCTTCAATTCATTTCTGAGTAGTTTTCTATATAGTTTTTTTTTCTTTTCAGCTATATTTATTTTTTTTCTTTTTATTTCTCAGTTGTAATAAGTCATTAAAAATAAAAAAGAGGCGCAATGCTTGTTAATTTGCTTCAATCCTTTTGGAATAGTGTCAACTGCACTGCACATAGCTCTGCCGTATTCCTCAAGACTTGAAGCTAACCAACGTGCAGGAGCATTGGGCGTCTTCGTCATCGTCTCTGCACTCAGGGCTTATAAACAGCTACGAGTGCCTCTCGCTTGGCGAGGTGGGACTAAAAAAACAGCTCCAGGAAGAATCAACAAAAAAACAGCTGCAGAAAATAAAAAAGTAATTAGACGGGTCCATTGGTACCGGTTGGTGGCACCAACCGGTACCAATGCCACTCTTTGGTACCGGTTGGTGGCACCAACCGGTACCAATGCCGCTCTTTAGTCCCGGTTGGAGCTCTTTTTTGTTAGATTAGATGTGTAGTAATTTTGATATGTAGTTCATAGATTTTTTTTGTTAGATTAGATTTTTTTTAGATTAGATGTGTAGTAATTAATTTTGTTCATAGAATTTTAATGATTTTTTTGTTCATAGTATTTAGAAAAAGGAAAAAAAAGAAGTAGTTTATATATAGTTGAACTAGCTAGTTGATTTAATAAACTAATTTATTTTACTATATATAGAAGTAGTTTGTTTTTAGTAAGTACTACTTATTTATTTATAGTAAGTGCTTAGTAGTTGAACTAGATAGTTGATTTAATTAATAAAAGTACTTTTATTTAACTATATATAGAAGTAGTTGCCGCATCGACGTCGGCGATGCCTATCCCGCATCCTCGTCGTCATCGACTCGGCGGTGGAGGCCTGCTTGATCAGGGCCATGTTCGGGACTGGGCTCCGCCGGGCTGGTATTGGGAGGTGCTACCTTCCGAGGGACGTAGGTTGGTGAGGAGGCAGCCCGTTGTTGACCCGATCCTTGTTTGGTGGCGGTCGCGTGGGCCAGTGATGGTGGTGAGGCATCCGGACACCGCGGAGGTGGTACGTCACCGTGTCAGCGAGGAGGACGAGCACGTCCGTCGCTACATGGTTGCATTGGAGGGCAGATTCGACAATACCTGGCAGGTTCTTCAGGGATCTCACTGGAGGTATGATCTTGTGATGGTTCCTTATCTTTGGGTGTCCAACGCCCGCGTCGATACCCGTCGAGCGCTACGGTTCTAGTTGTATTAGTGATAATATTCGACGATGTACGGACACCAAGAGATGATGTACTTTTGCTTATAATTATTGAATGCATGCTAATTTAAATACTATACTTTATTTTATGATTTGGTTTTGCTTATTTTTTGATTTGGTTTTGCTTATTGAATGCTCATATTGGATAAGTTCTTCTTCATTCCCGTGTGCTAGACAATTTGATATAATAATGCATTCGGGAATGAAAGGAGGAGCTACGTACATCGATCATCGATAGTCAACCCGTGATTAATAATAATGATCTAGTTTAATATTTGAATTATGAACATAAGCCGGAAATGTCGTACTCATCGGACGACGAAAACCGCCCGGGGGAGTGCGACTGGTGCCACGACGACCGAGGTATCTGCGACAGGTTCATTGTGCTGGACGAAGATCATCGCTTCAGCATTAAGCTCGAGGAGACCTTCGATGTTCATACGGTACGCAACCGACGATAATAGTTTTTTTTCGTAATTACTCATGACTTCAACTATTTTAATCATGACAATATTTTTCATCTTTTCTAATTCGACTAGCTTATCCCATGCTTTGCAAGACGCTATGTCTTGGAGAGGATGGATTTTGAAGACCATGAAAGTTTCGAAACCAAAAAAATTATCCTAAGTACCCATCATGGTGTGGATTTTCAAGTAAAGCTGTACAATGCTCAGAGTGTAACCCATTTTGGTTGCAAAAATTGGGAAGCACTTTGCAAGATGTATGGTTTTGATGACGGTATGCTTGTTACCATGAATCTTGGTGATCCTACAATCGAGCAAGAGAGACCTACGATTTTCGTCCTTGTGGATACACCTCCAATTCTTCCCCCATGTGAGCTTAACATAGTTATTAAGTAATTTATATTGTTTATTTCAAAATAGTTGACAACTTATTCTCCATTGACAGCTTATTTTCATTCTTCAAAGAATGTGCGGAAGATGGTAGACAGAACCTACTATACCGAAGGCTCCGAACTAACTTATCAGGAGAAAAATCATCTGGTCGCATTTTATACTGATCTTGAGAATTACAATGTCTACAATCGAACTCCTCAATATTATGGTCAATACGTGCCACTAGTGCACGTGTTGAACTACGGTAACTACCATGGAGATACCCTGGTAAGATTTTTGTACTATTACAACATCCGTGCATCTTTTTGCACACTTCTAAAACTAGTACATCATATCATTGCTAACTACGAAGTTATTACTATGTTTTTCAACAGATAATCCCGAATGATTGTGTGCCTCATCTGATGTATACACACGGTAGCCTTCATGTTTTGAACATACAACCAGGTCGTCCTACGAATCTCAACTGTCCATACCGGGTTTCTAAAAGAAGTGGAGACATGACAATCAAAGAATAGAAAAAATGTATGGACAGTCGTAAGGAGCTTCTTGGAAGCAACATTTAGCGAAGGGCAAGAATTGGAGACAGGATGATCGTCATTCTTCATAATGGAGAATCAGGGTCTATATTATTTTATGCTATTTTACCTTAAGGGTGTTTAGGTCCTACCTGATACTGATGATCATGTGTTAAGAACAATTATGTAGGGTTGGGTTCGATGACTATGAGGATGATGATCGTATGACTTATTATTAATAACGAGTAGAAGTTGTATGATGATGCATGATTAGTAGGACGAGTACTTGTTATTATATATGCTGATGTATGCGAGCATGCATGAGTTATTATATCAGCGGGTAAAATGAACATATATAGCAGCAGCGTTGGTAAACCAAGGATGAATATATAAGAGAGGACACTTCTCTCTATTAGCTAGCTAATATAACAACCTAAAAATAACCCCCAAAACCCCTAAAGCAGCCACTTTCCAAAAAAAAAACATGGACTTTTGGTCCTGGTTGGTGCCACCAACCGGGACCAAAGGCCCCCTAATTGGGCTGGGCGCACAGAGCCACGTGGAGGCACATTAGTCCTGGTTCTTGTTTGAACCGGGACTAATGGGTGGAGGTATTAGTAACGACCCATTAGTCCCGGTTCATGAACCGGGACTAAAGGCCCTCACAAACCGAGACTATTAGGTGTTTTTCTACTAGTGGGTGCGGCCGGCCCTGTGCGACCGAGGAGACGGCCGGCCAGCCAGGCGGCTCGGGCGGCTACGTACAACGAGGAATGATAGACGAACTGAGATGAGATGGGATCCACTTATGATTAATTACATTATTTTCTTATAAGGTGTGATTAATTACATTAAGAAAGAATAAATCTGTGACAATAAAAAGAAAATTCTATCCTAATAGACAATTACCAAAATGTCCTATTGCAAACAAATGGGATTAATACTGACCATTGGATCAGTCATATACTACATATTATTTTTGGTAGTATCATGTACCGTTAAAACTCTCCAACAGATGTGTAGTTTCGTGCAACGATTCATTTATTAAGTTGTAGACTCATTCTATCTTAGTATCTGCGATGTTACCCATAGTACGAGTAACTAGATATGTTACTCAAATCACCACTCTCATTAAATCATTGCCACATAACCAAATTTACCGAGTTGTATACTATGTTACTACTGAAGTTACTTCTACTATGGCCATAATCTAAGTGGAAGTGGGGGCTACGAGTGCGATGGCAGTTATTGGTCATATTTGAATTTACAGCCATAGATCTCGTAGGGTGTGCGTTGAGTGTTCGAGCACTCCTAGCGGGTTCTCTTCCTGTTATTGCTCCCATGTCACCTCACGTTATTTCCTGATCTCTTCTCTTGTCTGTGTTCATGCATAACGTTATGCACTTGGCGTGTATGTGCATCGCCGTGCAGCTCGCCGCGAGTGCCGCGCGCTGGCTTGCCTTCATCCACACGGCTTGTGCATGGCAACACCAAGAGCAAGAACGTACTGCTCGACAGGTTCGGCGAGGGGCGCGTGGTTCCAAGAGTACATGAGTAGGTGCTAGATCAGCCGGCCACATAGTCGGCAGGTACCGTGCGCTTGAAGTCGCCGATAGAGGACCAGCACGCTGATGTGGCCATGGGTTAAGACTCTGGCGAACAAGGGCTACGAGGCAGTGGCAGGGTGGTGGATGAAGAACAATACGAACAACACACACATTTCGGACACAAGCACTGCTACTCCACAGTCCGAGTTAACCATCTAAAGGAACTCGGAATGGATCGACGATTCAACACGAATAAATTCCATTACTGTTATTACTATTGTTACCCCACCGCAACACAGAGCATCACAACAGAGTGGAAGATAAAACTCAACTGCCACAACGGATCTGACACGATCGACATCACATCACACACAAAACGCCACAAACACTAGGGCAACGGTACGAGACATGGCAGCTAGCTAGCTAGCGTTCTTCGCTCACCCAGCGGCCTGCGTTGGGATAACTCTGCTTGTAGCAGCTGGCCTCGCAGCTCCACCTCTCGTGCTTGCACTCGCCGGGGCAATAAGGCAACTGCCTTTGTCTTTGAGCGAGTATTTAACCAAAAACTACCGCAATTCACGGAACCGTGACGAAAAACTACCACTTTACGATTTTGTCCCGAAAACTACCACTTTCTCGCTAATCCGTGGCAAAAAACTACCAAGTCGCGAAATCGCTCGCTTGGCCTCTTCTAAACGCATTTCTGACAGGATGGGCCCACCTGTCAGCATCAATCTTCTTCTTCCTCCTCCTCCTCCTCTCTCTGGCATTTCCTCGAACACCTCGCGTGCACTCCGGTGACCCTCTCGCCCGCACTTCGCCGCGTCCACGACCACCTCGTGCAGCTCCCCGTCACCATCGTCAGCGCCCGCTGCTTCCCCTCTACTCCGTGGCCGCGCGCCGGAGCTCGTGCCCGCGGCGCTCGTGGCCACCCCTCGCTCGTGGCCGCCCCTCGCTCGTGGCCGCCCCTCGCCATCGTCTGGCCTCGCCGCGCCCCTAGCCGCGCGCCCGTGG
>LT934117.1:692006406-692022745 GCA_900231445.1 Triticum turgidum subsp. durum | reverse complement strand
GCCAGGCGATGAGGCGTGGTCGCCAGGACGCAGCGGGAGGCGCTCGGCGAGCGGCGCTCGGCAAGCGGCGAGGTGGTGGTGGAGTCGGGGCATTGCGCACCGATCCAGATCCAGCGGGGGGAAGGGGGAAGCGAGAGGGGGAGTGGGGGTGCTGGGTCACTAGGGTTCGGTCGCCCGAGGGGCTATAGGCGCCGGCTGGGCCGGCCTGGTTGGCCCAGAGGCCAGCTGGGCTGTGGCCCAGTGGGGGGGGGTTCTTTCCTTATTATTTTTATTATTATTATTTTCCGGTTTGCAACATGTTTAGCACCCAAATGATTTTTATAAAATATGGGAGCTGGCTCATAAGTTGTAGTGCATTAGATCCTTGCATTAAAAATTAGTTTGGGTGAAATACTAATTCATATTAAATTTAGATTAATTAAAAGGTTATCAAATGTTGTTGTTTGCCACTGTTTGAGGTTGTTAGGGTCACTCAACTGATCCATTTAATGTTAGTTGCAATTTTATAATTGCCTCTGAATTATTTCTTACTTAATGAACTTTTTAGTTTTCAAATTTGAAATTTTTTATTGTTTGCTTGATTTTGAACTTCAATTTGAATCGGTTTTTGAATCATCTCAAGATGAACAATAGTAATCGTGGTGACGTGGCATCCTTAGCGGAGGGTTACTGTAGTGTAACTATCCGGGCGTCACAGGATGCATGCTGTCTTGTTCGTTCATACGTTGCTTGTCCTCCCATGCCTCCGGTGTATCTTTTGTCTTTCCATACACACCCAAGAAGCCTAGTAGGTTCATGCAAAGATTCTTCTTCACGTGCATCACGTTGATTGGAGAGCGGACCTCTAGGTCTTTTCAATAGGGTAGGTCCCAAAATATAGATTTCTTCTTCCACATGGGTGCATGTCCGTCAGTGTCATTCGGAACAGATTGTCCGCCAGGACCCTTTCCAAAGATTGCTTTTAAATCCTTGACCATGTCAAGTATATGATCACCAGTACGACGGTCAGGCTTGTTCCGGTGATCTTCCCCACCTTTGAAATGCTTGCCTTTCTTTCTTAAGAGATTCCTGATCACAAGAAATGGACGATGTCCCATTTACACATTATTCTTACATTTATTCAAATACATACTTTCAGTCTCATCTAAATAGTGCGTGCATGCATTGTGTCCCTTGTTTGTCTGCACTATAAGATTACTAAGAGCAGGCGAATCATTGATGGTTACAAACATCGACGCTCGTAGGTTAAATTCTTGTTGTTTGTACTCATCCCACACACATACACCTTTTATATTCCACAACTTTAAAAGTTCTTCAATTAATGGTCTTAGGTACACATCAATGTCGTTGTCGGGCTGCTTAGGGCCTTGGATGAGCACTGTCGTCATAATGAACTTCCGCTTCATGCACAACCAAGGAGGACGGTTATAGATACATAGAGTCACATGTTAGGTGCTATGATTGCTGCTCTGCTCCCTAAAAGGACTAATGCCATCAGCACTTATACCAAACCATAAGTTCCTTGTGTCATCTGCAAACTCCATCCACTTTCTCTCGATTTTTTTCCAAAGCGACCCATCAGCGGGTACTCTCAACAAACTGTCTTTCTTCCGGTCTTCTTTATGTCATCACAACAACTTGGCATGCTCTCTTTTTTGGAACAAATGTTTCAACCGTGGTATTATCTTGGAAGGAATCCTCTTCTTGGGGCACTCGCCATCAACATCACCAGGGTCATCGCGGCTGAACTTATAGCGCAATGCACCGCATACCGGGCATGCATTCAAATTCTTGTACTCCTCACCGTGGGTACGCATGTATCTTCTGCACCTCTAATCTTAGAGGGCGGCCAACCTTCTTTGCTTCATACATACTGTCGGGCAATTTGTTTTCCTTTGGCAGCATCTTCTTTAACACTGTCAGCAACTTTTCGAATCCCTTGTCAGATACACCATTCTCTGCCTTGCATTGCAACAATCCTAGTGTGGTACCCAGTTTTTTCTTGTCATCTTCGCAATTTGGGTACAACAATTTTTTGTGATCCTTTAACATGTGTTGTAACTTCAACTTCTCCTTTTCACTCGTGCATTTTATCTTTGCATCAGAAATGGCACGACCAAGATCATCAACGGGCTCATCCGATGCCTCTTCTTCAGCTTCTTCCCCCATTGTAGTACCATCATATTCAGGGAACCTAGGATATTTTTCATCATCCTCTTCTTCTTCATTGTCTTCCATTATAACTCCTCTTTCTCCATGCTTGGTCCAATAGTTATAGCCGGACATGAAACCGGACAAAACCAGGTGGCTGTGAAGGAATTTTGAGATAGAGTAATTCCTATCATTCTTACTGACAGCACATGGACAACACATAAAACCTTTTCCCTTATTTGTGTCAGTCGCAAGCAGAAAATTATGCACACCATTAATGAACCGGGAGAGCATCAGTCATTGTACATCCATTGCCGGCTCATCTTCATTACACAACATTGAAAATACCAAATTAGTGGAAGTTCATACACACTTATTCTCATAATAGAACATACAACTATCTAGCTAAAGCATTTGAATGCAATAACAAATGCGATCAAGATCGCAACTAAGGTAATAATTGATCCAACACCATAATGATACCAAGCCTCTTTATTGACAGCATATTTTCTAATCTTTCTAATTTTCAAGCGCATTGCATCCATCTTGATCTTGTGATCATCGACGACATCGACAACATACAACTCCAGTTTCATCTTCTCTTCTTCAATTCTTTTCAATTTTTCATTCAAATACTTGTTTTCTTTTTCAACTAAATTTAACTTCTCGACAAGAAGGTCGGTTGCAATTTCCTGTTCACATACCTCCAAGATAAAAATATCTATGTCAACTTGATGGGCATAATTGTTATAAACACGAAATGCTACAAATATTATAAAAGAGAATATACCACATCTGATTCATAAATCGGACGAGGGACGACGGGGATGGATATCAAAATCATGGCTCTATGTATAAGGAACAATCATAAAAGTAAGAAAATTATACAAGTAACTATATAAATCATATAAATAAGATTTATTTTACAAAAAATACTAAGAACAAGAGGCTCACCAAGGTGGTGCTGGCGACGGGACCGTGCAGGCGACTGCTACGTCTTGAGCTTGCGTTGGTTTTCCTTGAAGAGGAAAGGGTGATACAGCAATAGTAGCGTAAGTATTTCCCTCAGTTTTTGAGAACCAAGGTATCAATCCAGTAGGAGGCTCCTCAAAAGTCCCACGCACCTACACAAATAAACAAAGAACTCGCAACCAATGTAATAAAGGGGTTCTCAATCCCTTCACGGCCACTTGCGAAAGTGAGATCTAATAGAGATAGTATGATAAGATAAATGTATTTTTGGTATTTTATAATATAGATGCAAAAAGTAAAGATGCAAATAAAAGTAGATTGGAAGAAAATATGATAAGAGATAGACTCGGGGGCCATAGGTTTCACTTGAGGCTTCTCTCAAGATAGCATAAGTATTACGGTGGGTGAACAAATTACTGTCGAGCAATTGATAGAAAAGCGAATAATTATGAGATTATCTAGGCATGATCATGTATATAGGCATCATGTATGTGACAAGTAGACCGACTCATGCCTGCATCTACTACTATTACTCCACACATTGACCGACTCCTGCCTGCATCTAGAGTATTACGTTCATAAGAACAGAGTAACGCATTAAGCAAGATGACATGATGTAGAGGGATAAATTCATGCAATATGATATAAAACTCATCTTTTTATCCTCGATGGCAACAATACAATACGTGCCTTGCAACCCTTTCTGTCACTGGGTAAGGACACCGCAAGATTGAACCCAAAGCTAAGCACTTCTCCCATGGCAAGAAAGATCAATCTAGTAGGCCAAACCAAACTGATAACTCGAAGAGACTTGCAAAGATAACTCAATCATACATAAAAGAATTCAGAGGAGATTCAAATATTTCTCATAGATAAACTTGATCATAAACCCACAATTCATCGGATCTCGACAAACACACCACAAAAAGAGAGAAGAAGCCATCTAGCTAATAACTATGGACCCGAAGGTCTGTGGTAAACTACTCACAACTCATCGGAAGGGCTATGGTGTTTATGTAGAAGCCCTCCATGGTCGATTCCCCCTCCGGCAGAGCGCCGACGAAGGCTCCAAGATGGTTTCTCGTGGATACAGAAGGTTAAGGCGGTGGAAATTGTGTTTCGGCTGCTCCCTGGATGTTTTCGGGGTACGTTGGCTTATATAGGAGGAAGGAGTACGTCGGTGGCCGCCCGAGGGGCCCACGAGACAGGGGCGTGCACTGTTGGGGGGGGCGCCCTGTAGGGGAGGGGGGCGATCCCTACCCTCTCGTGGCCGCCTCGGCTGCTTCTTGACTTGCACTCCAAGTCCTTTGGATCACGTTCGTTCCAAAAATCACGCTCCCGAAGGATTCATTCCGTTTGGACTCCGTTTGATATTCCTTTTCTTCGAAATACTAAAATAGGCAAAAAACAGCAATACGGGCTGGGCCTCCTGTTAGTAGGTTGTCCCAAAAATGATAATAATGTGTAAAATAAAGCCCATAAACATCCAAAAGGGGTAATATAATAGCATGGAACAATCAAAAATTATAGTTACGTTGGAGACGTATCAAGCATCCCCAAGCTTAATTCATGCTCGTCCTCGAGTAGGTAAATGATAAAAACAGAATTTTTGATGTGGAATGCTACCTAGCATAATTCTCAATGTAATTTTCTTTATTGTGGCATGAATGTTCAGATCCAAATGATTCAAGATAAACGCTTATAAAATATAAAAATAATAATGCTTCAAAGCATACTAACAAATAATCATGTCCTATCAAAATAGCATAGCCAAAGAAAGCTTATCCCTACAAAATCATATACTTAGGCCATGCTTCATTTTCATTACAAAAAATACTCACATCATGCACAACCCCGATGACGAGCCGAGCAATTGTTTCATACTTTTTAACACGCTTCAGATTTTTCAACTCTTACGCAATACATGAGCATAAGCCATGGACATAGCACTAAGGTGGTAAAAGATGGTGGTTGTGAGGACAAAAAGAGGGAGAAGATAGTCTCACATCAACTAGGCGTATCAACGGGCTATGGAGATGACCATCAATAGATATCAATGTGAGTGAGTAGGGATTGCCATGCAACGGATGCACCGGAGCTATAAATATATGAAAGCTCAACAAAAAGAACTAAGTGGGTGTGCATCCAACTCGCTTGCTCATGAAGACCTAGGGCATTTTGACGAAGCCCGTCGTTGGAATATACAAGCCAAGTTCTATAATGAAAAATTCCCACTTAGTATATGAAAGTGACAACATAGGAGACTCTCTATCATGAAGATCATGGTGCTACTTTGAAGCACAAGTGTGGAAAAAGAGATAGTAGCATTGTCCCTTCTCTCTTTTTCTCTCATTTTATTATTTTTTGTTTTTTTGTTTTTTTTCTTTAGCCTTTTTTTTGGCCTTTCTCTTTTTTCTTTTCTTTTTCTTCTTTTTTTTGTTTTTGTAAAGTCCGAAGTCTCATCCCGACTTGTGGGGGAATCATAGTCTTCATCATCCTTTCCTCACCGAGACAATGCTCTAATAATGAAGATCATCACACTTTTATGGATTTACAACTCAAGAATTACAACTCAAAGCTAGAACAAGATATGACTCTATATGAATGCATCCAGCGGTGTACCGGGATATGGAATGAACCAAGAGCGACATATATGAAAATTATGAAGGTGGCCTTGCCACAAATACAATGTCAACTACATGATCATGCAAAGAGCAATATGACAATGATGAAATGTGTCATAATAAACGGAACGGTGGAAAGTTGCATGGCAATATATCTCGGAATGGATATGAAAATGCCATAATAGGTATGTATGGTGGCTGTTTTGAGGAATGTAAATAATGGTTTCAATAACGGCGAGAGTTGCGCGGTAATAAGAGAGGCTAGCAAAGTGGAAGGATGAGTGTGTGTATATCCATGGACTCACATTAGTTATAAAGAACTCATATACTTATTGCAAAAGTCTACTTAGCCCTCGAAGCAAATTACTACTATGCATGCCCCAAGAGGGATAGATTGGTAGGAAAAGACCATGGCTCGTCCCCGACTGCCACTCATAAGGAAGACAATCAAAACAACACCTAATGCAACAAATTTGTCACACAACTTTTACCATACGTGCATGCTACGGGACTTGATAACTTCAACAAAAGTATTTCTCAATTTCATAATTATCCACTAGCATGACCCTAACATTACTACCTTTATGTCTCAAAACAATTATTAAGCAACAAATTGATCATAGCATCCAATTCACTTCCTATGGTAGTTTTTATTATACCCAACTTGGATGCTCATCATTCTAGGACCAAATTTGTAACCATAGAAAATACCATGCTATTCTAAAAGACTCTCAAAATAATATAAGTGAATCATTAGATACTAGCAATTTCTTCAAAATTAAGTTACCACCGTGCTCTAAAAAATATAAGTGAAGCACTTGAGCAAAAACTATCAATCTCAAAAGATATAAGTGAAGCACATAGAGTATTCTAGCAAATTCTAATCAAGTGGGCTTCCCCCAAAAGGTTTGTACAGGAAGGATGATTGTGGTAAACTAAAAAGCAAAGACTAAAATAATACACGACACTCCAAGCAAAACACATATCATGTGGCAAATAAAAATAAGCTCCAAGTAAAGTTACCAATGAACGAAGACGAAAGAGGGGATGCCTTCCCGGGGCATCCCCAAGATTAGGCTTTTGGCTATCCTTGAATATCTTGGCGTGCCACGGGCATCCCCAAGCTTAGGGTCTTGTCACTCCTTATTCCATTGTCCATAAAAGCTTTACCCAAAACTTGAAAACTTCACAACACAAAACTGAACAGGAAATCTTATAAGCTCCGTTAGTGAAAGAAAATAAAACCACCACATAAGGCACTGTAATGAACTCATTCTTTATTTGTTTTGGTGTTAAACCTAATGTATTCCAAGTTCTCTATGGTTCATACCCTTACATACTAGCCATAGATGCATCAAAATAAGCAAACAACATACGAAAAACAGAATCTGTCAAAAACAGAACAGTCTGTAGCAATCTGTAACTAACGCAAACTTCTGGAACTCTAAATATCCTACCAAAATAGGAAGTACTGAACAATTTGTTTATTGATTAGCATAAAAAAGAATCAATGTAAAATCACGTTTATTTGATTTATTGATTTTTTTCTCGTGAGCACAAAGTTCCTGTTTTTCAGCAGAATCAAATCAACTATCATCATAGGTTATCCTATAGGTTCTACTTGGCACAAACACTAATTAAAAGATAAAAACACATCTAAACAGAAAGTAGAAGCAAAATTTCTTACTAAACAGGAACAAAAACAAAAAACACAAATAAAATTGGGTTGCCTCCCAACTAGCGCTATCGTTTAGCGCCCCTAGCTAGGCATAAAAGCGAAGATAGATCTAAGTAGTGCCATCTTTGGCACTCGATTCATATGTAGCTCGCATGATAGATTCATAAGGTAATTTGAATTTCTTTCTTGGAAAGTGCTCCATGCCTTTCTTTAATGGAAATTGGAATCTAATATTCCCTTCCTTCATATCAATAATCGCACCAATCGTTCTAAGGAAAGGTCTACCAAGAATAATTGGGCAAAAAAGATTGCAATCAATATCAAGAACGATAAAATCTACGGGCACCAAATTTATATTTGCAACAGTGAGAACATCATTGATCCTTCACATTGGCCTTTTAATGGTGGAATCCGCAAGGTGCAAATTTAAAGAGCAATCATCAAGATCATGGAAACCTAGAATATCACATAAAGTTTTCGGAATCATGGAAACACTAGCACCCAAATCACACAAAGCAAAACACTCCTGATCTTTAATTATAATTTTTATAGTAGGTTCCCACTCATCATTAAGTTTTCTATGTATAGAAACTTCCAAATTAAGTTTTTCATCAAAAGATTGCATCAAGGCATCAACGATATGTTTGGTTAAAGCTTTATTTTGACTATAAGCATGTGGAGAATTAACAACAGATTGCAACAAGGGAATACAACCTTCTAAAGATCAATTATCATAATCAACTTCCTTGAAATCCGAGATAGTGGGTTCAATGCTATTTAAAGTCATGACCTCTTCAATCCCACTTTTACCAAATTTAGCATCAAGATCTAAAAACTCCGAATTTTTGGGACGCCTTCTTGGTAAAGTTGACTCATCTTCAGTCCCATTATTATCAAGATTCATGTTGCAAAGCAAAGATCTAATAGGAGACACATCAATAACTTTAAGATCTTCATCATTATTTTCATGGAAACTAGAGGAACACGCCTTAATAAAGCAATCTTTCTTAGCACGCAATCTAGCGGTTCTTTCCTTGCACTCGTCAATGGAAATTCTCATTACTTTGAGAGACTCATTGATATCATGCTTAGGGGAAGAAGATCTAAGTTTAAGAGAATCAACATCAAGCGAAAGTCTATCAACGTTCCTAGCCAAATCATCAACTTTGAGCAATTTTTCTTCAAGCAAAGCATTAAAATTCTTTTGCGAAATCATAAATTCTTTCACACTATTCTCAAAATCAGAGGGAATATTATTAAAATTACCATAAGAATTATTGTAGGAATTTCCATAATTATTAGAGGAATTACTAGCTAGGGAACGGTCTAGAATTAAAGTTTCCTCTATAAGCATTGTTTCCAAAACTATTCCTACCAACAAAATTCACATCCATAGATTCATTATTATTCTCAATCAAAGTAGACAAAGGCATATCATTGGGATCAAGAGGAGTATTTTTAGTAGCAAATAATTTCATAAGTTCATCCATCTTTCCACTCAAAACATTGATTTCTTCTATAGCATGCACCTTTTTACTAGAAGATCTTTCGGTGTGCCATTGAGAATAATTTGCCATAATATTATCAAGAAGTTTTGTAGCATCTCCTAACGTGATTTCCATAAACGTGCCTCTCGCGGCCGAATCTAAGAGATTTCTGGAAGCAAAGTTCAAACCGGCATAAATTTTTTGTATTATCATCCATAAATTCACACCATGAGTAGGGCAATTGCGAATCATCAATTTCATTCTTTCCCAAGATTGGGCAACATGCTCATGATCAAGTTGTTTAAAATTCATAATATCGTTCCTAAGAGTGATAATCTTAGCGGGAGGGAAATACTTAGAGATAAAAGCATCTTTGCACTTGTTCCAAGAATCAATACTATTTTTAGGCAAAGACGAAAACCATACTTTAGCACGATCTCTAAGTCAAAACTGAAATAACTTCAATTTAACAATATCATTATCCGTATCTTTCTTATTTTGCATATCACACAAATCAACAAAGTTGTTTAGATGAGTAGCGACATCTTCACTAGGAAAGCCGGCGAATTGATCTTTCATAACAAGATTCAAAAAAGCATTATTGATTTCACAAGACTCAACATCATTAAGAGGAGCAATCGGAGTACTAAGGAAATCATTATTATTGGTATTCGAGAAATGACACAATTTGGTATTATCTTGCCCCATGGCAACAAGTAATCCAACACACAAGCAAATAGAAAAAGGCAAGTGAAAAGAGAGAGAGAGAGATTGGGAAAAAGATGGCAAAGAAAATGGCAAGGGTGAAGTGGGGGAGAGGAAAATGAGAGGAAAATGGCAAATAATGTAAATGCGAGGGAGATGGGTTTGTGATGGGTACTTGGTATGTCTTGACTTGAGCGAAGACCTCCCCGGCAACGGCGCCAGAAATCCTTCTTTCTACGTCTTGAGCTTGCGTTGGTTTTCCTTGAAGAGGAAAGGGTGATGCAGCAATAGTAGCGTAAGGATTTCCCTCAGTTTTTGAGAACCAAGGTATCAATCCAGTAGGAGGCTCCTCATAAGTCCCACGCACCTACACAAACAAACAAAGAACTCGCAACCAACGCAATAAAGGGGTTGTCAATCCCTTCATGGCCACTTGCGAAAGTGAGATCTAATAGAGATAGTATGATAAGATAAATATATTTTTGGTATTTTATAATATAGATGCAAAAAATAAAGATGCAAATAAAAGTAGTTTGGAAGCAAATATTTTAAGAGATAGACTCGGGGGCCATAGGTTTTACTAGAGGCTTCTCTCAAGATAGCATAAGTATTGCGGTGGGTGAACAAATTACAGTCAAACAATTGATAGAAAAGCGAATAATTATGAGATTATCTAGGCATGATCATGTATATAGGCATCACGTCCGTGACAAGTAGACCGACTCCTGCCTGCATCTACTACTATTACTCCACACATCGACCAACTTCTGCCTGCATCTAGAGTATTAAGTTCATAAGAACAGAGTAACACATTAAGCAAGATGACATGATGTAGAGGGATAAATTCATGCAATATGATATAAACCCCATCTTTTTATCCTCAATGGCAACAATACAAGACGTGCCATGCAACCCTTTCTGTGACTGGGTAAGGACATCACAAGATTGAACCCAAAGCTAAGCACTTCTCCCATGGCAAGAAAGATCAATCTAGTTGGCCAAACCAAACTGATAATTCGAAGAGACTTGCAAAGATAACTCAATCATACATAAAAGAATTCAGAGGAGATTCAAATATTTCTCATAGATAAACTTGATCATAAACCCACAATTCATCAGATCTCGACAAACACACCGCAAAAAGAGTTTACATCGAATAGATCTCCACAAGAGAGGGGGAGAACATTGTATTGAGATCCAAAAAGAGAGAAGAAGCCATCTAGCTAATAACTATGGACCCGAAGGTCTGTGGTAAACTACTCACAACTCATCGGAAGGGCTATGGTGTTTATGTAGAAGCCCTCCATGGTCGATTCCCCCTCCGGCAGAGCGCCGACGAAGGATCCAAGATGGGACCTCGCGGATACAGAAGGTTACGACGTTGGAAATTGTGTTTCAGTTGCTCCCTGGATGTTTTCGGGGTACATAGGCTTATATAGGAGGAAGAAGTACGTCGGTGGCCGCCCGAGGAGCCCATGATAACCCACAAGTGTAGGGGATTGCAACAGCTTTCGAGGGTAAAGTATTCAACCCAAATTTATTGATTCGAGACAAGGGGAGCCAAAGAATATTCTTGAGTATTAGCAATTGAGTTGTTAATTCAACTACACCTGGATAACTTAGTATCTGCAGCAAAGTATTTAGTAGCAAAGTAATATTATAATAAAGGTAATGGTAGCAAGAGTAATGTTTTTGGGTTTTGTAGTGATTGTAACAATAACAACGGAAAAGTAAATAAGCGAAACACAATATATGAAAAGCTCGTAGGCATTGGATCAGTGATGGATAATCATGTCGGATGCGATTCCTCATGCAATAGCTATAACATAGGGTGACACAGAACTAGCTCCAATTCATCAATGTAATGTAGGCATGTATTCCGTAAATAGTCATACGTGCTTATGGAAAAGAATTTGCATGACATCTTTTGTCCTACCCTCCCGTGGCAGCGGGGTCCTAGTGGAAACTAAGGCCTCTTTTTAATAGAGAACCGGACCAAAGCATTAACACATAGTGAATACATAAACTCCTCAAACTACGGTCATCACCAAGAAGTATCCCGATTATTGACACTTCGGGGTTGTCGGATCATAACACATAATAGGTGACTATAGACTTGCAAGATAGGATCAAGAACACATATATACTCATGAAAACATAATTGGTTCAGATCTGAAATCATGGCACTCGGGCCCTAGTGACAAGCATTAAGCATAGCAAAATCATAGCAACATCAATCTCAGAACATAGTGGATACTAGGGATCAAACCCTAACAAAACTAACTTGATTACATGGTAAATCTCATCCAACCCATCACCGTCGAGCAAGCCTACGATGGAATAACTCACACACGGCGGTGAGCATCATGAAATTGGTGATGGAGGATGGTTGATGATGATGACAGCGACGAATCCCCCTCTTGGGAGCCCCGAACGGACTCCAGATCAGCCCTCCCGAGAGAGATTAGGGCTTGGCGGCGGCTCCCTATCGTAAAACACGATGAAACTTTCTCTCTGATTTTTTTCTCCGCGAAACGGAATATATGGAGTTGGAGTTGAGGTCGGCGGAGCCTCAGGGGGCCCACGAGACAGGGGGCGCGCCCCCCACCCTCGTGGACAGGGTGTGGGCCCCCTGGTCTTGATTCTTTCTCCAGTATTTTTTATATTTTCCAAAAAGTGCCTCCGAGGATTTTCAGGACATTCCGAGAACTTTTGTTTTCTACACATGAAACAACATCATAGCAGTTCTACTTAAAACAGCGTCAGTCCGTGTTAGTTTCATTCAAATCATGCAAGTTAGAGTCCAAAAGAAGGGCAAAAATGTTTGGAAAAGTAGATACGTTGGAGATGTATCAACTCCCCAAGCTTAAACCTTTGCTTATCCTCAAGCAATTCAGTTGATAAACTGAAAGTGAGAAAGAAAAACTTTTACAAACTCTGTTTTCTCTTGTTGTTGTAAACATGCAAATCCATCATTCAGGTTTTAGCAAATATTATGAACTAACCATACTCACAATAACACCTCGGTCTCAGAATTACTCATATCAATGGCATAATCAGCTAGCGAGTGATAATAATAAAACTCGGATGACAACACTTTCTCAAAAAAAATCATAATATGATATAACAAAATGGTATCTTGCTAGCCCTTTCTGAGAACGCAAAATATAAATGCAGAGCACCTTTAAAGATCAAGGACTGACTAAACATTGTAATTCATGGTAAAAGAGATCCAGTCAAGTAATACCCAATACAAACCAATAATAATGAATGCAAATGACAGTGTGCTCTCCAGCGGGTGCTTTTTAACAAGAAGGGTGATGACTCAACATAAAAGTAAATAGATAGGCCCTTGGCAGAGGGAAGCAGGGATTCGTATAGGTGCCAGAGCTCGATTTTAAAATAGAGATTGAATAACATTTTGAGCGGCATACTTTTGCTGTCAACGCAACAACTATGAGATTGCTGTATCTTCCATACTACATGCATTATAGGCAGTTCCCAAACAGAATGGTAATGGTTTATACTCCCCCAACCACCAACAAGCATCAATCCATGGCTTGCTCGAAACAACGAGTGCCTCCAACTAACAACAGCCCTGGGAGAGTTTTGTTTAATTATTTTGATTTGCTTTGATCTTTTTGGATCATGGGACTGGGCATCCCGGTTACCGGCCCTTTCTCGTGAATGAGGAGCGGAGTCCACTCCTCTTGAGAATAACCCACCTAGCATGGAAGATATAGGCAACCCTAGTTGTAACATGAGCTGCTCGAGCATACAAAACAGAATTTCATTTGAAGGTTTGGAGTTTGGCACATACAAATTTACTTGGAACGACAGGTAAATACCGCTTATAGGAAGGTATGGTGGACTCATATGGAACAACTTTGGGTTTAAGGAATTTGGATGCACAAGCAGTATTCCCGCTTAGTACAGGTGAAGGCTAGCAAAAGGCTGGGAAGCGACCAACTGAGAGAGCGAGAACAGTCATAAACATGCATTAAAATTAATTCACACTGAGTACAAGCATGAGTAGGATATAATCTACCATGAACATAAATATCATGAAGGCTATGTTGATTTGTTTCAACTACATGCGTGAACATGTGCCAAGTCAAGTCACTCAATTCATTCAAAGGAGGATACCATCCCATCATACCACATCATAATCATTCTAATAGCATGTTGGCACGCAAGGTAAACCATTATAACTCATAGCTAATCAAGCATGGCACAAGCAACTATAATCTCTAAATGTCATTGCAAATGTGTTTACTTCATAATAAGCTGAATCAGGAATGATGAAGTCATCATATTTACAAAAACAAGAGAGGTCGAGTTCATACCAGCTTTTCTCATCTCAATAAGTCCATCATATATCGTCATTATTGCCTTTCACTTGCACGACCGAACGATGTGTATAATAATAATAGTGCACGTGCATTGGACTAAGCTGGAATCTGCAAGCATTCAACTCAAGAGAGAAGACAAGGTAATATGGGATCTAAGTTAAATAAACAATCATGCATACGAGAGCCACTAAGCATTTTCAATATGGTCTTCTACTCTCGACCCCCAAAGGAAAGGAAAGAAAATAAAACTATTTACACGGGAAAGCTCCCAACAAGTAAGAAGAAGAACGAGAAATCTTTTTGGGTTTTCATTTTAATTACTACTACAAACATGGAAATTATACTAACTAATGTTTTTTGGTTTTTCTTAAGGTTTATCAAACACACAAGAAGAAAACTAGAAAAAGAAATTTAAACTAACATGGATAATACAATGAAAGAGTATGAGCACCGACGACTAGTGTGTGAACGTGAATGTAAAGTCGGTGAGAAATACGTACTCCCCCAAGCTTAGGCTTTTGGCCTAAGTTGGTCTACTGTCAAGGACCGCTGCTACTCTCCCCAGTGTACTGGGAAGTGTAATCAGGATACCACTGGCTGGCCATCTCCAGATCCCACTGGAAAGATGATGCACGATAAGGGTCCAGTGCAGGTTCCTGCTCAGGTACAGGTTCTAGAGTGGATGCTTGGCCTCGATGAGCGTACACTGCCTTCGGTGTAACAAGAAAATTATCTGCAATCAAATCAAACAACAGAGGCGCTGGCAAAATAATAGTCTCATTGTGTTTCTTATTGAATCTAAGGTTATATATGAGCATCTTCTCTTTGTTGTCAACAATAAACGCGTGTGCTATCATGCTCTTGTAATCTAGAATGTAAGGAGGCAATTTTGTCTCCTCTTTCTCATGGTGCATAATAGGTAACTCAAAATGTCTAGCAAGACGTGAAGCATAGATACCTCCAAATATGGGGCCTTTTGTACGATTCAGGCTTAGCCGTTTAGCAATGACGGCACCCATACTAAAACTATTGTCTCCAAACAAGTCATGCTGAAGGATGATAATATCAAGAACATTAAAGTTTCCACTATTTCCACGACCAATCAAGCATCTACTAGCACATATGGCAAAGTAGCGTAGAACAGGAAAGTGTATGCTAGAGATTTTTGCCTCGGAACCTTTCTTTGGCTCCTCTACAGCTATAGTGTTATCAAAGCCATCCACATCTTTACGATGCAGTTCCTCTAATTCTCCCTCAAAGGGTATCCTACATACCGCGCAAAAATCACGTAAAGACATTTCTCTGAATTCATCATATGAATGAAATGATACTAAAGGCGGTGACTTCTTAGGATAATAATAAAATTTTTGCACGAAAGTATTGGTAAGTAAGAGATACTGATCCATCCAGCCGTGGAGGAAATTGGTGAGGTCCGCATTCTCGATCAAAGAATAAAAATCTTCATGAATTCCAGCTTCTTTCAAGAAATCATCACATGGCCATTCACACGACCGTACTTCCGCTTGGTGAGGAAGATTATACTTGGCTTTTTCCTTCTCTTTAGCTTGTTTCTCCTGAGAGCCTTGGCTAGAAGAGCCCCTTAAAAGTCTCCTTAACATTTTCTGAAAATTTCTGAAATTTTAGTAGCTTCAAAATAAAAGTGAATAAAATTTAACAAGAATGGTAGCAACTACTCCTACAAGTGCCTAGAGCCTATATCATGCATTAGAAATGCTTGGGACCTCATAAATTTAACATGCAATCTCGAGAACATGGTCACCTAAGAAGCAAAAATTTGCAATGAATAAAGCACTAGAACAAAAACTATTTGGACCAATGGAGGAGTCACATACCAAGCAACAATCTCCCAAAGCAGTTTGTGAATGGAGCTTTGAGCAAGGATATCGAAAATCGCAGCAAAACGAGCTAGAACTCGTGCTTGAGCTGGATGGGGATTTTTTTGGGTAGAAGATGAAGTGTGTCGGTGCTGGCATAAGTGGAGGGGGAACCAGGGGCCCACGAGATAGGGGGGAGCACCCAGGTGGGGTGGGCGCGCCCTCCACTCTCGTGACCTGGTGCTTGCCCCTTCTGCAGTGATTTCAGTGCCTAAAATCCTCAAATATTCCATAAAAAACATACTAAATTTGCAGGGCATTTGGAGCACTTTTATTTTCGGGATATTTATTATTGCATGGATAATTCAGAAAACAGATGGATAATTCTATTTTTGCTTTATTTATTCTAAATAACAGAAAGTAAAAAGAGGGTACAGAAGGTTGTGCCTTCTAGTTTCATCCATCTCATGATCATCAAAATGAATCCGCTAACAAGGTTGATCAAGTCTTGTTAACAAAGTCATTTCGAATAACA
>LT934117.1:691979368-692002752 GCA_900231445.1 Triticum turgidum subsp. durum | reverse complement strand
TAGTTATGTACCACAATATCAAATTGAAATTTACCTAAAAAGTTTTTATGTTGGCTTGCCCGCTTCCTTCAAACAAGTTTTAGATTCCACCTTTGAAGAAGGTTTTCTTGAAGGGGATGCTATAGATACCTATGAAAGAATGAAAACTATATTTGGGCACCCCATGAATGATAAGGTTGAATCAACTACTCTCTTGTGCTTTTATCAAAATGAAATTATTAAAGAGACGAAGTCTAGTTTAGAGGCAAATTTCCGTAACATGCTTAATCTTACTTCTTCCATTAATGGGCATCTGCTTAACTTAAATAGAAGGATGAATGCCATAGAAAGGAGATCCTCCTCTCCGAGTGCCAAAGGTGGCAATACCTAGCTCTATCCTTGCTTTTATGCCTGCGTTAAACGATAGCGCTTGTTGGGAGGCAACCCAATTTTATTTTATTTTTTTGTTTTTGCTTATGTTTAGGAATAAATAATCCATCTAGCCTCTGTTTAGATGTGGTTTTATCTTTTAATTAGTGTTTGTGTCAAGTAGAACCTATAGGATAACCTACGATGATAGTTGGTTTGATTCTGCTGAAAAAACAGAAACTTTGCACGGTCGAATATAATTTTGTCAAATCACAGGAACGTGCTTTTGCGTTGATTATTTTTTATGCTGTT
Source organism: Triticum turgidum subsp. durum (assembly GCA_900231445.1). NCBI lineage: Eukaryota > Viridiplantae > Streptophyta > Magnoliopsida > Poales > Poaceae > Triticum > Triticum turgidum. The sequence goes on along the minus strand of LT934117.1, from coordinate 692,002,092 downwards.
CAATAGACAAATTGTACAGGACTTCCTATTTTGGTAGAATTTTTAGAGTTCCATAAGTTTGCGTTAGTTACAAATTGCTACAGACTGTTCTGTTTTTGACAGATTCTGTTTTGCGTGTGTTGTTTGCTTATTTTGATGAACCTATGGCTAGTAAAATAGTTTATAATCCATAGAGAAGTTGGAATACAGTAGGTTTAACACGAATATAAATAAATAATGAGTTCATTACAGTACCTTGAAGTAGTCTTTTGTTTTCTTTCTCTAACGGAGCTCACGAGATTTCTATTGAGTTTTGTGTTGTGAAGTTTTCAAGTTTTGGGTGAATTCTTTTGATGGATTATGGAACAAGGAGTGGCAAGAGCCTAAGCTTGGGGATGCCCATGGCACCCCCAAGATAATACAAGGACACCAAAAAGTCAAAGCTTGGGGATGCCCCGGAAGGCATCCCCTCTTTCGTCCACTTCCATCGGTAATTTACTTGGAGATATATTTTTATTCACCACATGATATGTGTTTTGCTTGGAGCGTCTTGTATTATTTGCGTCTTTGTTTGTTAGTTTACCACAATCATCCTTGCTTTACACACCTTTTGAGAGAGCCATACATGAATTGGAATTTGCTAGAATACTCTATGTGCTTCACTTATATCTTTTGAGCGTGATAATTTTTGCTCTAGTGCTTCACTTAGATCTTTTAGAGCACGGTGGTGGATTTGTTTTAAAGAAACTATTGATCTCCAATGCTTCACTTAGATTATTTTGAGAGTCGTTATTAGCATGGTAATTTGCTTAATATTAATATACTTGGTGTTCAAGATATGTGAAACTTTCTTTTGAGTGAATTGAATACTAAGATAAGTTTGATGCTTGATAATTGTTTTGAGATATGGAGGTGATAATATCAAAGTCGTGCTAGTTGAGTAATTGTGAATTTGAGAAATTCTTGTGTTGAAGTTTGCAAATCCCGTAGCATGCACGTATGGTTAAAGTTATGTAACAAATTTGAAACATGAAGTGTACCTGGCTTGTGCATCCTTATGAGTGGCGGTTGGGGACGAGCGATGGTCTTTTCCTACCAATCTATCCCCCTAGGAGCATGCGCGTAGTACTTGATTTTTGATGACTTCTAAATTTTTGCAGTAAGTATATGAGTTCTTTTGACTAATGTTGAGTCCATGGATTATACTCACTCTCACCTTTCCGCCTTTGCTAGCATCTTCGGTACCGTGCCTTGCCCTTTCTCACCTTGAGAGTTGCTGCGAACTTCGCCGGTGCATCCAAACCCCGTGATATGATATGCTCTATCACACATAAACCTCCTTATATCTTCCACAAAACAGCCACCATACCTACCTATCATGGCATTTCCATAGCCATTCCGAGATATATTGCCATGCAACTTCCATCATCATCATCATGACATACATTACTTTTGTCATATTGCCATTGCATGATCATGTAGTTGACATCGTATTTGTGGCAAAGCCACCTTGCATTCTTTTTCATACATGTCACTCTTGATTCATTGCACCATCCCGGTATACCGCCGGAGGCATTCATAGAGAGTCATATCTTGTTCTAAGTTTCGAGTTGTAATCCTTATGTTGTAATCAATAGAAGTGTGATGATCATCATTATTATAGCATTCCCAATCAAAAAAAAGAGAAAGGCCAAAAACAGAGAAGGGCCCAAAAAAAATAAAAAAAATAAAAAGGGCAATGCTACTATCTCTTTTTCCACACTTGTGCTTCAAAGTAGCACCTTGTTCTTCATGTAGTGAGTCTCATATATTGTGCTTCAAAGTAGCACCTTGTTCTTCATGTAGTGAGTCTCATAAGTTGTCTTTTTATACTAGTGGGAATTTTTCATTATAGAACTTGGCTTGTATATTCCTACGATGGGCTTCCTCAAATGCCCTAGGTCTTCATGAGCAAGCGAGTTGGATGCACACCCACTAGTTTTCTTTTGTCGAGCATTCATCGCTCTAGTGCATCCGTTGCATGGCAATCCCTACTCCTCATGTTGACATCAATTAATGGGCATCTCCATAGCCCGTTGATTATCCTCGTCAATGTAAGACTTTCTCCTTTTTTGTCTTCTCCACACAATCCCCATCATCATATTCTATTCCACCCATAGTGCTATATCCATGGATCACGCTCATGTATTGCGTGAAGGTTGAAAAAGTTTGAGATTATTTAAGTATGAAACAATTGCTTGGCTTGTCATCGAGGGTATAGAAGTTGGGAACATCTTTGTGTGATGATAATGAAGCATAGCCTAACTATATGATTTTGTAGGGACGAACTTTCTTTTGCCATGCTATTTTGAGAAGACATGATTGCTTTGATTAGTATGCTTGAAGTATTATTATTTTTATGTCAATATGAAGTTTTGTCTTGAATCTTTTGGATATGAATATTCATGCCACAATTAAGAAGAATTACATTGAAATTATGCCAAAGTATCACTCCGCATCAAAAATTCTTTTTTATCATTTACCTACTCGAGGACGAGCAGGAATTAAGCTTGGGGATGCCTGATACGTCTCCAACGTATCTATAATTTTTGATTGCTCCATGCCACTTTATCTACTGTTTTGGACTATATTGGGCTTTATTTTCCACTTCTATATTATTTTTGGGACTAACCTATTAACCGGAGGCCTAGCCCAGAATTGCTGTTTTTTTGCCTATTTCAGTGTTTCGAAGAAACGGAATATCAAACGGAGTCCAAACGGAATGAAACCTTCGGGAACGTGATTTTCTCACCAAACATGATCCATGAGGCTTGGACCCTACTCCGAGAAGTAGAAGAGTCGGTCACGAGGGTGGGGGCATGCCCCCCCCTAGGGCGCGCCCCCCTGCCTCGTGGTCCCCCTGTTGCTCCACCGGTGTACTCCTTCCTCCTATATATACCTACTTACCCCCGACAGATCAAATACGGAACCAAAAACCTAATTCCACCGCCGCAACTTTATGTATCCACGAGATCCCATCTTGGGGCCTGTTCCGAAGCTCCGCCGGAGGGGGCATCCACCACGGAGGTCTTCTACATCAACACCATAGCCCCTCCGATGAAGTTTGAGTAGTTTACTTCAGACCTTCGGGTCCATAGTTAGTAGCTAGATGGCTTCTTCTCTCTCTTTGGATCTCAATACAATGTTCTCCCCCTCTCTTGTGGAGATCTATTCGATGTAATCTTCTTTTTGCGGTGTGTTTGTTGAGACCGATGAATTGTGGGTTTATGATCCAGCTTATCTATGAATAATATTTGAATCTCCTCTGAATTCTTTTATGCATGATTGAGTTATCTTTGCAAGTCTCTTCGAATTATCCTTTTGGTTTGGCCAGCTAGATTGGTAGTTCTTGCAATGGGAAAAGTGCTTAGCTTTGGGTTCAATCTTGCGGTGTCCTTTCCCAGTGACAGAAGGGATAGCAAGGCACGTATTGTATTGTTGCCATCAAGGATAACAAGGTGTTTTTTTATCATATTGCATGAATTTATCCCTCTACATCATGTCATCTTGCTTAAGGCGTTACTCTGTTTTTTAACTTAATACTCTAGATGCATGCTGGATAGCGGTCGATGAGTGGAGTAATAGTAGTAGATGCAGAATCATTTCGATCTACTTGTCTCAGACAAGATGCCTATATACATGATCATACCTAGATATACTCATAACTATGCTCAATTATGTCAATTGCTCAACAGTAATTTGTTCACCCACCGTAGAATACTTATGTTCTTGAGAGAAGCCACTAGTGAAACCTATGGCCCCCGGGTCTATTCTCATCATATCAATCTCCATCACTTTATTATTTGCTTTGTTTTTACTTTGCCTTTTACTTTTCAATTCGCATCTCTATACCGAAAATACCAGAAATATTATTTATCATCTCTATCAGATCTCACCCTCGTAAGTTACTGTGAAGGGATTGACAACCCCTAATCGCGTTGGTTGCGAGTAGCTATCATTTTTTGTAGGTACGAGGGACTTGTGCGTGGTCTCCTACTGGATTGATACCTTGGTTCTCAAAAACTGAGGGAAATACTTATGCTACTTTGCCGCATCATCCTCTCCTCTTCGGGGAAATCCAACACAATGCTCGAGAGGTAGCAGTGGCCATCAGGATACAAAGGTTCCTGAGTCATTCTACTAGTTCTAGTAGCCACTCTAATAGCAAAGTTATTCTTATTATTTAGTTCATCAAGCAAATCATTTTGAGCTTTAAGTACTTGCTCAGCTTGAGTAGCAACCATGGACACATATTTGCTAATGAGTTTAAGTTCACCTTTAACTCTAGCCATATTATCGCTCACGCGTCCTATCTCGAAAGCATTATTCTTTAACTCTCTACCAACTTAAGCATTAAAACTTTCTTGTCTAGCCATAAAGTCATAAAATTCATCTAAGCATGGGCTAGGAAATTTAGTAGAGGGAATTTCAACTTTATCATATCTATAGAGAGAATTTACCTTTACTACCTGTGTCGGGTTATCATGACAATGTCGTTCTTCAACAGGCGGTATATTAAGACCATGTATTTCTTCAATAGGTGGTAAATTCTTAACATCTTCAGCTTTAATACCTTTTTTCTTTCATTTATTTCTTTGCCTCTTGCATATCTTCAGGACTGACAAATAAAACACCTCTCTTCTTCAGAGTAGGTTTAGGAATAGGCTCAGGAGTTGGCTCAATTGGTTCAGGAATTGCCTCAGGAAGAGTCCAATTATTTTCAGTAGTCAACATATTATTCCATAGTAATTCAGCTTCGTCGACTGTTCTTTCCCTGAAAACACAACTAGCACAACTATCCAAGTAATCCTTGGAAGTATCGGTTAGTCCATTATAAAAGATATCAAGTATTTGATTTTTCTTGAGAGGATGATCAGGCAAAGCATTAAGTAATCGGAGTAGCCTCCCCCAAGCTTATGGGAGACTCTCTTCTTTGATTTGCACAAAATTAGATATTTCCCGCGAGGCAGCTTGTTCCTTATGAGCAGGGAAATATTTAGCAGAGAAATAATAAATCATATCCTGGGGACTACGCACACAACCAGGAGCAAGAGAATTATACTAAGTCTTAGCATCACCCTTTAATGAGAACAAAAATATCTTAAGGATATAAAATAGCGAGATTTATCATCATGAGTGAATAGGGTAGCTATATCATTCAACTTGATAAGATGTGCCACAACAGTTTCAGATTCAAGGCCATAAAAAGGATCACATTCTACCAAAGTAATAATTTCAGGATCAACAGAGAATTGATAATCCTTATCAGTAACACAGATAGGTGAAGTAGCAAAAGCAGGGTCAGGTTTCATTCTAGCATTAAGAGACTGCTGCTTCCATTTAGTTAATAATATTTTAAGATCATATCTATCATTGCAAGCAAAGATAGCTCTAGCAGCTTCTTCATTCATAACATAACCCTCACGAGCAACAGGCAATTCATAATCATTCGAAGAACCTTCATCATCACTATCATCAGTAATAGCATCTTCAATAATTTCGTTCTCTCTAGCCCTAGCAAGTTGTTCATCAAGGAATTCACCTAATGGCAAAGTAGTATCACGCACAAAAGTAGTTTCATCATAAGTATCATGCAAAGCAGAAGTGGCATCATGAATAACATGCGACATATCAGAATTCATAGCAGTAGCAGGCTTAGGTGTCGCAAACTTACTCATAACATAAGGAGAATCTAGTGCAGAGCTAGATGGCAGTTCCTTACCTCCCCTCGTAGTTGAGGGATAGATCATGGTTTTAGCGTCTTTCAAGTTCTTCATAGTGATCAACAGATATAAATCCCAAGTGACTCAGAGAATAGAGATATGCTCCCCGGCAACGGCACCAGAAATTAGTCTTGATAACCCACAAGTGTAGGGGATCACAACAGCTTTCGAGGGTAAAGTATTAAACCCAAATTTATCAATTCGACACAAGGGGAGCCAAAGAATATTCTTGAGTATTAGCGGTTGAGTTGTCAATCCAACCACACCTAGATAACTTAGTATCTGCAGAAAAGTATTTAGTAGCAAAGTAATATGATAATAAAGGTAACGGTAGCAAGAGTAATGTTTTGGGGTTTTGTAGTGATTGTAACAATAGCAACGGAAAAGTAAATAAGCGAAACACAATATGTGAAAAGCTCGTAGGCATTGGATCAGTGATGGATAATTATGTCGGATGCGATTCCTCATGCAATAGCTATAACATAGGGTGACACAGCACTAGCTCCAATTCATCAATGTAATGTAGGCATGTATTCCGTAAATAGTCATATGTGCTTATGGAAAAGAACTTGCATGACATCTTTTGTCCTACCCTCCCGTGGCAGCGGGGTCCTAGCGGAAACTAAGGGATATTAAGGCCTCCTTTTAATAGAGAACCGGACCAAAGCATTAACACATAGTGAATACATAAACTCCTCAAACTACGGTCATCACCGAGAAGTATCCCGATTATTGTCACTTTGGGGTTGTCGGATCATAACACATACTAGGTGACTATAGACTTGCAAGATAGGATCAAGAACACACATATATTCATGAAAACATAATAGGTTCAGATCTGAAATCATGGCACTTGGGCCCTAGTGACAAGCATTAAGCATAGCAAAGTCATAGCAACATCAATCTCAGAACATAGTGGATACTAGGGATCAAACCCTAACAAAACTAACTTGATTACATGGTAAATCTCATCCAACCCATCACCATCCAGCAAGCCTACGATGGAATTACTCACGCACGGCGATGAGCATCATGAAATTGGTGATGGAGGATGGTGGATGATGACAATGGCAATGAATCCCCCTCTCCGGAGCCCCGAACGGATTCCAGATCAGCCCTCCCGAGAGAGATTAGGGCTTGGCGGCCGCTCCGTATCGTAAAACGTGATGAAACTTTCTCTATGATTTTTTTCTCCGCGAAACGGAATATATGGAGTTGGAGTTGAGGTCGGCGGAGCCTCAGGGGGCCCACGAGACAGGGGGGCGCCCCCCACCCTCGTGGATAGGGTGTGGGGCCCCTGGTATTGATTCTTACTCCCGTATTTTTTATATTTTCCAAAAAGTGCCTCCGAGGATTTTCAGGACATTCCGAGAACTTTTATTTTCTACACATGAAACAACATCATAGCAGTTCTGCTGAAAACAGCATCAGTCCAGGTTAGTTTCATTCAAATCATGCAAGTTAGAGTTCATCACAAGGGCAAAAGTGTTTGGAAAAGTTGTTACGTTGGAGACGTATCAGCCCACGAGACAGGGGGGCGCGCCCTATAGGGGGGCGCACCCTACCCTCTCATGGCCGCATCGGCTGCTTCTTGACTTGCACTCCAAGTCCTCTAGATCACGTGCGTTCGAAAAATCACGCTCCCAAAGGTTTCATTCTGTTTGGACTTCGTTTGATATTCGTTTTCTTCGAAATACTAAAATAGGCAAAAAAACAGCAATATGGGCTAGGCCTCTAGTTAATTGGTTAGTCCCAAAAATGATAATAATGTGTAAACTAAAGCCCATAAACATCCAAAAGGGGTAATATAATAGCATGGAACAATCAAAAATTATAGATACATTGGAGACGTATCAGCGACCGACGGTGGTTAGGACGTGGACAGGAACACACTAAGTAAACCACACCTACACATATGCAAACTAAGAAGTTAATTTGAGGTCAAATTGAATATAAATCAAATAAACTCCCACATAATTACTCCCAAACTAAGACCCACAAATCACTATACTTATATTGCATTGCACGAGCTAAACTAGAAATGAGAGATGAAAGGAAAAAGTTGTTGACCTTTTAGAACACTAGGATATATGGGGCGCCTCAACTACTAGGGAAAAGCTTATAGGTAGACACTTACTAGTAGCACGGATTTATACCCCTCGCTACTATTACTTACTAGTAGCGCAGGTTTGTACCCCTCGCTACTACTAAGTTGATAGTAGTAGTGTTGGTTTATAAACCCTCGCTACTACTAAGTGGTCTCTACAGTGCCCCCCGGGACATTACAATAGTAGTAGCCAGGGGTATAAACTGTTGGAAATATGCCCTAGAGGCAATAATAAAATGGTTATTATTATATTTCCTTGTTCATGATAATTGTCTATTGTTCATGCTATAATTGTATTAACTTGAAACCGTAATACATGTGTGAATACATATAGACCACAACATGTCCCTATTGAGCCTCTAGTTGACTAGCTCGTTGATCAATAGATGGTTATGGTTTTTTGACCATGGACATTGGATGTCATTGATAACGGGATCACATCATTAGGAGAATGATGTGATGGACAAGACCCAATCCTAAGCATAGCACAAGATCGTGTAGTTCATTTGCTAAAGCTTTTCCAATGTCAAGTATCATTTCCTTAGACCATGAGATTATGCAACTCCCGGATACCGTATGAATGCTTTGGGTGTACCAAACGTCACAACGTAACTGGTTAGCTATAAAGGTGCACTACAGGTATCTTCGAAAGTGTCTGTTGGGTTGGCACGAATCGAGACTGGAATTTGTCACTCCGTATGACGGAGAGGTATCTCTGGGCCCACTCGGTAATGCATCATCATAATGAGCTCAATGTGACTAAGTAGTTAGTCACGAGATCATGCATTACGGAACAAGTAAAGTGACTTGCCGGTAACGAGATTGAACGAGGTATTGGGATACCGACGATCGAATCTCGGGCAAGTAACATACCGATTGACAAAGGGAATTGCATACAGGATTGCTTGAATCCTTGACGTCGTGGTTCATCCGATGAGATCATCGTGGAACATGTGGGAGCCAACATCGGTATCTAGATCCCGCTGTTGGTTATTGGCCGGAGAACGCCTCGGTCATGTTTGCATGGTTCCCGAACCCATAGGGTCTACACACTTAAGGTTCGGTGACGCTGGAGTTGTTATGGGAAATAGTATGTGGTTACCGAAGGTAGTTCGGAGTCCCGGATGAGATCTCGGACACGATGAGGAGCTCCGAAATGGTCCGGAGGTGAAGATCGGTATAGTGGACAAAGGGTATTGTAGTCTGGAATTGTTCCGGGGGTACAGGTGATGACCAGCGTGTCCGAAAGGGGTTTCGGAGGCCCCGGCAAGCGTTGGGGGGCCTTATGGGCCAAGGGGAGAGGGCACATCAGCCCACTAAGGGGCTGAGCGCCCCTCCCACCCCATCTCACATAACCAGGAGAGGTGGGGGCGCCGCCCGTAGGGCAGCCGCCCCTCCCGGCTTGGGGGGCAAGTTTCCTAGGGGGTGGGGGCGCCCAAACCCATCTAGGGTTTCCCCTGTGGCCGCCGCCCCTCTCCTAGGGAACCCTAGGGCGCCTCCCCTCGTCCCTTCCCCCTATATATGGTGAGGGAGAGAGAGGGCAGTCGCACCCTTCTCCTGGCGCAGCCCTCTCCCTCCTCCAATAGCTCCTCCTCCGTAGTGCTTGGCGAAGCCCTGCCGGAGAACCATGAGCTCCATCACCACCATGCCATCGTACTATCGGAGTTCTCCCTCAACTTCTCCTCTCTCCTTGCTGAATCAAGAAGTATGAGACGTCCCCGGGCTGTACGTGTCTTGAACGCGGAGGCACCATTGTTCGGTGCTTAGATCGGATTCGGCCGCGATCTGAATCGCTTCGTGAATGACTCCACCGACCGCGTTCTCGTAACGCTTCCACATTGCGATCTTCAAAGGTATGAAGATGCACTCCCCTCTCTCTCGTTGCTAGTCTCTCCATAGATTGATCTTGGTGATGCATAGAAAATTTTGAATTTCTGCTACGTTCTCCAACAGTGGTATCAGAGCTAGGTCTATTGCGTAGATTCTATGCACGAGTAGAACACATGTTGTTGTGGGCATTGATTTTGTTCAATATGCTTACCGTTACTAGTCCTATCTTGATTCGACGGTATTGTGGGATGAAGCGGCCCGGACCGACCTTACACGTACACTTACGTGAGACAGGTTCCACCGACTGACATTCACTTGTTGCATAAAGGTGGCTAGCGGGTGCCAGCCTCTCCCACTTTAGTTGGATCGGATTCGATGAAAAGGGTCCTTATAAAGGGTAAATAGCAATTGGCATATCATGTTGTGGCTTTTGCGTAGGTAAGAAACATTCTTGCTAGAAACCCATAGCAGCCATGTAAAACATGCAAACAACAATTAGAGGACGTCTAACTTGTTTTTGCAGGGTATGCTATGTGACGTGATATGGCCAAATGGATGTGATGAATGATATATGTGATGTATCAGATTGATCATGTTCTTGTAATAGGAATCACGACTTGCATGTCGATGAGTATGACAACCGGCAGGAGCCATAGGAGTTGTATTTATTTATTGTATGACATGCGTGTCATTGAGCAACACCATGTAATTACTTTACTTTATTGCTAACCGTTAGCCATAGTAGTAGAAGTAATAGTTGGCGAGACAACTTCATGGAGACACGATGATGGAGATCATGGTGTCATGCCGGTGACGAAGGTGATCATGCCGCGCCTTAAAGAGGGAGATCAAAGGCGCAAGATGGTGATGGCCATATCATGTCACTTTATGATTTGCATGTGATGTTTGTCATGGTTACTTCTTATTTGCTTAGATCGACGGTAGCATAAATAGATGATCCCTCACTAAAATTTCAAGCAAGTGTTCCCCCTAACTGTGCACCGTTGCGAAAGTTCGTTGTTTCGAAGCACCACGTGATGATCGGGTGTGATAGATTATAACGTTCGCATACAACGGGTGTAAGCCAGATTTACACACGCGAAACACTTAGGTTGACTTGACGAGCCTAGCATGTACAGACATGGCCTCGAAACACAAGAGACCGAAAGGTCGAACATGAGTCGTATAGTAGATATGATCAACATGAAGATGTTCACCGATGATGACTAGTCCGTCTCATGTGATGATCGGACACGGCCTAGTTGACTCGGATCATGTATCACTGAAGATGACTAGAGGGATGTCTATCTGAGTGGGAGTTCATTAGATGAACTTAATTATCTTGAACATAGTCAAAAGGTCTTTGCAAATTATGTCGTAGCTCGCGTTTTAGTTCTACTATTTTAGATATGTTCCCAGAGAAAATTTAGTTGAAAGTTGATAGTAGCAATTATGCGGACTGGGTCCGTAAACTGAGGATTGTCCTCATTGCTGCGTAGAAGGCTTATGTCCTTAATGCACCGCTCGGTGTGCTGAACCTCGAAGGTCGTCTGTGGATGTTGCGAACATCTGACATACATGTTTTGATGACTACGTGATAGTTCAATAGTGTTAAACGGTTTAGAATTGAGGTGGCGAAGACGATTTTTTGAAATGTCGCGGAACATAGGGGATGTTCCAAGAGCTGAAATTGGGATTTCAGGCTCGTGCCCACGTCAAGAGGTATAAGACCTCTGACGAGTTTCTTAGCCTACAAACTAAGGGAGAAGATCTCAATCATTGAGCATGTGCTCAGATTGTCTGAGTACTACAATCACTTGAATCGAGTGGGAATTAATCTTCCAGATGAGATAGTGATGTTTCTCCAAAGTCATTGCCACCAAGCTACTAGAGCTTCATGATGAACTATAACATATCAGGGATAGATATGATGATCCTTGAAATATTTGTGATGTTTGACACTGCGAAAGTAGAAATCAAGAAGGAGCATTAATTGTTGATGGTTAGTGAAACCACTAGTTTCAAGAAGGGCAAGGGCAAGAAGGGATACTTCATGAAATGGCAAATCAATTGTTGCTCTAGTGAAGAGACCCAAGGTTGAACCCAAACCCGAGATTAAGTGCTTCTGTAATGAGAGGAACGGTCACTGAAGCAGAACTACCCTAGATACTTGGTAGATGAGAAGGCTGGCAAGGTCGACAGAAGTATATTGGATATACATTATATTGATGTGTACTTTACTAGTACTCCTAGTATCACCATGGTAATAGATACCAGTTCAGTTGCTAAGTGTTAGTAACTCAAAATAAAAGGCTACGGAATAAACGGAGACTAGCTAAAGGCGAGGTGACGATATGTGTTGGAAGTATTTCCAAGGTTGATGTGATCAAACATCGCACGCTCCCTCTACCATCAGGATCGGTGTTAAACCTAAATAATTGTTATTTAGTGTTTGCGTTGAGCATAGACATGATTGGATTATGTCTATTGCAATACGGTTATTCATTTAAGGAGAATAATGGTTACTCTGTTTATTTGAATAATACCTTCAATGGGCCATAGGTTTTACTAGAGGCTTCTCTCAAGATAGCATAAGTATTGCGGTGGGTGAACAAATTACAGTCAAACAATTGATAGAAAAGCGAATAATTATGAGATTATCTAGGCATGATCATGTATATAGGCATCACGTCCGTGACAAGTAGACCGACTCCTGCCTGCATCTACTACTATTACTCCACACATCGACCAACTTCTGCCTGCATCTAGAGTATTAAGTTCATAAGAACAGAGTAACACATTAAGCAAGATGACATGATGTAGAGGGATAAATTCATGCAATATGATATAAACCCCATCTTTTTATCCTCAATGGCAACAATACAAGACGTGCCATGCAACCCTTTCTGTGACTGGGTAAGGACATCACAAGATTGAACCCAAAGCTAAGCACTTCTCCCATGGCAAGAAAGATCAATCTAGTTGGCCAAACCAAACTGATAATTCGAAGAGACTTGCAAAGATAACTCAATCATACATAAAAGAATTCAGAGGAGATTCAAATATTTCTCATAGATAAACTTGATCATAAACCCACAATTCATCAGATCTCGACAAACACACTGCAAAAAGAGTTTACATCGAATAGATCTCCACAAGAGAGGGGGAGAACATTGTATTGAGATCCAAAAAGAGAGAAGAAGCCATCTAGCTAATAACTATGGACCCGAAGGTCTGTGGTAAACTACTCACAACTCATCGGAAGGGCTATGGTGTTTATGTAGAAGCCCTCCATGGTCGATTCCCCCTCCGGCAGAGCGCCGATGAAGGCTCCAAGATGGGACCTCGCGGATACAGAAGGTTACGACGTTGGAAATTGTGTTTCAGTTTCTCCCTGGATGTTCTCGGGGTACATAGGCTTATATAGGAGGAAGAAGTACGTCGGTGGCCGCCCGAGGAGCCCATGATAACCCACAAGTGTAGGGGATTGCAACAGCTTTCGAGGGTAAAGTATTCAACCCAAATTTATTGATTCGAGACAAGGGGAGCCAAAGAATATTCTTGAGTATTAGCAATTGAGTTGTTAATTCAACTACACCTGGATAACTTAGTATCTGCAGCAAAGTATTTAGTAGCAAAGTAATATTATAATAAAGGTAATGGTAGCAAGAGTAATGTTTTTGGGTTTTGTAGTGATTGTAACAATAACAACGGAAAAGTAAATAAGCGAAACACAATATATGAAAAGCTCGTAGGCATTGGATCAGTGATGGATAATCATGTCGGATGCGATTCCTCATGCAATAGCTATAACATAGGGTGACACAGAACTAGCTCCAATTCATCAATGTAATGTAGGCATGTATTCCGTAAATAGTCATACGTGCTTATGGAAAAGAACTTGCATGACATCTTTTGTCCTACCCTCCCGTGGCAGCGGGGTCCTAGTGGAAACTAAGGCCTCTTTTTAATAGAGAACCGGACCAAAGCATTAACACATAGTGAATACATAAACTCCTCAAACTACGGTCATCACCAAGAAGTATCCCGATTATTGACACTTCGGGGTTGTCGGATCATAACACATAATAGGTGACTATAGACTTGCAAGATAGGATCAAGAACACATATATACTCATGAAAACATAATTGGTTCAGATCTGAAATCATGGCACTCGGGCCCTAGTGACAAGCATTAAGCATAGCAAAATCATAGCAACATCAATCTCAGAACATAGTGGATACTAGGGATCAAACCCTAACAAAACTAACTTGATTACATGGTAAATCTCATCCAACCCATCACCGTCGAGCAAGCCTACGATGGAATAACTCACACACGGCGGTGAGCATCATGAAATTGGTGATGGAGGATGGTTGATGATGATGACGGCGACGAATCCCCCTCTTGGGAGCCCCGAACGGACTCCAGATCAGCCCTCCCGAGAGAGATTAGGGCTTGGCGGCGGCTCCCTATCGTAAAACACGATGAAACTTTCTCTCTGATTTTTTTCTCCGCGAAACGGAATATATGGAGTTGGAGTTGAGGTCGGCGGAGCCTCAGGGGGCCCACGAGACAGGGGGCGCGCCCCCCACCCTCGTGGACAGGGTGTGGGCCCCCTGGTCTTGATTCTTTCTCCAGTATTTTTTATATTTTCCAAAAAGTGCCTCCGAGGATTTTCAGGACATTCCGAGAACTTTTGTTTTCTACACATGAAACAACATCATAGCAGTTCTACTTAAAACAGCGTCAGTCCGTGTTAGTTTCATTCAAATCATGCAAGTTAGAGTCCAAAAGAAGGGCAAAAATGTTTGGAAAAGTAGATACGTTGGAGATGTATCAACTCCCCAAGCTTAAACCTTTGCTTATCCTCAAGCAATTCAGTTGATAAACTGAAAGTGAGAAAGAAAAACTTTTACAAACTCTGTTTTCTCTTGTTGTTGTAAACATGCAAATCCATCATTCAGGTTTCAGCAAATATGATGAACTAACCATACTCACAATAACACCTCAGTCTCAGAATTACTCATATCAATGGCATAATCAGCTAGCGAGTGATAATAATAAAACTCGGATGACAACACTTTCTCAAAAAAAATCATAATATGATATAACAAAATGGTATCTTGCTAGCCCTTTCTGAGAACGCAAAATATAAATGCAGAGCACCTTTAAAGATCAAGGACTGACTAAACATTGTAATTCATGGTAAAAGAGATCCAGTCAAGTAATACCCAATACAAACCAATAATAATGAATGCAAATGACAGTGTGCTCTCCAGCGGGTGCTTTTTAACAAGAAGGGTGATGACTCAACATAAAAGTAAATAGATAGGCCCTTGGCAGAGGGAAGCAGGGATTCGTATAGGTGCCAGAGCTCGATTTTAAAATAGAGATTGAATAACATTTTGAGCGGCATACTTTTGCTGTCAACGCAACAACTATGAGATTGCTGTATCTTCCATACTACATGCATTATAGGCAGTTCCCAAACAGAATGGTAATGGTTTATACTCCCCCAACCACCAACAAGCATCAATCCATGGCTTGCTCGAAACAACGAGTGCCTCCAACTAACAACAGCCCTGGGAGAGTTTTGTTTAATTATTTTGATTTGCTTTGATCTTTTTGGATCATGGGACTGGGCATCCCGGTTACCGGCCCTTTCTCGTGAATGAGGAGCGGAGTCCACTCCTCTTGAGAATAACCCACCTAGCATGGAAGATATAGGCAACCCTAGTTGTAACATGAGCTGCTCGAGCATACAAAACAGAATTTCATTTGAAGGTTTGGAGTTTGGCACATACAAATTTACTTGGAATGGCAGGTAAATACCGCTTATAGGAAGGTATGGTGGACTCATATGGAACAACTTTGGGTTTAAGGAATTTGGATGCACAAGCAGTATTCCCACTTAGTACAGGTGAAGGCTAGCAAAAGGCTGGGAAGCGACCAACTGAGAGAGCGAGAACAGTCATAAACATGCATTAAAATTAATTCACACTGAGTACAAGCATGAGTAGGATATAATCTACCATGAACATAAATATCATGAAGGCTATGTTGATTTGTTTCAACTACATGCGTGAACATGTGCCAAGTCAAGTCACTCAATTCATTCAAAGGAGGATACCATCCCATCATACCACATCATAATCATTCTAATAGCATGTTGGCACGCAAGGTAAACCATTATAACTCATAGCTAATCAAGCATGGCACAAGCAACTATAATCTCTAAATGTCATTGCAAATGTGTTTACTTCATAATAAGCTGAATCAGGAATGATGAAGTCATCATATTTACAAAAACAAGAGAGGTCGAGTTCATACCAGCTTTTCTCATCTCAATAAGTCCATCATATATCGTCATTATTGCCTTTCACTTGCACGACCGAACGATGTGTATAATAATAATAGTGCACGTGCATTGGACTAAGCTGGAATCTGCAAGCATTCAACTCAAGAGAGAAGACAAGGTAATATGGGATCTAAGTTAAATAAACAATCATGCATACGAGAGCCACTAAGCATTTTCAATATGGTCTTCTACTCTCGACCCCCAAAGGAAAGGAAAGAAAATAAAACTATTTACACGGGAAAGCTCCCAACAAGTAAGAAGAAGAACGAGAAATCTTTTTGGGTTTTCATTTTAATTACTACTACAAACATGGAAATTATACTAACTAATGTTTTTTGGTTTTTCTTAAGGTTTATCAAACACACAAGAAGAAAACTAGAAAAAGAAATTTAAACTAACATGGATAATACAATGAAAGAGTATGAGCACCGACGACTAGTGTGTGAACGTGAATGTAAAGTCGGTGAGAAATACGTACTCCCCCAAGCTTAGGCTTTTGGCCTAAGTTGGTCTACTGTCAAGGACCGCTGCTACTCTCCCCAGTGTACTGGGAAGTGTAATCAGGATACCACTGGCTGGCCATCTCCAGATCCCACTGGAAAGATGATGCACGATAAGGGTCCAGTGCAGGTTCCTGCTCAGGTACAGGTTCTAGAGTGGATGCTTGGCCTCGATGAGCGTACACTGCCTTCGGTGTAACAAGAAAATTATCTGCAATCAAATCAAACAACAGAGGCGCTGGCAAAATAATAGTCTCATTGTGTTTCTTATTGAATCTAAGGTTATATATGAGCATCTTCTCTTTGTTGTCAACAATAAACGCGTGTGCTATCATGCTCTTGTAATCTAGAATGTAAGGAGGCAATTTTGTCTCCTCTTTCTCATGGTGCATAATAGGTAACTCAAAATGTCTAGCAAGACGTGAAGCATAGATACCTCCAAATATGGGGCCTTTTGTACGATTCAGGCTTAGCCGTTTAGCAATGACGGCACCCATACTAAAACTATTGTCTCCAAACAAGTCATGCTGAAGGATGATAATATCAGGAACATTAAAGTTTCCACTATTTCCACGACCAATCAAGCATCTACTAGCACATATGGCAAAGTAGCGTAAAACAGGAAAGTGTATGCTAGAGATTTTTGCCTCGGAACCTTTCTTTGGCTCCTCTACAGCTATAGTGTTATCAAAGCCATCCACATCTTTACGATGCAGTTCCTCTAATTCTCCCTCAAAGGGTATCCTACATACCGCGCAAAAATCACGTAAAGACATTTCTCTGAATTCATCATATGAATGAAATGATACTAAAGGCGGTGACTTCTTAGGATAATAATAAAAATTTTGCACGAAAGTATTGGTAAGTAAGAGATACTGATCCATCCAGCCGTGGAGGAAATTGGTGAGGTCCGCATTCTCGATCAAAGAATAAAAATCTTCATGAATTCCAGCTTCTTTCAAGAAATCATCACATGGCCATTCACACGACCGTACTTCCGCTTGGTGAGGAAGATTATACTTGGCTTTTTCCTTCTCTTTAGCTTGTTTCTCCTGAGAGCCTTGGCTAGAAGAGCCCCTTAAAAGTCTCCTTAACATTTTCTGAAAATTTCTGAAATTTTAGTAGCTTCAAAATAAAAGTGAATAAAATTTAACAAGAATGGTAGCAACTACTCCTACAAGTGCCTAGAGCCTATATCATGCATTAGAAATGATTGGGACCTCATAAATTTAACATGCAATCTCGAGAACATGGTCACCTAAGAAGCAAAAATTTGCAATGAATAAAGCACTAGAACAAAAACTATTTGGACCAATGGAGGAGTCACATACCAAGCAACAATCTCCCAAAGCAGTTTGTGAATGGAGCTTTGAGCAAGGATATCGAAAATCGCAGCAAAACGAGCTAGAACTCGTGCTTGAGCTGGATGGGGATTTTTTTGGGTAGAAGATGAAGTGTGTCGGTGCTGGCATAAGTGGAGGGGGAACCAGGGGCCCACGAGATAGGGGGGAGCACCCAGGTGGGGTGGGCGCGCCCTCCACTCTCGTGACCTGGTGCTTGCCCCTTCTGCAGTGATTTCAGTGCCTAAAATCCTCAAATATTCCATAAAAAACATACTAAATTTGCAGGGCATTTGGAGCACTTTTATTTTCGGGATATTTATTATTGCATGGATAATTCAGAAAACAGATGGATAATTCTATTTTTGCTTTATTTATTCTAAATAACAGAAAGTAAAAAGAGGGTACAGAAGGTTGTGCCTTCTAGTTTCATCCATCTCATGATCATCAAAATGAATCCGCTAACAAGGTTGATCAAGTCTTGTTAACAAAGTCATTTCGAATAACATGAAACCAGAGAAATTTCGAATAACACTAAGTTACCTCAAGGGGATATGAAAATCCCCAACAATAAGAATATCATACTTTTTCTTCACAGTAGGGAGAGGAAATTCAAAACCTCCAATAATAATAGTTGGAACTTTTCCAATAGAATTGATACTATGAATTTGAGATTGTTTCCTCGGAAAGTGTACCGTATGCTCATCACCATTAACATGAAAAGTGACATTGCCTTTGTTGCAATCAATAACAGCCCCTGCAGTGTTCAAAAAAGGTCTACCAAGGATAATCGACATACTATCGTCCTCAAGAATATCAAGAATAACAAAGTCCATTAAGATAGTGACATTTGCAACTACAACAGGCACATCCTCACAAATACCGACAGGTATGGCAGTTGATTTATCAGCCATTTGCCAAGATATTTCAGTAGGTGTCAACTTATTCAATTCAAGTCTACGATATAAAGAGAGAGGCATAACACTAACACCGGCTCCAAGATCACATAAAGCAGTTCTAACATAATTTCTTTTAATGGAGCATGGTATAGTTGGTACCCCCGGATCTCCAAGTTTCTTTGGTATTCCACCCTTAAAAGTGTAATTAGCAAGCATGGTGGAAATTTCAGCTTCCGGTATCTTTCTTTTGTTTGTAATGATATCTTTCATATATTTAGCATAAGGATTTATTTTAAGCATATCAGTGAAGCGCATACGTAAGAAGATAGGTTTAATCATTTATGCAAAGCGCTCAAAATCCTCATCATCCTTTGTCTTGGATGGTTTAGGAGGAAAGGGCATGGGTTTCTGAACCCATGGTTCTCTTTCTCTATCGTGCTGCCTAGCAACAAAATCTCTCTTATCATAATGTTGATTCTTTGATTGTGGGTTATCAAGATCAACAACAGGTTCAATCTCTACATCATTATTTTTGCTAAGTTGAGCATCAACATGAACATTATCATTAACATTATCACTAGGTTCATGTTCATCACCTGATTGTGTTCCAGCATCAGAGGTAGAAATATCATTGGGATTCTCAGGTGTGTCTACAACAGGTTCACTAGAAGCATGCAAAGTCCTATCATCTTTCTTTTTCTTCTTTTTGGAAGAACTAGGTGCTTCTAAATTATTTCTCTGAGAATCTTGCTCGATTCTCTTAGGGTGGCTGATACGTCTCCAACGTATCTATAATTTTTGATTGCTCCATGCTACATTATCTACGGTTTTGGACTATATTGGGCTTTATTTTCCACTTTTATATTATTTTTGGGACTAACCTATTAACCGGAGGCCCAGCCCAGAATTGCTGTTTTTTTGCCTATTTCAGTGTTTCGAAGAAACGGAATATGAAACAGAGTCCACACGGAATGAAACCGTCGGGAATGTGATTTCTCACCGAACGTGATCCAGGAGGCTTGGACCCTACTCCAAGAAGCAGAAGAGTTTGTCACGAGGGTGGGGGCGCCCCCCCTAGGGCGTGCCCCCCTGCCTCGTGGCCCCCATGTTGCTCCACCGACGTACTCCTTCCTCCTATATATACCTAGGTACCCCCAACAGATCAAATACGGAGCCAAAAACCTAATTCCACCACCGCAACTTTCTGTATCCACGAGATCCTATCTTGGGGCCTGTTCGGGAGCTCCGCCGGAGGGGGACATCCACCACGGAGGGCTTCTACATCAACACCATAGCCCATCCGATGAAGTGTGAGTAGTTTACTTCAGACCTTCGGGTCCATAGTTAGTAGCTAGATGGCTTCTTCTGTCTTTTTGGATCTCAATACAATGTTATCCCCCTCTCTCGTGGAGATCTATTCGATGTAATCTTCTTTTTGCGGTGTGTTTGTTGAGACCGATGAATTGTGGGTTTATGATCCAGCTTATCTATGAATAATATTTGAATCTCCTCTGAATTCTTTTATGTATGACTGAGTTATATTTGCAAGTCACTTCGAATTATCCTTTTGGTTTGGCCAACTAGATTGGTAGTTCTTGCAATGAGAGAAGTGCTTAGCTTTGGGTTCAATCTTGCGGTGTCCTTTCCCAGTGACAGAAGGGGCAGCAAGGCACATATTGTATTGTTGCCATCGAGGATAACAAGATGGGGTTTTTATCATATTGCATGAATTTATCCCTCTACATCATGTCATCTTGCTTAAGGCGTTATTCTGTTTTTAACTTAATACTCTAGATGCATGCTGGATAGCGGTCGATGTGTGGAGTAATAGTAGTAGATGTAGAATTGTTTCGATCTACTTGTCTCGTACGTGATGCCTATATACATGATCATACCTAGATATACTCATAACTATGCTCAATTCTGTCAATTGCTCAACAGTAATTTGTTCACCCACCGTAGAATACTTATGCTCTCGAGAGAAGCCACTAGTGAAACCTATGGCCCCTGGGTCTATTCTCATCCTATGGCCCACCGTAGAATACTTTATTATTTGCTTTGTTTTTACTTTGCCTTTTACTTTTCACTTTGCATCTCTATACCAAAAATACCAAAAATATTATTTATCATCTGTATCAGATCTCACCCCCGTAAGTGACCGTGAAGGGATTGACAACCCCTAATCGCGTTGGTTGCGAGTAGCTATCGTTTTGTGTAGGTACGAGGGACTTGTGCGTGGTCTCCTACTGGATTGATACCTTGGTTCTCAAAAACTGAGGGAAATACTTACGCAACTTTGCTGCATCATCCTCTCCTCTTTGGAGAAATCCAACGCAGTGCTCGACAGGTAGCAAGAAGACTTTCTAGCGCCGTTGCCGGGGAGGCTCACGCCAACAAGTCAACCATACCAATTACCCATCACAATCCCTATCTCTCGCATTACATTAGTTGCCTCTCGTTTTCCTCTCCCCCACTTCACCTTGTCGTTTTATTCGCCATCTCTTTCCCAATCTCCTTCTCCTTCCCATTTGCTTTTTCCCATTGCCTTTTTGTTTGCTTGTGTGTTGGATTACTTGTTGCCATGGCCGAATCAAAAAGAACTACGAGTTTTCTCCCGAGCTCTAGTGCCTTGGGCAACCCCTCTATCCTCTCTAAGCTCATAAATAATGATGCTATAGAAAGACCCACCGGGGTCTCCCATGAGAGCTTGAATAATTTTGATGAGGATGACTCTGGAATTTTTCGCTATTTACTTGATGAGTCTTTAAAGGATGCCTGGGATAGGTTACTTAGGATTCGGGATAGTTATGTACCACAATATCAAATTGAAATTTACCTAAAAAGTTTTTATGTTGGCTTGCCCGCTTCCTTCAAACAAGTTTTAGATTCCACCTTTGAAGAAGGTTTTCTTGAAGGGGATGCTATAGATACCTATGAAAGAATGAAAACTATATTTGGGCACCCCATGAATGATAAGGTTGAATCAACTACTCTCTTGTGCTTTTATCAAAATGAAATTATTAAAGAGACGAAGTCTAGTTTAGAGGCAAATTTCCGTAACATGCTTAATCTTACTTCTTCCATTAATGGGCATCTGCTTAACTTAAATAGAAGGATGAATGCCATAGAAAGGAGATCCTCCTCTCCGAGTGCCAAAGGTGGCAATACCTAGCTCTATCCTTGCTTTTATGCCTGCGTTAAACGATAGCGCTTGTTGGGAGGCAACCCAATTTTATTTTATTTTTTTGTTTTTGCTTATGTTTAGGAATAAATAATCCATCTAGCCTCTGTTTAGATGTGGTTTTATCTTTTAATTAGTGTTTGTGTCAAGTAGAACCTATAGGATAACCTACGATGATAGTTGGTTTGATTCTGCTGAAAAAACAGAAACTTTGCACGGTCGAATATAATTTTGTCAAATCACAGGAACGTGCTTTTGCGTTGATTATTTTTTATGCTGTTCAATAGACAAATTGTACAGGACTTCCTATTTTGGTAGAATTTTTAGAGTTCCATAAGTTTGCGTTAGTTACAAATTGCTACAGACTGTTCTGTTTTTGACAGATTCTGTTTTGCGTGTGTTGTTTGCTTATTTTGATGAACCTATGGCTAGTAAAATAGTTTATAATCCATAGAGAAGTTGGAATACAGTAGGTTTAACACGAATATAAATAAATAATGAGTTCATTACAGTACCTTGAAGTAGTCTTTTGTTTTCTTTCTCTAACGGAGCTCACGAGATTTCTATTGAGTTTTGTGTTGTGAAGTTTTCAAGTTTTGGGTGAATTCTTTTGATGGATTATGGAACAAGGAGTGGCAAGAGCCTAAGCTTGGGGATGCCCATGGCACCCCCAAGATAATACAAGGACACCAAAAAGTCAAAGCTTGGGGATGCCCCGGAAGGCATCCCCTCTTTCGTCCACTTCCATCGGTAATTTACTTGGA
>LT934117.1:691951133-691973401 GCA_900231445.1 Triticum turgidum subsp. durum | reverse complement strand
TAATAGCATCTTCAATAATTTCGTTCTCTCTAGCCCTAGCAAGTTGTTCATCAAGGAATTCACCTAATGGCAAAGTAGTATCACGCACAAAAGTAGTTTCATCATAAGTATCATGCAAAGCAGAAGTGGCATCATGAATAACATGCGACATATCAGAATTCATAGCAGTAGCAGGCTTAGGTGTCGCAAACTTACTCATAACATAAGGAGAATCTAGTGCAGAGCTAGATGGCAGTTCCTTACCTCCCCTCGTAGTTGAGGGATAGATCATGGTTTTAGCGTCTTTCAAGTTCTTCATAGTGATCAACAGATATAAATCCCAAGTGACTCAGAGAATAGAGATATGCTCCCCGGCAACGGCACCAGAAATTAGTCTTGATAACCCACAAGTGTAGGGGATCACAACAGCTTTCGAGGGTAAAGTATTAAACCCAAATTTATCAATTCGACACAAGGGGAGCCAAAGAATATTCTTGAGTATTAGCGGTTGAGTTGTCAATCCAACCACACCTAGATAACTTAGTATCTGCAGCAAAGTATTTAGTAGCAAAGTAATATGATAATAAAGGTAACGGTAGCAAGAGTAATGTTTTGGGGTTTTGTAGTGATTGTAACAATAGCAACGGAAAAGTAAATAAGCGAAACACAATATGTGAAAAGCTCGTAGGCATTGGATCAGTGATGGATAATTATGTCGGATGCGATTCCTCATGCAATAGCTATAACATAGGGTGACACAGCACTAGCTCCAATTCATCAATGTAATGTAGGCATGTATTCCGTAAATAGTCATATGTGCTTATGGAAAAGAACTTGCATGACATCTTTTGTCCTACCCTCCCGTGGCAGCGGGGTCCTAGCGGAAACTAAGGGATATTAAGGCCTCCTTTTAATAGAGAACCAGACCAAAGCATTAACACATAGTGAATACATAAACTCCTCAAACTACGGTCATCACCGAGAAGTATCCCGATTATTGTCACTTTGGGGTTGTCGGATCATAACACATACTAGGTGACTATAGACTTGCAAGATAGGATCAAGAACACACATATATTCATGAAAACATAATAGGTTCAGATCTGAAATCATGGCACTTGGGCCCTAGTGACAAGCATTAAGCATAGCAAAGTCATAGCAACATCAATCTCAGAACATAGTGGATACTAGGGATCAAACCCTAACAAAACTAACTTGATTACATGGTAAATCTCATCCAACCCATCACCATCCAGCAAGCCTACGATGGAATTACTCACGCACGGCGATGAGCATCATGAAATTGGTGATGGAGGATGGTGGATGATGACAATGGCAATGAATCCCCCTCTCCGGAGCCCCGAACGGATTCCAGATCAGCCCTCCCGAGAGAGATTAGGGCTTGGCGGCCGCTCCGTATCGTAAAACGTGATGAAACTTTCTCTCTGATTTTTTTCTCCGCGAAACGGAATATATGGAGTTGGAGTTGAGGTCGGCGGAGCCTCAGGGGGCCCACGAGACAGGGGGGCGCCCCCCACCCTCGTGGATAGGGTGTGGGGCCCCTGGTATTGATTCTTACTCCCGTATTTTTTATATTTTCCAAAAAGTGCCTCCGAGGATTTTCAGGACATTCCGAGAACTTTTGTTTTCTACACATGAAACAACATCATAGCAGTTCTGCTGAAAACAGCATCAGTCCAGGTTAGTTTCATTCAAATCATGCAAGTTAGAGTTCATCACAAGGGCAAAAGTGTTTGGAAAAGTTGATACGTTGGAGACGTATCAGCCCACGAGACAGGGGGGCGCGCCCTATAGTGGGGCGCACCCTACCCTCTCATGGCCGCATCGGCTGCTTCTTGACTTGCACTCCAAGTCCTCTAGATCACATGCGTTCGAAAAATCACGCTCCCAAAGGTTTCATTCTGTTTGGACTTCGTTTGATATTCGTTTTCTTCGAAATACTAAAATAGGCAAAAAAACAGCAATATGGGCTAGGCCTCTAGTTAATTGGTTAGTCCCAAAAATGATAATAATGTGTAAACTAAAGCCCATAAACATCCAAAAGGGGTAATATAATAGCATGGAACAATCAAAAATTATAGATACATTGGAGACGTATCAGCGACCGACGGTGGTTAGGACGTGGACAGGAACACACTAAGTAAACCACACCTACACATATGCAAACTAAGAAGTTAATTTGAGGTCAAATTGAATATAAATCAAATAAACTCCCACATAATTACTCCCAAACTAAGACCCACAAATCACTATACTTATATTGCATTGCACGAGCTAAACTAGCAATGAGAGATGAAAGGAAAAAGTTGTTGACCTTTTAGAACACTAGGATATATGGGGCGCCTCAACTACTAGGGAAAAGCTTATAGGTAGACACTTACTAGTAGCACGGATTTATACCCCTCGCTACTATTACTTACTAGTAGCGCAGGTTTGTACCCCTCGCTACTACTAAGTTGATAGTAGTAGTGTTGGTTTATAAACCCTCGCTACTACTAAGTGGTCTCTACAGTGCCCCCCGGGACATTACAATAGTAGTAGCCAGGGGTATAAACTGTTGGAAATATGCCCTAGAGGCAATAATAAAATGGTTATTATTATATTTCCTTGTTCATGATAATTGTCTATTGTTCATGCTATAATTGTATTAACTTGAAACCGTAATACATGTGTGAATACATATAGACCACAACATGTCCCTATTGAGCCTCTAGTTGACTAGCTCGTTGATCAATAGATGGTTATGGTTTTTTGACCATGGACATTGGATGTCATTGATAACGGGATCACATCATTAGGAGAATGATGTGATGGACAAGACCCAATCCTAAGCATAGCACAAGATCGTGTAGTTCATTTGCTAAAGCTTTTCCAATGTCAAGTATCATTTCCTTAGACCATGAGATTATGCAACTCCCGGATACCGTATGAATGCTTTGGGTGTACCAAACGTCACAACGTAACTGGTTAGCTATAAAGGTGCACTACAGGTATCTTCGAAAGTGTCTGTTGGGTTGGCACGAATCGAGACTGGAATTTGTCACTCCGTATGACGGAGAGGTATCTCTGGGCCCACTCGGTAATGCATCATCATAATGAGCTCAATGTGACTAAGTAGTTAGTCACGAGATCATGCATTACGGAACAAGTAAAGTGACTTGCCGGTAACGAGATTGAACGAGGTATTGGGATACCGACGATCGAATCTCGGGCAAGTAACATACCGATTGACAAAGGGAATTGCATACGGGATTGCTTGAATCCTTGACATCGTGGTTCATCCGATGAGATCATCGTGGAACATGTGGGAGCCAACATCGGTATCTAGATCCCGCTGTTGGTTATTGGCCGGAGAACGCCTCGGTCATGTTTGCATGGTTCCCGAACCCATAGGGTCTACACACTTAAGGTTCGGTGACGCTGGAGTTGTTATGGGAAATAGTATGTGGTTACCGAAGGTAGTTCGGAGTCCCGGATGAGATCTCGGACACGATGAGGAGCTCCGAAATGGTCCGGAGGTGAAGATCGGTATAGTGGACAAAGGGTATTGTAGTCTGGAATTGTTCCGGGGGTACAGGTGATGACCAGCGTGTCCGAAAGGGGTTTCGGAGGCCCCGGCAAGCGTTGGGGGGCCTTATGGGCCAAGGGGAGAGGGCACATCAGCCCACTAAGGGGCTGAGCGCCCCTCCCACCCCATCTCACGTAACCAGGAGAGGTGGGGGCGCCACCCGTAGGGCAGCCGCCCCTCCCGGCTTGGGGGGCAAGTTTCCTAGGGGGTGGGGGCGCCCAAACCCATCTAGGGTTTCCCCTGTGGCCGCCGCCCCTCTCCTAGGGAACCCTAGGGCGCCTCCCCTCGTCCCTTCCCCCTATATATGGTGAGGGAGAGAGAGGGCAGTCGCACCCTTCTCCTGGCGCAGCCCTCTCCCTCCTCCAACAGCTCCTCCTCCGTAGTGCTTGGCGAAGCCCTGCCGGAGAACCATGAGCTCCATCACCACCATGCCATCGTACTATCGGAGTTCTCCCTCAACTTCTCCTCCCTCCTTGCTGAATCAAGAAGTATGAGACGTCCCCGGGCTGTACGTGTCTTGAACGCGGAGGCACCATTGTTCGGTGCTTATATCGGATTCGGCCGCGATCTGAATCGCTTCGTGAATGACTCCACCGACCGCGTTCTCGTAACGCTTCCACATTGCGATCTTCAAAGGTATGAAGATGCACTCCCCTCTCTCTCGTTGCTAGTCTCTCCATAGATTGATCTTGGTGATGCATAGAAAATTTTGAATTTCTGCTACGTTCTCCAACAGTGGTATCAGAGCTAGGTCTATTGCGTAGATTCTATGCACGAGTAGAACACATGTTGTTGTGGGCATTGATTTTGTTCAATATGCTTACCGTTACTAGTCCTATCTTGATTCGACGGTATTGTGGGATGAAGCGGCCCGGACCGACCTTACACGTACACTTACGTGAGACAGGTTCCACCGACTGACATTCACTTGTTGCATAAAGGTGGCTAGCGGGTGCCAGCCTCTCCCACTTTAGTCGGATCGGATTCGATGAAAAGGGTCCTTATAAAGGGTAAATAGCAATTGGCATATCATGTTGTGGCTTTTGCGTAGGTAAGAAACATTCTTGCTAGAAACCCATAGCATCCATGTAAAACATGCAAACAACAATTAGAGGACGTCTAACTTGTTTTGCAGGGTATGCTATGTGATGTGATATGGCCAAATGGATGTGATGAATGATATATGTGATGTATCAGATTGATCATGTTCTTGTAATAGGAATCACGACTTGCATGTCGATGAGTATGACAACCGGCAGGAGCCATAGGAGTTGTATTTATTTATTGTATGACATGCGTGTCATTGAGCAACACCATGTAATTACTTTACTTTATTGCTAACCGTTAGCCATAGTAGTAGAAGTAATAGTTGGCGAGACAACTTCATGGAGACACGATGATGGAGATCATGGTGTCATGCCGGTGACGAAGGTGATCATGCCGCGCCTTAAAGAGGGAGATCAAAGGCGCAAGATGATGATGGCCATATCATGTCACTTTATGATTTGCATGTGATGTTTGTCATGGTTACTTCTTATTTGCTTAGATCGACGGTAGCATAAATAGATGATCCCTCACTAAAATTTCAAGCAAGTGTTCCCCCTAACTGTGCACCGTTGCGAAAGTTCGTTGTTTCGAAGCACCACGTGATGATCGGGTGTGATAGATTATAACGTTCGCATACAACGGGTGTAAGCCAGATTTACACACGCGAAACACTTAGGTTGACTTGACGAGCCTAGCATGTACAGACATGGCCTCGAAACACAAGAGACCGAAAGGTCGAACATGAGTCGTATAGTAGATATGATCAACATGAAGATGTTCACCGATGATGACTAGTCCGTCTCATGTGATGATCGGACACGGCCTAGTTGACTCGGATCATGTATCACTGAAGATGACTAGAGGGATGTCTATCTGAGTGGGAGTTCATTAGATGAACTTAATTATCTTGAACATAGTCAAAAGGTCTTTGCAAATTATGTCGTAGCTCGCGTTTTAGTTCTACTATTTTAGATATGTTCCCAGAGAAAATTTAGTTGAAAGTTGATAGTAGCAATTATGCGGACTGGGTCCGTAAACTGAGGATTGTCCTCATTACTGCGTAGAAGGCTTATGTCCTTAATGCACCGCTCGGTGTGCTGAACCTCGAAGGTCGTCTGTGGATGTTGCGAACATCTGACATACATGTTTTGATGACTACGTGATAGTTCAATAGTGTTAAACGGTTTAGAATTGAGGCGGCGAAGACGATTTTTTGAAATGTCGCGGAACATAGGGGATGTTCCAAGAGCTGAAATTGGGATTTCAGGCTCGTGCCCACGTCAAGAGGTATAAGACCTCTGACGAGTTTCTTAGCCTACAAACTAAGGGAGAAGATCTCAATCATTGAGCATGTGCTCAGATTGTCTGAGTACTACAATCACTTGAATCGAGTGGGAATTAATCTTCCAGATGAGATAGTGATGTTTCTCCAAAGTCATTGCCACCAAGCTACTAGAGCTTCATGATGAACTATAACATATCAGGGATAGATATGATGATCCTTGAAATATTTGTGATGTTTGACACTGCGAAAGTAGAAATCAAGAAGGAGCATTAATTGTTGATGGTTAGTGAAACCACTAGTTTCAAGAAGGGCAAGGGCAAGAAGGGATACTTCATGAAATGGCAAATCAATTGTTGCTCTAGTGAAGAGACCCAAGGTTGAACCCAAACCCGAGATTAAGTGCTTCTGTAATGAGAGGAACGGTCACTGAAGCAGAACTACCCTAGATACTTGGTAGATGAGAAGGCTGGCAAGGTCGACAGAAGTATATTGGATATACATTATATTGATGTGTACTTTACTAGTACTCCTAGTATCACCATGGTAATAGATACCAGTTCAGTTGCTAAGTGTTAGTAACTCGAAATAAAAGGCTACGGAATAAACGGAGACTAGCTAAAGGCGAGGTGACGATATGTGTTGGAAGTATTTCCAAGGTTGATGTGATCAAACATCGCACGCTCCCTCTACCATCAGGATCGGTGTTAAACCTAAATAATTGTTATTTAGTGTTTGCGTTGAGCATAGACATGATTGGATTATGTCTATTGCAATACGATTATTCATTTAAGGAGAATAATGGTTACTCTGTTTATTTGAATAATACCTTCAATGGTCTTGCACCTAAAATGAATGGTTTATTGAATCTCGATCGTAGTGATACACATGTTCATGCCAAAAGATATAAGATAGTAATGATAGTACCACCTTTTTGTGGGACTGCCATTTGAGTCATATTGGTGTAAAACGCATGAAGAAGCTCCATGTTGATGGATCTTTGGACTCACTCGATTTTTTTTTGAAAAGTTTGAGACATGCGAACCATGTCTATTGGTATGTACACATGAAGAAACTCCATGCAGATGGATCGTTTGGACTCACTTGATTTTGAATCACTTGAGACATGCACATGGGCAAGATGACTGAAAAGCCTCGTTTTCAGTAAGATGGAACAAGAAAGCAACTTGTTGGAAGTAATACATTTTGATGTGTGCAGTCCAATGAGTGCTGAGGCACGCAGTGGATATCGTTATGTTCTTACTTCACGGATGATTTGAGTAGATGCTGAGTATATTTAGTTGATGAAACACAAGTCTTAATTATTGAAAGGTTCAAGTAATTTCAGAGTGAAGTTGAAGATCGTCGTGACAAGAGGATAAAATGTCTATGATATGATTGTTGGAATAAGCCACGGCGTGTGTGGTCGGGCTCATCGGGCGCGACGGATTCGTGTGGGACATCCGGTACGCACTGGTGCAGTCGGTCTCGTCGGGCGCGACGGATTCGTGCGGGACGTCCGGGATGCACTGGTGCAGTCGGCCTCGTCAGGCGCGACGGATGCGCGCAGGACGTGCGGGGCGCAACGGAAGCATGGCGCATGTGTGCGCATGTGTGCAGTAGCTAGCTAGTTAGGTGCTTGCCCAGTCACTTGGGTCAAGGAGTGAGTTCAGGCCGTAGCTAGTAGTGCATGCATTGGTAATTAGCTGGTTAGCCGGCCTGGAGTTAGTGGCCGGTAGTGGTGGCCGTGTGATGCGTGCGTGGGGGTCGTGCATGCTTGGCCGCTGCGTCACCTCGAGTATAAAGGCCAGGTAATGAAGTACGAGAGTCTTGGTGCTCTGGAAAGTAAAAAACGGGTTGTGTTCAGCCGGGTGAAAATTCCAGTGTACCCTATTCCTTCTTCTACCTCTAGTTTTGAGTGAGAGAGGGAGAGCTGCAACAACAATGATCATGAGATGAATATCTAAGTTACGTGTTTGGTACACAATTAAGACATTGTGGAAATTGTTTCATAACTAATACCGCCTAGAACACCATAGTATGATGGTGTGTCCGAACATCATAGATGCACCCTATTGAATATGGGGCATACCATGATGTCTCTTATTGAATTACCACTATCTTTCATGGGTTAGGCATTAGAGACAACCGCATTCACTTTAAATAGGGCACCACGTAATTCCGTTGAGATGACACCGTATAAACTATGGTTTAGAGAAACCTAAGCTATCGTTTCTTGAAAGTTTGGGGCTGCGACGCTTATGTGAAAAAGTTTCATCCTGATGAGCTCGAACGCAAAGCGGATAAATACATCTTCATAGGACACCCAAAACAGTTGGGTATACCTCCTATTTCAGATCCGGAAGCAAAAGTGATTGTTTCTAGAAATGGGTCCTTTCTCGAGGAAAAGTTTCTCTCGAAAGAATTGTGTGGGAGGATGTTGAAGACTTAATAAGGTTATTGAACCATCACTTCAACCAGTGTGTAGTAGGGCACAGGAAGTTGTTCATGTGGCGCCTACACCAATTGAAGTGGAAGCTGATGATAGTGATCATGACACTTCGGATCAAGTCACTAACAAATCTTGTAGGTCTACAAGGACGCGTACTGCTCCACAGTGGTACGTAATCCTGTCTTGGAGGTCATGTTGCTAGACAACAATGAACTTACGAACTATGGAGAAGCGATGGTGGGCCCGGATTCCGACAAATGGCTCGACGCCATAATCCGAGAAAGGATCCATGTATGAAAACAAAGTGTAGACTTTGGAAGAACTACTTGATGGTCATAAGGCTATTGGGTATAGATGGATTTTAAAAGGAAGACGGACAGTGATGGTAAGTATCACCATTAAGAAAGCTCGACTTGTCGTTAAAGATGTTTTCCGACAAGTTCAAGGAGTTGACTACGATGAGACTTTCTCGCTCATAGCGATGCTAAAGAGTCTGTTGGAATTATATTAGCAGTTACTGCATGATTTATGAAATCTTGCAGATAGGGTGTCAAAACATTGTTTCCTCGACGATATTCTTGAGGAAAGGTTGTATGTGATACAACCAAAAGATTTTATCGATCCTAAAAGATGCTAACAAGTATGCAAAGCTCCAGCAATCCTTTTAAGGACTGGAGTAAGCATCTCGGAGTTGGAATATACGCTTTGATGAGATAATCAAAGATTTTGGGTTTATACAAAGTTTCTGAGAAACTTGTATTTCTAAAGAAGTGAGTGGGAGCACTATAGCATTTCCGATGAGTATATGTTGTTGACATATTATTGATCGGAAATGATGTAGAATTCCTGAGAAGCATAAAGGGTTATTTGAGAAGTGTTTTTCAATGGAAACCCTGGATTAAGCTACTTGAACATTGAGCATCAAGATCTATAAGGATAGATCAAAAACGCTTAATAGTACTTTCAAATGAACACATACCGTGACAAGATTTTGAAGGAGTTCAAAATAGATCGGCAAAGAAGGAGTTCTTGGCTGTGTTATAAGGTATGAGTATTGAGTAAGACTCAAGACCTGACCACGGCAAAAAAGAGAGAAAGGACGAAGGTCGTCCCCTATGCTTTAGACATAGGCTCTACAGTATGCTATGTTGTGTACCGCACCTGAAGTGTGCCTTGCCATGAGTCAGTCAAGGGGTACAAGTGAGATCCAGGAATGGATCACAGGACAACGGTCAAGGTTATCCTTAGTAACTAGTGGACTAAGGAATTTTCTCGATTATGGAGGTGGTAACAGAGTTCGTCGTAAAGGGTTACGCCGATGCAAACTTTGACACTAATCTGGCTGACTCTGAGTAGTTAACCGGATTCGTATAGTAGAACATTTATTTGGAATAGCTCCAAATAGAGCGTGGTAGCTGCATCTACAAGATGACATAGAGATTTGTAAAGCACACATGGATCTGAAAGGTTCAGACCCATTGACTAATAACCTCTCTCACAAGCGAGATATGATCAAACCCCATGGGTGTTGAATTCATTACAATCACATAGTGATGTGAACTAGATTATTGACTCTAGTGCAAGTGGGAGACTATTGGAAATATGCCCTAGAGGCAATAATAAAATGGTTATTATTATATTTCCTTGTTCATGATAATTGTCTATTGTTCATGTTATAATTTTATTAACTGGAAACCGTAATACATGTGTGAATACATATAGACCACAACATGTCCCTAGTGAGCCTCTAGTTGACTAGCTCGTTGATCAATAGATAGTTATGGTTTTCTGACCATGGACATTGGATGTCATTGATAACGGGATCACATCATTAGGAGAATGATACGATGGACAAGACCCAATCCTATGCATAGCACAAGATCGTGTAGTTCATTTGCTAAAGCTTTTCCAATGTCAACTATCATTTCCTTAGACCATGAGATTGTGCAACTCCCGGATACTGTAAGAATGCTTTGGGTGTACCAAACATCACAATGTAACTGGGTGGCTATAAAGGTGCACTACAGGTATCTCCGAATGTGTCTGTTGGGTTGGCACGAATCGAGACTGGGATTTGTCACTCCGTATGACGGAGAGGTATCTCTAGGCCCACTCGGTAATGCATCATCATAATGAGCTCAATGTGACTAAGTAGTTAGTCACGATATCATGCATTACGGAACGAGTAAAGTGACTTGCCGGTAACGAGATTGAACAAGGTATTGTGATACCGACGATCGAATCTCGGGCAAGTAACATACCGATTGACAAAGGGAATTGCATACGGGATTGCTTGAATCATTGACATCGTGGTTCATCCGATGAGATCATCATGGAACATGTGGGAGCCAACATGGGTATCCAGATCCCGCTGTTGGTTATTGGCCGAAGAACGTCTCGGTCATGTCTGCATGGTTTCCGAACTCGTAGGGTCTACACACTTAAGGTTCGGTGACGGTAGAGTTGTTATGGGAAATAGTATGTGGTTACCGAAGGTAGTTCGGAGTCGCTGATGAGATCCCGGACATGATGAGGAGCTCCGGAATGGTCCGGAGGTGAAGATCGGTATATTGGACAAAGGGTATTGGAGTCCGAAATTGTTCCGGGGGTACCAGGTGATGACCAGCGTGTCCGAAAGGGGTTTCGGAGGCCCCGACAAGCGTTGGGGGGGGGGCTTATGGGCCAAGGGGAGAGGGCACATCAGCCCACTAAGGGGCTGAGCGCCCCTCCCACCCCATCTCACGTAACCAGGAGAGGTGGGGCCGCCACCCCTAGGGCAGCCGCCCCTCCCGGCTTGGGGGGCAAGTTTCCTAGGGGGTGGGGGCACCCAAACCCATCTAGGGTTTCCCCTGTGGCCGCCGCCCCTCCCCTAGGGAACCCTAGGTAACCTCCCCCTCCTCCCTTCCCCCTATATATAGTGAGGGAGAGAGAGGGCAGCCGCACCCTTCCCCTGGCGCAGCCCTATCCCTCCTCCAACACCTCCTCCTCCTCCGTAGTGCTTGGCGAAGCCCTGCCGGAGAACCACGAGCTCTATCACCACCATGTCATCATGTTGTCGGAGTTCTCCCTTAACTTCTCCTCTCCCCTTGCTGGATCAAGAAGGAGGAGACGTCCCCGGGCTGTACGTGTGTTAAATGCAGAGGCACCGTTGTTCGATGCTTAGATCAGATTCGGCCGTGATCTGAATCGCTTCGTGAACGACTCCACCGACCGCGTTCTCGTAACGCTTCCGCATCACGATCTTCAAGGGTATGAAGATGCACTCCCCTCTCTCTCGTTGTTACTCTCTCCATAGATTGATCTTGGTGATGCGTAGAAAATTTTGAATTTCTGCTACGTTCCCCAACATAAACCCACACTACTGCTAAGTTGATAGTAGTAGAGCGGGTTTATACCCCTCGCTACTACTAACTGGTCTCTATGGTGCCCCGGGGACTTGCCATAGTAGTAGCGCGGGTTTATACGCCTCGCTAGTACTAAGTACAAGGCAAGTGAAGTCCCCATATCCTCAGCTGAATCCCTCCTGTCTCCCACACTCTCCCCCCTGTTTCCATAGGATCTCCCATGGTGCTCTTGCCAAGCACATCTCCTCCTCCATGGTGCCAAACGAGTCCGGCTCCTCGCGTTGCTGG
This sequence comes from Triticum turgidum subsp. durum, assembly GCA_900231445.1. Taxonomy (NCBI): domain Eukaryota; kingdom Viridiplantae; phylum Streptophyta; class Magnoliopsida; order Poales; family Poaceae; genus Triticum; species Triticum turgidum. The sequence continues at coordinate 691,961,420 of LT934117.1, read as the reverse complement.
CATCCAGGAGCTCGCGCGTCTTCCTCCTCGCCTCCATGCCACCACGACGGAGCACCTCACCACCGGCGACCAGCCTCAGTGCGCCCTCCATCTCCTTCCTTTCTTCCTTGTTTCTCTTTTCCCTCTCCCTATCCCTCTCCCTCCGGTTTTACTCACCTCCCATGCCCATGTCTGCGCAGGTCATCGACGTGGCCAACCAGGAGCTCTCTGCCTTGGCCGCGAAGAGGATCCTCACACCATCGTCTTGCTCCACACTGGATCCGGTCCCTCTCCAACAGTCATCGCCGGATCTGGTCTGCCGCTACCTGTTCGTAGCTCCAGCGACCGTTGTCCTCGCTGGATTGAACCATTGACAGCACGCACGGGGTCGAGCATTTTTTTTTGGTTTTTGAAATTAATAAATAGCGCGGGTCACAGACACGCGATACAGATAGTTAGTAGTAGCGCTTGTGCAATCCACACTACTACTAACACACGTACTAGTAGCGGGATGTACCGTGCTACTACTACCAGTTAGCTGTAGCGCCGTAATAGTAGCGCGGGCACCCATGCTACTACTAGCTGTTAACCCACACTACTACTAGGCTTTTTCCTAGTACTGCTCAAATCTTGACAAATCTTGGCAAAAATGAAAGATGGGCTCGAGCAAGGGGAGGAGAACAAAGGAGAGAAAGGAGAAAACAAAGAAAGGAGAGCTTGCGCTCGGGCTGGACGAATCACTATACATAGTGATATCTTTAGTCCCGGTTGGTGATACAAAGCGGGACTAAAGGGGTTCGCAGGAGCCCTAGCCTGACGCCAGCCTACCACCACCCGTTTAGTCCCGGTTTGTATCACCAACCGGGACAAGAGCTCACAAATGAACCAGGACTAAAGGTGGTCGTGCCCCCGTCCGCTCCTAGCCGTTGGGACCGGGACTAATGATCACATTAGTCCCGGGCCCAAACTAGGCCGGGACTAATGCTCCGGACCAAAGGCCTGTTTTCTACTAGTCATTACGGGTAGCCGAGTTAACATTTACAGTGTTTGCCACAGCTGAACGTTGTGCTACGTCTTGACAAGCATGTGAACAGTACATAATAAATAACAAAAAAGTTTCTGAACTGTGATGTAAAAAAAACAAGTTTCTGAACTGTCCAGAAAATAGTCTTCAGTTTGAGTAAAAATGAATCAAGGTACGTCAGATTGTGTAAAATGTAAAAAATAAAAAATATTGGTATCCCTGGATAGAGATCTTCACAATCAGAGTAACCAGTACCTCAGTAGCACAACAGAAGAATCTCTAGATGGAATTTGAAGATTATAGAGATTAACTAGTAAGCCAACGTGCAAAACCATAGTGCACTGCACACACGAACGGATCCAAGTACTGCCGTACAGTAGTACACGAACAATAATCTGTTCGACGTACACTAGTATTCGATCTACGGTAGTACTGGAATATGAATCAGTTCGTACAGATGTTGTACGCATAGGCAAGACTCATACCCTAAACGTGGACAGTATTGCCAAATCATCAGTGCATTCGTCGCCATGGAACACGCTCGCGGCTCGCCTCGCCACTATGATCTACCTCGTGATCGATGTAGCCTCATGTGGGGCAGAAAAGAGCAATGCTACACTTACAAAAAATTAGGTAAGGAATTTACGTAAATGTTGATGTGGAGTTATGTGATTGGAAATAGGGGAGAGGATGGTCCCCACCGCTGTGAAATTCCACCGGCGGTGGGGCAAGAGTATTTTTTCGAAGGTTACCTAGCAGTCTTGTAAAATTGTGTAGGTGCAGGATTATTGGACAGAAAAGCTGGGGTAGGGAGATCATCGGGTCGCGTTCGGCTATGCCCACATGTATAGGACTCTGCCCATGTCCTATCCACGATTAGTCGGATCGGGTTTGGGCGCTGCCCACGGGCACAAAACCATGCCCAAACCCTATCCATTCGGGTCGGGTACCCATGGGTCCCATGCCCATGGTAATATTGCCATCCTTAACTGTCCGAACTGTCAGATGTACTCCCTCCGTTCGGAATTACTTGTCACAAAAATGAAGGTATCTACAACTAAAATACATCTACATACATTCATTTCTTCGACGAGTAATTCGGAACGGAGGGAGTACGTTATTAGTAATCAGAGCACTATATAATACAAGCTCGTGCTAGGTAATTTTGTCTAAGTCTAGTACGTCTGAGTCTGATTCGTATATAAGTTTAGGTTCAAACTTGTGCACGTGAGTGAGTGTTACTAGAGTGAGCTGCCGTGGCAAGTTTGGGTCCAAACAAGTTATCTACGTGATAGGAATTAGTACTTGCCCTGTTTTGGTAGCAGTTCGGTTTGGAGTCTATGGCCGTGTAGACCTGTAGTAGTAGTTCCAGTCAGTTTAGGACTGTCAGATTGATCTGGTTCGGTTCGGAAGTCTATGGTCCTGCGTGTGCGTGAGTTTTTGTATTGTGGGATGAAAAGGAGAAAAGAAAAAAGAGGAGAAAACAAATGGCATGATACGTGCCGTTTGCTATAAGTGACACGATCGCTATAAGTTTTATTTTGATGTGATCGATCATGAGGACGAGTTTCAACAGCTAGTAGGATGGTTGTCATACATAACCTTGGGCAGTTGACGTGCATGTGCATCGCCTGTCAGCTCCGCGCGGGCTCGCCTTCATCCACCATGCAAGCCCGTACGGTGGGATGACATGACACCGATCTCGTACATGGCAACATACAGAGCATGAACATACAGCTCAACAGGTTCGGTGAGACGCAGGTAGACGCCTATAAATGTATACAAGCTAGTGCAGCCGGGCACGTTGTGGCCGGCCGCAAGAGGTCCTGCACGCGGACGCGGCCATGGGTTTACACTGGTGAGCAAGGGCGGCGACACAGTGGCAGGGTGGTGGATGAAGAAGAACATGAAATTACAAACCGCACACTGTTTTACGAACACAAGCAGTGCAAGTACACAATCCGAAGCAGCTAAAGGAAATCAGAATGGATCAACGAGTTGACACACATAAATTCCATTATTGTTATTACTACTGTTGCCCCATCCGCCCGCACCACAGAACATTACAACAGAGTGAAGGATGAAACTCAACTGCCACAACGGATCGACACGACATCACACACAAAGCACCACAAACACTAGGGCAACGGTACGAGACATGGCAGCTAGCTAGCTAGCGTTCTGCGCTCACCCAGCGGCCTGCGTTGGGATAACTCTGCTTGTAGCAGCTGGCCTCGCAGCTCCACCTCTCGTGCTTGCACTCGCCGGGGCAATAAGGCAACTGCCTTTGTCTTTGAGCGCACTCGTCTTGGCACCTACGGAGTTGCATCCAGCATTCGCGGAGGCATTCTCCTAGCGAGTCGAAGGTCACCGTTGCCGTGGTGAAGATGAGCAGGGTGCAGAGGGCCGCGGCCACCACGGTGACCTTGAGAGTGGACGCCATTTGATGAATGGAGATGATGTATAAAGCAATGGATGGTGACTGAGAGGGCTAGGCAGGACGGAGTTGCTATTTATAGGCGCGGCCAAGCATCCCGGTCGCATATATCGGATCTGGACGGAGCAAGATCCAAGATGTTGCTAGCAGCAAGCTGCCCTGCCCATGTTAGATGCGCATCCATCACATGCATGCTGGGATTCAACGGTAACAACTAGTCCTGGATGCACTTGCTTCCTTGTGTTTTCTTCAGCCAGTGGTTGCACTACAATATAGTACTGTACTAGTAGTCCATAGTAGTGTGTGTGTGTACACGTGAAGAGATGCTGAATTCATTGATGCGTCACATGCTATAGTTGGCCCGCTGGACACAATTGTATGGTTAGCTCTTATCCCCTTGCTCCAGGCCTAGGCTTCTTTTAGTTATCTCGACTGCATCTGTCCAGACCTTCGTGCTCCAGTTCTTGCATCGTCGTTTGGCCCGCAGCATGTCACACTTGACGCGCCTAACAAAATGGTCACCTAAGTCGTTGGAAATTTTTGTTACATAAAAGATAGCAAAATGGTCAGCAGGGTTAGAGTGCACAGGGCCAACATGTCATTGCCTTGGGCTAAGTTAACAACCAACTAACCGAACTAGCACAGGGGGTACACTGGTAGGTGGGCCATTAACCCCTAAAGGCCTAAACTAAATATACACTAACCCTAACAAAAAAAAAATCTGCTGGGCCCACATGTCATATTCATGGCGGTCTTGTTTGAACGGGGTGGTCGTGCGGGCTGCGGGACAGCACATCATCCATGATACTTGAGCACGGCGGTGAGGCCGAGTAGTTGCGACAGTGTGCTCGACATGGATGAGTGTCAGGCGATCAGATCGAGCCCGGGAGGAGAGATAAAACAGAGTGCAGCTCACTGCAAGCTCAAGGGAGCGGTCGAGAAGGCCATGGATGTCGTGTCGTTAGCGCATCAGATGATGAAGTGGAGCGCCAGATGACGACTGAGCTAGCTAGTTATTCCCAATTATAGTGAACAAGTTGATCCACTATTTTTTCGTAGCTAAAAAAGTCCACGCATATGACTTGCACACATAGCACAAATGAAGAATCCAAGTTGATCGATGGCAGACATGTCATTATTACCACTAGTCATACACCCGTGCATTTGCACGGCCTAGCTACTATAGGGGTACATAAGTATTATTAGTTTAACTAAAGACATTGACTCTACTTGCAATTTTTGGGAAAGGAAAATATGCACAGAAAAATCAAGTTTATTTTGTGATATATAGAAAATTTAAATAGCATTCCTTCAATCCCTCATATTTATCCAATAAAATGCATGTTGGGAATTTAAAATATAACTGTGTTCTATGAGGCTCAGTTAAAAGTGGATAAATTGTGTTTTGATTTCTCGATTATATAATCAGGTGTGTGTGAAATTGACAATCAACATATGAAAAGAGTGGTTCAAAGAAACATTAATTTAGACAAAATGTTGTTGGGGGAAAATGGGAGCATGAGAATCCACATTGACGCACCCAGGCTTAATCTTGTTAGTTTTACTAATAGCTCGGATGTTCATTGATGTAAGCTTCTCCATGTGGAATCAAACGTGTATAGAGAACTATAATTGTAGAAATTTTATAAAACTCGCCAATGTGTAGATTTATATGATAAATTTGATTATATAAGTGACCTAAACTCTAGTGATTTGGAGAACAAATCGATGCGATCCAGGATGCTAAATCTATACTTCGAATGTGTGGTCACTCAGGTCTACCAACATCAACGAATTATGTTATGTACCAAAAGTTCTAACCATTGAGTAGTCTCAAGAAGTCCTCTAGATTTTACAAACAGAAATATGATTTAGAAATAAACATGTAGGTGTGAAGATTCGACCAAAGAATTTTCTTGGAAAGTGCATAACATTCACAAGAGAACAACTACATTTAGGTGATGTCAAAATCTCGGGCGCAAGCCTTCAACATAGTTGTACTTACATACAACAAAGGAAGCTGGTCAAATTCAGTTAACGACCGATACTTTATATATATTATTGTACTACATAATTTGATTGGTGGATCAACTAACTATGGGAAGTGCATAATTAATTATAGAAGCTAAATAGGTGAATATCATATTTGAAGATTTTACATGTAGTAATCTTTCCCCTTTTCCATTATAGAGATGACACAAAAACCTCAGCAATTCCTCCCTGAAATTAAAGAAGAAGAATCAAGAATCCCAATGGACTGAAGTTGTTATAAACAAAGAGCAAGCACTGGATTAACGGTTGATGCTTATAAAAAAACTTGAGGTATCCGATACCAAACACATGAATGCGTGACATAGTTGGCCCAATTTGATATTAGAGCCAGTTATCCTTATTTTGTTTTCTATCTGTACAAAACATATTGCAGAAATCTAACATATAAAAATGCATATAAGGTATAAGGTCATGAAACACTTTATATTATAATTTAATATATATTACATGTGTTTATTTGTCTACCATTAACAATGTAAAAAACTGTTTTCTTCCTCTTCTTTTTATGGCGAAGAAATGAAGCAGCCGCAAAAGCAGTTTTTTTGCTAAACTATGAAATAAGGAACACTACTTAGAAATCATTTGAAAAAATATAGCTAATACGAATAAATGATAACACAACCACATCATAATCACCGGCAAAACAAAAATGTCAAAAAGGGCCATATAACAGTCGGAGGAAAAAATTATGGACCATTTATTTGATGACCCCAAGTTGTTGACATAAGCTTGTCCGTGCGGAATCAATCATTTATAGAGAAATATAATTGTACAAATTTGACAAAACTGGCCAACTTGTAGATTTATATGATAAATTTGATTGTAGAAGTGACCTAAACTCGAGTGATTTGGAGAAGAAATAGATGGATGCTAAATCTATATGGCAAATGTGTGGTCACTGAGGTCTACCAACATCAACCAATTATGGTATATGCCAAAAGTTTTAACAACTGAGTAATGTGCAAGAAATTTTATGGTTTTTACAAACAGAAATATGATTTAGAAATTCAATTAACATCAGATACTATATATAGAAGATTGTATTACATAACTGCATTACATATCAACTAACTTTAAGTAATGCATAATTCTATGAATATATCAGCATCATATTCAAAGATTTTACATGTAGTATTCTTGCCCTTTTTCCGATATAGAGAACACAAACACCTCAACAGTTCATCCCTGAAATTAAAGAAGAACAATCAAGAATCACAATGCATGGAAGTTGTTCCGTGATAAAACAAATAGTGCACCGGATTAATGGTTGATGCTTTTGAGCAAACTTGAGGTGTCCAAAACCAAACACATGGATGCGTGACATGGTTGGCTGAATCCGATATTGTAGTGACTTATCCTTTTTACTATTCTTTCTGAACAAAAGATCTTGGAGGTAACTAACATACAAACAAAAAATCCAGAAAAGGAACACAATCATGAAACACTTTATTGTATAATTTCATTTATATTATGGGAGTTCATTCGTCTACCATATATAACATAAAAAATGTGTTTGCTTCCTCTTTTATGAAAAATAAGTCAAGCAGCCACAAAAGCAAAGAAAATTTGTCTTAATAAAAAAAATGGTGAACACTACTGAGAAAGCATCTGGAAAAAAATCCAGCTACTACTAATAGATGATAACATAACCAGATCATTCACGTTCTTACGCTTATGGAAGCCTATTTGTAATTATTTTCTATCATATTGTAGATATCCACCCTATACATGCAGTTAGCAATTATACGTGGCAATGGAGGCAAAACAAAGGAATAGAATATGAGAAAATTAAGATCTTGCCTTGAATTTGCTGGGCTCCTTGCTGTGCAGCGTGAGCATGTGTGAGCTCAAGGTCAGCCTCTTGTCCCACCGGGGCTCCCAGGCCCAAGCCAGTGTGCAGCCCTGCACCGACGTCTCATACGTCGTCCTTGAAACTGGTGCGTTTTGCTGCCGGACAAAAATGTAGGCCGAGCTGTTCAACAAAATCAATTAGCCCAGGCTATCGTAACTCCGTTTGTTTCCGGCCGGTGGAAAAGGTAGCTAGTATTAGATGGAATCGATCAGCGGCCTGCCTCAAAGCGCATGCTTGTGCGCCCCAACAAATCAAACCAAGCATGTATTTTTTTCAAAATAAATAAATTGCCAAGCATATATGGTCTGCCTCAAAGCAAGATCATATATCTGTGTCCCAAAATAAGTCAAGCATGTACGTGCTCTTGCGCCGGCGCTGGCGCTGAGCAGATGTGCATGTAGTCTTGATTAGAGGCCTTCAGATTAGACGCCAATATCATAAGAGCCAAGCATGTATGGCCTACCTCCAAGCAAGATCGTATACATGTGTGTCCCAACAAATCAAGTCAAGTATGTACGAGCTCTTGTGCCGGCACCGTCGCCGTGCAGTTGTGCATGTAGTGCCGACTAGAGGATTTCAGATTAGATGTGAACATCATGCAGCCACGCTAGCTCACGATGGGAAAGACCAGCATGCAGTCCCGCATGAGAGGCCGTCCAGTCCAGGCTGCACGTCTTCCTCAAGGCCGTCCATCATGAAACTTGAAAGTTGAGGATGACATGAAGAGGACGGCGCTAGGGTTTCTACAGGAGGCTTATGTTTCTCTGTGGAAGAGATCATCATGGGAGATATTGCTTTCCATCACACGTGCAAGAGTTTGGTAGAAAACGTAATTTGTATAGTTTGTTTATTTATAGCGACCCTACGTTGTTTTTTTCTTAGATTGCAATGATTACATCGGTTGGTCTGCATCGTTATAACCCGGTCCCATCAGATGGACGGCCAGTAATTTTTAATTAACGTGGTAATTTTTGGAGAGTTTGTAATTAGTATAGGTATAGATAGATAGATAGATATAGATATAGATATAGATATAGATAGATAGATAAGATATAAGATATAAGATTAGTCACACAACATTCTACCAGATGCCTCACAAAGCATTACAAGAGTGACAAATAACTCAACAACACCAATGGATCGGCATCACACATATTAAAATTACCAAACCACAAACACTACAAGACAGTACACGACAACAAGCAAGCAGCACACACAAGGCTAGCTCTAATTATCATTTTTAGACGACGACTCAACTAGTTCTTGGTGGCACGGCAGCTAGGATCCCTGCAGTCACCGAGCCTACACTGAGATTTCATTGGTGCACCAGATGTACCAGCAGTCAGTCTTGAACACGGTTGCGCACATATGGGCCCAATCAGTGTCGCTGCCACATGCGCGTGTGCAACTATTGGCTAGCATATTGCATTTGGTCATGCAATCAATTGGATGCCCCATGGCGAGGACGAGTAGGGCGGAGAGGACCGCAACCACGAGGGCGATCTTGAGAGTGGAGGCCATTTGATCGAGATATATAAGAGCAAGAAGGTGTAAGATGGATGAGAAGAAAAGGCAAGATGGAGATGCTATTTATAGGTGGGCCGTTGATCGATCACAATCGAGCAAGCTGCTACTAGTAGCTAGGGCTTCGCTGCCCATGTTACGCATCACGTTCTGGGCTTCATTCAACTAGATGGTCAATAATCGTCCATGCAACTTGCTTCCGTATCTTTCAAGCCTCGATCCTGAATTAATGTGTCGCATGCTATAATAGACTTGGAGAGAATATCAGCTCGTTCTCCAGGCCTTTAGTTCCAAGTTTCAACTCGACGCGCATCAGTGTGCGGGCGTTGGCGTTCATCCAGATGCGACGACGGTTCCTTCTCTAGTTTGTTGGGCGTTCAGACCGGTGCTTGATTGACTTCCCAACTACGAAACAAACAAGGTATGCCGCGGTCCGGCTGCGGACTGACCGTGTTGACGGCAATGTCATCAACAATCCATCCTAGAAACAAAGCTCGATCGCTTCCTTCTTGTTCAAGGCTTGTTCGGTTAATCCCCACCACGAGGGGTTTGGAGAGGATTGGAGGGGTTTGAGATGGATTTTGACTTGCTGGGGATTTATTCCCTTACAATCCCCTTCAAACCCCTTGAAATTTTGTGAAACCGAACAAGGCCTCAGGGATCTGCTGCAATTTTGATTTTGTGTTAATCTAGGGTGTTGAGCACTTTCCTGAATAGGGAACTACTAACATGTTATGTTTAGCAGAACAAGGTCACTCAGTGCAACATTACGTAGGAAAAAGATGAAGATATGAAGGAAACGGAGAGATAATTTCGCCATATTTTTATAGATAGTCTTTTGAAATGCAAAATAAAGTGTTATCTTTGTTAGCATAATCTTGAATAGTGTCAAGTCCAAGTAGTATTTGTGTTATACTAGGAAGTATTAGACGTGTTATGTTAGGTCTACATGGTGATCAGCGTGGCCGTGTAATTAGGTAATATACAGTACGTCAGAGTCCTAGTATTAGATGGATTAGGTTAGCTAGTTCGTGTACTAGCAGGAGTCCGGTTTAGGACTTGTACGTGTCCACACGTTTAGCAGTCTTGTATACGTCTAGGTTTTGGGTCGGTGCTCGTGCATATATATATATGCACAGTACCACGTGAAGTTGTATCAAGTCGTGGAGTTGAGACAAACAGAAAATAAAGAGAATCAAAGGGCACGACAAGAGCCCTTGGCTATCAGTTTTCGTGTGCGCGTGTTCGTCGTGATTTGATGTGATCGATTCTGTGGGAGAATTTCCAACAATCTTTTGGAGCATGCTAAGCGTCGTCTGGCTAACACGCGGATCAGATCGGCCGCTTTCGGAGCCAGGAGCATGCTAAGCGTCGTCTGGCTAACACGCGGATCAGATCGGCCGCTTTCGGAGCCATTGG
>LT934117.1:691926163-691944887 GCA_900231445.1 Triticum turgidum subsp. durum | reverse complement strand
TTTTTTTTTTGAAATTTCATGCTATGTTCCCCAACACAACATAGCCGCTTCACCATCAATGGCACTCCCTACAGGTAACTCTGCAGCGCCTCTACGTGATGTTTGGCTTCGCCAATGGCACTTCGAATGGCAGATGAACCCTTGCTTTGAATGATGGAGGACCTCCAACACAGTTACTTCATGAAACGTAATCCGTTCCGGGTACCGGTTTTTCGAAAAGCTAGTATGTTAGCATGGGAAGATTATCACTTCACTTTTTTTAAAATATAATGCATATTCGTCTTGGCACAAGCCAAACGTAGCTAGGTTTTACCTGTGACAAAGTTTACAACAAAAATCATTATTAACAGTACCAAATCAACCATTAGATACACATAAAACATATTTTATACTATATTTATTTGGTATTACATAGGTTGATATAGTTTTCATTATATTTGCTCTGAAGTTTTTGACTATAATAAAGGTAATATACACTGTGAAACGAAAATGACATTTCTATTTATTTATTTTTGTCTCACGGATCGATCCGTGTACACTTTATTACCACATCATAGCACACCGACGCACGCATGAAACAATACACAGTAGAACGTATGAGCTAGCTGCTGGCTTCAGCGCTTGCGCTGCCAGGCTTCCTGCTGGACTGTGCCGTGGGTCTCAGCCGCTTAGCAGCCCGTGCCGGAATAGGTGCAGCGGCATCTGGCCGCGCAGGGCGGCGGGGGAGTGCAAATAGCGATGCAGACCTTCCCCTTCGGGCAGGGCACACACCCGCAGCGCCCGATGCACGTCGCTAGAGCGTCCGTCGGCTGTCCCGACGCAGCCGGGGCCAGCGCAGCCGCGCAGAGGACGGCCAGGAGCATGACGGCGGCCAACTTGAGAGCCGGAGCAGCCATGAGATGAAAGTAGAGAGAGGAGAGGAGATGGTATGCTTTGGGTTTGTGATGATCAGATGGAAGACCGAGACACTATTTATAGGCTAGTAGTAGTTGATTAACGATCAAGTAGTTTGAATTGTGCAGCATGTGATATTGACTTCACGTTACATGCTCATCTCGAGAGGATAATTCACGATATACAGTTGACGTGGTGATGATCGTTCTCATCGGATCCTATTAGCTCGGGCTTCTGCCGTCGTCATTTGAATTTTAGCTAACAGCACACCTTTTTTGACGTTCTCTTCTTTTTCGTTGAACCCAGGCCGTACTGCATGCGTTCATGCATGTATATTGTACCGGCCAAATCTAATGCATGAGTTTTCACACGTTCACACGAACCAATATATAGTGGCCCAATCCGTTTGAGGGCGGGGAAAACAAAATGGCCAGGTCATACGGGAAATTAGATCAAAGAGCACAACACGGCTAAAAGAAAAATGAAACATAAAAGAAAGGACAATGCAAACACCGGTCTACTCAACCTGTCCACCATGAACATGCCCATAACCCAGAAATGAGCGAGCAAGCTCTTTGGTGATGCCTTCAAGAAGAAAAACAACACCCTTCGGCGCCATCACCGCTGTCATAGACCCTCGTTGAAGATTTAAGTTTCGCCTGGACGCCTACCAAGCAGTAAAACTAGCTACATAATATTACAAGTAAAGAGATATTGAATTGGCTGCATGTTGACTTTGAAAATGATTGCAAAATAATTTAGGCAGCGATCCAGTCATACAAGCAAGAGACTGAATTATCCGCATTTTGACTTTGAAGAGGATCACTGAGATGTTGCCCGCCGGTGATGGTCTACATGCTGCTAGAAACTTGAACAAGACTCAAGTAACAAACATGATAGTTGATGACCTGTTTGGCTAATCGATCGATAAGCTTGTGATCAAAATTTTGCAATGCGAAAAAGGACCCTGCTTCAGCTACTGCGATTATGCTAACCGAATCTTTAGTTGGGTGACGTTGAGGAGGCTCCCGATGCCCAAGTACCCTGCTAGAGGGATGGTGTAGTCTGTGACCACCCTCGCAAGGATGATAGCCTGGTCAAGAGGAGCCTCCTCACCGTCTCCGGATATACACCCGTACGGAACAAAGACAGATCATGTGTTATTGAAAATGTTTAGCACATAAGATGACATCATATATGAAAATGTTTAACACGTAAACTGAATATTTTTAAAAAAATATTTTAATCTGCCTATGGATTGTGGTTTATTAAACGAAATATCATGTTTTTTTCTACAAAAAGTGAAAGGTTTTCTGGGTTCACATAAAACAGGACCATGGGTCGAATAGACGACAGATCAACGGGTTCTCTGCAAAAGAAATGAAATGTTATTCTAGACACTTAAAACATGACCGCGGGTTGATTTTATGAAACAGCAGGGGGTTTTCCTGCAAAAAGGATGACAGACGGGCAGACACACTTCTTTCTGTCTTAGTAGATATCACTAGTAGAAAAAGGGCCAGTTATCCCGGTTCGTAAGGCCCATCTGTCCCGGTTTTGGAACCGGGACTAAAGGGTCGTTACTAAAGCCCTATACCTTTAGTCCCGGTTCTTACATGAACCGGGACAGATGGACCTCCACGTGGCTGCTGCGGCGAGCCCAAGCAGGAGGGCCTTTAGTCCCGGTTGGTAGCACCAACCGGAATCAATAACCGTCCACGCGTCAGCATTTCATGTGCTGGGGTTTTTGTTTTTTTGAAGGGGGGGGGGGTCGATTAGGGGGTTTTGGGGGTTAATTTAGGTGTTTCATATATTGTGTTAGCTAGCTAATTAATAGAGAGAAGTGTCCTCTCTTATCTCCGTCCTTGGTCGACGCTACGTACTATACTATACATATAGAGAGGACTTGACACGCTAGCTAGTAAGCAAATGAAGGAAACAGAAGATCGTCATGAACATATGCATACATAGAGAAGAAGTGATATCGATCTCTCCTTCTCCAAGAGATTGGTCGAACAACAAGTTTTCGTATATCGTCTATCCGACGCTACTAGCTGCATATATACTATATTAAGATCTCTTACAATATAATCCCCTAATTATATATGAACTCAGGGTACACATGGTATTCTCCGTCTTTATCGATCACGTGGTCAAAAAGAATGCCGCCAATTCCTCTTGAATTGCTCGCATTCGATCTGGTGCTAGGAGTTCATCCCGCATCCGAAACATCTAAAGAAAGGGGTCAATACATATTAATATGAATGAATGAAACTCAACACAAATGGTTGTAATAAAATAAAATTGTGAATATTATTGCTAGGAGATGCGCGGAACTAGCTAGTAGTACTTACTTTCGGGTGTGTAAATTACAGCTTCTTCGGCAGTCCCGGAGCTTTTGAGGTGATTTTTTTCCAAACCCTGCTAGACAAACAAAACAATTACTTGATATCAGGAAATGAACAAAGTTGCCGATATGATGCGATAATGATTGATTTAACTTACTTCTCGAGCATTTCAGTCATGTCCGCATACTCCTGGGGATCTTTTCGTCTTGAGTCTAAGACGGTTACTAGTCCCTGCCAAGCTTAATCTCTAGGAGAATATAGTGGAACCTGCACACGCATGCATAACTTATCAATTACGTTACTATAATCTCGACTAATAAGGGAAACCGAGTATGCACAAGACAATAACACTCACTTGCAGTTGTAACGAAGGAGTATACATATATTACCGACGATCGTAGGAAGTTGGCCTCGGTATCTTTGGCATGAAATTCAACAGTATATGCATCTAGAGATTTGTGTTAATGAACCCAATATCACCGATTTGTCTTTTCTTCAATTCGGCAATCTTCAGTTGGCATAATATAGTGAGGATAATTATATATACATGCAATGAAAGAGCTGACCTATATATAGAGACTTAATGACAGAAGTAGTACTTACAGGCAGTAGCAAGTGACCGTTAATTTATCGAGGGCCTTTTGATTGAAAAATGTGAAGAACTCTTCAAATGGAACATTCAACAGTTCAATTCCAACAAGGTGATGCTCCTCTCTAACTCTCAGCATCAAAATATTCCTCCCCCCAGACTCTCTGCAGGTTTTCATGTACCAATCATGGAATCTTTGCATCATCGTTGTTAGAGATCTTTCATCTTTGATGAGAGGCTTCCCGTAATGGTATTTGTGTTCCTCCACCTCCAAGAAATCATAATGTACAGAGTCGGGCAAGTAATCTCCAAGATTGGTATTGGGAAAAATCTCCGGATGATTAGCGACGAAATCGCTAGACACCTTGAGCGGGGGGCACGATTGGTTCGCTTGTTCGTCGAGCTGGGCAATTTTTTTCACAGCTCGTCGTTATGCTAACCTTTGATCATTGACAGTACTGCTCCGCTTTGATATATGACCTTTCAATAATGCGCTCATAGTTGCATTTCGGCGGAGACTTTGGTGGTTTCTTCATGGCATCCAAAGCGCGCTTCGCTTTCAACAGATCTATCTTCTCCTCCGGAGGTGGATGTTTCTTTGATTTCACCGCTTCAAAGAAGTTCCTCACTTCGGCTTTCACGATCTTCGCGTTTTCCTCCACGGTCCTCTCGTATGGTAACTTCTCTAGAGGCTAGAGAGATGGACCAAATCTGTATTGCCTCCCGCACCTGGCTGTACTGCTAGATGGCCGAGCAGACGGAGCGGCTGCGGCTGTCTTCTTTCCTTGCTTACGAGGCGGAGGAGAAGGACTACGACGCACCAGAGCAGCCGGAGCGGCGGCGGGTCTCTTCCGCCCTTGCTGACGAGGCGGAGAAGGAGGAGGCTGGCTGCTCGGGCGCGTCGGCGCAGGCGGAGAAGGAGGTGGAGTGCCGCCACGCGCTGGAGAAGGAGGCTGAGTACCCTAATCACTTGCTGGAGGAGGAGGCAAAGTGCCCTGACTCGCCGGAGGAGGAGGAGGAGGCGGAGGCATCCAGTTCGGAAGGTTGATGAGCTCCTTCCGCCATAGGCATGGAGTCTTCAGAGCACAACCCAGCCGAGTCTCCCCTTCACCGGTAGGGTGGTCAAGCTGGAGGTCGTCAAATCCCTCCATTATTTCATCCACCGTCACCCTAGCATATCCTTCTGGAATTGGACGGCAGTGAAAAGCTGTGTCGGGTTCAGGAGGTCGAATAGAGCCGACAGCCGCCTTGGCTTTGAAGTTCTGCCATTGCGTCATAAGGTGGCAATCTTGAGACTCCGTGATAGCATCCACGGGGTAGCTAGCAGGAGCCGTGAAGACAGGCTCCAGCTGAAGCAGCTCGGTGGAAGCCACACTGCTTCTTCGCTAAGATGGCAGGGTACCTTCGGTGGTAGCTTCGGAAGGTCGCTTGCTGCGAACTACTTCTCGATCCTCTATCGCTTCTACCCTTCCGTGCAGCGCCTGCATTTGGGCCTGCATAGCGATGCTAAAGAGAAGAGACTTTCTCGCTCATAGCGATGCTAAAGAGTCTGTTGGAATTATATTAGCAGTTACTGCATGATTTATGAAATCTTGCAGATAGGGTGTCAAAACATTGTTTCCTCGACGATATTCTTGAGGAAAGGTTGTATGTGATACAACCAAAAGATTTTATCGATCCTAAAAGATGCTAACAAGTATGCAAAGCTCCAGCAATCCTTCTAAGGACTGGAGTAAGCATCTCGGAGTTGGAATATACGCTTTGATGAGATAATCAAAGATTTTTGGGTTTATACAAAGTTTCTGAGAAACTTGTATTTCCAAAGAAGTGAGTGGGAGCACTATAGCATTTCCGATGAGTATATGTTGTTGACATATTATTGATCGGAAATGATGTAGAATTCCTGAGAAGCATAAAGGGTTATTTGAGAAGTGTTTTTCAATGGAAACCCTGGATTAAGCTACTTGAACATTGAGCATCAAGATCTATAAGGATAGATCAAAAACGCTTAATAGTACTTTCAAATGAACACATACCGTGACAAGATTTTGAAGGAGTTCAAAATAGATCGGCAAAGAAGGAGTTCTTGGCTATGTTATAAGGTATGAGTATTGAGTAAGACTCAAGACCTGACCACGGCAGAAAAGAGAGAAAGGACGAAGGTCGTCCCCTATGCTTTAGACATAGGCTCTACAGTATGCTATGTTGTGTACCGCACCTGAAGTGTGCCTTGCCATGAGTCAGTCAAGGGGTACAAGTGAGATCCAGGAATGGATCACAGGACAACGGTCAAGGTTGTCCTTAGTAACTAGTGGACTAAGGAATTTTCTCGATTATGGAGGTGGTAACAGAGTTCGTCGTAAAGGGTTACGCCGATGCAAACTTTGAAACTAATCTGGCTGACTCTGAGTAGTTAACCGGATTCGTATTGTAGAACATTTATTTGGAATAGCTCCAAATAGAGCGTGGTAGCTGCATCTACAAGATGACATAGAGATTTGTAAAGCACACATGGATCTGAAAGGTTCAGACCCATTGACTAATAACCTCTCTCACAAGCGAGATATGATCAAACCCCATGGGTGTTGAATTCATTACAATCACATAGTGATGTGAACTAGATTATTGACTCTAGTGCAAGTGGGAGACTATTGGAAATATACCCTAGAGGCAATAATAAAATGGTTATTATTATATTTCCTTGTTCATGATAATTGTCTATTGTTCATGTTATAATTTTATTAACTGGAAACCGTAATACATGTGTGAATACATATAGACCACAACATGTCCCTAGTGAGCCTCTAGTTGACTAGCTCATTGATCAATAGATAGTTATGGTTTTCTGACCATGGACATTGGATGTCATTGATAACGGGATCACATCATTAGGAGAATGATACGATGGACAAGACCCAATCCTATGCATAGCACAAGATCGTGTAGTTCATTTGCTAAAGCTTTTCCAATGTCAACTATCATTTCTTTAGACCATGAGATTGTGCAACTCCCGAATACTGTAAGAATGCTTTGGGTGTACCAAACGTCACAACGTAACTGGGTGGCTATAAAGGTGCACTACAGGTATCTCCGAATGTGTCTGTTGGGTTGGCACAAATCGAGACTGGGATTTGTCACTCCGTATGACGGAGAGGTATCTCTAGGCCCACTCGGTAATGCATCATCATAATGAGCTCAATGTGACTAAGTAGTTAGTCACGATATCATGCATTACGGAACGAGTAAAGTGACTTGCCGGTAACGAGATTGAACAAGGTATTGTGATACCGACGATCGAATCTCGGGCAAGTAACATACCGATTGACAAAGGGAATTGCATACGGGATTGCTTGAATCATTGACATCGTGGTTCATCCGATGAGATCATCATGGAACATGTGGGAGCCAACATGGGTATCCAGATCCCGCTGTTGGTTATTGGCCGAAGAACGTCTCGGTCATGTCTGCATGGTTTCCGAACCCGTAGGGTCTACACACTTAAGGTTCGGTGACGGTAGAGTTGTTATGGGAACTAGTATGTGGTTACCGAAGGTAGTTCGGAGTCCCGGATGAGATCCCGGACATGATGAGGAGCTCCGGAATGGTCCGGAGGTGAAGATCGGTATATTGGACAAAGGGTATTGGAGTCCGAAATTGTTCTGGGGGTACCAGGTGATGACCAGCGTGTCCGAAAGGGGTTTCGGAGGCCCCGACAAGCGTTGGGGGGGGGGCTTATGGGCCAAGGGGAGAGGGCACATCAGCCCACTAAGGGGCTGAGCGCCCCTCCCACCCCATCTCACGTAACCAGGAGAGGTGGGGCCGCCACCCCTAGGGCAGCCGCCCCTCCCGGCTTGGGGGGCAAGTTTCCTAGGGGGTGGGGGCGCCCAAACCCATCTAGGGTTTCCCCTGTGGCCGCCGCCCCTCCCCTAGGGAACCCTAGGGAACCTCCCCCTCCTCCCTTCCCCCTATATATAGTGAGGGGGAGAGAGGGCAGCCGCACCCTTCCCCTGGCGCAGCCCTATCCCTCCTCCAACACCTCCTCCTCCTCCGTAGTGCTTGGCGAAGCCCTGCCGGAGAACCACGAGCTCTATCACCACCATGTCGTCATGTTGTCGGAGTTCTCCCTTAACTTCTCCTCTCCCCTTGCTGGATCAAGAAGGAGGAGACGTCCCCGGGCTGTACGTGTGTTAAATGCGGAGGCACCGTTGTTCGATGCTTAGATCAGATTCGGCCGTGATCTGAATCGCTTCGTGAATGACTCCACCGACCGCGTTCTCGTAACGCTTCCGCATCATGATCTTCAAGGGTATGAATATGCACTCCCCTCTCTCTCGTTGTTAGTCTCTCCATAGATTGATCTTGGTGATGCGTAGAAAATTTTAAATTTCTGCTACGTTCCCCAACATAAACCCACGCTACTGCTAAGTTGATAGTAGTAGAGCGGGTTTATACCCCTCGCTACTACTAACTGGTCTCTATGGTGCCCCGGGGACATGCCATAGTAGTAGCGCGGGTTTATACGCCTCGCTAGTACTAAGTACAAGGCAGGTGAAGTCCCCATATCCTCAGCTGAATCCCTCCTGTCTCCCACACTCTCCCCCCTGTTTCCATAGGATCTCCCATGGTGCTCTTGCCAAGCACATCTCCTCCTCCATGGTGCCAAACGAGTCCGGCTCCTCGCGTTGCTGGCATCCGGAGCTCGCGCGTCTTCCTCCTCGCCTCCATGCCACCACGACGGAGCACCTCACCACCGGCGACCAGCCTCAGTGCGCCCTCCATCTCCTTCCTTTCTTCCTTGTTTCTCTTTTCCCTCTCCCTATCCCTCTCCCTCCGGTTTTACTCACCTCCCATGCCCATGTCTGCGCAGGTCATCGACGTGGCCAACCAGGAGCTCTCTGCCTTGGCCGCGAAGAGGATCCTCACACCATCGTCTTGCTCTGCACTGGATCCGGTCCCTCTCCAACAGTCATCGCCGGATCTGGTCTGCCGCTACCTGTTCGTAGCTCCAGCGACCGTTGTCCTCGCTGGATTGAACCATTGACAGCACGCACGGGGTCGAGCATTTTTTTTTTGGTTTTTGAAATTAATAAATAGCGCGGGTCACAGACACGCGATACAGATAGTTAGTAGTAGCGCTTGTGCAATCCACACTACTACTAACACACGTACTAGTAGCGGGATGTACCGTGCTACTACTACCAGTTAGCTGTAGCGCCGTAATAGTAGCGCGGGCACCCATGCTACTACTAGCTGTTAACCCACGCTACTACTAGGCTTTTTCCTAGTACTGCTCAAATCTTGACAAATCTTGGCAAAAATGAAAGATGGGCTCGAGCAAGGGGAGGAGAACAAAGGAGAGAAAGGAGAAAACGAAGAAAGGAGAGCTTGCGCTCGGGCTGGACGAATCACTATACATAGTGATATCTTTAGTCCCGGTTGGTGATACAAAGCGGGACTAAAGGGGTTCGCAGGAGCCCTAGCCTGACGCCAGCCTACCACCACCCGTTTAGTCCCGGTTTGTATCACCAACCGGGACAAGAGCTCACAAATGAACCAGGACTAAAGGTGGTCGTGCCCCCGTCCGCTCCTAGCCGTTGGGACCGGGACTAATGATCACATTAGTCCCGGGCCCAAACTAGGCCGGGACTAATGCTCCGGACCAAAGGCCTGTTTTCTACTAGTCATTACGGGTAGCCGAGTTAACATTTACAGTGTTTGCCACAGCTGAACGTTGTGCTACGTCTTGACAAGCATGTGAACAGTACATAATAAATAACAAAAAAGTTTCTTAACTGTGATGTAAAAAAAACAAGTTTCTGAACTGTCCAGAAAATAGTCTTCAGTTTGAGTAAAAATGAATCAAGGTACGTCAGATTGTGTAAAATGTAAAAAATAAAAAATATTGGTATCCCTGGATAGAGATCTTCACAATCAGAGTAACCAGTACCTCAGTAGCACAACAGAAGAATCTCTAGATGGAATTTGAAGATTATAGAGATTAACTAGTAAGCCAACGTGCAAAACCATAGTGCACTGCACACACGAACGGATCCAAGTACTGCCGTACAGTAGTACACGAACAATAATCTGTTCGACGTACACTAGTATTCGATCTACGGTAGTACTGGAATATGAATCAGTTCGTACAGATGTTGTACGCATAGGCAAGACTCATACCCTAAACGTGGACAGTATTGCCAAATCATCAGTGCATTCGTCGCCATGGAACACGCTCGCGGCTCGCCTCGCCACTATGATCTACCTCGTGATCGATGTAGCCTCATGTGGGGCAGAAAAGAGCAATGCTACACTTACAAAAAATTAGGTAAGGAATTTACGTAAATGTTGATGTGGAGTTATGTGATTGGAAATAGGGGAGAGGATGGTCCCCACCGCTGTGAAATTCCACCGGCGGTGGGGCAAGAGTATTTTTTCGAAGGTTACCTAGCAGTCTTGTAAAATTGCGTAGGTGCAGGATTATTGGACAGAAAAGCTGGGGTAGGGAGATCATCGGGTCGCGTTCGGCTATGCCCACATGTATAGGACTCTGCCCATGTCCTATCCACGATTAGTCGGATCGGGTTTGGGCGCTGCCCACGGGCACAAAACCATGCCCAAACCCTATCCATTCGGGTCGGGTACCCATGGGTCCCATGCCCATGGTAATATTGCCATCCTTAACTGTCCGAACTGTCAGATGTACTCCCTCCGTTCGGAATTACTTGTCACAAAAATGAAGGTATCTACAACTAAAATACATCTACATACATTCATTTCTTCGACGAGTAATTCGGAACGGAGGGAGTACGTTATTAGTAATCAGAGCACTATATAATACAAGCTCGTGCTAGGTAATTTTGTCTAAGTCTAGTACGTCTGAGTCTGATTCGTATATAAGTTTAGGTTCAAACTTGTGCACGTGAGTGAGTGTTACTAGAGTGAGCTGCCGTGGCAAGTTTGGGTCCAAACAAGTTATCTACGTGATAGGAATTAGTACTTGCCCTGTTTTGGTAGCAGTTCGGTTTGGAGTCTATGGCCGTGTAGACCTGTAGTAGTAGTTCCAGTCAGTTTAGGACTGTCAGATTGATCTGGTTCGGTTCGGAAGTCTATGGTCCTGCGTGTGCGTGAGTTTTTGTATTGTGGGATGAAAAGGAGAAAAGAAAAAAGAGGAGAAAACAAATGGCATGATACGTGCCGTTTGCTATAAGTGACACGATCGCTATAAGTTTTATTTTGATGTGATCGATCATGAGGACGAGTTTCAACAGCTAGTAGGATGGTTGTCATACATAACCTTGGGCAGTTGACGTGCATGTGCATCGCCTGTCAGCTCCGCGCGGGCTCGCCTTCATCCACCATGCAAGCCCGTACGGTGGGATGACATGACACCGATCTCGTACATGGCAACATACAGAGCATGAACATACAGCTCAACAGGTTCGGTGAGACGCAGGTAGACGCCTATAAATGTATACAAGCTAGTGCAGCCGGGCACGTTGTGGCCGGCCGCAAGAGGTCCTGCACGCGGACGCGGCCATGGGTTTACACTGGTGAGCAAGGGCGGCGACACAGTGGCAGGGTGGTGGATGAAGAAGAACATGAAATTACAAACCGCACACTGTTTTACGAACACAAGCAGTGCAAGTACACAATCCGAAGCAGCTAAAGGAAATCAGAATGGATCAACGAGTTGACACACATAAATTCCATTATTGTTATTACTACTGTTGCCCCATCCGCCCGCACCACAGAACATTACAACAGAGTGAAGGATGAAACTCAACTGCCACAACGGATCGACACGACATCACACACAAAGCACCACAAACACTAGGGCAACGGTACGAGACATGGCAGCTAGCTAGCTAGCGTTCTGCGCTCACCCAGCGGCCTGCGTTGGGATAACTCTGCTTGTAGCAGCTGGCCTCGCAGCTCCACCTCTCGTGCTTGCACTCGCCGGGGCAATAAGGCAACTGCCTTTGTCTTTGAGCGCACTCGTCTTGGCACCTACGGAGTTGCATCCAGCATTCGCGGAGGCATTCTCCTAGCGAGTCGAAGGTCACCGTTGCCGTGGTGAAGATGAGCAGGGTGCAGAGGGCCGCGGCCACCACGGTGACCTTGAGAGTGGACGCCATTTGATGAATGGAGATGATGTATAAAGCAATGGATGGTGACTGAGAGGGCTAGGCAGGACGGAGTTGCTATTTATAGGCGCGGCCAAGCATCCCGGTCGCATATATCGGATCTGGACGGAGCAAGATCCAAGATGTTGCTAGCAGCAAGCTGCCCTGCCCATGTTAGATGCGCATCCATCACATGCATGCTGGGATTCAACGGTAACAACTAGTCCTGGATGCACTTGCTTCCTTGTGTTTTCTTCAGCCAGTGGTTGCACTACAATATAGTACTGTACTAGTAGTCCATAGTAGTGTGTGTGTGTACACGTGAAGAGATGCTGAATTCATTGATGCGTCACATGCTATAGTTGGCCCGCTGGACACAATTGTATGGTTAGCTCTTATCCCCTTGCTCCAGGCCTAGGCTTCTTTTAGTTATCTCGACTGCATCTCTCCAGACCTTCGTGCTCCAGTTCTTGCATCGTCGTTTGGCCCGCAGCATGTCACACTTGACGCGCCTAACAAAATGGTCACCTAAGTCGTTGGAAATTTTTGTTACATAAAAGATAGCAAAATGGTCAGCAGGGTTAGAGTGCACAGGGCCAACATGTCATTGCCTTGGGCTAAGTTAACAACCAACTAACCGAACTAGCACAGGGGGTACACTGGTAGGTGGGCCATTAACCCCTAAAGGCCTAAACTAAATATACACTAACCCTAACAAAAAAAAATCTGCTGGGCCCACATGTCATATTCATGGCGGTCTTGTTTGAACGGGGTGGTCGTGCGGGCTGCGGGACAGCACATCATCCATGATACTTGAGCACGGCGGTGAGGCCGAGTAGTTGCGACAGTGTGCTCGACATGGATGAGTGTCAGGCGATCAGATCGAGCCCGGGAGGAGAGATAAAACAGAGTGCAGCTCACTGCAAGCTCAAGGGAGCGGTCGAGAAGGCCATGGATGTCGTGTCGTTAGCGCATCAGATGATGAAGTGGAGCGCCAGATGACGACTGAGCTAGCTAGTTATTCCCAATTATAGTGAACAAGTTGATCCACTATTTTTTCGTAGCTAAAAAAGTCCACGCATATGACTTGCACACATAGCACAAATGAAGAATCCAAGTTGATCGATGGCAGACATGTCATTATTACCACTAGTCATACACCCGTGCATTTGCACGGCCTAGCTACTATAGGGGTACATAAGTATTATTAGTTTAACTAAAGACATTGACTCTACTTGCAATTTTTGGGAAAGGAAAATATGCACAGAAAAATCAAGTTTATTTTGTGATATATAGAAAATTTAAATAGCATTCCTTCAATCCCTCATATTTATCCAATAAAATGCATGTTGGGAATTTAAAATATAACTGTGTTCTATGAGGCTCAGTTAAAAGTGGATAAATTGTGTTTTGATTTCTCGATTATATAATCAGGTGTGTGTGAAATTGACAATCAACATATGAAAAGGGTGGTTCAAAGAAACATTAATTTAGACAAAATGTTGTTGGGGGAAAATGGGAGCATGAGAATCCACATTGACGCACCCAGGCTTAATCTTGTTAGTTTTACTAATAGCTCGGATGTTCATTGATGTAAGCTTCTCCATGTGGAATCAAACGTGTATAGAGAACTATAATTGTAGAAATTTTATAAAACTCGCCAATGTGTAGATTTATATGATAAATTTGATTATATAAGTGACCTAAACTCTAGTGATTTGGAGAACAAATAGATGCGATCTAGGATGCTAAATCTATACTTCGAATGTGTGGTCACTCAGGTCTACCAACATCAACGAATTATGTTATGTACCAAAAGTTCTAACCATTGAGTAGTCTCAAGAAGTCCTCTAGATTTTACAAACAGAAATATGATTTAGAAATAAACATGTAGGTGTGAAGATTCGACCAAAGAATTTTCTTGGAAAGTGCATAACATTCACAAGAGAACAACTACATTTAGGTGATGTCAAAATCTCGGGCGCAAGCCTTCAACATAGTTGTACTTACATACAACAAAGGAAGCTGGTCAAATTCAGTTAACGACCGATACTTTATATATATTATTGTACTACATAATTTGATTGGTGGATCAACTAACTATGGGAAGTGCATAATTAATTATAGAAGCTAAATAGGTGAATATCATATTTGAAGATTTTACATGTAGTAATCTTTCCCCTTTTCCATTATAGAGATGACACAAAAACCTCAGCAATTCCTCCTTGAAATTAAAGAAGAAGAATCAAGAATCCCAATGGACTGAAGTTGTTATAAACAAAGAGCAAGCACTGGATTAACGGTTGATGCTTATAAAAAAAACTTGAGGTATCCGAAACCAAACACATGAATGCGTGACATAGTTGGCCCAATTTGATATTAGAGCCAGTTATCCTTATTTTGTTTTCTATCTGTACAAAACATATTGCAGAAATCTAACATATAAAAATGCATATAAGGTATAAGGTCATGAAACACTTTATATTATAATTTAATATATATTACATGTGTTTATTTGTCTACCATTAACAATGTAAAAAACTGTTTTCTTCCTCTTCTTTTTATGGCGAAGAAATGAAGCAGCCGCAAAAGCAGTTTTTTTGCTAAACTATGAAATAAGGAACACTACTTAGAAATCATTTGAAAAAATATAGCTAATACGAATAAATGATAACACAACCACATCATAATCACCGGCAAAACAAAAAAGTCAAAAAGGGCCATATAACAGTCGGAGGAAAAAATTATGGACCATTTATTTGATGACCCCAAGTTGTTGACATAAGCTTGTCCGTGCGGAATCAATCATTTATAGAGAAATATAATTGTACAAATTTGACAAAACTGGCCAACTTGTAGATTTATATGATAAATTTGATTGTAGAAGTGACCTAAACTCGAGTGATTTGGAGAAGAAATAGATGGATGCTAAATCTATATGGCAAATGTGTGGTCACTGAGGTCTACCAACATCAACCAATTATGGTATATGCCAAAAGTTTTAACAACTGAGTAATGTGCAAGAAATTCTATGGTTTTTACAAACAGAAATATGATTTAGAAATTCAATTAACATCAGATACTATATATAGAAGATTGTATTACATAACTGCATTACATATCAACTAACTTTAAGTAATGCATAATTCTATGAATATATCAGCATCATATTCAAAGATTTTACATGTAGTATTCTTGCCCCTTTTCCGATATAGAGAACACAAACACCTCAACAGTTCATCCCTGAAATTAAAGAAGAACAATCAAGAATCACAATGCATGGAAGTTGTTCCGTGATAAAACAAATAGTGCACCGGATTAATGGTTGATGCTTTTGAGCAAACTTGAGGTGTCCAAAACCAAACACATGGATGCGTGACATGGTTGGCTGAATCCGATATTGTAGTGACTTATCCTTTTTACTATTCTTCCTGAACAAAAGATCTTGGAGGTAACTAACATACAAACAAAAAATCCAGAAAAGGAACACAATCATGAAACACTTTATTGTATAATTTCATTTATATTATGGGAGTTCATTCGTCTACCATATATAACATAAAAAATGTGTTTGCTTCCTCTTTTATGAAAAATAAGTCAAGCAGCCACAAAAGCAAAGAAAATTTGTCTTCATAAAAAAAATGGTGAACACTACTGAGAAAGCATCTGGAAAAAAATCCAGCTACTACTAATAGATGATAACATAACCAGATCATTCACGTTCTTACG
The DNA here is from genome assembly GCA_900231445.1 of Triticum turgidum subsp. durum. Taxonomy (NCBI): domain Eukaryota; kingdom Viridiplantae; phylum Streptophyta; class Magnoliopsida; order Poales; family Poaceae; genus Triticum; species Triticum turgidum. The sequence goes on along the minus strand of LT934117.1, from coordinate 691,929,204 downwards.
CTTATGGAAGCCTATTTGTAATTATTTTCTATCATATTGTAGATATCCACCCTATACATGCAGTTAGCAATTATACGTGGCAATGGAGGCAAAACAAAGGAATAGAACATGAGAAAATTAAGATCTTGCCTTGAATTTGCTGGGCTCCTTGCTGTGCAGCGTGAGCATGTGTGAGCTCAAGGTCAGCCTCTTGTCCCACCGGGGCTCCCAGGCCCAAGCCAGTGTGCAGCCCTGCACCGACGTCTCATACGTCGTCCTTGAAACTGGTGCGTTTTGCTGCCGGACAAAAATGTAGGCCGAGCTGTTCAACAAAATCAATTAGCCCAGGCTATCGTAACTCCGTTTGTTTCCGGCCGGTGGAAAAGGTAGCTAGTATTAGATGGAATCGATCAGCGGCCTGCCTCAAAGCGCATGCTTGTGCGCCCCAACAAATCAAACCAAGCATGTATTTTTTTTCAAAATAAATAAATTGCCAAGCATATATGGTCTGCCTCAAAGCAAGATCATATATCTGTGTCCCAAAATAAGTCAAGCATGTACGTGCTCTTGCGCCGGCGCTGGCGCCGAGCAGATGTGCATGTAGTCTTGATTAGAGGCCTTCAGATTAGACGCCAATATCATAAGAGCCAAGCATGTATGTCCTACCTCCAAGCAAGATCGTATACATGTGTGTCCCAACAAATCAAGTCAAGTATGTACGAGCTCTTGTGCCGGCACCGTCGCCGTGCAGTTGTGCATGTAGTGCCGACTAGAGGACTTCAGATTAGATGTGAACATCATGCAGCCACGCTAGCTCACGATGGGAAAGACCAGCATGCAGTCCCGCATGGGAGGCCGTCCAGTCCAGGCTGCACGTCTTCCTCAAGGCCGTCCATCATGAAACTTGAAAGTTGAGGATGACATGAAGAGGACGGCGCTAGGGTTTCTACAGGAGGCTTATGTTTCTCTGTGGAAGAGATCATCATGGGAGATATTGCTTTCCATCACACGTGCAAGAGTTTGGTAGAAAACGTAATTTGTATAGTTTGTTTATTTATAGCGACCCTACGTTGTTTTTTTCTTAGATTGCAATGATTACATCGGTTGGTCTGCATCATTATAACCCGGTCCCATCAGATGGACGGCCAGTAATTTTTAATTAACGTGGTAATTTTTGGAGAGTTTGTAATTAGTATAGGTATAGATAGATAGATAGATATAGATATAGATATAGATAGATAGATAAGATATAAGATATAAGATTAGTCACACAACATTCTACCAGATGCCTCACAAAGCATTACAAGAGTGACAAATAACTCAACAACACCAATGGATCGGCATCACACATATTAAAATTACCAAACCACATACACTACAAGACAGTACACGACAACAAGCAAGCAGCACACACAAGGCTAGCTCTAATTATCATTTTTAGACGACGACTCAACTAGTTCTTGGTGGCACGGCAGCTAGGATCCCTGCAGTCACCGAGCCTACACTGAGATTTCATTGGTGCACCAGATGTACCAGCAGTCAGTCTTGAACACGGTTGCGCACATATGGGCCCAATCAGTGTCGCTGCCACATGCGCGTGTGCAACTATTGGCTAGCATATTGCATTTGGTCATGCAATCAATTGGATGCCCCATGGCGAGGACGAGTAGGGCGGAGAGGACCGCAACCACGAGGGCGATCTTGAGAGTGGAGGCCATTTGATCGAGATATATAAGAGCAAGAAGGTGTAAGATGGATGAGAAGAAAAGGCAAGATGGAGATGCTATTTATAGGTGGGCCGTTGATCGATCACAATCGAGCAAGCTGCTACTAGTAGCTAGGGCTTCGCTGCCCATGTTACGCATCACGTTCTGGGCTTCATTCAACTAGATGGTCAATAATCGTCCATGCAACTTGCTTCCGTATCTTTCAAGCCTCGATCCTGAATTAATGTGTCGCATGCTATAATAGACTTGGAGAGAATATCAGCTCGTTCTCCAGGCCTTTTGTTCCAAGTTTCAACTCGACGCGCATCAGTGTGCGGGCGTTGGCGTTCATCCAGATGCGACGACGGTTCCTTCTCTAGTTTGTTGGGCGTTCAGACCGGTGCTTGATTGACTTCCCAACTACGAAACAAACAAGGTATGCCACGGTCCGGCTGCGGACTGACCGTGTTGACGGCAATGTCATCAACAATCCATCCTAGAAACAAAGCTCGATCGCTTCCTTCTTGTTCAAGGCTTGTTCGGTTAATCCCCACCACGAGGGGTTTGGAGAGGATTGGAGGGGTTTGAGATGGATTTTGACTTGCTGGGGATTTATTCCCTTACAATCCCCTTCAAACCCCTTGAAATTTTGTGAAACCGAACAAGGCCTCAGGGATCTGCTGCAATTTTGATTTTGTGTTAATCTAGGGTGTTGAGCACTTTCCTGAATAGGGAACTACTAACATGTTATGTTTAGCAGAACAAGGTCACTCAGTGCAACATTACGTAGGAAAAAGATGAAGATATGAAGGAAACGGAGAGATAATTTCGCCATATTTTTATAGATAGTCTTTTGAAATGCAAAATAAAGTGTTATCTTTGTTAGCATAATCTTGAATAGTGTCAAGTCCAAGTAGTATTTGTGTTATACTAGGAAGTATTAGACGTGTTATGTTAGGTCTACATGGTGATCAGCGTGGCCGTGTAATTAGGTAATATACAGTACGTCAGAGTCCTAGTATTAGATGGATTAGGTTAGCTAGTTCGTGTACTAGCAGGAGTCCGGTTTAGGACTTGTACGTGTCCACACGTTTAGCAGTCTTGTATACGCCTAGGTTTTGGGTCGGTGCTCGTGCATATATATATATATGCACAGTACCACGTGAAGTTGTATCAAGTCGTGGAGTTGAGACAAACAGAAAATAAAGAGAATCAAAGGGCACGACAAGAGCCCTTGGTTATCAGTTTTCGTGTGCGCGTGTTCGTCGTGATTTGATGTGATCGATCCTGTGGGAGAATTTCCAACAATCTTTTGGAGCATGCTAAGCGTGGTCTGGCTAACACGCGGATCAGATC
>LT934117.1:691898767-691910162 GCA_900231445.1 Triticum turgidum subsp. durum | reverse complement strand
GGTTGGTGCTCACAGGGGGCGGCGGGGCACGGTGGGCGGCGCGTCGGGGCAGGCAGGGGGGCGAGGGTCGACGGCGTCGTCGGGGCAGAGGGCGTCATCGGCAGCGGCGGCGGCGACGATGGCGACGTTGTGCAGCCTGACAGCGTCGGTGGCGGTGGCAGCGGCAACGGCGACGTTGAGTAGCCTGACGGCGTCGGTGGCGGCAGCGACGACAAGGTGGAGCAGGGGCGTCGGGCGGCGACGGCGACAAGGAGTAGCAGGGGCGTCGGGGAGAAGAAGTGATGGATTTTGTCAAAACATCTAAGTGCTTTCTTATATACCCAGGGCATTGGTACCAGTTTGTGGCACCAACCGGGACCAATGCCACTTTTAGTCCCGATTGCTACCACCAACCGGGACCAAAGGCCTCTGTTTCCCGCCCTTTGGGCTGCTGAAAAGACACCTTTGGTCCCGGTTGGTGGCAACAACCGGGACTAAAGGGGGGCATTGGTGCCGGTTTGTGCCATGAACCGGTACCGAAGGCCCCCTTTAGTCCCGGTTGGTGCCACCAACCGGGACCAATGGCTTTGTACTCGCGCGGTGCAGTGGGAAGTTTAGTCCCACTTCGCTAGCTGAGAGAGCTCAGCACCTGTTTATAAGCTTCGTTGCGGCTTGAGTGCAGAGCTCCTCTCTAATATGCAGGCAGTACTTGCCTACCCTTGTCACTGCCATGTTGGGCCTATTGGGCCTGTGGGCCTGCATCCTGGCCCATGTAAAGATGGGTTTTTAGTCGTATGCAGGCCGCGTGGTCCATTAGGCGGCATTTTTTTATTTTTTCCAGTATTTTTTTTTGTTTTTTGAATTATTTATTTTCTTTTGATTTTTGCTTTATTTTTTTTCTTTTTGCTTTATTTCTTTTATTCTTTTTGCTTTTAGGTCAGAATAATTATAGACTTTCTGTTACTCCATTAGTTTCCAAATTTGAATAGTTTAAATTTTAATTCTTTGAAATTTGTGTAAATCACTAGTTTTTGAATAACTTCACTATAAAATTACATTTTGAGTGATTCTTTTTCCTGCTATTTAATATTACTGTGTTTTATCATTATATTCAAAAATAGATTTTGTTATTTTAATTTCTATCAAAAATATTCTTTATGAAAATTCTTTTTGCTACTAAAGTTTCTAACAAAAAATTCTTTATGATAATTCTTTCCGCTTTTCATGTTTTGAACACAAAATACTTGAATAATTTTAGTTGCATAAATTTTATACAATTTTAGTTTGAAAAATACTAGAGGTTTATAAAAGCTTTTTAGTTGATTCCTTTTGCTATTAGAGTTTTATAAAAGTTTTTAGTTGATTTTCTTTTTGCTATTAAAGAATGGTATAGTTTTGTTTTAGTTGATCATAACAGAATATTTTAATTGATTATTTTTAGTTCATTCTTTGAGCTATTAGTTCATTTTTTTGCTATTAGTTCATTCTTTTTTTATATTAGTTCATTCTTTGAGCTAAATGACCCTGAAATTGAACTCCAGACTTTTTGTGTGTTGAAAATGCACCATTCAAATGCACATCATTAATTTTCAACCATTCAAAATGCACCAGTCAAAAACCATTACAGATTCATATGGATAGATAAGTGACCAAATTAATAGTAGTTCATCATCACATTAAAACCAAAGTACATACATAGTTAAAATTGAACAACATATAGCTCTCGAGAGCATCTAGTTAAACCATACATTGAAACTATGTAAAACCTTTCAATGCAACAACAAATGCGATCATAATCACAACCAAGGTAACAATTGATCCAATGACGAAATGATACCAAGCCTCGGTATGAATGGCATATTTTCTAATCTTTCTAATCTTCAACCACATTGCATCCATCTTGATCTTGTGATCATCTTCTCCTCCTCAATTTTTTTTCGTTCAAGTAATTGTTTTCTTCTTCAACTAAATTTAACCTCTCGACAATAGGGTCGGTTGGAATTTCCGGTTTAACCACCTCCTAGATAAATAAAATCTATGTCACGTTGGTTGGCATAATTGTCATAAACAATAAATGAACCAAATAGTTATAAAAAGATAATATATACCACATCCGAATCATAGACAGGACGAGGGCCGACGGGGGCGGATACCAAAACTGTCGCACTATATAATAACAAGGAATAATAAAAGTAAGAAAATAAGACAAGTATATATCTGAAGTAAGAATTTTTTTCTTTCAGAAAGAAGATAAGAACAAGAGGCTCACCACGGTTGTGCCGGTGACGAGATCGGCGCGGGCGATCGACGGAGGTGAAAACGGTGATGGGACATGACGGACCGCTAAACCTATGCAAATCTCGGGGAAAATGGAGCTTGGAGGTCGAGCTTCGATAGGAGAAAACTAAACTAGTGTGGCTCGGGCATTTCATCGAACACCTCATGTGCATAGGAGGTGAGCTAGAGCACCCAAATGCCCTCCCCTCGCCGGCTAGAAAAAACAGAGCACTGCGGAGTGCTCTGCCGCGGCGAGGGGGTACATATAGGCAACTCATTTGTCCCGGTTCGTGGCACGAACCCGGACCAATGTATGTGGGCCAGGAGCAAGGGCCATTGGTCCTGATTCGTGCTTGGAACCGGGACAAATGGGTCCAGAAGAACCAGGAGAAATGCCCACGAGGCCCCGGCCGGCCCCCGGGGCTCACGAACTAGGACATATGCCCCCATGGGTCCCGGTTCGTTACTGAACCGGGACTAATGGGCTGGCCGGGCCCGAACCAAAGCCATGTTTTCTACTAGTGTATAGAAGTAGAGGTGTAGATGTAACGCAAAATAAAACTTATAGTAGTTTCTCGGTTTTATATGATAGAGGGGACGGAAGGTCATGGAGTAATACTCGAATGACCTCGCCACCCACGCCGACGGTGGCCTCAGTGCTGACACAACCACAACATATTTGAATGTCATCAATCCTAAGTTGTGTGTCTATTTCTTCAAATAAGCTGAGAAATCTACTTTCTTTTCTCCTTGCAAGGTTTTGTCGAGGTGTGGATGCGAGGTTATAGATGATTTCTTTTGTGCCTAATGTGGTTTTTCTAAGGTTTTCATTTCTACTTGGGATATACACTCGTACAGAACAAAGACAGATCGTCCGCTTTTAATAAATATTGCACGCTAAATTGCATTTTGAAAATGTTTAACAAGTAAAACAACATCATATTCGAACTATGTAAAAGTGAAAATAACACACTCGCCATTGTGCTAGGAGGCTCTCCCCGATTCTCTTAGTTTTGAACTAAGTCAACCTGAATTTACCGTGGTCAAGTTTATAAAATATGAATATTCACACTGCAAATATGTATTTAGGTCCGCATATAATATATTTTATATTGTATTTATTCGGTATTATATAGGTTGATAGTTTCTAATATATTTGGCCAAACATTTTGAAGTTTGTATACACTAAAACAAAGATAACATTTCTAATTGTTTTTTGGCTCACGGACTGAGCTAGTTGCTCCTAATTAATTAACCAATAGGCCACTGTAAGGCTTGAACATTTCGATGAGAAACTGACCAACAACCCCAACGGATCGACCGTTGAAACTTTATTACCACACAAACACACGCACATGCAGTACATGCATGGACAGACAGGGCTTGCTGGCTTCAGCGCTTGCGGTGCCAGGTTTCCTGACGGACCGTGCCGTGGCCGCACGCAGGCGGCGTTGCCAGGGCCGCAGCCGGCCTAGCATCCCGTGCCGGAAAAGGTGCAGCGGCATCTGGCCTCGCAGGACGGCAGGGGCGTGCACACAGTGATGCAGACCTGTCCTTCCGGGCAGGGCACACACTCGCAGCCCTCGATGCATGCCGCGAGCGCATCCATCTGCTGTCCCGATGCCGCTGGGGCCAGTGCGGCAGCGCAGAGGGCGGCCAGGAGCATGACGGCGGCGAACTTGAGAACGGGAGCAGCCATGAGATGAAAGAAGACGAGAGAAGAGGAAATGTTATGCTTTTGGATGATCAGACGTTAGACGCAGACGCTATTTATAGGTTAGTAATAGTAGCTGATTTAAGCATCATGTAGTTGGACTTTTGCACTATTCTCTTGAGAAGATGCCTCACGATGTGTAGTTGACGTGGAGAGGATCTTTTGGATGAGATCGTATTATCTCGTGCTCCAGCCCTCATGTTTTGACATTTAGCTACAGCACACGTTTGGTTGACTTTCTCTTCTTTTTCGTTGAACCCAGGCCGTACTGCATGCGTTCATACATGTATGTTGTAGCGGCCTTTTTCATTGATTCCAGGCCGCACTGCGTGCGTTCATACATGTATATTGTACCGGCAAACGCGATGTACAACTCTGAAGCAATCCGGATAATAGTGGTGGTCAAATCTGCTTGAGAGTGGAAACAATAGAATGGCCTGGTTTATATGAGAATTTAGGTCCAACAGCACGAGATGGCACGATTAATTAAGTGACAATTAAGAAAACAGAAAAGAAACAAAAAATGCCGGCACCGGCTAAGCCTCCATTACCAACATGCCCACAATCCGTAGACGATGAGCAAGCTCTTCAAATACGCCTACAGGAAGGAAAACTACACTGGCATTGACACTCATTCAACACATAAATTTTGCCTAGAGGTGCCCACAAACACCTCGCCAAACCTCGGGGAAGAGGCTAGCCACATCATCAGCCCCCCTCGTCCCAAGGCAACTAGTGAACTAACCAATTGTAGGCTAGCAGTAGTGGCATCTCTCCAATCAGATAGTGTGGTGTGGTGAACAAACTATAGTTGGGTAGCGATTAAATTGCAATATTTATATTAATGACTATGATCATTCATGGCAAATATTGTATAGGCATTACGTCTATGATACTCCCTCCATTCCCTTATACAAGGCCACAAACTCAGAATACAGGTACCAAGGTAAAAATTTAATGTCTGCTTTGCAAGCTGACTTTTCTTCACCTTAACCGGGATCATTAATATGTCCACATGCATGCAAGGAAGAAATGAGAAGGAAATAACACAGTGTCATTATGACTACATACATGCAAGTATTAAATAAGTTGCTACTACGAGGAAACATCATTAATTTTTACCTCGATTAATGTTAGTGGACTTGTATAGATGCAAAACGTATTTTCCATAGTGGCCATGTACAACTAATACTCCACCCGAAGACCGCTATTGATCATGCATTTTGAATTATTATGTTCAAAAAAAATAGAGCATAGCAATAAGCATGATGACCTGACGTAGATAATAAAACTACCATCCAAGTGTTATAGAGAAACCATCATTTTATCCTTAATGGCACAATATGTGCTCAATCCCTTATTGCCACCGGGATCGAATACACTGCAAAATTGAACCCACTACTATACACAACTACCTCTGAAGAACAACCTATCAATCTTGGCTAGACACAACAAATACACATAGCTACTTATTTATAAAGGAAAAAACTTCATAAGATTCAATATAATTTAAGAAACAATCTGATCATAAAGTGACAATTCATCATATCCCAACAAATACAAACTCTGATTACATCATATTGATCCCGATCATGCGAGGTCGCTCACGAAAACTTGTATTGAGTCACAAGGGAGAGAGAGTATGTCATCTAGCTACTGCTATGGACTCGAACATCCAAAGGAAACTACTCACACCTTACCATGGAGGTTGCAAGGTTGCTGAAAATGGCTCCAGTGTTGGATTCCCCCAATGGCAGGGTGCCGGAACAGGCCTCCAGATTGGATTTCCCCGGTACAAGAACTTGCGGCGGCGTAAAAAATCCAGAAAAATATGATACCAAGGGTTTCTTGAATTTTTGTATTTATAGACGAAAGAAATATGTCACGCGGTGCACGGGGGGGCACATGGCCATGCCACACTGGTGGCCCCTTGGTCGCACCCTTAGGCTGCGTGGGGCCTATATATGGGTGACCCCCTGCAACTCCCGACACTTTCTAGAATCCTCGTGTCTTGGGAAAAAATCATATTAGATCCCCATGATTTTTTATTCCTGTATGTATGGATTTTCTGAAAAGTTTAAAACATGCAGGAAAACAACATCCGGCTATGTGCACTAAATTAATAGGTTAGTCTAGAAAAATAATAAAACATGATATAAAAAGTATTTAAAAGTGATATCGTAATACCGTCGAACAACCAAAAAATTAGATACATTCAAGACGTATCACATCACCATTAGTGCCCCGAAGCAGTCACCATGACATCACGGAAGCCGTCGGGGCCACTACTGCTTAGATTTCTACCCGCAGCTACGAGGTCTACCAACGCCTGGGCACGTAATCACACTTCGTGAGAGTAAATCCTATCACTACTGGCTCCACATTCTCTAACAGGATGTTTTTCGTGACGCCTTTGTGTGCCATGCTCATTGTCGTCCATGCGTTCTTTGGGAGGAGCGGCACGGGGGTGATTTTATGTAAAACACATGTCTAATCCATTCAGTTTAGCGTACGCGTGCGAATATTCATACAATAAAATATATTCACTGATATCATCAATCATTAATTAATTATATAATTTTGCTCCTTAACAATTAGGTAAGTGCTTAAACCGTCACCCATGGAGGATGAATTTCACCTACATTCTTGACTCTTTTGTCGCATGGGCACGTCCCTCAATGGGCCTCTATCAAATTACATTTGGAGACCATCTATCCTAGTCCCTAACAAGCTCATGAACATAATCTAATGTCGAGTAATCATCATTACCTGTGCAGAAGGAAAAGGAAAGAAGATGATGAATAGAGGCTACCATGTGTCAAGTAATCTTCACTATATCATCAATCTTATATATTATCTATCTATACCTACTACTTTAAGACTCCCTGAAAATTCCCATGTTAATCAGTTAATTAGAGCCATTAATCTAGTGGGCTCAAGTTATTATGGTGCAGACCCACTCATATAATCCTGATATTCATCGAGAACTGAAACAAGAGCCAAATAATGTTTCCCTTGAAAATAAAAGGCTAAAAACCTTTCTCAAATATATGCCAAAAGAGATCGGATCCTAATCTCATTACACCGACCCTTCTTCCCTATTCTTTCTCTCTTTCATCCGATTTATTTTGCCAAAAAAGTTTTTCTAAACATAACTTATCATACATCTGAATTAATGGAGTCTCATGCTAGAAAAAGTATGCGATGTAAAATTCAGATGTATGATATGTTTTGTTTAGAAAAACTTTTAGCACATATAAAGAGGGTGTAATACGCATAAATGCTACAGTGTTCATACAAAAATATGTAACGTATAAGCTTAATGCTTCCAGTACACCTATATATTGGTAAATTATAGGCATGCGTTTAATATGCTGATCATGTAAGTTATTTATGTCTACCTCTCATTTAGTCTACACCTATGACAAGATCTGATATAATTTCTTATTCATCAAGTTCGGTATCTTTTGAGTCATATACTATATATCACTAGTAGAAAAAGGGTCAAATGTGAAGCACAATAGTGCCGGTTTGAATTTCAGCCGGCACTAATGTGTACATTAGTGCCGGTTCGTGGCGGCGATGAATAGCACCGGTTCATGGCGAACCTTTAGTACCGGTTCATGCCACGAACCGGTACTAAAGAGGCTGTGTCAGCCTGCGGTCAGGATATGGCCCCACCATCACCATTTAGTGCCGGTTCATACCACGAACCGGTACTAATGAGGTTATGGCAAGCTGTTTTTAGTCCCACCTCGCTCCCCTAACAAGCCTTTTACCACCTTAAATATGTTATTTCTCAAACTATCACAAGCACTTGGTCTTCATTGAACTCTATGTGTAGAATTTGTGGCCGCAATATGAGTCTTCATCGGTTTATAAATCGTTGATGACTCATATTGACAATTCAGATTGTACACACAAAGATCATTGATGATCAAAGTATTTTTGATGTTATAAGATCATATTGACAATTTAGACTATAAAGAAATATAAGATCATGATCTAAATGCTCTTATATTTTTTGCGTTCTGTATGCACCAACTGCTAGGGGGGAGGAGCTGTTTAGTACCGGTTCGTGGCGAACCTTTAGCACCGATTCGTGCCACGAACTGGTACTAATGAGGTTGTGTCAGGTAAGGCTGGGGCCGCACGAGCACCTTTAGTACCGGTTCATGGATGAACCAGTACTACAGTTTCTTAGTAAGCTGTTTTTTAGTCCCACCTCGCGAAGAGAGAGGGACTAGGAGCGGTTTATAAGCCCTGAGTGCAGAGACGATGAAGAAGAGGCTTAATGCTCACGTTGCTTAGCTTCAAGCCTTCAGGAATATGGTAGACTGCACGGAGCTATGCGCTGTGCAGTTTACACTATTCCGAAAGGCTTGAAGCGAATTAACGAGCATTGCACCTCTTTTTTATTTTTAATAACTTATTACAACTCCGAACTTCTTCTGTTATGGCAAAAACTAATTGCACGTCGGCATTTCTTTTTTTAAACTTTGGTTATAACTCCAGACTTTGACCATCAAGTTTTGCAGAAAAGAAAAAATAGCAGGAAAAAAACTATAGTTGAAAAGAAAAAAACTATATAAAATGACCGTGAAATTGAAAATCACTACAAAATGAACTCTGAAAATGTTGAATTTTGGCAAACTAGATGAAAAACTACTCAGAAATAAATAGAAGAAAATAAATATAACAGAAAAGAAACAACTATACAAAAAACTACGCAGAAATAAATAGAAGAAAATAAAGCAGAAAAGAAAAAAACTATAAAAAAAACTGGGGCGCTGCCCTATGGGCCTGCTAGGCCAGGTTGAAGAACTCACAAGCCTGCTATATAGCACTTACGGAGTTCAAAGAGGTAGCCGCGGCTGGGTTTATAAACCAGTGCGGCTGCCCTTCGCCCGGCGAGGTGGGACTAAACTTTGGGGTGGCAGCGCGAGGCCTTTAGTACCGGTTGGTGGCTCCAACCGGTACTACAGATCACCCTTTAGTACCGGTTGGAGCCACCAACCGGTACTAAAGGCCAAAAGTTGGCCTTTAGTACCGGTCGGTGGCTCCAACCGGTACTAAAGGCCCATCCTATATATATAGCACTTACGAAAATTTCAGTTACATCTCCCCACTTTCGTCTCCAACCTCTCGACATCGCCGCGCGCCGCTCGATCCTGTCGTCGCCGCCCGTCGCCCGTCGTCCGTCGTCGTCGTCGCTGTCCCCGCCGCCGCCCTTCGTCGTCGTCGTCTCGCGCCGCCGCCCCGAACGCAGGCGCCGTCCTTCGTCGTCGCCGCGGTCCCGTACGTCGTCTCTCGCACCCGCGCGTCGGCGCCCCCGCCCCGTACGCCGCCGCCCTCGCCCCGTACGCCGGTGCCCCCGCTCGTACGTACGGGGTGGCGGCGTACGGGGCGGCGTACACACACATACACACATATACACACACTACACACATACACACACACACACACACATTTTTTACTTATTTTCTGTTTTCTGTTTTCTGTTTTTTAGAAAATTTAATTAGATATTAATTAGCTAGGTATGTGAGATTTGAACTAGTTGAATAATTTATATAACTAGTTTATTTTTAGTAAGAAAATTGTCGAACTAGTTTATTTAGGTATATGAGATTTGAACTAGTTGAATAATTAATATAACTAGTTTATTTTTAGTAAGAAAATTGTCGTATCTGAGATTTGATTATCTAATTAAAATATTATAGTTAGATATATATTTGAACTAGTTTATTTTTAGTAAATGCTTAGTTGAACTAGTTGAATTAATATATAGAACTAGTTTATTTTTAGTAAATGCTTAGTTGAACTAGTTGAATTAATATATAGAACTAGTTTATTTTTAGTAAATGCTTAGTTGAACTAATTGAATTAATATAACTAGTTTATTTTTAGTAAATGCTTAGTTGAACTAACTGAATTAATATAACTAGTTTTTTTTAGTAATTGCTTAGTTGAATTAATAGAAGTAGTTGAATTAATTGAATTAGTAAGTGTTTAATGTTTTGCCCAATATGAACATTGGAAATGTCGTCTGACGACGGAAAAAAATTCGGTATGTGCACATACTGTGAAGACGAGCGCGGCCAGTGCGACAGAAATTTCCTTGTTGATGGTAGGCGATTCAGCATCAAGCTGGATGAGACTTTCGAATTCGATACAGTAAGTCACAACGACAAGTCTTTTTTCGTAATTAAGCATGACTTATATATGCTTCATTTGCCTGACTTATAATTTTTAATTTTCACTATTCTACTAGCGCATCCCATGCCATGCAAGAATTTTTGTCTATGATAAGATAGGTTTCAAAGATATGGAACCTATGGAGGTAAAGAGAGCTTACCAGAAAACTGAGCATGATGGTTATACTTTCAACGTCAAAGTATACAATGCACACACGTACACCTATTTTGAATGCAAAACTTGGCAAGCACTATGCAAGGCTTATGCATTTGAGCCTGGTATGGTTACCACCTTTGATATTCGTCCGGAAGATGATATTGAAGGTAATAGAGACATATGGGTCGATGTGCAGACGCCTCCAGTTCTACCATTATGTGAGTTCTTCTCAAATATATTTTTGTCTTTGATATTGCTTATTTCAAAAATAACTGACAACTAATTTCTATTCACAGCTTATCTCCATTCAACCAAACATGTCCGGCGCTTGGTAGACAGGACCTTCTACTGTCCCGGAGCTGAACTAAACTGCGAGGAGATAAGTCATTATGTTTCATGGCTTGAGGATCTTCATACTGTCAAGACAAATTTTTTTCCTGCACTTGGAAATGTTAGTACTCAAAACGTGCGACCAATAGTGATGGTATTGAACTACGGTCACATCTATTTAGGAATGATGGTAAGATATTTACTATTTGTCCTCAGTGCATATTTTGCATACATATTTTTTTAAAACTTTCATTGCTGAGTATATTAATTAAGTATACGATGTTCTTCAACAGGGACTCCCGATGACAATTGTGCCTCAGGGGATCAAGACTAAAGGTTAGATGTCAATTGTTAGCTTAAGGCCAAGATATCCTGCATTGCACATGAATGCATTCAAGATTTCTAGAAGCGATGAATGCTTAATAGTGAAAGATTGGAGGAAAATTGTTAATGATCGCAGAGAAGTACTAGGGGGCAGCAATGAGAAGCGCAGCCCACGATTAGGAGACAGGTTCATCGGCATGCTCCAGTATGATCAATCAGGAGAGCTATACATGTTCTATGCTATTTTACCAGAGAGATAGTAGCTAGCAGGAGTGATTTAGCTAGTTCTTCATGCTGCTCTTAATTAGTACTTGGCCTTTCATGTCCGTGTTCTTCGTTCTGAACTTAAGTGATTTGCTTTTGTGGTGTTATATATGAACGCTTATAATATCATGACAATCATGTTGAACTCGATGATTG
>LT934117.1:691854488-691879788 GCA_900231445.1 Triticum turgidum subsp. durum | reverse complement strand
CCTGAGCGCACATTAGCTTATCATGCGCGCTGACCCATCACGCACGAGCAAGTGCTCTGGTTAGAACAACCGAACTGAGTCCCTCTCGAACACGCGCTGATAGCCAGACCACGTACATTAGCAATCGAACGTAATCTGGCAGCCCTCGATAGTAATCGAGCAATGTGGGTTACGAGCCCAACACGCATGCTAGTTTTTATAGTAAAAAGCTCCGTGTATCGTAATGTCAGTACAGAAGACAACCTACAGGACGCCACCCACCCGTGCATGGTGTCCTCTAATTCAATGGTAGTTTTAAGTCAATGGATAGTAATGGGTGTGGGTGTTATTACTACCTGTACATTTACCAACTATAGAAGGATCCGAGGGTAATACTAATGAGTATGGGTGTCGTTACGACTTGCATGTTTACCCATTAGAATGATTATTATTTTATGATAAGAAAGGGATGGCGATCAAATGAGTGGTGCACGGCTCCCATTAATTGGTTTAGTTCCCTTACCATATATCTAAATATCTATTTACGATGCTTACTTTTTTATGGATCTATTACGATGCTTAATTAGTGAGTTGTAGTGTGCGGTGCATGCATTCCAGTAACGTTGTTACCATATATTTGAATACCTGATCGTACTGTGCGGTGCATGCAATCCGATAATACGTTACCATGTTGGCCGGTATGGTTACTCTCGTTACCAGGAAGTGCTGCGGGACGGACATGACGCGCATGGCTTCGGTAATAGAAATTAGTTGCATTACTATTTTCCACACTGTCGTTTACTATCATTTGCACAGAGCCGGGGGAGGTTGGTCCAGCGGCGCGCACAGCAGGGCAATTAGCGACCGGCGCATACGATTAGGCATTCTGCGCTCTCGCTTAGTTTAGCGCCACCGTATATATACATATATATTCCTCTCTCTTGATTATCAATACAATGGTCTTTTGAAGATCCATATAATGTAAGTCTTTTTGCGGTGTGTTTGTTGGGATCCGACGAACTTAGAGTTTATGATCAGATCTATGTTTTTATCCATCAAAGTTACTTGAGTCTTCTTTGATCTCTTATATGCATGATTGATTATAGCCCCGTATTTCTTCTCCGATATTTGAGTTTTGTTTGGCCAACTTGATCTATTTATCTTGCAATGGTTAGAGGTGCTTTGTGATGGGTTCGATCATACGGTGCTTGATCCCAGTGACAGAAAGGGAAACGACATGTATGTATCGTTGCTATTAAGGATAACAAGATGGGGTCTATTTCTACATAAATAGATCTTGTCTACATCATGTCATCATTCTTATTGCATTATTTTGTTTTTCCATGAACTTAATACACTAGATGCATGCTGGATAGCCGTCGATGTGTGGAGTAATAAAAGTAGATGCAGGCGGGAGTCCGTCTACTAATCTTGGACGTGATGCCTATATAATTATCATCTCCTGGATATCATAATGATTATTTGAAGTTCTACCAATTTCCCAACAGTAATTGTTTTCCCACCGTTTGCTATTTTTCTCGAGAGAAGCCACTAGTGAAACCTACGACCCGCGGGTCTCTTTTCATCATATTTGCCCTTGCGATCTATTTTCCTTTGCTTTATTTTTAGATCTATTAAACCAAAAATACAAAAATACCTTCCTGTAATTTATTTATTTCGCGATCTATTTATCTTATCTATCACAACTTTATCACGTCTTCTCGCCAATTCGAGGCACTTTTACCCGAAAGGGATTGACAACCCCTTTAACACGTTGGGTTGCGAGTATTTGTTATTTGTGTGCAAGGGCTGTTTACGTGGTGTTAGGAGGTTCTCCTACTGGTTCGATAACCTTTGTCTCATCACTGATGGAAATATCTACCATCGCTACAGTGCATCATCCCTTCCTCTTTGGGGAAATACCGACGTAGTTCTAGCAGACATCAAAAGGAATTTCTGGCGCCGTTGCTGGGGAGGATCTTCAACATCAACTAGGTTCCTAATCACAAATCTCATCTCCTCGCAATTTACATTATTTGCCATTTGCCTCTCGTTTCCCTCTCCCCAACTTCCCCAAAAATTACCGTTTTATTCGCCCTCTTTTTCGTTTGTTGTTTTCCTCGTCAGATCTATTCGTGTTCTTGTTTCTCTTGTCTCAATGGCTAGTTTGAGTGCTCCTCCTTTGTTACCAGATTTTGAAGTTCTATACTTCAAACAAAGACAAGGAGAAAATTTGAAAGAGCCAAAAATTATGCTATGCTTGCTCCTATGCTTCACTTAAATTTTTAGAGCCTTGGAATTGCTCTAGTGCTTCACTTAAATTTTGAAGAAATGCTCTCATGCTTCACCTAGATTTATTTGGGAGTTAGTAAAAAAATTAAGAAATTCTCTCTTGCTACACTTAGATTATTTCGAGAGAAAGAAATTTTATGATCATGTTCTTCACTTATATTTGTTTGAGCTTATCAAAAGCAACATATGAAAATAGTCCCAAAGTGATAGATATACAAGGAGGATATAATAAAAACTTTCATGAAGATCATTGGACAAAATAAACTTGATTCTTAGTAATGGTTTCGAGCTATGATGATATAATATGTGAGTCATGTTGATGGGTAATTGTGCTTTAGTAAGAATATTAATGTTAAGGTTTGTAATTCCCTATGCAAGCACAAAAGTCAATAGTTATGCAATGAAATTTATACCCTACTTGTGGTGCATTATTCGGTGTTACTTATGCTTAATGCTTGGGTACGAGATTTTTTGTTTCTTGATTGACTGCTTCTCAATCTTTTTGCTAGCCTTCATTTTGCACCAAGTATATATGATCACTACTTGTGAATCCAAAACCTTTTAAACTAGTTGTGCCATATGAGTTCACTATATCTACTAATATGCAGTATTTTCATGCCGTTCTAAGAAAATTTGCATGTGCCATCTCTAATTTTCAAAATAAATTTCTCTTTTGTGTGCTCGTACCGCTCGCGAGATGGTGAGGGGTGGCCAATATTTTCCATGCTAGATGTGTTATTCTCACGATGAGTGTTTATTCACTTGTCATTGCACGAGAGTATGGCAAAGGTATTAGGGATGCCAGTCCCGAAATGAAAAATGAATTTACTTTATGTTGTCAAATAATAAATTCCTTGGAAAGTGTTGGTATGGAGGGCACCCGTGGATATGGTTAGCCATGGAAAGTGAAAGTAATGGTGGAAAAAGGAATAAACTTTATTTTCTGTTTGGGAACCGCCTATGATGTATCTAGCATGAAAAGTGTTGGGAGCTCTAAGTCCTTTTCGTTGGTGGGAAAAGTATGCCTCCCAAAATGTTTTTATCTCTCAATTTTCGCTTTGAGCTCTGGCACCTCTACAAATCCCTACTTCCCTCCGCGAAGGACCTTTTTTTTACTTTATGCAATTTTTAATTTGAATTTGAGTCTCCATCTTCTCTTATAAAGCACCAACTAACACTACTAGGGAAAACCTTATACATAGCATCTTAGCAGTAGCGCCGGACAAAATCGTGCGCTACTGCTACTTAGTAGTAGCGCGTGTAAATAAACCACACTACTGCTATCATTTTAGCAGTAGTGCGTACTAGCAAAACGCGTTGCTGCTATGTTTGAACTGGGCGCACATGGCTAGCCCAACTTAGCAGTAGCGCGTATCCTCACCCAGCGCTACTGCTATTCTCCTTAGTTGTAGCGCTTTTCTCGAACCCGTTCTACTACTAACCCTACCTTATCCTCCCCACGCGTCCGACCCTCTCTCACTCACTCTCCCTCTCAGTCACTCTCGCCCACGCCGATACCTGTCGTCCGCCGCCACCGCCGCAGTCGTTCGCCCGCCACCGAGGTACTCCCTCCTTCCCTCCTCCTCCAACCACGCCCTCCTCCCTCGTCCTCCCACCACGCCCACCTCCCTCCGCCTCTGGCTGCCCCCTCCTCCCACCTCCTCCGGCCACCCCTCCTCCCTTCTCCCTCCTCTGCTGGCAGCCCTCCTCCAAACGCCCCTCCCTCCTCCTCCTCCGCCCGCCTGATGTCTACTACACAACCTTCTTCTTGTAGACGTTGTTGGGCCTGCAAGTGCACAAGTTTGTAGGACAGTAGCAAATTTCCCTCAAGTGGATGACCTAAGGTTTATCAATCCGTAGGAGGCATAGGATGAAGACGGTCTCTCTCAAACAACCCTGCAACCAAATAACAAAAAGTCTCTTGTGTCCCCAACACACCCAATACAATGGTAAATTGTATAGGTGCACTAGTTCGGCGAAGAGATGAAGATACAAGTGCAAAATAGATAGTAGATATGGTTTTTTGTAATCTGAAATAATAAAAACAGAAAGGTAACAAGCGGTAAAAGTGAGCGTAAACGGTATTGCAATGATAGGAAACAAGGCCTAGGGTTCATACTTTCACTAGTGTAAGTTCTCTCAACAATAATAACATAGATAGAACATATGACAAGCCCTCAACATGCGACAAAGAGTTACTCCAAAGCCACTAATAGCATAGAACAAACGTAGAGATTATGGTCGGGTACGAAACCACCACGAAGCTATTCTTTCATATCGATCTATAAAAGAGTTCATACTAGAATAACACCTTAAGACACAAATCAACCAAAACCCTAATGTCACCTAGATACTCCATTGTCACCTCAAGTATCCATGGGCATGATTATACGATATGCATCACACAATCTCATATTCATCCAACCAACATAAAAGCACTTCAAAGAGTGCCCCAAAGCTACTACCGAAGAGTCAAGAACATGTGCCAACCCCTATGCATAGGTTCCCAAGTGTCACGAAACCCGCAAGTTGATCACCAAAACATACATCAAGGGGATCAATAGAATAACCCATTGTCACCACGGTGATTCCACGCAAGACATACATCAAGTGTTCATAAAAGACTCAATCCGATAAGATAACTTCAAAAGGGGAAACTCAATTCATCACAAGAGAGTAGAGGGGGAGAAACATCATAAGATCCAACTACAATAGCAAAGCTCGGGATACATCAAGATTGTGCCATAGAGGAACACGAGAGAGAACACGAGAGAGAGAGAGAGAGAGAGAGATCAAACACATAGCTACTGGTACATACCCTCAGCCCCGAGGGTGAACTACTCCCTCTTCGTCATGGATAGCGCCGAGATGATGAAGATGGCCTCTGGTGATGGGATCCCCCTCCGGCAGGGTGCCGGAACAGGGTCCCGATTGGTTTTTGGTGGCTACAGAGGCTTGCGGCAGCGGAACTCCCGATCTATTTTATGTTCTAGAAGTTTTAGGGTACGTAGGTATATATGGGTGCAAGGGGTACGTCGGTGGACCTCCGGGTTGCTCACGAGGTAGGGGGCGCGCCCACGGGGGCGCCCTCCACCCTCGTGGGCAGCCCGGGACTCCCCTGGCGTGCACTCCAAGCCCATCAGGTTGGTTTCCTTCCAAAATTAACTTCTTCAGTTGATTTCGTTCCGTTTTGACTCCGTCTGATATTCCTTTTCCTCGAAACACTAAAATAGGCATAAAACAGCAAATCTGGGCTGGGCCTCCAGTTAATAGGTTAGTCCCAAAAATAATATAAAAGTGGATAATAAAGCCCAATATTGCCTAAAACAGTAGATAAAGTAGCATGGAGCAATCAAAAATTATAGATACATTGGAGACGTATCACCGCCCCCTCTCCCTCCTCCTCCGGGCGCCCCCTCCCCCTCCTCTCTCATCCCTGCCTCCCTTGTCTCTGTTCTTGCAAATTGTAGGTAATTTAAATGTAGATTTTAGAATGTAGAAATTGTAGCATGTAGGTTTTTTAATAGAATAATTTTTTGACTATTTTAGTTGTTTTGAATAAAATACAAGTAAGAAAATTTAGGGTAGAACTAGGGTAGTAGAATTTTTAGCAAGTGTTTAATAGAAATAGTTTATTTAGTAAGTGATTAATATAACTAGTTTATTTATATTAAGTGCTTAATAGAACTAATTTATTTAGTAAGTGCTTAATAGAACTAGTTTATTTATAGTAATTGCTTAATAGATCTAGTTTATTTAGTTAGTAGCTGATAAAAGTAGTTTATTTAGTAAGTAGTTAATAAAACTAGTTTATTTAGTGTTAGGATTGTATATAAGATATTTTGAAATGTTTTTGTTCATATTGTCAACCATCGATAAGTGGCCTATGTTTTGCCGGAGTGTTGATTAATTTCTGTTCTGGCAAATTTCAGGCGGTCGATATGTCCTTTTTTAGCAAAGGTCATGCCGGATTTTTTGGGTTTTTCCGTTGAGTTATAATCTTTGAATTTTGAACACAAGAGATGTCCGATGACGATGGGATCCCGGAGTGCGGGTACTGCTACGATGACCCGGGTTTGTGCGACAGGTTTCCTCACCTGCAAAATGATAGGTTTTTCATCGTGAAGCTGGAAGAGACCTTTGATATTTTTACGGTACGCAACGACAAGCATTTCATTGTAATTAATATCATCACTTGTGCTTCTTTTGTTCACTGTGTAATTTATGGATTTTCTTCAATTCGATTGGTACATCCTATGCCATTCTAGACCATATGTATTGGAGAAGCTTGGTTTTGGTTTAGATGACTTTGAGAATGTGGAGATGAGGAGGGCTCACTTAAGAACTAAACATGGTTATGAGTTTCTGGTTAAGTTGTACAATGCGGTCGATCGCTCTTGTTGGGGAACGTAGTAATAATTCAAAAATTTCCTACGTGTCACCAAGATCAATCTAGGAGATGCTAGCAAACGAGAGAGAGAGAGAGGGAGTGCATCTTCATACCCTTGAAGATTGCTAAGCGGAAGCGTTACAAGAAAGCGGTTGATGGAGTCATACTCGCGGCGATTCAAATCGCAGAAGATCCGATCTAGCACCGAACGGACGGCGCCTCCGCGTTCAACACACATACATCCTGAGGACGTCTCATCCTTCTTGATCCAGCAAGGGGAGATGAGAAGTTGAGGGAGAGCTCGGGCAGCACGAGGGCGTGGTGGTGGAGCTTGTGCTTTTTCTGCAGGGCTTCGCCAAGTACTACGGAGGAGGAGGAGGTGTTGGAGGAGGGAGGGGCTGCGCCAGGGAAGGTTCCTCGCTGCCCTCCCACCCTCCCCTAGGGTTTCCAAGTGGGCTGGTTTCCTCCCATATTCAGCCCATTAAGTCCCCTGGGGCAGGTGGCCGCACCCAGTGGACCTCCGGACACCTTTCAAAGGTCCCAGTACAATACTGATGACCCCCGAAATAGTTCTGACGACTGAAACTAGACTTCCCATATATAAATCCTCACCTCTGGAGCATTCTGGAACTCCTCGTGACGTCCGGAATCTCATCCGGGACTCCGAACAACATTCGGTAACCACATACAATTTCCCATAACAACTCTAGTGTCACCGAACCTTAAGTGTGTAGACCCTACGGGTTCGGGAACCATGCAGACATGACCGAGACGTTCTCCGGCCAATAACCAACAGCGGGATATGGATACCCATGTTGGCTCCCACATGTTCCACGATGATTTCATCGGATGAACCATGATGTTGTGGATTCAATCAATCACGTACACAATCCCCTTTGTCCATCGGTATGTTACTTGCCTGAGATTCGATCATCGGTATCCCCATACCTCGTTCAATCTTGTTACCGGAAAGTCTCTTTACTCGTTCCGTGACGCATGATCCCCTGACTAACTCCTTAGTCACATTGAGGTCATTATGATGATGCATTACCAAGTGGGCCCAGAGATACCTCTCCGTCGTACAGAGTGACAAATCCCAGTCTCGATTCATGCCAACCCAACAGACACTTTCGGAGATACCTGTAGTGCACCTTTATAGCCACCCAGTTATGTTATGACGTTTGGTACATCCAAAGCATTCGTACAGTATCCGGGAGTTGCACAATCTCATGGTCTAAGGAAATGATACTTGCCATTAGAAAAGCTCTTAGCAAACGAACTACACAATCTTGTGCTATGCTTAGGATTGTGTCTTGTCCATCACATCATTCTCCTAATGATGTGATCCCATTATCAATGACATCGAATGTCCATGGTCAGGAAACAATAACCATCTATTGATCAATGAGCTAGTCAACTAGAGGCTCACTAGGGACATGTTGTGGTCTATCTATTCACACATGTATTACAGTTTCCGGTTAATACAATTATAGCATGAACAATAGACGGTTATCATGAACAAGGAAATATAATAATAACCATTTTATTATTGCCTCAGGGCATATCTCCAACAGTCTCCCACTTGCACTAGAGTCAATAATCTAGTTCACATCACTATGTGATTGTAATGAATCCAACACCCATGGGGTTTGATCATATCTCGCTTGTGAGAGAGGTTATTAGTCAATAGGTCTGAACCTTTCAGATCCGTGTGTGCTTTACAAACCTCTATGTCATCTTGTAGATACAACTACCACTCACTATTTGGAGCTATTCCAAATAACTGTTCTACTATATGAATCCGGTTTACTACTCATAGTCATCCAGATTAGTGTCAAAGTTCGACCGTTGTCCTATGATCCATTCTTGGATCACTCTTGTACCCCTTGACTGACTCCATGATCGAGAAAATTCCTTAGTCCACTAGTTACTAAGGATAAATTTGACCATTGTCCTGTGATCCATTCTTGGATCACTCTTGTACCCCTTAACTGACTCACGGCAAGGCACACTTCAGGTGCGGTACACAACATAGCATACTATAGAGCATAGGGGACGACCTTCGTCATTTCTCTCTCCTATGCCGTGGTCAGGTCTTGAGTCTTACTCAATACTCACACCTTATAACACAGCCAAGAACTCCTTCTTTGCCGAACTATTTTGAACTCCTTCAAAATCTTGTCATGGTACGTATTCATTTGAAAGTACTATCAAGCGATTTTGATCTATCCTTATAGATCTTGATGCTCAATGTTCAATTAGCTTAATCCAGGTTTTCCATTGAAAAACACCTTTCAAATAAAACTATATGCTTTCTAGAAATTCTACATCATTTTCGATCAACAATATGTCAACAACATATACTCATGAGAAATTCTATAGTGCTCCCACTCACTTCTTTGGAAATACAAGTTTCTCATAAACTTTGTATAAACCAAAAATCTTGGATCATCTCATCAAAGCGTATATTCCAACTCCGAGATACTTACTCCAGTCCTTAGAAGGATTGCTGGAGCTTTGTATACTTGTTAGCATCTTTTAGGATTGACAAAACCTTCTGGTTGTATCACATACAACCTTTCCTCAAGAAAATCATCGAGGAAACAATGTTTTGACATCCTATCTACAAGATTTGATAAATAATGCAGTAACTGCTAATATAATTCCAATAGATTCTTAGCGTCGCTACGAGTGAGAAAAACTCTTCGTAGTCAACTCCTTGAACTTGTTGGAAAACATCTTAGCGACAAGTCGAGCTGTCTTAATGGTGACACTTACCATCATTGTTCGTCTTACTTTTAAAATCTATCTGTACCCACAGCCTTACGACCATTAAGTAGTCCTTTCAAAGTCTGCACTTTGTTTTCATACATGGATCCTCTCTCTGATTTTATGGCCTCGAGCCATTTCTCGGAATCCAGGCCCACCATCTCTTCTCCATAGCTCGTAGCTTCATTGTTGTCTAGCAACATGACCTCCAAGACAGGATTACCATACCACTCTGAAGCAGTACGCGTCCTAGTCGACCTACGAGGTTTGGTAGTGACTTGATCCGAAGTTTCATGATCACTATCATCAGCTTCCACTTCAACTGGTGTAGGCGCCACAGGAACAACTTCCTGTGCCCTGCTACAAACTGGTTGAAGTGATGGTTCAATAACCTCATCAAGTTTCCACCATCCTCTCACTCAATTCTTTCAAGAGAAACTTTTCCTTGAGAAAGGACCCGTTTCTAAAAACAGTCACTTTTGCTTCCGGATCTGAGATAGGAGGTATACCCAACTATTTTGGGTGTCCTATGAAGATGCATTTATCTATTTTTGGTTGAGCTTATCAGGATGAAACTTTTTCACATAAGCGCCGCAGCCTCAAACTTTCAAGAAATGACAGCTTAGGTTTCTCTAAACCATAGTTCATATGGTGTCATATCAATGGAATATGTGGTGCCCTATTTAATGTGAATGCGATTGTCTCTAATGACTAACAAATAAACGATAGTGGTAATTTGATAAGAGACATCATGGTATGCACCATATCCAATAGGGTGCAACTATGATGTTCGGACACACCATCACATTATGGTGTTCCAGGTGGTATTAGTTGTGAAACAATTTCCACAATGTCTTAATTTTGTACCAAACTCGTAACTCAGATATTCATCTCCATGATCATATCATAGAAATTTTATCCTCTTGTCATGACGATCTTCAACTTCACTCTGAAATTACTTGAATCTTTCAATAATTCAGACTTGTGTTTCATCAAGTAAATATACTTAGCATCTACTCAAATCATCTGTGAAGTAAGAACATAACGATATCCACTGCGTGCCTCAGAACTCATTGGACTGCACACATCAAAATGTATTACTTCCAACAAGTTGCTTTCTTGTTCCATCTTACTGAAACCAAGGCTCTTCAGTCATCTTGCCCATGTGGTATGATTTGCATGTCTCAAGTGATTCAAAATCAAGTGAGTCCAAACGATCCATCTGCATGGAGTTTCTTCATGCGTACATACCAATAGACATGGTTCACATGTCTCAAACTTTTCAAAAACGAGTGAGTCCAAAGATCCATCCATGCTATAAAGAAAAGAAACTGTGGTGAACATGTTAGGCAGCATTCCACATCCAAAATCTGTTTTTATCATTTACCTACTTGAGGACGAGCAGGAATTAAGTTTGGGGATGCTAATACGTCTCCAACGTATTTATAATTTTTGATTATTCCATGTTATTATATTATCATTATTAGATGTTTTACAATCATTTTATAGTCATTTTCTATTATTTTTTGGTACTAGCCAATTGACATAGTGCCCAGTGCCAGTTGTTGTTTTCTGCTTGTTTTTTACATCGCGGGAAATCAATATGAAACGGAGTCCAAACGCAGCGAAACTTTTTGTGAATTTTTTTTAACAAGAAGAGATCCAGTGGGCCAGGAACGCACCTGACGGGAG
This sequence comes from Triticum turgidum subsp. durum, assembly GCA_900231445.1. NCBI lineage: Eukaryota > Viridiplantae > Streptophyta > Magnoliopsida > Poales > Poaceae > Triticum > Triticum turgidum. The sequence goes on along the minus strand of LT934117.1, from coordinate 691,868,666 downwards.
CTCCGAGGGGAGCACAACCCACCAGGGCGTGCCTCGGTGGGTTGTGCCCTCCTCGTTGGCCTCTGGCACTGCCTCTTTGCTCTATAAATACCCCAATATTCTAGAAACCCTAGGGGAGTCGAAGAAAATCAATTCCAGCCGCCACAAGTTCCAGAAACACCAGATCCAATCTAGACACCATCTCGGAGGGGTTCATCATGTCCATTGGTGCCTCTTCGATGATGTGTGAGTAGTCCTTAGTAGACCTACGAGTACGTAGTTAGTAGCTAGATGGCTTCCTCTCTCTCTCTCTCTCTCTCTCTCTCTCTCTCTCTCTCTCTTTATTATCAATACAATGGTCTCTTGGAGATCCATAAGATGTAAGTCTTTTTGCGGTGTGTTTGTTATGATCAGATCTATGTTTTTATCCATGAAAGTTATTTGAGTGTTCTTTGATCTCCTATATGCATGATTGAATATAGCCTCGTATTTCTTCTCTGATATTTGGGTTTTGTTTGGCCAACTTGATCTATTTATCTTGCAATGGGAAGAGGTGCTTTGTGATGGGTTCGATCTTATGGTGCTTGATCCCAGTGACAGAAAGGAAAATGACACATATGTATCATTGATATTAAGGATAACAAAGATGGGGTCTATTTCTACATATATATAGATCTTGTCAACATCATGTCATCCTTCTTATTGCATTACTCTGTTTTCCATGAACTTAATACAATAGATGCATGCTGGATAGTGGTCGATGTGTGGAGAAATAGTAGTAGATGCAGGCAGGAGTCGGTCTACTAATCTTGGACGTGATGCCTATATAATGATCATTGCCTGGATACCGTCGTGATTATTTGAAGTTTTATCAATTGCCCAACAGTAATTGTTTGCCCACCGTTTGTTATTTTTCTCGAGAGAAGCCACTAGTGAAACCTACGACCCCCGGGTCTCTTTTCATCATATTTGCCTTTGCAATCTCTTTTCCTTTGATTTTATTTTCATATCTATTAAACCAAAAATACAAAAATACCTTGCTGAAATTTATTTATTTCGCGGTCTATTTATCCTATCTATCACAACTTTATCACGTCTTCTCGCCAATTCGAGGTATCGTTACCCGAAAGGGATTGACAACCCCTTTAACATGTTGCGTTGCGAGTATTTGTTATTTGTGTGCAGGGGCTGTTTACGTGGTGTTAGGAGGTTCTCCTATTGGTTCAATAACCTTGGTCTCATCACTGAGGGAAATACCTACCGCCGCTATACTACATCATCCCTTCCTCTTTGGGGAAATACCGACGTAGTTCTAGCAGACATCAGGGTGGTGCAGGGGGGCTAGTGGTTACCTGGCGTGGTAGCCTCTTAGGTCGAGGGCTGGGGTTGCGTCCTCGTCATGGATTTGTAGTGGGTTCAGGTGGTGGCGTGGTCCCAAAGTGATGGCACTACTTGGGGCTTCCTATGCGGCCATGAGGCGGCTCTGCTATTGGTGTTGGATAGCAGGGACGTCCATGTTGATGCGGTACTAGTCCGTGGCGGTGGACGACGTTTCGCGATGCACAAGGACAAGGGGTCAACTTATTCGTGTTGGTGCTCATCTTCGCTTTTGCTATCTTTGCCCGTGTCATCGTTTGTGGTGTCGGTCCAAGTGAGGCTCGCTGACGCTACTGTGCTGTTAGTGGGTCAACACCGATGACCTCGGGTTTGGCGGTGTTTGAGCTAGCCTATGCCTAGGCCTATGCCTGAGGGCTTGGGCCAGGGTTGACTTAGTAGTGGCCATTGGGTTGTGGCCCTTAGTCCACTTGGACTGCTTAGGGTCTCTAGGCTGGGCACGCCTACGGTGGAGCCGGCAACCCAAACCCAGTGACGGATGCCGGTCTCAGAATGAAGTGACGGCCTTTGTTCCTACTACAGTGGCTAGCGTGTTGTGATATAGACGATTGGTGGTGACTCGGGCCATGGATGCTAGGGAGCCAACCCCGGTTGGCGGTCCGTATGGGGGCTCTACGGCGGGCACCATGATAGCAATTATGGGTACCCCTCTTGGTTGTCTGGGCAGCAAGTGGTGTAGCAGAGCGCGACTTGGTATGGTTTCAATGTGCTTCAGCTAATGGAGCACTATTTAGAATAGTGGTGCCATAGCATAGGCCATGAAACCAAGGTCCTACCAGGAGTTCAAACATATACAAAGCCGATTCCACATAAAGTATGAATTTTGTGGAGCGTCAAGATGTAAAGTTGTGCAAGATACACACAAATCTTAAGTTTTCAAATCCATTGATGAGGTCTATACCATGAGCAAAGCATGGGCAACACTGAATTTCCATTGGTTTTACACAACTTAAGGAACTAGATTATTGACTATAGTGCAAGTGGGAGACTGTTGGAAATATGTCCTACAGGCAATAATGATGTATTATTATATTCCCATGTTCATTATTAAGTTTATGTTCTATGCTACAATTGTATTGGTTCTTGAATATGAGATTCAGAGAAAAACCAAAATACATGTGTGGATAAACACCAAGTGATCCCTAGTTCAACCTCTAAGACTAGCTCGTGTATTGATCATGATCTTGTTTTCATGATCATGAGCATTGTTAGTGTAACAAGTATGCTATCAATATATAAGAACATCGTTGTCATTGTAACAACGGAGTTGGATAATCCCAACATATGAATTACTGAGAGAGGTAATCGTTGCTATGTTATCGGTATTTCATATAACTAGTTCAAGATTGCATTGTTCCTTAGACCATGAGAATATTATATACCAACATACCGAAGGGTTAATCTCGGGTTTACCACATGTCACTCCAAAAATGGAAGTGAATAAAGGTGAATTACGGGTATAACGGAAATGTATGTCTCGGTATCGATAGTTCAAGACTGGGATTTGGTCCTCTCATGATGGAGAGATACTCTCTGGGCCCCCTCGGTGTTACGTGTCATTATCGTTCGGCTGGACACTTGTGATTATGATCACGGGATACCAGAACACGGACACGAGTAAAGAGAACAACCGTTAATGAGGATAATTGGTATAGTGATCAAGGAGTTGATCACGAGGATACCAATAATCTCACCTTAGTTTTTGTGGACGTATCACAAAGCAAAGGGAATGGTATTCGTAGACAAATGTTTGCTCGGGAACTTTGTGAATATACGGGAGCTAATAAGGTTGTCTAGATACCACTATTAACTATTGTCTAGAGGGGATTCTGGGACATGTCCCCTTATTTCTAGACCTATAGGCTCACACGCTTAATGGGTTCTAGTTCTGATTACCTGAGAAATGAATTAAAAGAGCACGGAAAGAGTTTCACGTGGTTCCGAATGTGTGTCGGCTAGTTCCAGAAGGGTTCTGGTAATTACAGAAAGGTATATCATGACTTTGGGCCCATTGGGCCCACAAGGGGCTCCATAGGGCTTTGGCGAGCCCTAGTGGGCCCCATTGGAAGAAAGTTGTGAAAAAACATCATGAGATGACGATCCCTAGTGGGCCCCATTGAGCCCACAAGGGGCTCCACACGGCTTTGGCGAGCCCTAGGCCAAATTGGCAAGGGATGGAATCATCCCCTTCTTCTACTCTCATTTCGGAGGGGTCCTCTACTTCGACTCTCATTTCAAAGAATAATTCTCGCGACTGGGAGGCAATACCTAGCTGCGGGAATCGACGGGATCGTCGCATCGCACCGTGTCATCACTGCTTCCGCTACTCAGCGTTGTTAGTGAGTTTGATCGTTACCTCCACTTCATAGTGTTCCTGGGTGTGACCGTGTATCATTTTTCTATTGTTGCGTAGCACGTTCCACTAAATTATCATCTACCTACTCAAGGATGAGTAGTAATTAAGTTTAAGGATGCCGATACATCTCAAACGAAACTATATTTGTTTTTGTTTCATGCTATTATAGTTCCACTTTTAAATATTATTCATAATAATTTATGTTATTTTTCTGGACTAACCTATTAATTCAGTGTCAGAACGTGTTTTCTGCATTTTTTGAATTTTAAGAAAATCGATATCTACAAAATTAAAAAATACGAACCGGGGAGTAAGAAATTATCGAAAGCTACTGGGGGCATAGGTGGGCCCCACACAGCCAAGGGCTGACACGCGGCCCAAGGCCCCGCATGCCCCTGTACACCGCCTTTCATCCATTCTTCCTCCTATAAATTCCATAAACGGACAAACCCTCGATACCAGTTTTCTCCGATTTTTCCGCGTCTGTAAGTTCCTGTTCCGAGGAGATCCAATGTGGAGGCCTATTCTAGCACCCTGCCTGAGGGGGGGATCCATTATGGAAGGCTTCTTCATCAATCTTGTTGCCTGCATAACCATGTGCGAGTAGTTCCCTTAGTATCTTAGGGTCAATAGCAGTGGCTAGATGGCATCCTCTTCTCTCTCTCTCTCTCTCTCTCTCTCTCTCTCTCTCTCTCTCTCTCTCTCTCTCTCTTCAATACAAAGTTCTCGTGAGCTGCCTCAGATGATCGAGATCTATGATGTAATCATTTGTGTTTGTTGGGATATGATGAATTGTCATTTGATGACCAGATTGTTCACTGAATTAAATTAAATCTTCTGAAGTTTCTGTGTTGTATAATTTAATAGCAATGTATGCTTTCCGATCTATTTGCCTACTTTAGCCAACTTTGATGGGTAGTTCCTTAGAGGAAGTTGTGTATAGTAGTGGCCTCAATCTTCCGGTGTTTTATCACAGTGACTAAAAGGAACGGTCACGTATTGTATTCTTGCCACTAAGAGTAAAACAAAATCAATCACTTGATCCGCTATCCGTGACAAGGCATTGACAACACAATCAACAGTTCTAATCTATCGACTTTAAGCTCTCACAGAAAACGGTTACCAACCACACCACAAAACATTACATTCACAAACTCAACAGCCCCAACGGATCGACCCGCTGGGATATTATTAATGACACATTAACATGTGACTACACCACATACACGACATAATAGACGTACATAAAACAGGCAGCACACATGCGGCCCTGTTATTATATTTAGACGAGACGTAGCTTAATAAATTCTTGGCTCATGGCCACATGGCTTACGAAGTCCACGCCGAGATGGATCTTCATTTTCTTTTTAAGCTAGCAAGAGGGGCAGTTGAAGATGATGCAGCCGACCAAGCAGCCTGCCAAGAGGGTTTCGCAGTAAGTGGTGCAACCAAGGTCGCTGCTGCTTGCGCACCTCGCCTGGCACTCCTTGACATCGGCCCTGGCGACGCAGCCGCCCGCGCACGTCGTGACGCAGCCTGTAAGGTCTGCCGCCGCCTGCACACCAGAGCTCAGGACGAGAAGGGCAGCAACCAGGATGGCGACCTTGAGAGTGGAGGCCATTTGGTCGATGATGTATATGAGCAAGGAAGTTAAAGGATGGATGGATGAAAGACATGATGAAGTTGCTGCTATTTATAGACGAGGCTATGCTCTTCATGTTGAGAATTGCATGTTTGACTTCAAGAAATTTAATCATAAACTTGATGCTTTCCAATCATGATTTCCTCCATGCCTCTTGCTGTACTATAATCTATTGCTGCTATGTGTGTGCCTACGTATACAACCAAGAGAGGATGGATAAACATGCCACGTACTAGTTGACTTCGAGAGAATTATATAGTCACCTCGTGCTCAACTCCTCGACTTCTTTTTAGTTTGTGCTAGCCACGCTTCAGGTTCATGCTATTGCCTTTTTACTTTTGAGGGAATCGCATACACAGCCACACATCATGTATCAAGTTCACGAGTTATATATTTACCTCATGATATGTTCTTCGTTTCTTTTAGTTAGCATTGCATCAAGCTTAAGGATTGTCCCATTAAGTTCAAAAAACATAGGATTCTTATGTCTTGTTTTCTATGTTTCTTTACTATATAGCTAGTTTTTTTTTTGCGGGGGATACTATATAGCTAGTTAACTGAAGAACGCTATGTTTTTAAGGGTCTACTGATTCCTTGGTGGTTTTTCCTAGTGCAAGCCTGTCTATTTTTATTTATTTTTTGAATGATTGTAGGAGAGCTACCAAATTAGTTTAGCAAAAAACACATTGATTAGCAATGGGAAGATACAAAAGAGAGCCCTCCATAGACTTTCACCGCCCGTCGTACCCTACCATTCTTTAGGCCAGTCATCATCCCCGCCGCCGCACCCATGCAAGTAAGTTGTGACGAGGGTACGATGCAGTCAGGAAATTGTGTGAAGCTGCAGCGAGTGTTCAGATCACTATGGAGGCGGACCGCTGAGAACTGGCGACCTATTGGGATGAGACAGTGATGGCCTGCTACGATGGCCTGCTATGATGAGGACGGCGAAGAGCCTGTGTGATCATGACAAAGAGCTGGTGGGAGGAGCGATGCAAGCTGGCAGCACCGGTAACCAATGTATAGTTTTTGTAACATATAAATTATACTCCGTCCCACCCAAAATTCTTGTCTTAGATTTGTCCAAACACAGATGTATCAAGTCACGTTTTAGTATTAGGTACATCCGTATTTAGACAAATCTAAGACAAGAATTTTGAGACGGAGTGAGTATGCTGTTAGTTATATAGATGGTCAAGGTTTGCCCCAAAATATGGGAAGGCTCAGTAAACACGAATGTACTCCCTCCATTTCTAAATATTTGTCTTTCTAGAGATTTCAACAAGTGACTACATGCGGAGCAAAATGAGTGAATCTACACTCTAAAATATGTCTATATATATCCGTATGTAGTAGTCCATTTGAAATCTCTAAAAAAACAAATATTTTGGAACGGAGGGAGTAGCAAGTAAAGGCTAGCTGAGGCCGGGCATAGATGTTTCTGAGGCCGGGCAAAGATGTTTCCTCAATGGTTGTGCGTTAATGCCCCTTCTTATGGGCTTTCTCTCCTTTAAAAAGTTAGGCTTTGCACTCCAAAACAAGGTTAGGCTTTGTTCATTTGTGTATCGACTATATACCTCTTGTCTCTTGTAATGTTAGCTTACACTAAAAATTTAATGTATCTTATCAGCGACATGTTGTTTCATGAAATAAATTATTTTAAATACAAATGTTAATCGTGTTGCCCATCGGGTAACCGATGGGTGTAGACTTGTACATATTCCGTACTCACGACTAATTAGGTTGCCCATGGGTCAACCCAAGGGCGAAGATGAAGACTCATACCCTACCTATTGGCGACCATACCCATTGGTCGAATTCCCAGGTTGAGGTGTGGTTTCCATGTTGTCCTTTAATTGCATGTTTGACTTTAAGAAGATTAATCGTCAAAAACTTACTTCCTTATCTTCATACCTGACACTTTTTTTGATAACGCTACAAGCGAAAGATGCTAGATAAAATAGAACAAACACTAGTTGACCTGCAGAGAATTATATGGTTACCTCGTGCTCCAGCCCTTCACCTTTTTTTTTGTTTCGCTGTGTCATGCTGCTGACTCGTCCTATTGACTTTTCAGATAGTTGTGCACCTCGTGCTCTATAATCTTTACCATGGGATTCCTGTTGCTGTACTGCAACACAACTATGCATCGTTATGTGTGTACAACCAAGGGGGGTTGAATAAACTTGCCACACACTACTTAACTTGGAGAGTGTTTTCCATATAGTTAGCTTTTTCCGATAGCTCACTGGTCACGCTTCAGTTGTATGCTCGCATACATAGCAATTCTCGTGATTCTCACAGTCCGGTCTTCATTACTTATGCATTGCATCTCATTTAAGGATTGGGCCCCACTCTGTGAAGAACCCTCTATAGTTTCCCTGTAATTCATATCCGAAATTCCTAATCCCGGGTCGTCATGCAAGGGAAGAGGCCGATGCATACTAACTACTACCTCCGTTTCAGTTTACAAGTCCTACGCGTATATCTAGGTTGTCAATTTTATCACCCTAATATAAACTATATAATACAAAAATAATACCTATTGAAAATAGAACATCTGAAGTTTATATTGGTATATTTTTTGTGACATGTGGCTTATATTAGGTTGGTCAAATTGACGACTTAGGGGTACGCGCACGCCCTGTAAACTGAGAGAGAGGTAGTAACCTCCCACCTTCCTTGATTGGACAAACAATTAAGATGTTGTACATTTTGTTTTCTATGTTTCTATCCTATATTTTGGTTTTATACATACTGTGAAATTTGATTAAAGTACATGCATGTAATTGAAATCTATTCTACGAAAGGTTCTTCTTTGCTATTCAACAAAAGCTCTTTTAATGTTATGTTTTTGTTAAAATTCCAAACCTATCACGTTGTGTTGTTTATTTAATCTGAAGTTATTTGTTGCATCATTGCTTGCTTTTTTAACTCACTCAATTGATGAAGTGCCAAGTATATCAAATATTTGAGAATATTCTGATAATTATTTTCACTAGAATGAATTAACTTACAAAAGAAACATGTTCTATTAGTACGGAAAACATATGATTACGTAGAACGCCATATTTCATGCATTTTAATATTTTCACAGATCACAATAATTGATAAAAATTCTAATATTTTAAGACAATACGCGTATAAAATTCCAAGCATATACATTTATAAGCAGACTTACGCAAGTAAGAAATATATTAGGTGAATGTGCATACTTTTGAAATGGGGTAAAATAATAGTTTCAAACTTCCTCATATATATCAAGTTATCCCAGTACATACTCTTTTTGGGTGTCATCTTATAACTCTAGTGTATTTTCCATCCAACTAACCCATTTGAGGAAATACACTCTCCTATGAATCCCCGTGTTTCAAATCCCCACTCATTTGGTCTTCTATGACGTTGCTATTAATTAGACGGTACGTCCTAGTGTAATTGTACAACACATCGCTATATGTTATATACTAGATTATGATGTATGACTACTATGTTTAATTACTGGAGAGGTTAAGCAATAATAAAGGAAGAAGATTGTGAAGAAATACTGCTCCACCTCTATATGCTACTATACTGGTAACAGATATATCTGTGCACACCAGTAATGAGTAACATAGGCTGGATTTATCACATACTCCCTTTGTACCAAAATAAGTGTCGCTGAATTAGTACAAAGTTGTACTAAAATCATCCATACTTATTTTAGGACGGAAGGAGTACTATTCTCCGCAAAATAAAATAAAATTATCACATACTATTGACTTTGAGAGGATAGCATAGCTACCTCATACTTCACTCAATACATGTGTCCCTTTCCTTCTCTTTCTTATAATTACCGAGTACAGCAACTACGTGTGTGCGCACAGCCTATGGAGCTCGAGGATTGGAGTTGGAGAAACAACAAGTAATATAAGCATATAATCTTGTCAGAAGCATATCAACAAATAAGTGTACATAAAGAAACTTTAAGCCAGATTATGGAGCGGAGTAGAAAATGCATTCGAAAGGTCTTTAATTACCCCACCTATAATGAGCTAAGTGCATGTAGAAAATGAGAACACCATATGTTTGAATGCTATTAGTCTTGATTCCCGTGTGATGAGAGAGAAGCATTTTTTTCTACTTTAAGTGCATTCAGTATATAGAAATATACTCTTTTGTGTATAAATTTTCAATGTTAAACGCACACTTATTTGAGGACAGAGGGAGTAGGCCTCTAACAAAGCACATGTGCTTAGATGAGGTGCTAAGTGCATTGATGAGGTTCACTAGTAGAAAACAGGGCTTTCGTACGTGTGTGGGATGAGCACAAACAGGAGGAATTTGACCTGCATGTGTTGCTGTTTGTCATCATCAATGATTGGCCTGCTCCCAGTAACTTTTCAGGACAGATAGGGATACCACGCGTGCACGCACTGTTTAGATGACACCGAAAGTATATACCTGGACAAATGCAAGAAGAATGTGTACCTGGGGCATCGTCTATTCCTTCCGACCAACCATCAACGTCAAAAGAAAGGCAAGCACTTCAAAGGCGAGGCAGATCACCGGAAGAAGCCCGCCATGCGTACCGGTGATCACGTACTTGCTATAGTCATTGATTAAAAAGTAATATTCGGAAAGGGTCCCGCCAGACTATCTATTCAGAATGACGTTGAGGGTCACGCACCCATGTGGAAGAAAAAATCTATATTTTGGGACCTACCCTACTGGAAAGACCTAGAGGTCCGCTCTTCAATCAACGTGATGCACGTGACGAAGAACCTTTGCGTGAATCTGCTATGTTTCTTGGGCGTGTATGGAAAGACAAAAGATACACCGGAGGGACAGGAGGACCTGCAACGTTTGCCCGAAAAAGACGGCATGCCTCCAAAGCAGTATGAAGGTCCTGCCAGCTACGCTCTTACCAAAGAAGAGAAGGAAATCTTCTTTGAATGGCTGCTCAGTATGAAGGTCCCGTCTGACTACTCGTCGAATATAAAGGGAATAATAAATATGGCAGAGAAAAAGTTTCAGAACCTAAAGTCTCATGACTACCACGTGATTATGACGCAACTGCTTCCGATTGCATTGAGGGGGCTTCTACCGAAAAACGTTCGATTAGCCATTGTGAAGCTATGTTCATTCGTCAATGTAATCTCTCAGAAAGTGATCGATCTAGAAATGCTACCAAGGTTAAGGAGTGATGTGGCGCAATGTCTTGTCAGTTTCGATCTGGTGTTCCCACCATCCTTCTTCAATATCATGATGCACGTCCTAGTTCATCTAGTCGACGAGATTGTCGTTCTGGGCCCTGTATTTCTACACAATATGTTCCACTTTGAGAGGTTCATGGGAGTCCTAAAGAAATATGTCCGTAACCGCGCTAGGCCAGAAGGAAGCATCTTCATGGGCCATCAAACAGAGGATGTCATTGGGTTTTGTGTTGACTTCATTCCTGACCTTAAGAAGACAGGTCTCTCTCAATCACAGTATGAGGGGAGACTGGGTGGAAAAGGCACGCTAGGAGGGGACTCAATAATATGTAGGTACGAGCATTCTTGGTCTCAAGCACACTACACGGTTCTACAGAATTCTACCTTGATGACCCCGTACGTCAATAAACACAAGAGCATTCTGCGCTCCAAACACCCGGACCAGTGTGACGACGGGATTACATGTGAACACATCAGGAGTTTCGGCAGTTGGTTCTAAACACGTCTCAGGTGTGACAACACTGTTTCTGATCACCTGTACTCGTTGGCGAGGGAACCATCTTCGACTATAATGACTTACAAAGGGTACGAGATAAATTGGAATACATTTTACACGATTGCCCAAGATCAAAAGAGCACCAACCAAAATAGTGGTGTCTGCTTTGATGCAGCAACCAAGAGGGGAAAGGACACATATTATGGTTACATAGTGGACATATGGGAACTTGACTATGGATATGATATTAAGGTCCCTTTGTTTAAGTGCAAATGGTTTAATCTGTCAGGAGGCGGGGTACAGGTAGACCCACAGTACGGAATGACAACAGTGGATCTGAAAAATCTGGGGTACACATACGAGTCATTCGTCCTAGCCAATGATGTGGCGCAGGTTTTCTATCTGAAAGACATGTCTACCAAACCGAGAAAAAGAAAAGATAAGGAAGTGGATACATCATACGATGAGCCAAAGCACCACATAGTTCTTTCAGGAAAAAGAGACATCATGGGATTGGAGGGCAAGACAGACGTGTCTGAAGATTATGAAAAGTTTCATGAAATTCCTCCCTTCAAAGTCAAGACTGACCCAAGCACCCTGTTAAACGATGAAAATTATCCATGGTTACGGCGCAATAAGCAAAGAACACAACCGAAGAAAAGGTGAAGACTTTCTATCAACAACTATATGATGATGCCTTTGACGATGTAGAATATCACTGCACTTACATTTGAACAAATGAAATCCTTTTGTAACAGATGAGTTTTCGTCCGAAACCCTGATACTTCCAAAGAGATTGTCTGTTTTGTACACGAAGTGTATCCAGTTTTTGTCGTAACCCTCTAAACTTTTTAGCACATGCTATGTGGGTCAAATGATGATACCATGCCAACTTCCAACCTTTTCAGAGTTCATTTGAAATGCTTTCCAATTTAAGGGATAAACCAAAAAGCTTTTATAAACCTCTAGTATTACTGAAACTAAAATTATATAAAATTTATGCAACTAAAATTATCAAAGTATTTTCTGTTCAAAACATTGAAAGCAAAAAGAATTTTCATAAAATAAAAAAAAGCAAAAAATAAAAGAAAATAAATAAGTAGAGATAAAATAAAATAAATAAGTAGAAACAAAATAAACTTTAATAAATAAGTAGAAACAAAATGAACTTTAATAAAGTAAAATAAATAAACTTTTATATAATAAATAAAATAGTAGTAGTAAGTAGGAACAAAATAAAATAAATAAAGCAACAAAAAGAATTTTCATAAAATAAATAAAAAAGCAAAAAAGAAAAGAAAATAAATAAGTAGAAACAGAATATACTTTAATAAATAAGTAGAAACAAAATAAACATAAATAAAGTAAAATAAATAAAATTTAAAAAAATAAATAAAAATAGCAACAGTAAGTACAAATAAAATAAAATAAATAAAGCAAAAAAAAAGTGCCACCAACTAGGCCACCACGGCCTGAATACGACTAGAAACCCAATCATGGGCCAGGATTCAGGTCCGCAGCAGGCCAAGTAGGTCCACAGGCACACACTAACAGGTTAGGCCCGAAAGCCTGCAGTTGAGAGGAGCTCGAGAGGGTGGGCGCAGCAGCGCTTATAAACCACTCTCGAGCTCTCTCAACTAGCAAGCTGGGACTAAACTTTTGACGCGGGCAGCATAAGGCCTTTGGTCCCGGTTGGTGGCACCAACCGGAACTAAAGGGGTGCATTGGTACCGGTTCATGGTCGCGAACCGGTACCAATGCAGCCCTTTAGTCCCAGTTGGTGCCACCAACTAGGACCAAAGGCCTCTGCTTCCCGCCCTTTGGGCTGCTGAAAAGAGACCTTTGGCCTCGGTTGGTGGTACCAACTGGGACTAAATGGGGGCATTGGTCCCGGTTGGTGCCACGAACCGGGACCAATGCTCTGGCTATATAAGCCAACACTTTGCAAATTTTCAGCAGTTTCTCATTCTCCCCGCCGCCGACGCCGCCCTTTGCCCCAATGCCCTGCTCCTCGTCACCGTTGCCCGTGCCCGTCATCGCCATCGCCCGCGCCCGTCGTCGACACCGCCAGGCTGCCCCAACGCCGCCTGTCGCCGTCGCCTTCGCCCGCGCCCTCGCCATCGCCCTCGCCCGACGCCGTCGTTGCTCGCCGCCCCTGCCCCGACGCGCGCCACCCCGGCCCTGCCCCGACGCGCGCCGTCCCGGCCCGCCCCTGTCGTTGTCGTCCCCCTACCCCGCCCCCTTCTTCGTCATCGCCCCCTGCCCTGAATGCGCGCCCCCGGCCCCGTCAACGTCATCGTCGTTGCCGTCCTTGCCGCCGACCCTGCGCCCCTGCCCCTCCTCAAGTGAGGTCAGGCCGGTGCCCTCCCTGTCCTTGTTTTTTTTTCATATATATGATGATATATATGCTTGTTTTTTTTCATATATATGCTTATTTTTTTCATATATATGACGATATATATGCTTGTTATCATAATTATTTTTGTTCATATATATGAATTTTTTTCATAGATGATCATATATATGATGTATGCATGGATGTGGATGGAATATGATGTTTTTTTGTTCATAGAATTTGATGTTTTTTATTCATAGATTTTTTTTTGTTCATAAGAGAGGCGGGGACGTCGAGGAAGTTGTACTGTTAAGGGTTAGGGTCGTCGTCGAGGAAGAAGGAAAATAAGGAAAAAGAATAAAAGAGGAAGAAGGAAGAAGGAGAAGAAGAAGGAGAAGAAGAAGGAGAAGAAGAAGGAGAAGAAGAGGAGACAAAAATAAGAAGAGGAAGTAGAAGAAAAAAAGGAGAAGAAGAAGGAATAGAGGAGAAGAAGAAAAATAGAAATTTTTTCTTCTTCTCCTCTATTACTTCTTCTTCTCCTCTTTTTTTTCTTCTATTTTTTCTTCTTGTTCTTCTCTTTTTTTCCTTCTTCTCCTCTTTTCTTCTTCTTCTTCTCCTTCTTTTTATCGGGAACGAGGGTGTCGAGGATCGCCGAGGGGTCGAGGGTCACAGAGGGGTCGAGGGTCGTCGAGGTCGGTCGAGGTTCAAGGGTTTGAGGGCCGAGGGTTCAACAGTTCTAGGGTCGAGGGCTCGAGGGTCGAGGGGTCGAGGGTCGAGGGTTCT
>LT934117.1:691830592-691854317 GCA_900231445.1 Triticum turgidum subsp. durum | reverse complement strand
CTAGGGTCGAGGATATTGGGTTCGAGGGTTTCTAGGGTCGAGGGTTCGAGGGTCATTGAGGGGCCGAGAGTTCGAGGGTCGATGGTCGTCGAGGGGTCGAGGATCGCCGAGGGATCGAGAGGTTGCCTAGCTAGTGTCAAAGTATTGAAGAAATCCATGGCTTCATCATTAGTCGGAAGTAACCGGGGCATGATGGTATGAAGTGCTCCAAAGTTATTCTGGAACGGAGTCCCGGATAGGATAATCAGCCTTTTGGAACAAATTTCAGCAAAGGCCTTCCAAATAGCGATATTCAGAAGGCCCTTGCTGTACTTTGTACCAAAATGCGAATTATCCTATCTGGGATTTCGTTCAAGAATAACTTTGGACAACCAACTTTGTACCATCATGCGCCTGTTACTTTCGCCTAATGATGAAGATATGGTTTTGTTGAATCCTTTGACACTAGAAAAACATGACATGAGGGGGTTGAGGGTTGGGAACTAGAAGTAGAGGGTCGTGGATCACCGAGTAGTCGAGGGTCGTGAACTAATTAGGGTCGAGGGTCGAGGGTCGCCGAGGGGTCGAGGGTCGAGGGTCGAGAGTCGAGGGTCGTCGAGGGGTCGATATACCCCCTCTCCGATAACTTTGACATGAGAGGGGGTCGATATACCCCCTCCCTGATAACATTTTTTCTATGTATATGTCGTCGTTGTCGATATACCCCCTCTCCGATAACTTCGACATGAGGGGGGGTCGATATACCCCCTCCCCAATAACATTTTTTCTATGTATATGTCGTCGTTGTCGATATACCCCCTCCCCGATAACTTCGATATATCCATCTCTCATGTTGGTATATTAATTGCCATGTTGTAATATTAATGCATATATATATATATATATATATATATATATATAAATTAAGCATGTCCTGACTAGCTAATTTATGCATTAATTATTTTGGTATGTACATATATTAACTCTTCTTTCTTCTTTTATATAGCCCTCTGGATCAAGCAATACTTCAGTAAAGAAACGAGGCCCAAAGAAAAAGTGCGCCCGGATGAAAGGTTCACCATCACGGAAATCGCGCGCGATGGCCAACCGATTAAACCCCTCCGGACCGAGGAAGCATTTTTTGCTCAGTACGGGGTTCTTGTTAGGGACATGATCCCGATCAGCATCGAGCTATGGAATGAGCCTAAGAAGGAAGAGCTTCAAGTTTCTTTTGTCGAAGATAGACAGAAAGAAGATCTTTGGAAAGCGCTGAAGGTAAATTTCACCCTACTGGAAGAGGAGGATCCGGAGAATCCAGTTATGGAGCCATTGATCAAGTCATGTGCTCTCAAGAAGATGGCAGATCTATTCAGGAGGTGGAAGAATGAGTTGAAAGCAATGTATGTCGACCAAGACAAGAGTCCAGAATTCACCAGCCGATTTGAGAAGATAAGAGATCATTGGCCCGCATTTCTGGCCAACAAGACATCAGAGAGGAGTAATAAGATGTCAGCGATTAACAAGATAACTGCTGGAAAGAAGGAGCATCACCATCGCATGGGGTTAGGTGGCTACCTCATAGCCCGGCCATTGTGGGACAAGGTTGAGCAGGACCTGATTGCTAAAGGGGTCGAACTACAGACAATGCATTGGCCAGACCATTGTAGGACTTGGTTCTTCAGGGCTGGTGGAACATTGGACCCTAAAACAGGGAAGTGCTGCTGGACGGACGAGCAACTTGCAACACCCGTCATGAAGCTTCGGAAAGCAAGCATCAAAGCACGGGAATGGAAGTTCGTTCCCGACAAAGAGAACAACGAGCTCACAAGGCCCCTCGAGAATCCTGAGCACCCTGGACGAACACGAGGCACGCCAGGCTCTGTTGCGTGGAAGGTTGGGTTTCCCCATGCAGGCGGTTACAAAACCCAAGAGAGGAGGAGGAAAGTGGAGCAGAGCAAACTGCGGGAGCTTAAGGCAAGGGTACGAAAGCTAGAGGAACAACAAGATGTTGAGAACCAGCAGCTGCGAGATCCTGCCCAAGAAGCTACCCCAGAAGCTACCCCGCCATCTCAGCGGAGAAGCAACGTGGCTTCCACCGAGCTCGTTCAGTAGCCTGACTTGACGGGTCCTAACTACCCCATGGATTTTATCACGGATTCACACCAGCGCCACCTTATGATGCAATGGCTTTAGCTCAAAGTCAAGGCGACTGTCGGCTCTGTGTTCCCTCCTTCACCCGGAGCAACTTTTCACTACAGTCCGATTCCACAAGGTTGTGTTGTTGTGATGGTGGACAAAATAACGGAGGGATTTGAGGACCTCCAGCTTGACAACCCTACAGGTGATGGGGAGACTCAGCTGGGTCTTGTTATGCATACTCCGTGTCTATGGCGGAAGGAGCACATCAAGCTTCTGAACTTCGCCTCCTGCTCCGGCGAGTGATCAGGGCACTCCGCCTCCTGCTCCGGCGCGTGAGGGCGGTAGTACTCCACCTCCTTCTCCGCCTGCTCCGGCGCGTCCGAGCAGCCCGCCTCCTCCTTCGCCGCCTCGTAAGCGATGGCGGAACACAGACGACGCCGCTCCGGCTGCTCCGGCGTGTCGTAGCAGTCCGCCTCCGGATGCTCCGCCTCTTCAACAACGAAAGAAGACAGCCACAACCACTCCGACTGCTCTAGTGTCTAGCAGTACAGCTAGAGGCGGGAGGCAATACAGATTCGGTCCATCGTCTCTCAAGCCTCTAGAGAAGTTACCACATGAGAGGAGCAATGAGGAAAACCAGAAGATCTGTGAAGGCCAAGTGAATGACTTATTTCAATCGGTAAAAGCTAAGAAACATCCACCTCCAGAGGATAAGATACATCCGATGAAAGCGAAGCACACTTTGGATGCCCTGCATCGACTATCACAACCTCCGCCGCAATCCAATTATGACTGCATCATTGAAAGGACATATAAGGAAGCGGAGCGGTCAGGAAGTACTTGCAGTGATCAAAGGCTAGTAGAACAAAGAAAAGGGGAAAAATCCCCAGCTCGGCGAACAAGCGAAGCAATTGTGACCCCCGCTCAATGTGTCTAGCGATATCGTTGCTAATCTTTCGGGGATGCTGCCCGGTACCAATCATGGAGATTACATGACCGACGATGATGCAAATTTTTTTGAAACAATGGAGGTGGACACATTAAGATTTGAGCACGGGAAGCCTCTCGTTAGACTTGGTACTTCCCTAACAACGGCGGGGCGAGGTGGCGGCCAAAGGGCGATGGCAGGAGCGGCCGTCGCGGCGAGGGGCAGATGAGCGGTCGTCGCGGCGTGGGAGCGGCCGTCGGAGCTCGCCGATGACCGCCCAATAATCCTTGTTGTCCCAGAAGCGGTGGCGACCGACGATGTTCGAATGCCCGTCGGGGTGGCGGCGGAGCTTGTCTGGTGTCGCCCCGGGCCCCTTGGTCGGGTAGCCATCCGCGGTGACATGGAACTCGCGCAGCAGACGGTAGCCGAGTGGCACCATTAGCCCGACGACGATGAGCTCATCGGTCTCCGGTGTCCCGAGGCTCGACGGCCATGAGCCACCCCTCGAAGGACCACCGCTGCCGCCGGACTCCATGGTTGCCGCCGAGAGATGGAAAGGGCGTCAGGGTGGATGAGGGCAGCAAGGGAGGAAAGGGCGCCGGGGGGTGGAGTGAAGGGCGTCGGTGTGAAGGAGGGAGACGATGGGGGCCTATATAGGCGGACGAGCGGCAAGGTAGGTGGGCGGCGACCACCGAAGTAATTACGGCCTTAATGGCGCATCAGGAGACGTACGGGCGGCGGATGCCTCGGGAAATGCCGCCTTGACCATCATGCGGGCTGCATGACATGTCTGCTGACGTTCGGAAACTGACGTGTTTGTGCTGACGATCGGTTCTTTGCCGTCAGCCGGAAGACGGTAAAGGCTGCCATTAGCCACCTAACATGGCTAATGCATGTTAGTTACCGTCCATGTTCTTTGTCGTCTGCCACGGACGGTAAAGTGTCTTTGTCGTCTCCTTTGAAGAAGCAGACGGCAAAGAACATGTTTACCGTCACGATCTTTGCCGGCCAGGTTTGCCGTTGGTGGCAGACGGCTAAGGGCTTTACCGTCCACTTTTAGTTCCTTTGCCGTCTGCCATGGCAGACAAAAAATAAGATGATGCATGTAGTGAACTGCTCATAAGGTATTGCAATGTAGATTTTATTGTTTTACTCTCTTCAAGAATGCCTGTAAGTTTGTTTTATCTTGTGATGAATGCCAATGAATTGGTAATATCTGTAAGCGTCAAGAAATGCCTATGAATTATTCACTTGCTGTTAAACCATTTGATGTTTGGGGTTTTGATTATATGGGACTTTTTCCTTCCTCTAATTGGTATACTCATGTTTTGGTTGTTGTTGATTATGTTACTAAGTGGGTAGAAGCTATTCCAACTAGTAGTGTTGATCATAACACTTCCATTAAAATGTTGAAAGAAGTTATTTTCCCTAGGTTTGGAGTCCCTAGATATTTAATGACGGATGGTGGTTCACACTTTATTCATGGAGCTTTCCGTAAAATGCTTGCCAAGTATGATGTTAACCATAGAATTGCATCACCCTATCATCCCCAAACTAGTGGTCAACTTGAACCTAGCAATAGAGAAATTAAATTAATATTACAAAAAAACTGTTAATAGGTCCCGAAAGAATTGGTCTAAGAAATTAGATGACGCTATTTGGGCTTACAGAATAGTATATAAAAATCCTATGGGTATGTCTCCATATAAAATGGTTTATGGAAAAGCTTGTCATTTGCCTCTTGAGTTAGAACATAAAGCATATTGGGAAATTAAAGAACTCAACTATGATTTCAAACTTGCCGGTGAAAAGAGGTAATTTGATATTAGCTCACTAGATGAATGGAGAACCCAAGCTTATGAAAATGCCAAGTTATTTAAAGAAAAGTTAAGAGGTGGCAGGATAAAAGAATCCAAAAGAGAGAATTTAAAGTTGGAGAATATGTTCTTTTGTACAACTCTCGTTTCAGATTCTTTGGAGTTAAACTTTTCTCCAAATGGGAAGGACCATATATTGTTGAGGAGATTTATCATTCTGGAGCTATCAAAATAAATAATTCCAAAGGTAATAACCCGAAGGTTGTCAATGGTCAAAGAATTAAACACTACATCTCAGGTACACCCATTAATGTTGAAAGCAATATTATTCAAACCATGACATTGGAGGACCACATAAAAGAAACCATCTAGAACATTTTAGAATCCCTAAAAAGAGGAGGTACGTGATACGGTAAGTAAACGGACTCCGAAAAATCCGCAAAAGTATTTTCTGTCAATTTTAGAATATTAAAAAAATTAGGAAAATAAGAAACCGCCGAGAAGGTAACCGAGGATGGCACGGGACAACAGGGCGCGCCAGGCCCTCTATGGCGCGGTCAGGTGGGAGCTTCCCACCTTGTGCACCTCCCCGACTCAATTTTTCCTTCGTTTTTCTTCTTTCCCAAGATAAAAAAATCTATACATAGGTCCTGAACCTGTTTACCATAGTATTGTTAAGAATCCCTCATCTTCCTTTCTTCCTATCTTTCTGGTATATCTAGATCACCATGGCCGCTTCGAGCCCCTCCAAGGGCAAGTTCTTCGAGAGGATCATCAACCCCTATCTGCGGGAGGTGATGCAGTTCCCTCAAGCCATTGAGATGCGTGAGGGGGCACTCCATATCCAAGACGTTCAGGGGCCCAAAGGAAAGGGAACCATGGAGGCCAGGCTTGAAGCAATGGAGCAAGACGTCTTCAAGTGCAAGGGGATGGTGGAGCGTGGACTTCAGGCCAATCACCTAATGATCACAGAATACTCCCCTGATCTCAAGGTGTATGGAAAACCCATGAAGTACATCGACTTCACACTCAACGAGCAAATAAATTTTCTGCAAAGCCAAATATATGATCGCCAAAACCAAATCTTCGAGTACAAAGTGAGGTTTAAAGGTATGAGTTTGGCTGCCAGTTGCAGGACTTACGGGACACGTGCTTCCTCTTTATGATGGTGAGCCACTGCCATGGAAACCGGAAGATAAACCTACCCCTTCATAACCACCTCCTTCATCATCTACACCACCAAAGGAGACTTCAGTATTGGGTATGGGGCACTCCCCTTGGCTTGAGCCAAGCTTGGGGGAGATGCCCCGATATCGTATCACCCCACTATCTTTACCTTTACTTTTCTTAGTTTGATCTTGAGTTTTCTTTTGAATTAGCTGAATAAAAGTTTAGTTCGATACCTTCTCTTCGAGAGTTTTCTTAGTGATCTATCTATGTAATCGTGTTCGAGATATATAATAAAGTTAGTTCAAGTTTTGCTTTCTTTACTTTTATTTTACCATCAAAATAAAGGAAAGAAATAAATGAAAAGGTCATGTGCTAAATATTATAGTAAGTAATGACATTACATAAGGAAAAGTATAAGTAATAAAAATTGTTGGAGATTCACAAGAACAACATTGGTCAATGATGCTACTCATGAAATAGTTAATAAGGGGGAGAAGATTGTGATTGTGATCCCCCCATCAAATATTTTGTGCCAAAATAGTTCCGTTGGACAAGGAAGACAATGTAATGAGTTATGCTTGTTCATATTCACATAGAAGTATATTGTCATAGATCCCTTAACATGTGGTGCTTTCCCAATATCTTTTCTAGCAAAAATTCCGCACGAAGTAGAGATACTACTTGTGCATCCAAATACCCTTAAACCCTAATCTTATTCCAAAGAGTCCACGATACCTACCTAAGGATTGAGCAAGATCCTTCAAGTAAGTTGTCATCGGTGCAATAAGGCAATAAAAAATGCTTCTAAATATGTTGGATTGTTTAGGGTAAGAGAAATTAAGTGTTGTACGAACTTGGGATGGTGAAGTAATAAAAGCGACGGACTGCATAATAAAGGTTGTCATCATAAGGGACAATATGACATGAAGTTCTTTTGCACTAAGGGATTTGGCATACAAACAAATAAGCGTGTGAAAACCTCTGCTCCCCTCTGCGAAGGGCCTATCTTTTACTTTTATGAAAGAGTCAATTATTCTACTCTACTCCTTTTTATTTTCTCTTTCGCAAGCATCATGTGGTGAGGAAAGTTCTAGTCACATATACACAAATGGATATGGGGGAGTATGAGTTATTATTGTTGACATCACTTTTGAGGTGAGTACATTGGGAGGTAAACTATAAGCCCATATCTTTCTATGTGTCCGGTTGAAACTTTTTGTTCATTGGTATGTGGTGAGTGTTAGAAATCATAGAAGACTATATGATGGTTGAGCATGTGGACTTGCCTAAAGGCTCCGATACATGACCCTTCTTGAAAATATGATGAATTGTGTTGCGAATTTGACTGAGAACATAGCTTGTTAGTTTCTAATAAAGTTTATGCTTTATACTTTGATGTTGTGATGAATTGTTACTTATTTATAAGAAGTATATGATAAAAGCTATATGATGAAAGCTTTATGATAAAGTTTGTTGTTGTTATAATAATATGCACGATGCTTCTATGTCCGTATTTTGTTTTTATCGACACCTCTCTGTCTCTCTAAGCATGTGGACATGTTTTTAGATTTCGGTTTTTTGCTTGAGGACAAGTGATGACTAAGCTTGGGGGAGTTGATACGTCCATTTTGCATCATGTTTCCATAATGTTATTTATAAAGTTTTTATGCATAATAATGCTTTTTGAAGTAATTCTAATGCCTTTTCTCTCATAATATGCAAGGTACTCACAAAGAGGGAGAATTCAGGCAGCTGGAAATCTGGACCTGGAAAAGCACATCAGAGTTACCTATTATACACAACTCCAAATGAGCTGAAACTTTATGGAGAATTCTTATGGAATATATAATAAATATTGGAGCTAAAAATACTGAAGGGGGGCCAACTGGTGAGAACGGGCCACCAAGGCGCACCTGGGCCTCCCTGGCACGCCCTGGTGGGAGATTCTCACCATGGCTCACTTCTGGAGCCCCCCTTCTGGTACATAAGTGATTTTGACCTGGAAAAATAAGGAGAGGACTTTCGGGATGGAGCACGGCCGTCTCGAGGCGGAACTTGGGCAGTAGCACTATTGCCCTCCGGTGGAGCGATTCGGTCAGAGGAACTTCCCTCCCGGAGGGGGAAATCATTATCATCATCATCACCAACAACCCTCTCATCTTGCGGAGGGCAATCTTCATCAACATCTTCACCAGCACCATCTCCTCTCATACCCTAGTTTGTCCCTTATGTCAAATCTTTGTAGCGGAACCTCAGATTGGTACCTGTGGGGGACTAGTAGTGTTGATTATATCTTGTAGTTGATTACTATATGGTTTAATTGGTGGAAGGTTATATGTTCAGATCCATTATGCTATTGAATACCCCTCTGATCATGAGCATGTTCATCACTTGTGAATAGTTACCTTTGTTCTTGAGCCATGGGAGAAATCTAGTTGTAAGTAATCATGTGAATTTGATATGTGTTTGATATGATGATGTGTATGTTGTGATTCTCTTGGTGGTGTCCTGTGAACGTCGACTACATGAAACCTCACCATTTTTGGACCTAAGGGGATGCATTGTGGAGTTGTAATTAGATTATGGGTTGCTAGAGTGTCAGAAGCTTAAACCCTAGTTTATGCGCTATTTCGTAAGGGACAGATTTGGCTCCAATTGTCTAATGCTATGGTTAGATTTTATCTTAATACTTTTATTGTAATTGTGGATGCTTGCGAGGGGGTTAATCATAGGTAGGAGGTTTGTTCAAGTAAGAACAACACCTAAGCACCGATCCACCCATATACTAAACTATCAAAGTAGCAAACATGAATCAAACCAACATGATAAAAGTGACTCGAGGAAGTTCCTGTGTGCCCTCAAGAATGCTTTGCCTATTATAAGAAACCATTTTGGTTTGTCCTTTACCCCAAAAGGATTTGGCTACCTTGCTGCACCTTATTTACCGTTACCATTACTTGCTCGTTACAGATTGCCTTGCTATCAAACTACTCATTACCTACAATTTCAGTGCTTGCAGAACATTACCTTGCTGAAAACCATTTGTCATTTCCTTCTGCTCCTCATTGGGTTCGGCACTCTTACTTATCGAAAGGACTACGATTGATCCCCTATACTTGTGGGTCATCAATACATATCTGGAAGGTTAAGGTTCCCTTGCATATTAAAATCTTTATTTGGTTTGTCCACAAGCAAGTGACTTCACCAAAGAAGCGACGGTGGGCAGGAAGTACATGATGTTGTTTTTGTGATCGTGATGAAACAATGCAACATATCTTCATATATTGTCCTCTCGCGAAATTACTTTGGAGAACGATTCATATAGCCTTTAACATTACTCCTCCAGCTAGCATTGAATCATTATTTTGGATGTGGTTAGCTGGGGTTGAACATACTACTACATCTCATATTCGGATAGGAATATGTGCGCTTATATGAGCTATATGGAACTGCAAAATTGATATGATTTTTAACAAACGACAGAATTTAACTTGCAGGTCATCTTCCGAGCTACGACATGGATCCGTATGTGGTCCTTACTCACTCCTACATACTCCAGGGAGCCTATGGTTACTGGGTGCAACAAGTGGGAGATGGTAGCAAGCGGTTTGAATGGCAGTCGCATAAGAGGATAGCAGTCTAGGGAGCTTATCCTTGTACTCATGCCAGTTATGGTTTTGAGCTTTTTTATTTGTTTCTTTGCTCCACTTGCGAGTTGTAGTACTTTTAGGACTTTGTGATACTTTCAGACTTCTAATAATATGCTTGGATGCATCACTCAAATGCAGAGGCCGGGGGCAAGCCTCTTTTTCCAAAAAATCTGTTGGTTTCCACTAATCATGCTTCCTCCATTCCTCTCACATTTACTATACTCACTACAGAAAATACCTGCCAAGTATTCAAAATACTCTACAAAGATAAATAAAATACAGTACTTGCCACTTTAAGGAGTGCTACACTCGTTAAGCATGCTCTGCTTATGCGATGTCGGCCGGCATGGCTTTGCCGAGTGTTTTTTCACTGGCATTTGGCAAAGACTTATGTTTATTTATTGCGGCACACGACAAAGAATTACATCCGGTAAAAATAGTTAACAAACGGAAGAACACCATGGTGATTTTAAATAAACACTAATTAAACATTCACCAAATAAAGACTATCCAGGGAACATTAGAAGCATTTTCTGGCACTATTCTCGATACAGGCTTTGGCTGGCTTTATATGTAAAGCAACAACCCAACAAAGTAGACGACCGAATGATACAAGGTGGAGATGTAGCCCTCCTATACAGTTGATCCCAGAATAACCGGATCACGCAGCACGCACGCGACTATGCTACTGAAATATTAAAAAAAAGTAAGAAAGGAGTACAACACCATGGTACACCCTAGCACTCCACAACAACGCCCTCGCGAGGGAGAACAGCGCAAAAATTCGCTGTTGTTGAGTCTAGAACGGACAAAGGTTTTCATCCAGAACTCGGACACGGAAGGAGCACCACGACAACATCTTCTAGAAGAAAGTGTCTCTCATGAGTGTCTTCATCGTCGGCAACAAAGGGCAGAGCTTTCACTCGGTCGCTCCTCGTTGCCACTAGGACACTAGGACAAGCACGACAAGCTCAGAACCCTAGATTCGGATCGAGGAGCCTCCACAACCAGAGAATGCCTGAGCCACCCACCGCTACACCTCTCGCAACCCACATGGCAAAGAAACATAGCCACCACCACCATGATGGATCAAGCCGGAGAACCAACCATGTGGACCACCTTCCACAGCAACCTCTCCAGCCTCCATGCCCCAAGACACCGCCAACCTAATGCTTCACAATGCACAAACCGTGATATGTAAAGCCTAGCATTTGTCACCGAGCCATGGTCAACGCCAGCACCATAGGGGTGCAGACGCCTACAATCAACTCCAATCCAGGTGGAGGGGGACATGACCCAGTGACTTTAGACAACCATCTTCGAGAAAAGCTCAGAGGACGCCAAGTCCACGATCTATGGCACCACTCCGACTATCGTCACAACACTATCCTGCCCACCAAATCCATGGACCTTCAGCAGAGCTACAACAAGAAGTCGCCTACCCAATCGGACCACAAGCTCCCAACTTGGCTTGACCGGTGGCGACCAGAGCCGAGAAGCCTGACTCCAAGGCAAGTACGCCCAGGACCTCGCGGGAGGGGCAGCTGATACTTCTCCAACGTATCTATAATTTTTGATTGTCCCATGTTGTTATATTATCATTCTTGGATGTTTTACAATCATTTTATAGTCATTTTATATCATCTTCTGGTACTAACCTATTGACATCGTGCCCAGTGCCAGTTGCTGTTTTCTGCTTGTTTTTTACATCGCATGAAATCAATACAAAACGGAGTCCAAACGCAGCGAAACTTTTTGTGGATTTTTCTGGACCAAAAGACACCGTATGGGCCAAGGAAGCACCTGAGGGGAGCTCTGAAGGGAGCACAATCCACCAGG
The DNA here is from genome assembly GCA_900231445.1 of Triticum turgidum subsp. durum. NCBI lineage: Eukaryota > Viridiplantae > Streptophyta > Magnoliopsida > Poales > Poaceae > Triticum > Triticum turgidum. Next base: position 691,842,795 of record LT934117.1, on the reverse strand, counting down.
GAGCGCCTGGGCCCCCAGGCACGCCTAGGTGTATCGTGCCCACCTCGGTGGCCTCCCACACCGCCTGTTCGCTCTATAAATACCCCAATATTCCAGAAACCCTAGGAGATACATCAAAAATCAACTCCATCCGCCACAGAGTCCAGAAACACCAGATCCACTCTAGAAGCCATCATGGAGGGGTTCATCATATCCATTGGTGCCTCTCCGATGATGCATGATTACTTCTTTGTAGACCTACGGGTCCATAGTTAGTAGCTAGATGGCTTCCTCTCTCTCTCTCTCTCTCTCTCTCTCTCTTGATTATCAATACAATGGTCCCTTGGAGATCCATATGATGTATGTCTTTTTGCGGTGTGTTTGTTGGGATCCGATGAACTTTGAGTTTATGATCAGATTTGAGTTTTCATCCATGAAATTTATTTAAGTCTTGTTTGATCTCTTATATGCATGATTTCTTATAGCCTCATATTTCTTCTCCGATATTTGGGTTTTGTTTGGCCAACTTGATCTCTTTATCTTGCAATCGGAAGAGGTGCTTTGCGATGGGTTTGATCTTATGGTGCTTGATCCAAGTGACAGAAAGGGAAACGACACGTATGTATGTTGCTATTAAGGATAACAAGATGGGGTCTATTTGTACATAAATAGATATTGTCTACATCATGTCATCGTTCTTATTGCATTACTCTGTTTTTCCATGAACTTAATACACTAGATGCATGCTGGATAGCGGTCGATGTGTGGAGTAATAGTAGTAGATGCAGGCAGGAGTCGTTCTACTAATCTTGGACGTGATGCCTATATAATGATTATTGCCTCGATATCGTCATGTTTATTTGAAGTTCTATCAATTTCCCATCAATAATTGTTTTGCCACAGTTTGCTATTTTTCTCAAGAGAAGCCACTAGTGAAACCTACGGCCCCCGGGTCTCTTTTCATCATATTTGCCATTGCGATCTATTTTCCTTTGCTTTTATTTTCAGATCTTTTAAACCAAAAATACAAAAATACCTTGCTGCAATTTATTTGTTCCCCGATCTATTTATCCAATCTACCACTTTTATCTCACATTATTTGCCTATGTTGAGGCGTTGTACCCGAAAGGGATTGACAACCACTTTAACACGTCGCATTGCAAGTATTTGTTATTTGTGTGCAGGTGCTACTTACCTGGTGTGAGGAGGTTCTCCTACTGGTTTGATAACCTTGGTCTCATCACTGAGGGAAATACCCACCGTCGCCATACTGCATCATCCCTTCCTCTTTGGGGAAATACTGACGTAGTTCTAGCAGACATCAAAAGGAATTTATGGCGCTGTTGTCGGGGAGGATCTTCAACACCAACCAGGTTCCTAATCATAAATCTCATCTCCTCTCAATTTACATTATTTTCCATTTGCCTCTCGGTCTCCTCGCCCCCACTTCACAAAAATTTGTCGTTTTATTCGCCCTCTTTTTCGTTTGCCATTTTTCACGTCAGATCTGTTTTCCGTGTGCAATCTTGTTGCGTGGTCATCATGAGTGATTTTGGTATGGCAGAAACAGATGATGGCCTTACTCCCAAAATGGAGCGTATAGGCAATCTGGATGCCAAAACTTCTGTCTTGGGGCAAGGAAATTTTATGGGAAAAGAACATATCCAAGAATTTTTCAATTGTGTCGGAAAATTAAGTCTTGATGATATTCCTATACTTAAGAGAACTAAATCTTATGCAGAAGCTATTTCGGCACTTATTCTGAAACTTGAAACTAGATTTATCCGTACTCATCCTACCTTGCAAAGATTGTTCTATGAGTTTCCCATTATAAAGAATCCTAAAGCTAAAAATTTAGCCACTCTTGTTTTTATGAACGAATTTGACTACATAATATGGGAAGCTAGGGAAATCTTTGATTTTTATGGTATGGATCGTGAGAAACCTGTGATTGATGAAATTCTTTATAATAGTGATTATGCTTTGCGACATTTGCTTCGAGATAACCAAATCTTTGGTGATAATCTTAAAAAGCAAGTCCCCATTTTAGACATGACCCAACAAGTTTTTAATGATGTTAATCAACACTATTCTTGGATCACGGCCTGAAATCAAAAGGGTTATGATAAAAAGCAACTTGATAGTGCTAAGGTTTCCATGCATAATGTGTTTTATGTTTTATTTACAAAACCCTCAGACGCAAATACCTCCAAGGAGGACAAGGATAAAATAGACAAAACATAGATCCTACGCATTATGCCTAGCTAGGGGCGTAAAACAATAGCGCTCGTTGGGAGGCAAACCAACTTGTATCTTTTTGCTTTTTGGTTTTCTTGCTGTTTTCAATAAAATACCCAATTATATCTCCGGTTAGATGTGTTTTTGTGGTTTAAATTAGTGTTTGTGCCAAGCAAGGCCTCTGGGAAGATTTGTGTTGAAAGTTGGTTTGATCTTGCTGAAAACCAGAAACTTTTGTGCTGGCGAAATTACTTTTAATTTTATCTGAAGAGTAATTTTGAGTTCATTCTTTTTGCAGAAGATTAATAGAAACAATGCACTTTTTCCTAAATTTTTTAAGAATTTTGGGAGTTTCAGAAGTATTCGAAATATTCAGATTGCTACAGACTATTCTGTTTTTGACAGATTCTGTTTTCTTTGCATTGTGTGCTTGTTTTGATGATTCTATGGTTTTTTTATGAGTTTTAGGTGGAATACAGTAGATATAATGCAAAAATAAAATATGAATGGGTTTGCAACAGTACTTATAGTAGTGGTTTGCTTTCTTATACTAACGGATCTCACGAAGGTTTTGTTGAGTTTTGTGTGATTGATGTTTTCAAGTTTTGGGTGATCTTATGATGGATGAATGAATAAGGATTAGCAAAGGGCTAAGCTTGGGGATGCCCGAGGAACCCCAAGATAATATTCAAGAAGTAGCAAGCAACTAAGCTTGGGGATGCCCCGAGTGGCATCCCCGCTTTCTTCTTACAACCATTGGTATCTTACTTGAAACTATAATTTTATTCGTCACATATTATGAGTTTTGCTTGGAGCATCTTGTACGATATGAGTCTTTGCTTGTTCTGCTTTGTGTTTTAAGTCTTGAATCCTTGCTGGACACACCTCATTGAGAGAGCCAAAAATTATTCTATGATTGCTCCTATGCTTCACTTAAATTTTTAGAGCCATGGATTTGCTCTAGTACTTCACTTATATATTTTTGAGCATGGTGTGCTTTGTTATTTTTTAAGAAATGCTCTCATGCTTCACTTAGATTTATTTGGGAGTTAGTGAAAATTTTCAGAAATTATCTCTTGCTTCACTTAGATTATTTTGAGAGAAAGAAATATTATGCTCATGTTCTTCACTTAAATTTGTTTGAGCCTATCAAAAGCAACAGATGAAAATAGTTCCAAAGTGATAGATATCGAAGGAGAATATAATAAAAACTTTCATGAAGATCATTGGACAAAATAAACTTGATTCTTTGTAATGGTTTTGAGATATGAAGATGTTATATGTGAGTCATGTTGATGAGTAATTGTCCTTTAGTAAGAATATTGATGTTAAGGTTTGTGATTCCCTATGCAAGCATGAAAATCAAGAGTTATGAAATGAAATTTATATCCTACTTATGGTGCATTGTTCGGTGTTACTTATGCTTAATGCTTGGGTACGAGATTTTTTTGTTTCTTGGTTGGTCGCTTCTCAATCTTTTTGCTAGCCTTCATTTTGCACCAAGTATGATCACTACTTGTGCATCCAAAACCGTTTAAACCAGTTTTGACATATGAGTCCACTATATCTACCTATATGCGGTATTTCCATGCCATTCTAAGAAAACTTGTATGTGCCATCTCTAATTTCCAAAATAAATTTCTCTTTTCTGTGCTCTACCTCTCGCGAGGCGGTGAGGGTGGCCAATATTTTCCATGCTAGATGTGTTATTCTCATGATGAGTGTTTAGTCACTTGTCATTGCATGAGAGTACCGCAAAGGTATTAGGGATGCCCAGTCCTGAAATGAATAAATGAATTTACTTTATGTTGTCAAATAATAAATTTCTTGGAAAGTGTTAGTTTGGAGGGCACCCGTGAATACGGTTAGACATGGAAAGTCAAAGTAATGGTGGAAAAAAGAATAAACTTTATTTTCTGTTTGGGAACCGCCTATGATGTATCTAGCATGGAAAGTGTTGAAAGCTCAAAGTCATTTTCGTGGGTGGGAAAAGTATGCCTCTCAAAATGTTTTTCTCTCAATTAAAGCTTTGAGCTCTGGCACCTCTACAAATCCCTACATCCCACTGCGAAGGACCTTTCTTTTACTTATGCAATTTTTATTTTGAATTTGAGTCTCCATCTTCTCTTATAAAGCACCAACTAGGGGGCACAGTGATCGTATTTGAGCATTGGGTTTAGCTATTATTCGAGTATGTTTCATGAATGGATCAATGGTTGAGCATAATGGGCTAGGGATAACTTGCCTTAGTGTTGATATTTTGAAAGACATTGTTGCTTCTTGGTATGCTTGAGTATTAAAGTTTTCATGTCAAAACTAGACTATTGCTTTGAACCATATAAAAGTCCAAATGTCCATGCTATAAAGAAAACAGAATATGATGAATGTGTTAGGCAGCATTCCATATCAAAATTATGTTTTTATCATTTACCTACTCGAGGATGAGCAGGAATTAAGATTGGGGATGCTGATACGTCTCCAACGTATCTATAAGTTTTGATTGTTCCATGCTATTATATTATCATTCTTGGATGTTTTACAATCATTTTATAGTCATTTTATATAATTTTTTGGTACTAACCTATTGACATAGTGGCCAGTGCCAGTTGCTGTTTTCTGATTGTTTTTTACATCGCAGGAAATCAATACCAAACGGAGTCCAAACGCAGCAAAACTTTTTGTGGATTTTTTTTGGACCAGAGGACACTATATGGGCCAAGGAAGCACTTGAGCGGAGCTCCGAGGGGATCATGATCCACCAGGGCGCGCCTAGGCCCCCAGGCACGCCCAGGTGTATCATGCCCACCTCTGTGGCCTCCCGCACCGCCTCTTCGCTCTACAAATACCCCAATATTCCAGAAACCCTAGGAGAGACGTCAAAAATCAATTCCATCCGCAGTAGAGTCCACACTACTAGGAAAAGGCCTACTAATGGCGCACCAGTTATGCCTACTAATGGCGCACTACCGGTGCGCCATTAGTAGCATGCCATTAGAATTTTTTACTAATGGCGCACCACAGGTGCGCCATTAGTATCTGGTATACTAATGGCGCACCTGGTAGTGCGCCATTAGTATGTAACTCCATGCGCCATTAGTATGCCTCCCGGGGGGCCATATGTAACCATGTGCTTTGTCACACTAATGGCGCACTCTGCCTTGATGCGCCATTAGTATCCTTTGGCATACTAATGGCGCACTCTGCCTTGATGCGCCATTAGTATGAATATTTCGTTTTTTGTTTGCTTTTCTGATTTTTGCACAGGTTACAAAATATATTATTGGACGGAATATAGACAGCAGCACACAGCAACATCAGATTCATCGAATACAATAGAAGATTAGTCTCCGAATACAATTCATCATATTAGTCTCCGAATTCAAAAGACTGAACAAAGATAAAACATTACAAGTCTCAAGACCGCGAGTATCGAGTTTGTCTTCACATTACAAGTCGGTATCGATCATCTAAACTAACATCACATAAAAGAGAGTGGTGGTCATCACGATGAGCATCATCACGATCAAACTGGTCTTCATCCGGTTCCTCCAACACTCCCTCCTCTCTCCCGCTAGATAGAGGGCATATCTAGATTCGGCCTCCGCCCTAGTGGTGTACCCTTTGTAACTGTTACCGCTGAAACGGTGAACCTGTCTCCGACACTCCTCCCAGTCGTCGTAGACTCCGGGAACCTTACCCTTGTACACGACATACGATGGCATCTCTATGCACAAGCCAAACAACAGACAATACATAAGCAATATGTAAGTATGCAACAAAAGGATCGGAAGAGAAAAGCAAGACATTAATAGCACGATTCATGGTCCTACTAATAAATAGCATCGATTACATCTAAGTTGAACGACTGTCCAAACCAAAGAGACATACGAATTCATTAAAGTTTAATTACAACATGAGCCAATCAATGTTTCAGAACTACACATCACTACTTTCAACTCGACTCATCGGACAGGAGCGTGGATGAAGCCGCCCTGTGTCGTGATGGTCATGAAATCGCGGTCGTTGTCACCCTGCATTTGTAGCGTTCCATCTATCTCATTCTTGGGCGGTTGATATATGAGGTAGAACTGCCCCGACGTATGAAGGACATCTTGATGGATGATGTCCGCAAAGTCCGACTGGATGCGAAAGAATTCTTGTCTGAGGTCTGCGTCTTGGATTGCCGACAAGTTCATGGCCCAATCTTTGAGATTATCTGGTAGCAGAAGTTGATGATGGTCCCTTACGATCGCCCGCATGTGATGGAGGGCGTAGTAGGCATCCTTCTGACCGCCAAGCGGCTGCTTGACGCGGCAGAACTTCGTATTGTGTGAGAACATGTGCTTGACGTACTTACGAACAGTCCTGGTGAAGGTGCCTCCAGATTTGGCATAGCCGGGGAGAACATCATCAAGAAATTTCTTGACATTTGTGTAGTCTATCTTGGAGTTATGGTTCGGGTCGAAATACTTGGCCATGGAATATTTCGGGCTTAAGAGGATGAGTGTGCAATGTGTGTCACTGCACAGAACACGGAATGTTAGAAAAAAAAAGAACGATCGAAATCTAAGAAATCATATGTTACGGGGCGGTTAAGGGATGACTTACTCGGGAAAGTTATCCTTATCTGGGTTTGCCAGAAAGACACCTTCGAGGTGTGAACTCACAACTTGGCGGTCCCCAGCGCTGCTCAAGTGCTTGGCACGCGTGTAGAAGGGGTCGACTATCACGATGTCCGGGGTCTTGTCTCTAATGATCCGCATCTCCATACTCAGCGAAAATAGCAGAACGAAGGTGTAGTGCAGCGGATGAAGGTTAAACATAGCAAAGATGTCATCAAACCGCAGGACGATCGTACCCCCGATGTCGCCATCCACAAAGCCCTTGCCCTCTGGCACCTTGGCCACGAAAACCGGGTATGCCACATCCTTCTCTCTGAGACGCTGCTTCTCCAAAGAAAGAACACTGTCGTGCAGACTCCGCATAGCACCGGTTGCAGCATTCAGCATATTTGGCGATAGCATCGCCCTACCCGCCACATGCACCCTCCTCGAGATATCCTTAGGTGAAGGTGGCCCGTCCTGAGCACGGATCGAACTCGGTGTCGGCTGGCTCGCACCGGCGCCCTTGTTAGTCTTTCGTTTTCGTCCCTTCTTCTTGATCTCCTGTAATGGGACCGAGTTCTGCTCATAGACCGCCTTCTTGAGCGTGTTGGGGCTGATAATATTTCGCACCTCAGCTATCTGAGGCTCGGTGAAGGCAGGAGCTGGAGGCGTCTCCTGAGAACTGATCGCCAGACGACGCCTATTGCAATTGGATTTCGCCGCCGTACCAGCTAGATTGCGGTTGTCTTGGTTGGGTTCTTGAGAAAGAGGCCCGCAGAACTCGTCAGCGTACCCATGTTCAGCAAAGTACTTATCGACTTTGGTAAATGTACCATCGTCGATGTCGCCGTCGTCCGGATCCTGTACCATAGGGCTGTCCGAATCCTGTGCCATAGGGATGTCTGACATAGGGATGTCCTGCAGGTCTGGTAGCGTTGCGGCATTCTTGCCATGGCTTGGCGCCGGCTCGACTGGCGGTCTTGTCTGTGGGGTGGTGTCCCCCGCCCCCAAACGAATCTGCTCTTCGGCCAAAGCAGGGGCCAGCTTACGCAGGCGATGAGGGTCATCACATCATCTTCATCGGCCCCAGCGGGTCGAACCGGAGGTAACAACTCGTCGCAGCCTGGCAGCACCCGAACCACTTCAACCATATACGTTGTGGGTGGCATCGGATTACCGTGGAACATGCGGTTGCCCAGTTGAACGATTCTGCCCTTGGCGACATCGACCAACTCGGCGCCCACGAAGTGCAGAAGAGTGCAAGGAACATTGGCGGTGCCCTGCGAAAACATGTACAGGGCGTCAGGGATGCCCAGTCAAAGGCAAGGAGATGAAGTCATCGGTCGAGAGGCTTAGTTACCGTGATGCCGTCGAGCTCGGCAAATGTCGAGGCACCACCAACGGCGGGCGTGCAACTGACGGAGGGGGCGCTTGCTGGCGAGGTGCCGGCCGGCGTACACCCGGGTGCATTAAGCTCCAATGCCCGTGCCGGCGCCGGAGACACGAATACCGCCTCCGCTGGAGACACCAATGGCGCCGCCGCCGGAGACACCAATGGCGCCACCTGCGCGTTGTGCGAGTTGCTGGACGTGAAGCTGGGAACCGGGGGAGGCCCCTGTTGGCCGCCCGCAATCCACGTCGTCAGCCCATGAATCAACGTAGGCACCATGGCGTTGAGCTTCGTTCCCAGTTGTTGTTCCACTTGCTCTAGGACAAGCTCCAGAATCCGCGCCACTTGTGCCTTGAGTGCTTCAACCTCGCGCGTCTGGCTTTCCGAGCTGGCCTTTTTCTCCTTCCGCACACCAGCGGTATAGTATGACCCCCATTTTGTGGACAAGCCTTTGCCGGCCACACGACCAGGTGACGTCGGCTTAGTGAGCTTATCCTTGCTTTTCATTATGTTCAACGCCCTATTTAAAGGGGTGTCGAAAGGGGAGCTCTGAGACGACCCCACGCTACTGCTTTCAGTTTCCTACGAAAGGAACGTGAACCATTTAGAAATATTGGGGATTAATTAGAGTGCAACCATATGGAGCTAATTACGCGGGGGTGTATTCCTTACCAGAACAAGCTCAAGCGCCCTGGTCTTCGGATCCGTGGTAAGCTCCTTTGTTATCGGGTCCTCCTTGTACCGGTCCCCGACATAGTTCCTGGTCTGCTTGTTACCGTTGTATTTCTCGAAGCGGGGCGGTAGGCCTTGCTCGGCACGCTCCGCGTCCTCCTTGTCCCATATAGGCTCCGCCACTCTGTAACCGCCGGGACCGAGTTTGTGTTCCCCTAAGTTCAACTCCCGCATTTCTTTCCCCCACTGACTTGATTCGGTGGTTGCACTGCTCTCGCACTTTATCTTGAACTCCTTGTAGTCATCTTCGCTCATCAAAGGATATTTCGCCTTGATCTTCTCATAACTATCACCTTTATCAATCATTCTCTTCACCGCGCTTCTCCAAGTAGACAAGGTCGTGCTCATCTTCGTGAGGGCGGCACTGTTCACTTTATTCCCTGAGAGGCGTGTGTTTTCAAATTCGGCGGGGAACTTGTATCGTTCGTGCAGCTTCGTGAAGAGGAGGTTGTGCAAATTCCCTCGGTCCTTATGCCTAAGGTTCTCGGTGTTGATCGAGATGGTGCTCCGGAGAATGCACCCGACCTGAACCGAGTACCCCTTGACTATATGTTTGGGCTCCGTTGGATTCCCGTCGGAGTCCACTTGAGTGAATTCCTCCTTGAGGGTGCGGAGCACATTCGGGCGCCGGTCCTTCCTTTGCTTCTTCGGTTGGCTGCCATCTGTGTGTGCGCCGCCATCATCAGTGGTGGCATCCTCGGCGGCACCATCAGTGGTGGCATCCCCGACGCCACTAGGGGTTGTGTAATCAGGATCGGTGTCTTCCGCGGCGTCCTCATAGCGGTGAGGTTGTTCCTCCATCTCCTGGGACAGCTCCCAGAATTGCTTGCCGCCCGAACCGCCGGCCTCATCGTTGTTGGCCATGTTTCGCTTTAAATAGGAAAACAGTTTGGTCAAAAAGTTGGTTATTGTCAAGGAACAAGATCATGGTCTCATCATTTAGGGTTTGTCGACACCGAGGCATCCTAAAAGCTAAGATTTTATCATTTAGGGTTTGTCGACGCCGAGGCACCCTAAAAGCCTAAGCCGAGGCACCCTAGGTTGGGCCTAATCACTTGGCACTAATCACTTGGCTCTATTGCCACCTATGGTTTAATGCAGCAAGAATGGCGGGGCATTTGATCCTACTTAACTAAGTACTAAGATACCCCGGTCCATGCATTAGTCGCAAGTACCCCATATGTCCTATTTTTAGCAAAGTCATGCTAAAATTTCAGCATGACCTTTGCTGAAAATAGGACATATGGAGTACCCGAATTTGCCGGAACGGAAGTTAGTCAACATTCCGGCAAACTCAAGGGCCTCTTGGGGTACCTGCAAATTCATCACGACACGATGGTCGGAGACAAAACCCAGCAAACTAGCAAGATGATCATCATCTTTGCAAGATAGTAGCTCAAGTTTTTGACAGTAGCCTCCAACATTCAAGTTCACGGGATAAAAAAATCACTCTAGATTAGTGTAGCCACTATCTAACAAAACCAGAATGTTCACAAAATTACACCATGATGATACCAAATTCTTGTAGCAGTACAATGAGTTCACAGGATAAAAAAATCATCCACATTCACCAACCCAAACTGGTGGAGATACAGCAAACCAGAACCTCCCAGGTTTCTGCCATTTTATTTTTCCCACCGTATTTGTTTTTTGATTCATGTCATGGTACTTGCTATCAAACCAAGTATTTTCTTTCTATATAATCTGGGAAGTTTCCTTCTTACTGTCTCACTATCTTACTGTCTCACTACAAAAAACTAGTATGCTTAGTTGAGACTAGTATGCTTAGTTGCATTATGACAGACAAAAACTACAAATATTTGTGTTTTTAGTTGAGCAATACAGCGACAGTGTGATAGGCAAGTTTCAGTTGGCAAAGTGTCATGATTCAGACAACAGAGCAGCTAAGCATAGCAAGTGGATAGTTTAGTCAGTATACTAGTACTCTTTAGAAAGCATGAGACATATATTACCTAGAGGAGACTTCGTCGGAGAGTTGCCTATGCATTGAAAATACAACGAGATCAGCAAAGGATAGTAAGATATATACTGAAATTATCATAACAAAATGCCAGCTACTGCCATGGTCAAAGAATAGATTATGATAGCTGGACAAGTACAGGTCAAACTAGATAATTTTCAGAACCGGTTTAACCACCACAGGATAAAACAATGCATCCAAGACTGGGCTTAGACTAATATCCTCATAGCATAATCTGACATCAAGCAAATATTATAAGAACAGTGAAAATGTATGTTCACTGCAAATGAATATGGACCAAGTGTTCTCATTAACTACTTAAAGAATTAGTTCCATATTGTTGCATGAGAATTGTAGAGAGAAAAGATACATGGTTCTACTTCTGGGATTGGTTACATCTCTTATTGTTCACATTCTTGTCAAAGGACTTTAACCATTAATTATCAGAAGAACTAATGCACATTTAAACACCCTGAATCCGGAAGAAGTAATACAACACTACATAGTACCTCTGTAGTTTCCATGCCAAACTTTGGGTGATATCAAACCATTAGAAAGCATGATCATGAGAACAACATCAGTTTGAAAGATATTGTAACCCCTCCTAGTAACAAATATTCATCTACTCATTTGTAGATACCTAGGAGTAACAAGACTATCAAACTAACAGATCCATTAATCAATTATGGACTTCTTACATGTTACATCTATCATTAGTGTCCAGAAAGAATAGTAATTAATGTTTCATATTGTTGCATGAATCCAAACTCACTTGAAAATTCACTAATTGAGCCTAGCTACTTAAAGAAAGAATCTCTAGGCGGATGCTTAGTTGAGACTAGTATCCTCTAAAATGCATCTAAATGCAAGCTCGGAGATTTGAACATTTGGAAAACCCTAGCTACTTAATTCTCCAACCCCCTTTCCTTGTCCAAATTTCTCCAACCCCTAACCCTAGAACACATCAGAAGAAATAAAGAGGGGGAAGAGGGGGAAGCGGCTCGGGTGCTCACTTAGGAGGTCGAGGGCGACTCGGGGCAGCAGGAGCTAGTCGAGGCGGCGCGAATTCGGCGTCGAGCGGTGGCGCTCCTCCTGGGCAGGCCGCACGGTCGAGGGCGTCGAGCAGTGGCGGTCCTCCTGGGCGTCTGAGCTCGTCCGGGTCCTCGTAGTCGAAGAGGAAGATGGCGGCGGTCCTCCTGGGCAGGCCGCGCGGTGTTGGATGGCGAGCACGTCGAGGGCGCAGGCGGGGCCGCGGGGGGAGGGGGCGCTTGGGCGGGAG
>LT934117.1:691811116-691823476 GCA_900231445.1 Triticum turgidum subsp. durum | reverse complement strand
GAGAGATGTAACACCCCCAGTGTCATGCTACAGTAACCTCGTCCTAGTGATGCCATGTTATCACCCTTTTGCTAAGCCAATCGCCACTTGATTAAAACTCTAGTCGAATTCAAATTTAAAATGCAAGTCAATTTATCATCTCTTCAAACATTCAAACAAAAATGTTCGTTGTGTTAAAAATATTCACAAAATAATTATCTTGTAAGAACCAACATTATTTGAGTATCTAAAATGCCATTAACCTATTTAAACTTGGACTGGTACTATTTAATTTATTCTTTATAATTTGAATAAATGGTGAAACTTTTCCAAATGAGTCGAGACCTTTTATGTTGCATCAATATCCTACCTAGTAATTAAATGCAAAGTTGAACTTATAACCAAAGTCATTTGGTAGCCAAAATTAATCCAAGGCAGAAAAGAATAAAAGAAAACGAGAAAGATAAAAGAAAAATGAAAAATAGAGAGAACCCCTCTGTTCACCGAGCCCAGAACGTACACTGTACTAGGCCCAGCCCACCTGGCTGGCTTTTTTCTCTACCTCGAGCTACAGCCCTAGCCCCCATCTCGCTCAGCCCCCTCACGTCCCCCCTTATCCTCTCGCTCTCCCCTCTCTACCTCTGCCTCTCCTCCGATCTGGTGAACGGGCCGGCGCGGCCGACGCCCTTCGTACCCATGGGCCATGGCCACCAGCCTCCCCGACGCCCCGGAGGACATCCAGCAGCTGCGCCACCTTCTTCCATGTCGACTGAGCCCGTCCGTGCGACCGGAGCTGTGCACTGCATCGCCGCCACACCCTTCTTCTTCAACCTCGGGCACCGAACGCCGCCACCGTCGATTCGTCGTCTCAAGCGGCCTCACCGAGCCACTGGCTGCCCTGCGCCCACTATGAGCCCCACTCCATTTCCCACCTCGTTAGTCGCCGTACACCGTCGTGCCCGGCGCTCCACACGCCAGCATCCGCCCGCCGATGCCCGACCGCTCCCTGTCTTTCCCCGCGTTGCTCGTGTCCTCCTATCGCCGTGCCCGGAGCGAAGCTCGGCGCGTGCCCTGGCTACACTCGTCGTGAAACCCTGGCCACCTCGGTCGCACACCCTTGGCACCCCCTCCCCTGCTTCCCGCCTGCTGCTCCTGCCTTGCTGCTAGCGACGCCGCCGCTGTTGATGTTGCTTGCCGTCGCTGCTTGCTAGCTGCTGCAGCTCGCGTCGCTGCGCTGCCGCTACTGCGTGACGCCGCAGCCGCCCGCTCCCTTCCGCTGCCGCGCTCCCACCGCATCCCGACCTTACTCTCCCTCGCCTCAGGTCAATCCCCAACGAGAGGCCGCGTGCTCGCCGGCCGCGCCCTAGCCCCGCCTGCTTTCGCCCGACTGTGCCGGCCATTGCGCGCGGCTCCGCCCGGGGCGTGCCCTATGAATGCCACACGTTGCCGCTCACCGGCCGTCCATGTTGTGGCTTGTGGTGGTCGTCGGCGCCTGTGTGCGCCCGTGCGTGCCCGAGCACAGCCGTGGCCATAGTGGCTTGGCCCACTGCCATATGGGTCCCGGCCCCATTTAGTTGAGGTTAGCTTATCTAATTATTAAGTGTATCCATGACAGGTGGACCCCACGTATTTGGGTTAAGGAAAATATTTTTTGGAAAATAATAAAACGCTGACATGTGGGACCAGTGTCTGGTTTGACTTAGTCAGCCATGCTGACGTCATCTTTGACCCTGCTGCTGCAGTAATAGGAATTATGTATTCTAAATGATTCAAGAAATTCTAGAAAATGTTTAAAACTTTGAAAATTAATATATAAATAACCGTAACTCGGATGAAACAGTTTTATACATGGAAGTTCGTCAAAAAAATCCAACGAATCCTAATACGCGGTTCGTTCATCTGTCACGTGCCCCTAGCATGCTGAACATGGAACTGTCCCCTCTCTTTCACCTGTTTGGAATCCATCTAACATCTGGAAATCATCCACGGATGTTTTCCCCCTCCGTCTGCAACGTGTGGTACTATGTTAGGTCAACCCTAGCTCTGCATATCGTCATGTCATGCTTACTGATGCATCTGTTTGGACTGTATTTACTGCTTCTTCCCCCTCTTCTCACCGGTATACCTCGAGATATGTGATGCCTCTGTGATCGACTACGTCACCGACAACCCTTATTCGTTTGCAGCAGAGCTTCAAAGCAAGCAAACCCCCCTTATTCATTCTGATATCGCCCATTTCTTTCCCTCTCTTCCTTGCACTAGAACTACTACCGCTTTTGTATGATCCTATTCTAATGCATAGCCTATTTTTTACCTGCTTTCATACCTTACCTGCTTATTCTAAACTACTTAATATATGTTGGTTAGAGATCCATCAATGACCCCCCCCCCACCTTGTCCCAGTTGCCCCGCTTTATGTTCGATGACTCGATCAACGTGATCGACGTCTAGGCCCCGACACGGCACATCACACCCCTTAGTTGTACGACTCTGGAGAGTTACTATCGAGTGCCGAGGGTGATACCTCGTCAGCACTTCTGATGTTAACCATGTAGTTAACTATTCGGTCGTGGTCATCGAGGGTCATTCCTCCTTCACCACTCCTGATAACGACTCAGTCGTGCAACCCCTCAAGTGTGGACCATCGAGGGTGATTCTCCAAGTCCACCTTGACGGTTACATCGAGTGGGAATCCATTGAGAGTGATTCCTAGGGTTTCCCCCTTGCTGTTTCGGACACACGGTTACTTTGACTTACCACAGAACCATGATGACATCTGGTCAGCCCCGAGGGGTACCCGCGACTGATGTGAAGTCGGGTTGATCTGAGGATACCCGCAAGTTTTCCGCGCGGTGCGGCCAGGCATTCTTAGCAATTAGCGCAAGTCCGTGAGATGGGGCGACGGGACCACATATCATGTATCATTGACCGTTACCGCACTAGCAAGACACTAGCAGTTTGGATATTTGATCTGAGTAGGCCTCTGGCCTTATTCGCACTGACCACCACGCGGGAATAAGTATGATCAATCCGCGTCGTACGATTCTTCCGAAAGCTCACTGACGTCTACGACTGGGTGGCGCGCGCCAGTTGAACTGGTTAAGCCTGCACTTGTATAAGGGGGCTAGGTCTGCTCAATAGCCGCGTTCGCAACGCACCGGATTCCAAAGGACGATTCTCCCATGACCCCTTCGCATTTAGGTTGTAGGCCGACATGATGGCCTCTCTGTTGAGCCTAGGTAGGACTACGGTGTGTTGATAGGACGAGGCCGGTCATGACCTAATGGTGTGTCTGGCCGGAGTTGATCGAGCGTGTTGGGTAAGTTGGTGCACCCCTGCAGGGAAGTATTATCTATTTGAATAGCCGGGTCCACGGTAAAGGACGTCTCGGAGTTGTATCCCGATCGATACAACTCGAACTGGATACTGAATGCCGAGGCATGTAATGGATATGTGGATCCGAGATTGCTTTCTCGTAGGCAGTCGGGGAAGGATCTCTGGGCGTTATTTCTACATAATTTTTATAAATTTAAACTGCTATTCTATACTCTTCTGATTGCTACAAGATGCTTGGAGCTGCTTGAAGATGCTAGTCTTTGATAGGCTAGGCTTTCCCCTTCTCTTCTGGCTGTGTTTGGTTGAGCTGCAGATTCTGTAAAAGCTGCTGTGAGCTGTGAGCTGTGAAAAAGCTGCTGTGAACTTTCAGCTGTTGAAAAGCTGGAAGCCGTTTGGTTGAAACAACTGTGAAACTGTAGATTTCACTGTGAATTGTCTGTACTGACCCTGGGTAATGAGGCAATATTTCTATGTGCAATTTGATCTTAAATAAGTGATATGTACTCCCTTTGTACCGAAATACATGTCGCTGGAGTAGCTGAACTTTAGCTACTCCAGCGACATGTATTTCGGTACAGAGGGAGTACATTGCTAGGGAATAGAACGACCACGTACGAATTCAACCATTGTACTTTCATGTTGCATATTACATATAAATAGATACTGATCCCATAATAATATTACAAAAGGCATGCACCATAGAATATATATATATATGGTTCACATGATGACCTCCATCAAGACAGCAACCTAGGTTGCTATCGCAAGACAAGCATCGGATATCCTACTACGAATAGTATCCATGGTATCTTCGTTCTCCTCCTCTTCAAGAGGATCTGCTTGTGTTTGTGCTACTTCGCATCGTAGCACTGGAGGTACATACTCATCATCGGCATCACATTTATCAAAAAATTTGTCACTCAACTTGCTATCACGAATGAAGTTGTGCAATGCCATGCAAGCAATGATGATATGCTTTTGCGTCCGAGGTGAGAAACTTGGGACCCCTTTCAATATGCGTCATTTCTGCTTAAGCACCCCAAAAGCACGCTCAACAACATTGCGAAGGGACGAATGTGAAAAGTTGAACAACTCGTATTTTCCTTGAGGTGGACGGTGACGACGAAGACGAAATTCTGGTAGATGGTACGTACTCCCCTTAAAAGGAGCAAGATATCATGTTCGGTTTGCATACCCAGAGTCCACAAGATAGTATTTCCCTGAAAACACCAAATCACCAAGTGAGCATCTCACATAAGAATATAATGAATGATGACATGTGTTGTTATGTTATACCTTTGGGAGGTATAGGAAATGAAGAGAAGTGTGCTAATGCATGATTCAGGATCCTTGAGTCATGTGCAGAACCCGGCCAACCCGCAACCACGAAGGTAAACCTCATGTCAAAGTCACATATTGCAAGCACATTCTGAGATGTAAAACCATGCCGACATCTATGGTTAACCACATCATCTGCGGGCACTGTCACCGGAACATGAGATCCATCTATGGCACCAATAGCGCCTTTGAAATGTGGCCAGAAACGTTCTTCTCTAATCTTTTCATGTTCATCGCTGAATGTAGGATCTCTCGGTTTGATGTTATCTGTCACTAACTTGCGCAAACATAGCAGAACTTCCTTAAACTTTGTGTGAACTGTCCAAAGGGAGCGTACGAAACGGTTTTCGGCTTGAGCAAATGATTGAGGACCTCCAACAATCCATAAGAACATGGCCAATGACTCAATTGATGAAACATTACTAGTTGACGTCAAACCATATGTAGAAACAAGCAAATCATGAAGTTCCATGAAAACTTCCGGATTCATCCGAAACATTTTATAGAAGTATCTAGGCCGACCATAACACTCCATGACCCATTCTAGTCTTGTTTGCTTAGCATCTCTGTATGTTTTGTTCAAGTACCGCTGAACATAGAGGTTACCTAGGTTTCCCATGATAGCAGCCTGCTTTGCAAGTTCAGCAAGAAGTTTCATTCCCTCTTGTCCCTTTCTGGCCACTTCTTCCATCCTTGCATCCATCTACACAGGAATATAATAATGTTAACACATTCATCGTCAACAATATAGAAAAAAAATTGTCCCAGCATAGATACGGTTCAACAACACAAGCAAATATTCTTAGAACATATATAGTTCACAACACAAGCAAATATGCTTGATATAAGCAAATAAGGTTCACAACATAAACAAATAAGGTTCACAACTTAAGCAAATAAGGTTCCACAATGGAAGGAAATGTACTTCTACAACATGGGAAAATATGGTTCACAACACGTGCTTCAACATCTCCTTCTCATGCTCCCTCTCCAGAAAATCAAACCTTCCTTCTTTTGTTTCAAGAACATTGAAGATTTCCCTAAACTCAGGCTTCACTATAAGAGTGAGGGTTGTGTGCATGAGAGCAGTTTTTTCTTTGACACCACAATCTTTCACCAACTTCATGACCTCCGAAATTTTAGGGACAAGGTTGGTTGCATGAGGAGCTGATGATGCTTCAACACTAGAGGTTATCTTCTCCACTCCACTTTCTATCTTCTCGCATGTCTGCTTGTACAATCATAGGAAAGGACTCTTCTCTTCCTTCTCCTCATTTTTGATTGAAGGTTGCTTGCGCTTCTTGGTTGTTTTTGGTTTCTTCAAAGATGCCAACTTCATTTCATCACTATCATCGGGTTTCTCCAAAAGAACCGCATTATCATCACTTGATTCTTCAAATGATATATCTCCAGCACAAGAAGCACTAGCCCCTGTGACATGTACATTGTGAAAAATGACGTGTAAGTCTTCAAGATGCTTCGGTCCCTTCCGTTTGAACTTCACATGATTGCATTTCTTTCCTGTTCTCTCCTGGCATCTCTGAAAAAGAATATACAAATTAGGTAATGCAATCATTCAAAAGTATGCCAAATAAAAAAGTACAAATTAGGTAATGCTACACGTACCGCAACATGTTCATCCCACCATTCTTGAGAGCAAACAACGGTTCTGTTTGCATCATCCCATCCAAGCCCGGTTGCTTCATTTTTCAACTCCATGAATAAAGTATAGTCACTTTTTATTGCATCACATTTGTTCTTGAATTTATCCTTGGGATACTTCTTTCCCATTCTTGCTTCCCATTTCTCCAAAACATTCTTCCAACCCTTCTTATTTAAATAACTTATGGGCCTATTCCCATTTTCAACCTCTTCTCTGAATATATCTATGAGTTTCTTCAGATGTGCATCATCCCACACCGCTTTTTCAGTCATTCTTCAATCAAGCAAAATAATTACATAGCAATAGATCAATATATATGTTCTAGGAAGGAATTGTGCAGCAATACTATCATACAATGAACTAACAATACACAATCATCCAATGTACAGGAACATACAACAATGTTCAGCTGCAGCAATACTAGCAAAAAAATCGCCACAATCATCCATTTCATCACTAACAGAAATACTTTTGATATAGGGAGCAGCTACTTCAATCGCCACAATCTCAATCGCTGCAACAGCACGTGTACAGGAGACGGGAGGGGAATGGGGAGTGGGGGAAAGGGAGCAGCTACCTTCAAGACTGGAGGGAAGAGGTCGCGGCGGGGATGCCGGAGACGTCGCCGGCGGCAGCGCGCACGGCGGTGGAGGGCGGCGTCCTTGCTGGTTCCCGCGCGACTTGGAGAGGCGGGAGGCAGAAGAAGAGCAGCGGAGGAGGGAGGAGGTCGAGGCGGGGAGGCGGAGGCGGGAGGCGGCGCCGACAGCTTGGCAAGCGGCGGCGGAGGGGCGGCGGCGGCGCTGGCGGCGGCTAGGAACCCTAGCTGCCGCTGGTGTCGATGGGGATCGAGCAGAGGAGCTGGTCTCGAAGAGGCGTCCTCTCGTGGGCTGCCCTTGACCAGCCCGAACCGTTTTCCACTTTGGAGTGGCAACGGTGGGTAAATACATGCCAACTAGCAGGGGACAGCTAAAAATACCAGTCCGAAGTTGGGGTAACGCCCGCTTTGAAATTACACTACGAAAATCTGGTAGCTTTTACAACTTCTGCTTCTAGTTTTCACCCTTTGGTTAGCTTCTAGCTTTGAAAAGCTAGAAGTTGGCTGAAAAAGCTCAACCAAACACAGCCGTAGTGTAGATCCTTGCTTGCGAGTACTTTGGATGAGTACTCACGGTTGCTTTGCTCCCCTTTTTCCAACTCTTTCCATTCTTGTCGGATGCGGCAACCATATGGTGGAGCCCAGGATCCAGATAGCCACTTTCAATGACGACTGCTACTACACTGAGGGTGCCTACTACTACGTGGAGGCCGCCGACGACCATGAGTAGTTAGGAGGCTCCCAGGCAGGAGACCTTGCCTTTTCGATCGATGTTGCTTTCGTGCTAGCCTTCTTAAGGAAAACTTGTCTAACTTATGTTTGTACTCATATATGTTGCTTCCTCTGACTCATTTGTATTCGAGCTGATGTATTCGAGCCCTCGAGGCCCCTAGCTTGTAATATAAAGCTTGTATTATTTTTAATTTGTGTCTAGAGTTGTGTTGTGATATCTTCCCGCGCGTCCCTGATCTTGATCGTACACATTTGCGTGTATGATTAGTGTACGATTAAATTGGGGGTGTCACAAGTTGGTATCAGAGCCGACTGCCTGTAGGTAGCCCCCTTTTCAACTCCTTGGCCGAAGTTGAGTCTAGTCACTGAAAAACTTTTACTAACATGGTTGTGTGTCTTACGGGCCCACGTCTCCATTGGGTGGTCTTGAGATCTTTTACTCCTCGATCTTTACTCTGGGACTCTGATATCTCTTCTATTCGGGTTAAATGATTTTTGAAACTCTAACATTAGGTTCTTGTAATTACTTCCTCCCGGAGAGCGCCTCATCTCAGATGTTTGCCTGCTTCACCAAAAGATTCTGAAGATACTTTTCAATGTTTTCTTGAGACCCTTGTGACCATCGCTTTTGCAATTAACTTTGATCGATAAACCCCTATGGTTGACCACGTACACTTTTTATTCATATAATCATTCCCCGTTGGTCTTGTTATTACAAGATAGCCTGAAATCCTCTCTATTGTTCCGAGAATACTTTGTGCCTACTGCATTGCAGTTCCTTGCCACATGAATACCCCTACAGATAATTCCTCGCACTTACCGAGTATTCACTCATCCCCATTTGTTCACGTGTTTCACAAAATTCTTCGAAATACTATTCGATCTTCCGAAATCTTTAGTAGCCTATTGCTCTTGAATTTTTTCTTGCTTGCATTATGGTTAGTCCCATAAGTCTAGTAATCTTATTGTAATCCTTTATCACTATCATTTTGAGTCTGTTGTTTCAACGTGTGTGCGAATGCTCACAATCATCAATCGAAATTAGAATTCATCCTTCCGGCTCAGACGTCACCCCCGGATATGAGCTGGTGTTCGGCAAATCAAACCTTGATTGATTGTCGATTTATGTCTATTCATGAGGCTTTTCACCTCCCCCTCTCCCCTCAAGCCCTGGAGGAAGTTCGTGATTTGCAAGACCTATCCCGGCGACTAAGCCCTTCCTCCACAAACAATGATATTTGGCACTATGTCTGGGGAAAGCTGACTTCAAAGCCTCCGACTACTATAGGTTCTGTTTCAAAGATATTCAAGCTCATCCGGCGTTCAAATGGCTTTGGCAGTCCAAGTGCACGATGAAAATCAAAGTTTTCGGGTGGATTCTACTCTAGGACGGACTCAACACTCGCAATATGCTCAAGCGCCGCGACTTCAATATTGGTGATGACTTTGACTGCCTCCTTTGCGGGCAACCCATCGAAGAAACTATTGAGCACATGATCTTTTGCTGCCCCTTCAGCTAGACTTGTTGGACAAAATTGAACATTATCTGGCCTACCCACATCTCCCGACTTGAAACTATCAATAGAGGTCGTGACTCTTGAAGTAACTCTTTCTTCATGGAAATTTTTCTCATGACTGCCTGGAGTTTATGGAAAGAGAGAAATAACAAACATTTCAGAGAGGTGTACCCAAGTTCAAGGATGGCTGAAGATTCAAGGAAGTCTTTGCTCTTCTTCAACATAGGGTTAGGGAGGTCCATAGAGCCTCTGTGATCTCCTTTTCTAATACTCTTACTTGATTTCTCCACACTTTCTGAAAGCTTGACTTCTTCCGTACACTATATGTAACTTGTAACCCCCCCCCCCCACTTTGGGGGGATATATACAATATATGAGATATCAGTAGGAGCCTCTCCTACTGTCTTTTCACTCGAAAAAAACTTACTTGTCTTTGATCAGAGTCTTTGCTTCTGATCCCCCGATTTGGAAATCAAAATTCCTTTTCATTTGAGCTTTGAATTAGTCAGTTGTTTCTGTAATATGATTTCCTTGCCTTCTTTCTTCTTCTGGTTGAGTACTAATGCTCACATCAGATCCCTTGTGGACCACCAGATCCTTTGTTGGATTTTATCTGACAACGTCTTTCATATTCAATAACCTTGTGGTCCTGTCCTCGGATACATAATGCCTTTGATAATTGTATCCTCTGCTTTTGTCAACCATGCTCAACCATGGATTTTGTGTTAATAACTTTGAAGCTTATGGTATATGTTCCTCAAATGCCCCTATGGGTTGAACCTAGCCATCCTTAATCTTTATGAACACGAAAATTTTCACGGGTCATACTCCTCTGATAGTTTATCAGGTAGGTTTTCAGACTCAAATCATTTTTTGAGCAGTGAATGAATGGTTATGCATTGGAGAAGTGGGAGTCAACCTCGAATTTTGTGTTCATGCCCATGGACACGATGTAGATCTTATCATTAAAGCTTCTCTTAAATTAATTATTCCCCTGGTATGAGTTTATCTTATATCTAGGATATGGTCTTTTGCAATCGAGGTTCCGATCATGTTGATCTTATTTGACCCCTTCTCTCAGACAAATTAAAGTACTTGTCTTTTGCAGATCATTACATCTGTCCAACTTCAATCATGCTCCACCTTTGAGTATTAACCCCTCTTGTATCTCAAGGATACCATGTCATTGCACCATCTCTTATGAATTCTTGTTAGACTAGTACTCTCACCATTTTAGTCACTCTGTCGGTTTGCATTGTCCATCATTCGAGAACTTTCACAAGTGACTCGAATCTGCACTGTGATTCAGTACCCCTAGTAATTTGTTGTTGGGAAAATTAAACTCAATGTCGTCATTCCTAGCGTGGTCGGATATATCATTATCGTGCTAAATTTTAACTCTGCTACCTGGTCCTTCTTCCACGAGCACAATTATCGACGATGAGCTAAGCTTATGTTGATCTTCCTCATCATACCATTTCGCCTTGAACAACAAGCTTGATTTCGAGTTTGTGTCATACCCTTGGTACCAATAACCTTTCGAATTGATGTCAGCAAGCTTCATCATTCCTTTGACTTGATGTCATCGCCGATTGATTACATCTTCATGAAATCTCTCGACAAATGTGTCATGATCATAATCAACATTCTGAGCTCTTCCTGGATATCAATCGAATTCATGATAAGGAATATCATCCTTGCCCCTCGATGATTTGTGTTATCATCGACAACATTATTGCCTTCCCTCCAACACATAACAGGAATACTTCCCTGCTTATGTAAACACCTCGATGTACCACTCTGTCAGTAAGACCCTGTTACTATTGTGGATGACATTCCAGTAACCACTGATGGATGAGAACTTTGCCTATTGGTCCGCCTTGTTCAACGAGCAGCAAAATGGTTCTCTTCGTCACTCGCCCTTGGTACCAATGTTGTTGCCAACTTAACTGACAGGCTATCCTTTGACCTGCCTTGCTATCGTGACCGTGCAAGATGTTTGCGTCCTTTCTACTTTTAACCCACATGGTGGGCCCATACCCCACAGTTCCACATGATCGAAACCTGACTCTCCTGTACACCCCTATTTCCAAAGGTATTCCTCATGCTTCGCTTCGTATATAATTCACGAGCCACCCTCATAGAGTTCTATTCTGGTACTAGATATAATATTTTTTTCCGTTGCTTTGAACCCTTGTCATACTCTATTCCAGGCATCCAACGATTGCCTGCCCACTTGAAACTTATTATTGTACCTTCTTACTTTGCTCTCACTGATTTTCTTAAGTTTCAATTCGAGAGACTCTTTCTGCCACCTTCCCTAATGTTATCTACCAGATAAGCGACCTTGTATAGGTCCATTCTTCCAAAGTTACCTCTTATCCTTTTCGTACGTACGATGGAATTCCAAAAGAAAGGATGACGACTTCATCATGATGACCTAAAGAAGAGAAATGAAGACATCAACGTAATTGATCGACCTCTTCGAGAAGAGCAACCAAGACCGAGAAGATCTGTTAGAATTTTTTAACCAAAACTTTCCTCCCTTACTTCACCTCTTAAATCTCAGGACGAGATTTCTTGTAGTGGAGGAGATTGTAACACCCCCAGTGTCATGTTACAGTAACCTCACCCTAGTGATGCCATGTCATCACCCTTTTGCTAAGCCAATCGCAACTTTATTAAAACTCAAGTCAAATTCAAATTTAAAATGCAATTCAACTTATCATCTCTTCAAACTTTGAAACGAAAATGTCGTGGGATTGAAAATATTCACGAACTAATTATCTTATAAGAACCATCATTGTTTGAGTATCTAAAATGCCATTGACCTATTTAAACTTGGAACAGTAGTATTTAATTTATCCTTTACAATTTAGATAAATGGTGAAACTTTTCCTAATGAGTTGAGACCTTGTATGCTGCATCGATATCCTACCTAGTAATTATGTGCAAAGTTTCACCTATAACAAAAGTCATTTGGTAGCCCAAGTTAATCCAAGACAGAAAAGAATAAAAGAGACCGATAAAGATAAAAGAAAAATGAAAAATAGAGAGAACCCCTCTGTTCACCGAGCCCAGAATGTACACTGTACTAGGCCCAACCCACCTGGCTAGCCTTTTCCTATACCTTGAGCTACAGGAGGCAGAGGATGTGTGTGGCGCACATCCAAGACGGCCATGGCCGTGGATGGCCTCCA
>LT934117.1:691796640-691810819 GCA_900231445.1 Triticum turgidum subsp. durum | reverse complement strand
CTATCACAACGTCCGCAGAAACCCTAGCCCCCATCTCTCTCAGCCCCCTGATGTCTGCTAGAACTACGTCGGTATTTCCCCAAAGAGGAAGGGATGATGCAGTACAACGACAGTGGGTATTTCCCTCAGTGATGAGACCAAGGTTGTCGAGCCAGTAGGAGAACCACGCAACACAACGTAAATAGCCCCTGCACATAAATAACAAATACTCGCAACCCGACGTGTTAAAGGGGTTGTCAATCCCATTCTGGTAACGGCGCCACAAATTGGCAAATGAACAAGAGAAAGTTGTAATAGATTGGATAGTTGGAGCGCGGATAAAATAAATTGCAGCGAGTTATTTTTGTATTTTTGGTTGAATTGAACTGAAAATAAAAGCAAAGTAAAATAGACCGCGAAGTCAAATATATTAAAGAAGAGACCCAAGGGCCATAGGTTTCACTAGTGGCTTCTCTCGAGAAAAATAACCAACGGTGGGAAAACAGTTACTATTGGGAAATTGATAGAACCTAAAATAATCATGATGATGTCGAGGAAATGATCATTATATAGGCATCACGTCCACGATTAGTAGACCAACTCCTTCATGCATGTACTACTATTACTCCACACATCGACCACTATCCAGCATGCATCTAGTGTATTAAGTGTTGGGGAACGTAGTAATTTCAAAAAAAATTCCTACGCACACGCAAGATCATGGTGATGCATAGCAATGAGAGGGGAGAGTATTGTCCACGTACCCTCGTAGACCGTAAGCGGAAGCGTTATGACAACGCGGTTGATGTAGTCGTGCGTCTTCACGATCCGACCGATCCAAGTATCAAACGTACAGCACCTCCGAGTTCAGCACACGTTCAGCTCGATGACAATCCCCGGACTCCGATCCAGCAAAGTGTCGGGGATGAGTTCCGTCAGCACGACGGCGTGGTGATGATGATGATGTTCTACCGACGCAGGGATTCGCCTAAACTCCGCGACGATATGACCAAGGTGGAATATGGTGGAGGGGGGCACCGCACATGGCTAAGGAACGATCTTGAAGATCAACTTGTGTGTCATGGGGTGCCCCCCTGCCCCCGTATATAAAGGAGCAAGGGAGGAGGAGGCCGGCCCTAGGAGGGGGCGCACCAAGTGTGGAGTCCTACTAGGACTCCCTAGTCCTAGTAGGATTCCACCTCCCATATGGAATAGGAAAAGAGGAAGGGAAAAGGAGAAGGAAGGAAGGGGGCGCCCCCCTTCCCTAGTCCAATTCGGACCAGACCAAGGGGAGGGGTGCAGCCACCCTTGAGGCCCTTTTCCTTCTTTCCCATATGGCCCAATAAGGCCCAATACGTCTTCCCGTAACTCTCCGATACTCCGAAAAATACCCGAATCACTCGGAACCTTTTCGAAGTCCAAATATAGTCGTCCAATATATCGATCTTTACGTCTCGACCATTTCGAGACTCCTCGTCGTGTCCCCGATCTCATCCGGGACTCCGAACTCCTTCAATACATCAAAATTATTAACTCATAATAAAACGGTCATCGTAACGTTAAGCGTGCGGACCCTACGGGTTCGAGAACTATGTAGACATGACCTAGAACTATTCTCGGTCAATAACCAGTAGCGGAACCTGGATGCTCATATTGGCTCCTACATATTCTACGAAGATCTTTATCGGTCAAACCGCATAACAACATACGTTGTTCCTTTTGTCATCGCTATGTTACTTGCCCGAGATTTAATTTTCGGTATCCAATACCTAGTTCAATGTCGTTACCGGCAAGTCTCTTTACTCGTTACGTAATGCATCATTCCGTAACTAACTCATTAGCTACATTGCTTGCAAGGCTTATAGTGATGTGCATTACCGAGAGGGCCCAGAGATACCTCTCCGACAATCGGAGTGACAAATCCTAATCTCAAAATACGCCAACCCAACATGTACCTTCGGAGACACCTGTAGAGCTCCTTTATAATCACCCAGTTACGTTCTGACGTTTGGTAGAACACAAAGTGTTCCTCCGGTAAACGGGAGTTGCATAATCTCATAGTCATAGGAACATGTATAAGTCATGAAGAAAGCAATAGCAACATACTAAACGATGAAGTGCTAAGGCTAACGGAATGGTTCAAGTCAATCACATCATTCTCCTAATGATGTGATCCCGTTAATCAAATGACAACTCTTTTGTCCATGGCTAGGAAACTTAACCATCTTTGATTCATGAGCTAGTCAAGTAGAGGCATACTAGTGACACTATGTTTGTCTATGTATTCACACATGTATTATGTTTCCGGTTAATACAATTCTAGTATGAATAATAAACATTTATCATGATATAAGGAAATAAATAATAACTTTATTATTGCCTCTAGGGCACATTTCCTTCAGTCTCCCACTTGCACTAGAGTCAATAATCTAGTTCACATCATTATGTGATTCAACACCAATATTCACATCTGTATGTGATTAATACCCATAGTTCACATCGTCATGTGATCAACACCCAAAGGGTTTACTAGAGTCAATAATTTAGTTCACATCGCTATGTGATTAACACCCAAAAGAGTACTAAGGTATGATCATGTTTTGTTCGTGAGAGAAGTTTAGTCAGTGGGTCTGTCACATTCAGAGCCGTATGTATTTTGCAAATATTCTATGTCTACAATGCTCTGCACGGAGCTACTCTAGCTTATTGCTCCCACTTTCAGTATGTATCCAGATTGAGACTTAGAGTCATCTGAATTAGTGTAAAAGTTTGCATCGATGTATCTCTTTACGACGAACTCTTTTATCACCTCCATAATCGAGAAACATCTTCTTAGTCCTCACTAAGGATATTCTTGACCGCTGTCCAGTGATCTACTATTAGATCATAATTGTATTCCTTTGCCAAACACAGAGCAAGGTATACAATAGGTCTGGTTCATAGCATAGCATACTTTATAGAACCTATGACTGAGGCATAGGGAATGACTTTTCATTCTCTTTTTATTTTCTGCCATGGTCGGGTCTTGAGTCTTACTCAACTTCACACCTTGCAACACAGGCAAGAACTCCTTCTTTGACTGTTCCATTTTGAACTATTTCAAAAAAATTATCAAGGTATGTACTCATTGAAAAATCTTATCAAGCGTCTTGATCTATCTATATAGATCTTGATGCTTAATGTGTAAGCAGCTTCAACGAGGTCTTGCTTTGAAAAACTATTATTCAAGTATCCTTTCATGCTATCCAGAATTTCTATATCATTTCCAATCAACAATATTTCATCCACATATAATATTAGAAATGCTACAGAGCTCCCACTCACTTTCTTGTAAATACAGGCTTCTCCAAAAGTCTGTATAAAACCATATGCTTTGATCAACTCATCAAAGCGTATATTCCAACTCCGAGATGCTTGCACCAGTCCATTGATGGATCGCTGGAGCTTGCACATTTTGTTAGCACCTTTCGGATCAACAAAACCTTCTGGTTGCATCATATACAACTCTCCTTCCAGAAATCCATTCAGGAACACAATTTTGACATCCATTTGCCAGATTTCATAAAATGTGGCAATTGCTAACATGATTCGGACAGATTTAAGCATTACTACAGTTGAGAAATTCTCATTGTAGTCAACACCTTGAACTTGTCGAAAACCTTTTTGTGACAAGTCGAGCTTTGTAGATAGTAACACTACTATCAGCGTCTGTCTTCCTCTTGAAAATCCATTTATACAATATTGCTTGCCGATCATCGGGCAACTCCACCAAAGTCCACACTTTCTTCTCATATATGGATCCCATCTCAGATTTCATGGCCTCAAACCATTTCGCGGAATCTGGGCTCATCATCGCTTCCTCATAGTTCGTAGGTTCATCATGGTCTAGTAACATGACTTCCAGAACATGATTACCGCACCACTCTGGTGCGGATCTTACTCTGGAAGACCTACGAGGTTTGGTAGCAACTTGATCTGAAGTTTCATGATCATCATCATTAACTTCCTCACTAATTGGTGTAGGAATCACTAGAACTGATTTCTGTGATGAACTACTTTCCAACAAGGGAGTAGGTACAGTTACCTCATCAAGTTCTACTTTCCTCCCACTCACTTCTTTCGAGAGAAACTCCTTCTCTAGAAAGGATCCATTCTTAGCAACGAATGTTTTGCTTTCGGATCTGTGATAGAAGGTGTACCCAACAGTTTCCTTTTGGGTATTCTATGAAGACGCACTTCTCCGATTTGGGTTCGAGCTTATCAAGTTGAAAACCTTTTTCATATAAGCATCGCAACTCCAACTTTAATAAACGACAGCTTAGGTTTACTGCTAAACCATAGTTCATACGGTGTCGTCTCAACGGATTTAGATGGTGCCCTATTTAAAGTGAATGCAGCTGTCTCTAATGTATAACCCCAAAACGATAGTGGTAAATCAGTAAGAGACATCATAGATTGCACTATATCCAATAAAGTACTGTTATGACGTTCGGACACACCATTAAGTTGTGGTGTTCCAGGTGGCATGAGTTTGTGAAACTATTCCACATTGTTTTAATTGAAGACCAAACTCGTAACTCAAAAATTTGTCTCCGTGGCCAAATTGCAGAAACTTTATTTTCTCATTACGATGATTCTCCACTTCACTCTGAAATTCTTTGAACTTTTCAAATGTTTCAGACTTGTGCTTCATTAAGTAGATATACTCATATCTGCTCAATTAATCTTGTGAAGGTCAGAAAATAACGATACCCGCCACGAGCATCAACACTTCATTGGACCACATACATCGGTATGTATTATTTTCAATAAGTCACTAGCTCGTTCCATTGTTCCGGAGAACGGAGTTTTAGTCATCTTGCCCAAAAGGCATGGTTCACAAGCATCAAATGATTCATAACCAAGAGATTCCAAAAATCCATCTTTATGGAGTTTCTTCATGCGCTTTACACTGATATGACCCAAACGGCAGTGCCACAAATAAGTTGCACTATCATTATCAACTTTGCATCTTTTGGCATCAATATTATGAATATGTGTATCACTACGATCGAGATCCAACAAACTATTTTCATTGGGTGTATGACCATTGAAGGTTTTATTCATGTAAGCAGAACAACAATTATTCTCTGATTTTAAATGAATAACCGTATTGCAATAAACATGATCAAATCATATTCATGCTCAATGCAAACGCTAAATAACATTTATTTAGGTTCAACACTAATCTCAAAAGTATAGGGAGTGTGCGATGATGATCATATCAATCTTGGAACTACTTCCAACACTCATCGTCACCTCACCCTCAACTAGTTTTTGTTTATTTTGCAACTCCCGTTCCGAGTTACTACTCTTAGCAACTGAACTAGTATCAAATACCAAGGGGTTTCTATAAACACTAGTAAAGTACACATCAATAACATGTATATCAAATATACCTATGTTCACTTTGCCATCCTTCTTATCCGCCAAATACTTGGGGTAGTTCCAGTGACCAGTCCCTTTGCAGTAGAATCACTTAGTCTTAGGCTTAGGTCCATACTTGGGCTTCTTCACTTGAGCAGCAACTTGCTTGCTGTTCTTCTTGAAGTTCCCCTTCTTCCCTTTGCCCTTTTTCTTGAAACTAGTGATCTTGTCCACCATCAACACTTTGATGTTTTTCTTTGATTTCTACCTTCACCGATTTTTGCATCGCGAAGAGCTTGGGAATTGTTTTCATCATCCCTTGCATATTATCGTTCATCATGAAGTTCTACTAACTTGGTGGTGGTGACTAGAGAATTCTGTCAATCACTATCTTATCTGGAAGATTAACTCCCACTTGATTCAAGCGATTGTAGTACCCAGACAATCTGAGCACATGCTCACTAGTTGAGCGATTCTCCTCCATCTTTTAGCTATAGAACTTGTTGGAGACTTCATATCTCTCAACTCGGGTATTTGCTGGAAATATTAACTTCAACTCCTCTCATATGGTCCATGACGTTCAAAACGTCTTTGAAGTCCCGATTCTAAGCCATAAAGCATGGTGCACAAAACTATCAAGTAGTCATCATATTGAGCTATCCAAACATTCATAACGCCTGCATCTGCTCCTGCAATAGGTCTGTCACCTAGCGGTGCATCAAGGACATAATTCTTCTGTGCGGCAATGAGGATAAACCTAGATCACGGATCCAATCCGCATCATTGCTACTAACATCTTTCAACACAATTTTCTCAAGGAACATATCATAATAAACATATGAAAGCAACAATGCAAGCTATTGATCTACAACATAATTTGCAAAATACTACCAGGACTAAGTTCATGATAAATTTAAGTTCAATTAATCATATTACTTAACAACTCCCACTTAGAAAGACATCTCTCTAATCCTCTAAGTGATTACGTGATCCATATCAACTACACCATGTCCGATCATCACGTGAGATGGAGTAGTTTCAACGTGAACATCAATATGTTGATCATATCTAATATATGATTCATGCTCGACCTTTCGGTCTCCGTGTTCCGAGGCCATATCTGTTATATGCTAGGCTCGTCAAGTTTAACCTGAGTATTCCGCGTGTGCAACTGTTTTGCACCCGTTGTATTTGAACGTAGAGCCTATCACACCCGATCATCACGTGGTGTCTCAGCACGAAGAACTTTCGCAACGGTGCATACTCAGGGAGAACACTTCTTGATAATTTTTAGTGAGAGATCATCTTAAATGCTACCGTCAATCAAAGCAAGATAAGATGCATAAAGGATAAACATCACATGCAATCAATATAAGTGATATGATATGGCCATCATCATCTTGTGCTTGTGATCTCCATCTCCGAAGCACCGTCGTGATTACCATCGTCACCAGCGCAACACCTTGATCTCCATCGTAGCATCGTTGTCGTTACGCCATCTATTGCTTCTACGACTATCGATACCAATTAGTGATAAAGTAAAGCAATTACGGGGTGTTTGCATTTCATACAATAAAGCGACAACCATATGGCTCCTGCCAGTTGCCGATAACTTCGGTTACAAAACATGATCATCTCATACAATAAAATATAGCATCACGTCTTGACCATATCACATCACAACATGCCCTACAAAAACAAGTTAGACGTCCTCTACTTTGTTGTTGTAAATTTTACGTGGCTGCTACGGGCTAAGCAAGAACCGTTCTTACCTACGCATCAAAACCACAACGATAGTTCGTCAAGTTAGTGATGTTTTAACCTTCGCAAGGACCGGGCGTAGCCACACTCGGTTCAACTAAAGTTGGACAAACAGACACCCGCTAGTCACCTGTGTGCAAAGCACGGCGGTAAAACCAGTATCGCGTAAGCGTACGCGTACTGTCGGTCCGGGCCGCTTCATCCAACAATACCGCTGCACCAAAGTATGACATGTTGGTAAGCAGTAGGACTTGTATCGCCCACAACTCACTTGTGTTCTATTCGTGCATATAACATCTACGCATAAAACCTAGGCTCGGATGCCACTATTGGGGAACGTAGTAATTTAAGAAAAATTCCTACGCACACGCAAGATCATGGTGATGCATAGCAACGAGAAGGGAGAGTATTGTCCACGTACCCTCGTAGACCGTAAGCGGAAGCGTTATGACAACGTGGTTGATGTAGTCGTACGTCTTCACGATCCAACCGATCCAAGTACCGAACGTACGGCACCTCCGAGTTCAGCACACGTTCAGCTCGATGACGATCCCCGGACTCCGATCCAGCAAAGTGTCGGGGATGAGTTCCGTCAGCACGACGGCGTGGTGACGATGATGATGTTCTACCGACGCAGGGCTTCGCCTAAACTCCGCGACGATATGACTGAGGTGGAATATGGTGGAGCGGGGCACCACACACAGCTAAGGAACGATCTTGAAGATCAACTTGTGTGTCATGGGGTGCCCCCTGCCCCCGTATATAAGGAGCAAGGGAGGAGGAGGCCGGCCCTAGGAGGGGGCGCACCAAGTGTGGAGTCCTACTAGGACTCCCTAGTCCTAATAGGATTCCACCTCCCATATGGAATAGGAAAAGAGGAAGGGAAAAGGAGAAGGAAGGAAGGGGGCGCACCCCTTCCCTAGTCCAATTCGGACCAGACCAAGGGGAGGGGTGCGGCCACCCTTGAGGCCCTTTTCCTTCTTTCCTGTATGGCCCAATAAGGCCCAATACGTATTCCCGTAACTCTCCGATACTTCGAAAAATACCCGAATCACTCGGAACCTTTCCGAAGTCCAAATATAGTCGTCCAATATATCGATCTTTACGTCTCGACCATTTCGAGACTCCTCGTCATGTCCCCGATCTCATCCGGGACTCCGAACTCCTTAGATACATCAAAACTTATAAACTCATAATAAAATTGTCATCATAACGTTAAGCGTGCGGACCCTACGGGTTCGAGAACTATGTAGACATGACCTAGAACTATTCTCGGTCAATAACCAATAGCGGAACCTGGATGCTCATATTGGCTCCTACATATTCTATGAAGATCTTTATCGGTCAAACCGCATAACAACATACGTTGTTCCTTTTGTCATCGGTATGTTACTTGCCCGAGATTCGATCGTCGGTGTCCAATACCTAGTTCAATCTCATTACCGGCAAGTCTCTTTACTCGTTATGTAATGCTTCATTCCATAACTAACTCATTAGCTACATTGCTTGCAAGGCTTATAGTGATGTGCATTACCAAGAGGGCCCAGAGATACCTCTCCGACAATCGGAGTGACAAATCCTAATCTCGAAATACGCCAACCGAACATGTACCTTTGGAGACACCTGTAGAGCTCGTTTATAATCACCCAGTTACGTTGTGACATTTGGTAGCACACAAAGTGTTCCTCCGGTAAACTTGAGTTGCATAATCTCATAGTCATAGGAACATGTATAAGTCATGAAGAAAGCAATAGCAACATACTAAATGATCAAGTGCTAAGGCTAACGGAATGGGTCAAGTCAATCACATCATTCTCCTAATGATGTGATCCCGTTAATCAAATGACAACTCTTTTGTCCATGGCTAGGAAACTTAACCATATTTGATTCACGAGCTAGTCAAGTAGAGGCATACTAGTGACACTATGTTTGTCTATGTATTCACACATGTATTATGTTTCCGGTTAATACAATTCTAGCATGAATAATAAACATTTATCATGATATAAGGAAATAAATAATAACTTTATTATTGCCTCTAGGGCATATTTCCTTCATTAAGTTCATGGAAAAATGGAGTAATGCAATAAGACCGATGACATGATGTAGACAAGATCTATTAATGTAGAAATAGACCCCATCATGTTATCCTTAATAGCAATGATACATACATGTTGTTTTCCTTTCTGTCACTGGGATCAAGCACCGTAAGATCGAACCCATCACAAAGTACCTCTTCCCATTGCAAGATAGATCAAGTTGGCCAAACAAAACCCAAATATTGGAGAAAAAATATGAGTATATTATCAATCATGCATATAAGAGATCAAGAGAAGACTCAAATAACTTTCATGGATAAAAACATAGATATGATCATAAACTCAAAGTTCATTGGATCCCAACAAACACACTTCAAAATACTTATATCATACGGATCTCCAAGAGACCATTGTATTGAGAATCAAGAAAGAGAGAGAGAGAGAGAGAGAGAGAGAGAGAGAGGAGGCCATTTAGCTACTAACTATGGACATGTAGGTCTACAAAGAACTACTCACGCATCATCGGAGAGGCACCAATCGACATGATGAACCCCTTCGTGATGGTGTCTAGATTGGATCTGGTGGTTCTAGAACTTGTGGCGGCTGTAATTGATTTTTATCGACTCCCGTAGGGTTTCTGGAATATTGGGGTATTCATAGAGCAAAGAGGCGGTGCAGGAGGCCACCGAGGTGGGCACAACCCACCTGGTCACGCCTGGGAGCCCAGGAGCTCCCTGGTGTCTTGTGCCCCCCTCAAGTTCCCTCTCCGGTACTTCTTCGTCCCACTAGATGTCATCTGGTCCAAAAAAATCCACAAAAAGTTTTGTTGCATTTGGACTCCGGTTGGTATTGATTTCCTGCGATGTAAAAAACAAGCAGAAAAAAATAACTGGCACTGGGCACTATGTCAATAGGTTAGTACCAAAAAATGATATAAAATTATTATAACATGATTGTAGAACATCCAAGAATGATAATATAATAGCATGGAACAATCAGAAATTATAGATATGTTCGAGACGGATCAGCATCCCCAAGCTTAATTCCTGCTCGTCCTCGAGTAGATAAATGATAAAACAGAATTTTTGATGTGGAATGTTGCCTATCATGTTCATCACATAATCTTTTCTTTATAGCATGGACATTTGGAATTTTATATGGTTCAAATCAATAGTCTAGTTTTGACATGAAAATTTTAATACTCAAGCATATCAACAAGCAACCATGTCTTTCAAAATATCAACACTGAAGCAAGTTATCCCTAGCCCATTATGCTCAATCATTGATCCATTCATGAAACACACTTGAATATTAGCAACACCCAATGCTCAAATATGATCATAGTGCCCCTTGGTTGGTGCTTTATAAGAGAAGATGGAGACGTAAATTCAAAATAAAAATTGCATAAAGTAAATGAAGGTCCCTTCGCAGAGGGAAGTAGGGATTTCTAGAGGTGCGAGAGCTCAAAGCAAAAATTGAGAGATAAAAACATTTTGGGAGATATACTTTTCCTACCAACCAAAACGACTTAGAGCTCCCAACACTTTTCATGCTAGATACATCATAGGCGGTTCCCAAACAAATAATTAAGTTTATTCTTTTTTCCATCGTACTTTCACTTTCCATGGCTAACTGTATCCACGGGTGCCCTCCATACCAACACTTGCCAAGGAATTTATATTTGACAACATAAAGTAAATTCATTTTTCATTTCCAGACGGGGCATCCCTAATAACTTTATCGTACTGTCGTGCAATGACAAGTGAATAAACACTCATCGTGAGAATAACACATCTATCATGGAAAACATTGGCCACCCCTCACCGCCTCGCGAGCGGTACGAGCACACAAAAGAGAAATTTATTTTGAAAATTAGAGATGGCACATGCAAATTTACTTAGAACGACACAGAAACACCGCATATAGGTAGATATAGTGGACTCATATGGCAACACTGGTTTAAAGGGTTTTGGATGCACAAGTAGTGATCATACTTAGTGCAAAAATGAACGCTAGCAAAAAGATTGAGAAGCGCCCAACCAAGAAACGAAAAATCTCGTACCCAAATTAAGCATAAGTAACACCGAATAATGCACCACAAGTAGGATATAAACTTCATTGCATGAATATTGACTTTCGTGCTTGCGTAGGGAATCACAAACCTTAACACCAATATTCTTACTAAAGCATAATTACTCATCAACATGACTCACATATCATATCATCATATGTCAAAACCATTACTAAGAACCAAGTTCATTTTGGCCAATGATCTTCATGAAAGTTTTTATTATATCTTCCTTAGATATCTATCACTTTGGGACTATTTTCATATGTTGCTTTTAATAAGCTCAAACAAATTTAAGTGAAGAACATGAGCATAATATTTATATCTCTCAAAATAATCTAAGTGAAGAAAGAGAGAATTTCTTTAAAAAATTACTAACTCCCAGATGAATCTAAGTGAAGCATGAGAGCATTTCTTCAAAAATAACAAAGCACACCGTGCTCAAAATGATATAAAGTGAAGCACTAGAGCAATTCCATGGCTCTTAAAATTAAAGTGAAGCATAGGAGCAAGCATAGCATAATTTTTGGATCTCTCAAAAAGGTGTATCCAGCAAGGATTCTAGACTTAAAACGCAAAGCAAAACAAGGCAAGACTCATATCACACAAGACACTCCAAGCAAAACTCATAATATGTGACGAATAAAAATATAGCTCCAAGTAAAATACCGATGGTTGTTAGAAGAAAGAGGGGATGCCACTCGGAGGGATCCCGAAGCTTAGTTGCTTGATACTTCTTGAATATTATCTTGGGGTGCCTCGGGCATCCCCAAGCTTAGCCTTTTTGCTAATCCTTATTCCTTCATCCATTGTAAGATCACCCAAGACTTGAAAACTTCAATCAGACAAAACTCAACAAAACCTTCGTGGGATCCGTTAGTATAAGAAAGAAAACCACTACTATAAGTACTATGCAGACTCATTCATATTTTATTTTTTCATTATATCTACTGGATTTCAACTTTTCTACGAAAACCATAGAATCAACAAAACAAGCACACAACGCAAAGAAAACAAAATCTGTCAAAAACAGAATAGTCTATAGCAATCTGACTACTTCGAATACTTCTGTAACTCCAAAAATTTTGAAAAGTTACGACGATGTGAGCAATTTGTTTATTAATATTCTCCAAAAAGAATCAACTCAAAAGCACTCTTCTGATAAAAATGAGAAATAATTTGATGAGCACAAAAGTTTCTGTTTTTCAGCAAGATCAAATCAACTGTCACCCAAATCGTCCCAAAGGCCTTGCTTGGCACAAATACTAATTTAAACCACAAAAACACATATAATCATAGGAATATTTGTTATTTTATTTAAAACAGCAAGGAAACCAAAAAGTGAAAATATACAAGTTGGGTTGCCTCCCACCGAGCACTATGGTTTTGCGTCCCTAGCTGGGCATAACACGTAGGATCTAAGTTTTGTCATTTTTAGTTCTAGATCCATCAGAGGCTCTCATGATTGATTCATATGGTGGCCTAATTCTTGTTCTAGGGAGGTGTTATATACCCTTCCTTAGTGGAAATTGAAATTTAATATTGCCCTCTTTCATATCAATCTCGGCACCAATAGTGCGTAGGAATGGTCTACCAAGTATAATTGGACAAGACGGGTTGCAATCAATATCAAGAACAATAAAATCTATGGGCACATAATTCCTATTTGAAAGAATAATACCATCATTAATTCTTCCCATAGGCTTTTTAATAGTAGAATCCGCCAAGTGCAAATTTAAGAAGCATTCTTCAATATCATTAAGACCAAACACATCACATAATGATTTCAGAATTGTAGAAACACTAGCACCCAAGTCACACAAAGAAAAACACTCATAATTTTTAATATTGACTTTGATGGTAGGTTCCCATTCATCATGTAGTTTTCTAGGAATTTAAACTTTTAATTCCAACTTTTCTTTGAAAGCTTTCATCATAGCATCAACAATATGTTTAGTAAAAGCTTTATTTTGTTCATAAGCATGTGGTGAATTTATCATGGATTTCAACAAAGAAATACAATCAACCAAAGAGCAACTATCATAATTAAAGTCTTTGTAATCAAAAATAGTGGGCACATCAGTAGTTAAAGTCTTGACCTCTTCAAACCCACTTGTATTAATTTTCTCAACAAGATTTTCACCCTCCGAATTATAGGGACGCCTTCTAACTAAAGTTGACTCTTCTCCAGTCCCTTATTCATCAATATTAATTTTACTAAACAAGGAATCAATAGAAGAAACACCAACCATTTTAAGATCTTCATCATTTTTATGAAAGTAATCACTAGAAAACGCTTTTTCTAAACATTCTCTTTTAGCTCTAAGCATAGCGGTTCTTTTCTTAATTTCATCCATACAAACATAAAGAGCTTTAACTGATTCTTCTTCTTTAGGCATAAAAATTTTTCATCTTGAGAGTTTCTACATCATGAGAAATTCTATCAATAATTCTAGACATATCATCTACTTTATTCAGCTTTTCTTCTATCGTAGCATTGAAAACTTCTTGAGTATTGATAAATTCTTAAATATTATTCTCAAGATCGGAGGTGTTTCTATTATTATTATAAGAGGGATTACCATAGTAATTACCATAATTATTAGAGGAATTACTAGGAAAAGGCCTAGGATTAAAATTACCTCCATAAGCATTGTTATTGAAATTGTTTCGCGAGATAAAATTCACATCTATGGCATCACTATTTTGCTTAATCAAAGTAGACAAAGTCACATCATTAAAATCAATAGGAGCATTTTTATTAGCAACCAACTTCATAAGAGCATTGACTTTTTCACTCAAAGAAGTTATTTCTGCTACCGAATTGACTTTTCTACTAGTAGGTGCTCTTTCGGTATGCCATTGCGAGTAATTTGCCATGATAATGTCTAGCAATTTAGTAGCTTCACCCAAAGTAATTTCCATA
>LT934117.1:691772584-691796182 GCA_900231445.1 Triticum turgidum subsp. durum | reverse complement strand
GCATAAATTTTTTGTATGATCATCCAAAGATTTAACCCATGAGTTGGGCATCAATTTCATCCTTTCCCTAGATTGTGCAACATGCTCATGTTCAAGTTTCTTGAAATTCATGATCTGGCTTCTAAGGGAGATGATTTTTGCAGGCGGAAAATACTTAGTAATAAAATCATCCTTGCACTTGTTCCAAGAATCGATAATATTGCAAGGCAAAGAAGAAAACCAATTTTTTGTGCGATCTTGCAAAGAAAACAGAAATAATTTCAACTTCACAACATCATTGTGCACATCTTTTTTCTTTTGCATATCGCATAATTCCACGAATTTGTTAAGATGGGATGCAACATCCTCGTTAGGAGTACCAGCAAATTGATCTTGCATAACAAGATTCAGCAAAGCAGTACTACTATCACAATACTCCGCACTAGTGGCGGGAGGAGCAATCGGAGTGCTAATAAAATCATTGCTGTTGGTATTTGAGAAATCACACAACTTGGTGTTCTGTTGAGTCGTGGTGACTACACAACAAGATTGCACTCCAAAAAAGATCTGACGAGAAAACAACGAACAAAAACAGGGCGAATAAAACGGCAAATTTTTCTGAAGTGGGGGAGAGGAAAACGAGAGGCAAATGGCAAATAATGAAAATTGCGAGGAGATGAGATTTGTGATTAGGAACTTGGTTGATGTTGAAGATCCTCCCCAGTAACAGCGCTAGAAATTCCTTTTGATGTATGCTAGAACTACGTCAGTATTTCCCTAAAGAGGAAGGTATGATGCAGTACATCGACGGTAGGTATTTCCCTCAGTGATACAACAAAGGTTATCGAACCAGTAGGAGAACCTCGAAAGACAACGTAAACAGCCCCTGCACACAAATAATAAATACTCGCAATCCGACATGTTAAAGGGGTTGTCAATCCCTTTCGGGTAACGACGCCACAAATTGGCAAATGAACGTGAGAAAGTTGTAATAGATTGGATAGTTGGAGCGTGGACTAAATAAATTGCAGCAAGGTATTTTTGTATTTTTCTTTAATAAAAATGAAAATAAAAGCAAAGGAAAATGGATCGCGAAGACAGATATATTAATGAAGAGACCCGGGGGCAGTAGGTTTCACTAGTGGCTTCTCTAGAGAAAAATAGCAAACGGTGGGAAAACAATTACTGTTAGGCAATTGATAGAACCTCAAATAATCCTGACGATATACGGGCAATGATCATTATATAGGCATCACGTACAAGAGTAGTAGACCGCCTCCTGGCTGCATCTACTACTATTACTCCACACATCGACCGCTATCCAGCATGCATCTAGTGTATTAAGTTCATGGAAAAATGGAGTAATGCAATAAGAACGATGACATGGTGTAGACAAGATCTATTTATGTAGAAATAGACCCCATCTTGTTATCCTTAATAGAAGTGATACATATGTGTCATTTCCCTTTCTGTCACTGGGATCAAGCACCGTAAGATCGAACCCATCACAAAGCACCTCTTTCCATTGCAAGATAAATAGATCAAGTTGTCCAAACAAAACCCAAATATCGGAGAAGAAATACGAGGCTATAATCAATCATGCATATAAGAGATCAAGAGAAGACTCAAATAACTTTCATGGATAAAAACATAGATCTGATCATAAACATGAAGTTCATTGGATCCCAACAAACACACGCAAAATACTTACATCATATGGATCTCCAAGAGACCATTGTATTGAGAATCAAGAGAGAGAGAGAGAGGAAGCCATCTAGCTATTAACTACGGACCCGTAGGTCTACAAAGAACTACTCACGCATCATTGTAGAGGCACCAATGGACATGATGAACCCCTCCGTGATGGTGTCTAGATTGGATCTAGTGGTTCTGGAACTTGCAACGGCTAGAATCGATTTTCGTCAAATCCCCTAGGGTTTCTGGAATACTGGGGTATTTGTAGAGCAAAGAGGCAGTGTGAGAGGCCACCGAGGTGGGCATAACCCACCTGGGCATACCTGGGGGCCCAGGAGCACTTTGGTGTCTTGTGCCCCCCTCGGGCTCCCTCTCCAGTACTTCTTAGGCCCACTGGATGTCTTCTGGTCAAAAAATCAACAAAAAGTTTTGCTGCAGCTGGACTCCGTTTGGTATTGATTTCCTCTGATGTAAAAAACAAGCAGAAAACAGCAACTGGCACTGGGCACTGTGTCAATAGGTTAGTACCAAACAATGATATAAAATGATTATAAAATGATTGTAAAACATCCAAGAATGATAATATAACAACATGGAACAATCAAAAATTATAGATACGTTGGAGATGTATCACCCCCTCGTACCCCCCCCTATCCTCTCGCTCTCCCCTCTCTACCTCTCCATCGATCTGGAGAAGGGGCCGGCGTGGCCGACGCCATTCGTACCCACGTCCACCAGCCTCCTCGAAGCCCCGGAGGACATCCAGCAGCTGCGCCGCCTTCTTCCACGTCGACTCAGCCCGTCCGTGCAACCGAAGATGCACTGCATCACCGCCACACCCTTCTTCTTCGACCTCGGGCACCGAACGCCGCCACCATTGATTCATCGTCTTCGGCACCCTCCCCGAGCCACTGGCCTGCCCTGCCCCACTAAAGCCGGGTCCGTGAGATCCGGACCCTGGCCCGCCGTGCGGGCCCTGGTTATCCTGATGAAAACTAGAATTTCTATACTCCCTCATGATGAAGCAATCTTTCCAGAGATGAGTGGCTAGCTTATCTTGAATGCCGTGCTTTGGGCAAGGCTGATTCATTATCGCCTCAAGGTTGAATTTTGGCCCGCCAACCCGAGGCATTAATGACTTCCCCCTACGATGCTGATTATTATTCTGTGTGTTGGTATTAGCCACAAAATCTGAACCGACGTCGGTTTGCTTGCGCTCAACATTATTACCTTGACCCGCTGCATTGTGTTGTTGTCCCTTTGCATTGCCGTTCTTCTTCCCCTTGCCAGCCTTGTCCTCATTAGACTCAGGGTCCTTAGTATTATCAGAGTCGTTGTATTTGACGAGAGCCGCCATGTGCTCCCCCATACCATCGCAGTGGCGCTTAAGCTGCCCCAGCTTCTGCTTGAGGGGAAGGAACCAGCAATTCTTCTCT
This sequence comes from Triticum turgidum subsp. durum, assembly GCA_900231445.1. Classification (NCBI taxonomy): domain Eukaryota; kingdom Viridiplantae; phylum Streptophyta; class Magnoliopsida; order Poales; family Poaceae; genus Triticum; species Triticum turgidum. The sequence goes on along the minus strand of LT934117.1, from coordinate 691,793,072 downwards.
AAAATCAGGACGGCTAAGCCGGCGTTGATACTGTCCAATGAATGGATAATGGCCGAGATCCGGCGTACCCAATGGGCTGTTGACTCGCCCTCACTCTAGACACAAGTGTCTAGATCAAGAATAGATGTGGGCTGCTTGCATGTTGAAATTCTTAATAAAGTGCGCCTTCAATTCAGCCCATGATCTGATGTAGTTAGGGGGCAATCCCTTTAGCCAGGTGCGAGCCGGCCCATCCAACATCATGGTGAAATACTTAGCGCACGCAGCGTCATTGACGTCCAACATCTCCATGGCCATCTCGTAGCTCTCGATCCAAGCCTCTGGGGGTTGATATGCTATGTAATTGGGCACCTTACGGGGACCCTTAAAATCCTTTGGCAGGTGCTCATTGCGCAGAGCCGGTACCAAGCACGGCACACCCACTGTCTTGGAAATTTGATTGAGGTTGTTGAAGAGCCGCCAGCTGAGCCATTAGCTCTACCTCTTGTCATGCACGCGCCTGATCCACCTAATTCTGAACATCTAGATTACCACCTGCTTGGCGTCGGTGGCGTTCACTGCTAGAAACCGCTGGCGACTCAATGCGCCGGCTATAACTTCGACTCGGACGTGGAGTCGAATGGATTCGATCGCGGCTGTAGGAGTAAGCCACCTGCTGTGCCACCGCCGTCTGAAGAATTTCCACAGCTTTGCGACCCTCAACCGCTGCAGGAGACTCACCTGTCACTGGCAGAGCCGCCAGCCATGATGTCGCAGCAATCATGTTGTCCAATGGGTTAGACTAGTGACTAGGAGGTGTCAAAACTCGATGAGGTTGGATTAAGTCATGGGGCGGGTCTGCTACGCGAGGTTGAGCCGCCGCTCCGGTCCTAGGCGCCTCAGGGGCCCGGGTCACGCTTGGCAGGTTACTTGGTCTTGCCCCTGGCGTATTAAAGAGATTTCTTGCATCAAACTCCAAAGGCAGTCGACTCTGGTACCTCCTGTGAAGAACAGCGTTTGATACATTCTGATCCAAGCTTAGGCGAAAATTTTCTGCTTGAATTCGTTGTGATTCAGCATCCAAGGCGGCTCACTCCGTTGCCATCCTAGCATTCTCGGCATTAAGATCCTCCTTGGCATGAGCTATCTCATCTCGCTACTTTGCAACGTCCACATTATGTTGCGCCTGATTTGCGGGGTTACCTCTGCAGTTAGCAAAGTTGTGAAAGCCTCCAAGAGTTCTGATAAAACTTGAGCCGGCCGGCGCACAGGGACACCTGCCCCGGCCGTTGCAGCGGCCGCTGAACCGGAAGTCATTGCCGCTGCAGTTGATGAATTCTGCACCAGTTGCGTGCCGGCCATAAAGATCGTAACTCTGTTTGGTGGCTCATAGGGGTCCAGAATACTGCTGCCATCGGAACAGCCCCCAAGACTACCATCTTGCAATTGGTACATGGAATTGGTCTCGCTGGTTGAGGACTCATCATCAAAGTAGATGGTTATCTCTCCACCAGACACAGATCCTTCCTCAAGATCCGCTCCGTGAGTAAATCCCATGAAAGCATGCTTCATGGCGGCTTGAACCATGGTGGGTCGCGCGCGCTGAGCCGTCTCGATGATGTCGGTGCAGGTGTCTGGCTCAGGCTCTGACTCGCCGATCTTGCCGATGAAAACGTGGATTCTGTCAAAGTGGACCCGGTACCCGTATTCAATTGAATCGGCGTGAGGACCCTAGCAGGCGTTGTCGATATAGATTTTGCCACAGTGACTCTTGGTCATCCAGCCCATGGTGTATCCCTTGATCCCTGAGAAGTTGCCCTTCAAGAACTCGAAACCACCGTGCTCTGGCCCCATGATGGGCGCCAACTATCATGGACTTAACACGGCAGATGCCCTAGCAAAAGGACTTAGGTGTGGAGCCATCGCAACTAGGTTAGCTTAAAGGGGTTGAACGGGACAAGGGACATAGAGAGTTTACCCAGATTCGACCCCTCTCAATGAGGTAAAACCCTACTCCTGATTTAGGTTGTATTGCTTGGGGTTTGATTACCAGGGAGCGAATACGTTTGATCTAGTGCTTGATTGATTGTTTCTTGCCCTAACCCATCGTCGGGTCACCCCTTTATATACGTGTTGATGCCCGGCGGCTTACAGAGTCTCGGTCGGCTCACACAAATATGACCGGCTCGGTTTCTAACTAAGCTTGCCTTACACAACAAGTCTTCTCCTGGCGGTTCACACCTTTGGGCCTTGAGTCGCCTCCGGGCCCTGGACCTTCAACAAGTCTGATCCATGAACCGCCATCTTCATGCCTATGAGTCGCCAACAGCATGACCCGGCCCCTCCTGGGCGGGTCATACCCAGTAGTTATATCCCCAATAGTAGTGCATCATCTCGTAACTAACTCCTTAGTCACTTTGCTTGCAAACTTCTTGTGATATTGTATTACCGAGAGGGCCCAGAGACACCTCTCCGTCATACGGAGTGACAAATGCAAAGCTCAATTCACGCCAGCTCAACAGACACCTTCGAAGATACCTGTAGAGCATCTTTATGATCACCTAGTTATGTTGTGACGTTTGATAGAACACAAGGTATTCCTCCGATACCCAGGAGTTGAATGATCTCATGGTCGAAGGAATATGTATTTGACATTAAGAAAGTAGTAGCAATAAACTGAACGATCATATGCTAAGCTAACGGATGGGTCTTGTCCATCACATCATTCTCCTACTGATGTGATCCCGTTATCAAGTGACAACTCATGTCCATGGTTAGGAAACCTTAACCATCTTTGACCAAAGAGCTAGTCTAGTAGAGGCTCACTAGGGACACGGTATTTGTTTATGTATTCACACATGTATTTAAGTTTTCGGTCAATACAATTCTAGCATGAATAATAAACCTTTATCATGAATAAGGAAATATAATAATAATAACTTTATTATTGCGTCTTGAGCATATTTCCATCAGTCTCCGACTTGCACTAGAGTCAATGATCTAGTTCACATCGCCATGCGATTAACACAAAAAGACTTTGAAGGAAATATGCCCTAGAGGCAATAATAAAGTTATTATTTATTTCCTAATATCATGATGAATGTTTATTATTCATGCTAGAATTGTATTAACCGGAAACATGATACATGTGTGAATACATAGACAAACTAAGTGTCACTAGTATGCCTCTACTTGACTAGCTCGTTTTTCAAAGATGGTTATGTTTCCTAGCCATGGACAAAGAGTTGTCATTTGATTAACGGGATCACATCATTAGGAGAATGATGTGATTGACTTGACCCATTCCGTTAGCTTAGCACTTGATCGTTTAGTATGTTGCTATTGCTTTCTTCATGACTTATACATGTTCCTATGACTATGAGATTATGCAACTCCCATTTATCGGAGAAACACTTTGTGTGCTACCAAACGTCACAACGTAACTGGGTGATTATAAAGGAGCTCTACAGGTGTCTCCGAAGGTACATGTTGGGTTGGCGTATTTCGAGATTAGGATTTGTCACTCTGATTGTCGGAGAGGTATCTCTGGGCCCTCTCGGTAATGCACATCACTATAAGCCTTGCAAGCAATGTAGCTAATGAGTTAGTTACAGAATGGTGCATTACATAACGAGTAAAGAGACTTGCCGGTAACGAGATTGAGCTAGGTATTGAGATACCGACGATCGAATCTCGGTCAAGTAACATACCGATGACAAAGGGAACAACGTATGTTGTTGTGCGATTTGACCGATAAAGATCTTCGTAGAATATGTAGGAGCCAATATGAGCATCCAGGTTCCGCTATTGGTTATTGACCGGAAATGGTTCTCGGTCATGTCTACATAGTTCTCGAACCCGTAGGGTCCGCACGCTTAAGGTTTCGATGACAGTTTTGTTATGAGTTTATGAGTTTTGATGTACCGAAGGAGTTCGGTGTCCCGCATGAGATCGGGGACATGACGAGGAGTCTCGAAATGGTCGAGATGTAAAGATCGATATATTGGACGACTATATTCGGACATCGGAAAGGTTCCGAGTGATTCGGGTATTTTTCGGAGTACCGGGGAGTTACGGGAATACGGGGAAGAGTATTGGGCCTTAATGGGCCTTCGTGGGAAGGAGCCAGGAGGTGGCGCGCACCCCTCCCAAGCCCAGTCCGTTGAGACGACGCCTTATGAACTGTGTTTTAGCAAGAAACCAAAGTTGTCGTTTCTTAAAGTTTGGGGCTACGATGCTTATGTGAAAAAGTTTCAACCTAATATGCTCGAACCCAAATTGGAGAAGTGTGTCTTCATAGAATACCCAAAGGAAACTGTTGGGTACACCTTCTATCACAGATCTGAAGGCAAAAAATCTTTGTTGCTAAGAATGGATCCTTTCTAGAGAAGGAGTTTCTCTCGAAAGAAGTGAGTGGGAGCAAAGTAGAACTTGATGAGGTAACTGTACCTGCTCCCTTATTGAAAAATAGTTCATCATAGAAATCAGTTCCAATGATTCCTACACCAATTAGTGAGGAAGCTAATGATGATGATCATGAAACTTCAGATCAAGTTACTACATAACCTCGTAGGTTTTCCAGTGTACGGTCTGCACCAGTGTGGTATGGTAATCCTATTCTAGAAGTCATGTTACTAGACCATGATGAACCTACGAACTATGAGGAAGCGATGATGAGCCCAGATTCCGCGAAATGGCTTGAGGCCATAAAATCTGAGATATGATCCATGTATGAGAACAAAGTATGGACTTTGATTGACTTGCTCGATGATCAGCAAGCCATGTTAAATAAATGGATCTTCAAGAGGAAGACGGACACTAATAGTAGTATTACTATCTACTAAGCTCGACTTGTTGCGAAAGGTTTTCAATAAGTTCAAGGTGTTGAATACGATGAGATTTCCTCACTCGTATCGATGCTTAAGTATGTCTGAATCATGTTAGCAATTGCCATATTTTATGAAATCTGGCAAATGGATGTCAAAACTGCATTCCTTAATGGATTTATTAAAGAAGAGTTGTATATGATGCAACCAGAAGGTTTTGTCAATCCTAAAGATGCTAAACAAAGTGTGCAAGCTCCAGCAATCCATCAATGGACTGGTGCAAGCATCTCGGAGTTGGAATATACGCTTTGATGAGTTGATCAAAGCATATGGTTTTATATAGACTTTTGGAAAGGCCTGTATTTACAAGAAAGTGAGTGGGAGCACTACAGCCTTTCTGATAAGTATATGTGAATGACATATTATTAATTGGAAATGATGTAGAATTTTATGGAAAGCATAAAGGAGTGTTTGAAAGGAGTTTTTCAAAGAAAGACCTCGGCGAAGCTGCTTACACATTGAGCATCAAGATCTATATAGATAGATCAAGACGCTTGATAAGTTTTTCAATGAGTACATACCTTGATAAATTTTTGAAATAGTTCAAAATGGAACAGTCAAAGAAGGAGTTCTTGCCTGTGATGCAAAGGTGTGAAGTTGAGTAAGACTCAAGACCCAACCATGGCAGAAAATAGAAAGAGAATGAAAAGTCATTCCCTATGCCTCAGTCATAGGTTCTATAAAGTATGCTATGCTCTGAACCAGACCTATTGTATACCTAGCTGTGAGTTTAACAAAGGAATACAATTTTGATCTAAGAGTAGATCACTGGACAGCGGTCAAGAATATCCTCACTGAGGACTAAGGAGATGTTTCTCGATTATGGAGGTGATAAAAGAGTTCGTCGTAAAGAGTTTCATTGATGCAAGCTTTTACACTGATCCAGATGACTCTAAGTCTCAATCTGGATACATATTGAAAGTGGGAGCAATTAGCTAGAGTAGCTCCGTGCAGAGCATTGTAGACATAGAATGTTTGCAAAATACATACGGCTCGGAATGTGACAGATCTGTTGACTAAACTTCTCTCATGAGCAAAACATGATCATACCTTAGTACTCTTTGGGTGTTAATCACATAGCGATGTGAACTAGATTATTGACTCTAGTAAACCCTTCGGGTGTTGGTCACATAACGATGTGAACTATTGGGTATTAATCACATGCAGATGTGAATATTGGTGTTAAATCACATGGCGATGTGAACTAGATTATTGACTCTAGTGCAAGTGGGAGACTGAAGGAAATATGACCTAGAGGCAATAATAAAGTTATTATTTATTTCCTTATATCATGATGAATGTTTATTATTCATGCTAGAATTGTATTAACCAGAAACATGATACATGTGTGAATACATAGACAAACTAAGTGTCACTAGTATGCCTCTACTTGACTAGCCCGTTTTTCAAAGATGGTTATGTTTCCTAGCCATGGACAAAGAGTTTTCATTTGATTAACGGGATCACATCATTAGGAGAATGATGTGATTGACTTGACCCATTCCGTTAGCTTAGCACTTGATCGTTTAGTATGTTGCTATTGCTTTCTTCATGACTTATACATGTTCCTATGACTATGAGATTATGCAACTCCCGTTTACCGGAGGAACACTTTGTGTGCTACCAAATGTCACAACGTAACTGGGTGATTATAAAGGAGCTCTACAGGTGTCTCCGAAGGTACATGTTGGGTTGGCGTATTTCGAGATTAGGATTTGTCACTCCGATTGTCAGAGAGGTATCTCTGGGCCCTCTCGGTAATGCACATCACTATAAGCCTTGCAAGCAATGTAGCTAATGAGTTAGTTACGGAATGATGCATTACATAATGAGTAAAGAGACTTGCCAGTAACGAGATTGAGCTAGGTATTGAGATACCGACGATCGAATCTCGGGCAAGTAACATACCGATGACAAAGGGAACAACGTATGTTGTTGTGCGGTTTGACCGATAAAGATCTTCGTAGAATATGTAGGAGCCAATATGAGCATCCAGGTTCCACTATTGGTTATTGACCGGAAACGGTTCTCGATCATGTCTACATAGTTCTCGAACCCGTAGGGTCCGCACGCTTAAGGTTTCGATGACAGTTTTATTATAAGTTTATGAGTTTTGATGTACCGAAGGAGTTCGGAGTCCCGGATGAGATCGGGGACATGACGAGGAGTCTCGAAATGGTCGAGACATAAAGATCGATATATTGGATGACTATATTCGGACATCGGAAAGGTTCCGAGTGATTCGGATATTTTTCGGAGTACCGGGGAGTTACGGGAATACGGGGAAGAGTATTGGGCCTTAAGGGGCCTTCGTGGGAAGGAGCCAGGAGGTGGCGCGCGCCCCTCCCAAGCCCAGTCCGAATTGGACAAGGGGTTTGGGGTGCAGCCCCTCTCTCCCTTCCTTCTCCACTCCCCTCCTTTCCCCCCTTCTCCTAGTTGGACTAGGAAAGAAGGAGTCCTACTCCCGATGGGAGTAGGACCCCCCTTGGGCGCGCCTCCTCCTCCTTGGCCGGCCCTCCTCCCCTTGCTCCTTTATATACGGGGGCAGGAGGGCACCCCATGATACACAAGTTGATCTTCGTGATCGTTCCTTAGCCGTGTGCGGTGCCCCCCTCCACCATATTCCACCTCGGTCATATCGTTGCGGTGCTTAGGCGAAGCCCTGCGTCGGTAGAACATCATCATCGTCACCACGCCGTTGTGCTGACGGAACTCATCCCCGACACCCTGCTAGATCGAAGTCCGGGGATCGTCATCGAGCTGAACGTGTGCTGAACTCGGAGGTGTCGTACGTTCGGTACTTGGATCGGTCGGATCGTGAAGACGTACGACTACATCAACTGCATTGTCATAACGCTTCCGCTTTCGGTCTACGAGGGTACGTAGACAACACTCTCCCCTCTCGTTGCTATGCATCACCATGATCTTGCGTGTGCGTAGGAATTTTTTTGAAATTACTACGTTCCCCAACAGTCTTCACTAGTCAATAATCTAGTTCACATCACCATGTGATTAACACCCAAAGAGTTTACTAGAGTCAATAATCTAGTTCACATTGCCATGTGATTAACACCCATGGAGTCTTGGTGTTGATCAAGTTTTGCTTATGGAAGAGATTTAATCTACGGGTCTGCTACATTAGGATCTATATGTACTTTGAAAATTTCTATGTCTACAATGCCCTGCATTGAGCTACTGTAGCTAATTGCTCTGACGTTCACTATGTATTCAGATTGAGACTTAGAGTCATCCCGATTTGTGTCAAAGCTTGCACATACGTCCATTTTGCATCATGTTTTCCTACTGTTATTTATAAATTTTTTATGCATAATAATGTTTTTGGGAGTATTTCTAATGCCTTTCCTCTCATAATATGCAAGGTTTGCACAAGAGGGGGGAATACCGGTAGCTGGAAATCTGGACCTGAAAAAGCTACGTCAAGTTACCTATTCTGGACAACTCCAAATGAGCTGAAACTTCACGGGGATTTTTTACTGAATATATGAAAAATACTGGAGCAAAGGGGTACATGAGGGGGGCCACCTGGTGAGCACCAGCCACCAGGGCGTGCCAGGGCCCCCAGGCGCGCCCTAGTGGGTGGTTCTCAGCCCAACCCACCTCCGGTGCACCCCTTCTGGTATGCATTTAGTTTTGACCTAAAATAAGTAAGAGGAGGACTTTCGGGACGAAGCGCCGCCGTCTCGAGGCGGAACTTGAGTAGAAGCACTTTTGCCCTCCGGCGGAGCGATTCGCTGGGGGGTGATGTCTACTATGCAACATTTCTTCTTGTAGACGTTGTTGGGCCTCCAAGTGCAGAGTTTTGTAGGACAGTAGCAAATTTCCTCAAGTGGATGACCTAAGGTTTATCAATCCGTGGGAGGCATAGGATGAAGATGGTCTCTCTCAAACAACCCTGCAACCAAATAACAAAGAGTCTCTTGTGTCCCCAACACACCCAATACAATGGTATGGATAGTAGATATAGGTTTTCGTAATCTGAAATTATAAAAAAAGCAAGGTAACTAGTAACAATGTGAGCAAAACGGTATTGCAATGCTTGGAAACAAGGCCTAGGGTTCATACGTTCACTAGTGCAAGTTCTCTCAACAATGATAACATAATTAGATCATATAACAATCCCTGAACGTGTGGCAAAAGTTACTCCAAAGTTCCTATCGCGGAGAACATAAGATGAAATTGCTTGTAGGGTACGAAACCACCTCAAAGTTATTCTTTCCGATCAATCCATTGAGCTATTCCTATAAGTGTCAGAAACAACCCTAGAGTTCGTAGTAAAATAACACCCTATGACACATCAATCAACCCTAATGTCACCTAGATACTCCAATGTCACCACAAGTATCTGTGGGTCAATTATACTATATGCATCAAACAACTTCAGATTTATAATATTCAATCCAACACAAAGAACCTCAAAGAGTGCCCCAAGATTTCTACCGGAGAAACAAGGATGAAAATGTGCATCAACCCCTATGCACAGATTACCCCAATGTCACCTGGGGAATCCGCGAGTTGAGTGCCAAAACGTATATCAAGTGAATCAATAGAATACCCCATTGTCATCACGGGTATCCGACGCAAGACATACATCAAGTGTTCTCAAATCCATAATAGTATTCAATCCGACAATAGTGAAACCTCAAAGGTAAAACTCAATTCATCACAACAAGGTAGAGGGGGAGAAACACCATATGATCCAACTATAGTAACAAAGCTCACGGTACATCAAGATCGTGTCAAATCAAGAACATGAGAGAGAGAGAGAGACTAAACACGTAGCTATTGGTACATACCCTCAGCCCTGAGGTGAACTACTCCCTCCCCGTCATGGAGAGCGTCGGGATGATGAAGATGGACACTGGTGATGGTTTCCCCCTCCGACAGGGTGCCGGAACGGGCTCCCGATTGGTTTTTCGTGGTTACAGAGGCTTGCGGCGGCGGAACTCCCGATCTAGGTTTCTTTCTGGGGTATTCTCTATTTATAGGAATTTTTGGCGTCGGGGACAAGTCAGCAAGTGGAGTGAAAAGTGCTGATTTTTTGTATGTCAGGAAAGTGCTGATTTTTTAAAGAAAGAGTGGAGTGAAAAATAAACCCGTGGGAGAGGGTGGTGGGAGGTGGGAGAAAATAAAACCGAACAAAAATAAAATCGGAGTACCAGGCTACCAACTGCTCCATTAGGAGTAGAGGTTAATTTAACCAAATCCTTACGGTGGGTCAACGAGTAAAGCCATTAGCTTAGTTTTCTGGCTGCACCCTCAGCCGCCACCACAACTGTCGGGCGCGCTCTGTGCGTGCTCCGGCGCGGCGTGTCGTGCACGAGGGGAAAGAGAAGGGTGGGGCCGGCGGGTCAGCGAGGGAGAGAGAGAAGGAAGAGGTCGCGCGACCGGTGCGAGAGGGATTCGGGTGCGGCGCTGCACGCTGGCCGGCTCGGGCGCTCTAGTGGGCCGCGGCCCAATTGACTGGGTCGGTTGGCCTGGCCAGCTTGGGGGAGGCTTTTTTTTGAATTACGACAGAGAGAGAAAACTAAATAGATAAATATATAAATATATTTTATATAGGACATATATATATTAAGAAACTCAGGGGAATTAATCCTACAACGTGGACATTTTTTCCGAGGAAAACAGAAACTAAAAAAACATTTTTTGAAAATCCCAAATAAAATTCAAATTTGAATTCAAACTTTTTGGCAATATTTTCTTCTGACATTTTTGGAGTGTCATGTTTACTCCTCTCATAATTTTGCTCAAGTATTTGTCAGAAATTTTGAAATAAATTTCAATTGTCAATCCAAATTCAAATTCAAGAAAAACTCAACTGACTCTGAAATTTCAAATGCCACTCAATTTCAAACAATATGCATAGATGCGTAGCATGTTACAGACACCATATGATCCAACTATAGTAACAAAGCTCACAGTACATCAAGATCGTTTCAAATCAAGAACACGAGAGAGAGAGACCAAACACATAGCTACTAGTACATACCCTTAGAGCATCCCCAGCCGTTCGGCCCCCCAGGGCGCATAAAAATCGAACCCTAGGGGCGAGCCGGCGATTCTTTCGGCGCTGATGGCGGTTTTGCGCCCAGTCGTCGCCCCCAGCTCGCCGATTTTGGCCCACTTTTGAAGCCCCATTTCGGCGAAAAAGGCCCATATGGGCGAGAATAGGCCCATATTCGGCGTGGTTCGCCGTGGCTCGGCGTTCAATTATCAACATAAATATATTTTTATCACATATTTCATCACAGAAATTTCAAATACTTCAACAAAATAGTACAACAACAAATAGTTCAATACAAATTATATAGTTCAACAAATAAAAACTCATATTTCATCACACGTCGCGCCCGGTGTCGCCCTTGAGCCTCCATAGGTGCTCTATCAGATCTTGCTGCAGTTGATGATGCACTTGTGGGTCTCGGATCTCCTAACGCATACTGAGGTAGGCAGTCCAGGTTGCCGGTAGCTGGTGATCAACTTGGGCAAGAGGACCCTGCCGGTGGTATGGTTCAGTGTCAAACACTGGCTCTTCCTACTCGCTCTCAATGATCATGTTGTGCAAGATGACACAGCAGGTCATGATCTCCCACATTTGATCTTTCGACCAGGTCTGAACGGGGTACCGGACAACAGCAAATCAAGATTGGAGCACTCCAAATGCCCGCTCGATAGCCTTCCTGCAAACCTCCTGAATCTTCGCAAACCAGGCGTTCTTGCCTCCAGGCACAGGGTTTTTGATGGTCTTGACAAATGTCGACCATCTCGGATAGATGCCATCAGCTAGATAGTACCCCTTGTTGTACTGCGCCCATTGATCTCGAAGTTCACCATAGGAGAATGACCTTCAACAAGCTTGGCAAAGACAGGAGAGCACTGCAACACGTTGATGTCATTGTGAGTTCCTGGCATTCGAAAAAAGGAGTGCCAAATCCAGAGGTCCTGTGTGGCCACCGCCTCAAGTACCACACTACAACCGCCTTTGGCGCTTTTGTACATCCCCTGCCAAGCAAATGGGCAATTCTTCCATTTCCAATGCATGCAGTCGATGCTTACAAGCATCCCAGGAAATCCTCTTGCTGCATTCTGTGCTAGGATCCGAGCAGTGTCTTCCGCATTGGGTGTTCTCAAGTATTGCGGTCCAAACACTGCCACCATTGCCCGACAGAACTTGTAGAAACACTCTAGGCTGGTCGACTCGGCCATGCGCCCATAGTCGTCGAGTGAGTCACCGGGAGCTCCGTATGCAAGCATCCTCATTGCTGTCGTGCATTTCTGGATGGAGGTGAATCCAAGTGAACCGGTGCAATCCATCTTGCATTTGAAGTAGTTGTCGAACTCCCGGATGGAATTCACAATCCGGAGGAAAAGCTTTCTGCTCATCCGATAACGGCGCCGAAATGTTCTATCGCCGTGAAGTGGAGCATCGGCGAAGTAGTCGGAGTAGAGCATGCAGTAGCCTTCGAGACGATGTCGGTTCTTTGCTTTCACCCGCCCCGCCGCCGAGCCACCTCGCCGCGGCTTTTCATTGCTGCTAGCATCTGGGCGAGGGCGACGAGCACCATGAGATCCTCTTCTTCCTGGACGTCGGCCTCGGTTTCTTCCTCTAGCAGCGTGGCGAGCACTTCCTCGTCATCCGAGTCCATCGCCGAGGCAGGCAAATCGCCGAACACCTTGCGCGCGGTGGGCGTGCACCCGCCGCTAAATTGCCCCTCCGCGGCCGGAAACGGCGGCCGGAAACGCCCAGCTGGTGTCGGAGGGGCTGTCACGGCGAACCTATGCTATTTTTCCAGCGGGGAATGGCTATCTACTGGTGAAGGGCGGCGGGGCGGCGCCGGGATATACCTAGTTGCGGCCGAGAAGCGCGGGGGGTGGGAGGCGGTCGGGGAAGAAAATCTTGACTTTTCACCTGACGGCGTGGGCCAGCCGCGCTTTTCCCTTGCGCCGGAGCCCCCAAGCGCCCCCCAGCGCGCCGGGTTCGACCTGCGGCCGCCGGGCGGAAAAAAGGGCCGAACCGGCGCTTTTCGTCGTCCTGGGGGCGCGACTGGGCCGTTTTTTTGGCGCCGGCGCCGAAAAAATTGCCTGGGAGGGGGGGCGCGGCTGGAGATGCTCTTAGCCCCGAGGGTGAACTACTCCCTCCTCGTCATGGAGAGCGTCGGGATGATGAAGATGGCCACTGGTGATAGTTTTCCCCTCCAACAGGGTGCTGGAATGGGCTCCCGATTGGTTTTTCGTGGCTACAGAGGCTTGCGGCGGCGGAACTCCCGACCTAAATTTCTTTCTGGGATTTTCTCTATTTATAGGATTTTTTGGCGTCGGGGAGAAGTCAACGAGTGGAGTGAAAAGTGCTGATTTTTTAAAGAAAAGATGAGTGAAAAATAAACCAATGGATAAGAAAACCCATGGGAGAGGGTGGTGAGTGGTGGGAGAAAATAAAACCGAACGAAAATAAAACCGAAGTACCAGGCTACCAACGGCTACATTAGGAGTAGAGATTACTTTAACCAAATCCTTACGGTGAGTCAACGAGTGAACCCATTAGCTTAGTTTTCTGGCTGCACCCCCAGCCGCCACCACCACGTTACACCGCCGGTGAAGCTCGGAGGAAACGGAGATCCCAACATCGATCCTCCACTATGCCCAATTGCCACCGAGGAAGAACTATGCTGTGAGTACCAATTGACGAGACCAAGCTATATCTGACGACCAATTGTGGTTTTTAGAGGATGATTACGAGAGAATTAGAGTACAAGCTAATGAGCTCCAGGGCTCCCAGATCTTGGTTTTATTTATACCCGTTACAACCAGTGAAAAGTAACTTCCAACTTGAGCGGAGTATAGGTATATAAAGAGACAGTATAAGAGCCCCGTGCAGTCTTTCAAGCCGTTGAATGCCCGTCCAGCAAAGATCGCACGGTCGACAATGAGCCTGCTTTGGCGCCAATGGCGCTGCGTCAATTTCTTTGTTTTCACGAAGGAACACATTTCAGCCAAGTTCAAGTTCACAGAGGCGGATTACATTGACCAGCGCCGAAAAATCAATTTGCTCATGATCACAGACCGAAACCGATCAAAATTTTGCAGGGCGGAGACTGCATCGGGTACATGATTATGCTACACTGACTGAACCGACCGGCATGTACGATTGTCCCTTCAGGCAACCACAGAATCAAAGCCGGCCAGCAGCTAGCTATCGAATTTTCCGACCTGGAAGGGATGGTGAGAACAGGTACAGTGGCGATCAACCGTTGCCACTTAGAAGAGGGAGTTGTAGGTCAAGAAGGTGCACGCAATTGATGCGGCGCAGATCACCAGGGAGGGCAGCAGGGTGACATTGAGGAGGCTCCCGATGCCCAGGTACCCCGCTGCGGTGATGGTGCAGTCGGCGACCACCCTCGCCAGGGTGCCGGCCTCTGTCGAGAGGAGGCCGCCATTGTATGTGCCCCGGGAGAGGCGGGACGACATCATGCTCGACAGGAGTGAGAGGTTGACGCCTGCATATTGTGGCAAGAAGTTTAGACGCTCTCCTTGGTGCGAGATAAGACATACTAATCCCTCCATAGCAAAATATAAGACGTTTTTGCACTTCAATTTGAACTGCCAAAACGTCTTGCATTTTGATAGAGGTAGTATATAACAGGAGATTATAACTAGAAAGTTCAAATATTTGTTACCTTCAAGGACTTCAGCAGAAACAAACGTAATGAGTGCTGAGACAACATACTGGATGACGGAGTATGTACTCGTGACTTTGAAGCTGAAAATAATGCCTACTAACAATGTAATTTGAGAAGCCATCAAGAGTTGCCTGTCAAAATGTCAACAACTTTTGTAAGATGCCCATATCTGAAATTTCGCCGGCATAGCAGCAGAAAACTGTTGATGCTTATAGGCTAAAGGTAACAGGAAAGTGTTAAGGGCTCAGAAGCAAGAGAAACAAACCTGTCCTCGAACATGTTGCTGATATATGTTCCAACAACAGCATTAATAGGAAGCACCGTCAACCCAAGAATTGCCAGAAATATTGCAACTGAGCTTGTATTCCAATTGAAATAGTGACTTGTAATAACACTTGATTCAGAAAGTAAAATCTCCATCGCGTACTTGAGCATGAAGTATATCAACAATTGAACCTATATGAGCAAAATACAGTAGGTCAACATGTTCACAAGTGAAACAAATGATGACAGCATGATTTGCTTGCATGAGGCAGAATTGGCCTATAGAATAATTGGGAGATATTCACACTACAGCATGAGGCAGAAATTTCAAAAGCCTCGTATGTACTGCTACTGTGCTACACCAAGGGCATGGGGAAAATGCAGAGGAACTTCCTTCCAATCTACCACAATGCAACAATCCTACTGATTCAGTTAGTTTGGAGAAACAATCACACTCCTCCAACTTAAAATTCTTCAATGTCTTCCTAAAAGTAGCATAGGCAACCCGTAACAATCAAAATTACCTGCTGCCATCTTTTACACAATGAAGCCAACAACATTTCTTAAAGATCAGTGATGTGTTTTCCTCCGTTACTTGTGAAAATATATCAGGACAAAGCCTACCTCAAGATCATGTTAAATAGCAAAGACACTAGGAAACTGAAAGAATATTTGGCCTACTTCCAACACATCACCATTTTGTCCCAACACAGGTAGAAAAGCAAGACACAATCACTGGATAATTTAGCTTAAATGGAATACCTTTACTGATGGAGTGAGCAATCTGTATGCTGAACCAATCGAAGTTGCAGGCTTGCGAGAATCTTGTGCGGATTCTTCACTTTCATCTTCTTCATCATCATCGTCGTCATCGTTTAGTTTGCTTTCAGAATCTCCAAGCAATGGTTGTGCAAGTCCATTTTCAACTTGCCCAATATCCACACTTTGTCCTGCCATCGTGATGACCATCCAATTAAATCAAGGCGATGGATCAGACAATTTTCTTTATAATGCATGATACAACAGATTTTCTTTTTAATGCATGTTCTAAATGGTAAAAAAGGCAGAAGCACAATATATTGGACTTACCAGAAGCATGATTATGTGGTGTATCATCTGCCTCAGTGGCACGATTTGGTTCCTTGAACGAGATGCATAGCCAAACTAAGTACAGTAGCCATGCAACTGCCATCAACCAACCAGGTAGAGTCGACTGACTGAACGTAACCATGTAGATTTTAAATCTCCACTGAAGTAAACCAGCCAGCGCTGGCCCACAAGCCATGCCAAGTGCACTTGCACTAACAAATCCTGCTGAAGCTTGCATGCGTATCCTTGCAGGGACACAATCACTAATGTACCGTCGATTGACAGCTCTTGCAGAACCCAACCTGCATCACAATAGTTAGTTTCATTAAAATATAAAAGAGCACTCGGAAGATAGTTTAACTAGCACAGAATTTTAGTGAAGGATATTTTCTGAGCGTCAGAATACCAAAATGTCACAGGAAATAGAGTAACTACTGAAATCTCATTGCATCAAACTTCATATCTCCCCTACATGCATAATATAGAGCAGACAACAATATAAACTATGTAAGAACACTGGTATCACCATACATCTAAAGAAAGTGTGATAGGATGAATTTGATAGAACACGCAGCTGAAGCAAGCAAATGCTCAGCAGTAATATCTCTATGGTAATAATGCATCTATCCATGGATACTTACCCACAGAGTAGGCGGCCAACAATAAGGACTGTCAAGGACTTCGTGTCGTAAGCCATTGCATAGCAGACATTACCCAAGAAAAGAACAATACTGCTGAAAACAAGTGGTTTAAAATATGACTTGTTGGACCATGCACTGAAGTACACTGAAGAAAATACTTGTGCAACGGCCATTGAACCAATAACAACACCACAAACAGTCGAAGCAGCCCCAAGGCTCACAGAGTAGTCATCTGCAGTTGGCACAATGATGTATGTGTTGACCATGTAAAGGAATGTGTTCACCAAATTCAGCATCAGGGACACGAAATGGTATTTTTGATCTTCTATTTCTTCCTCTCCTGCTGTACTAGGAGACTCCTCTTGCGCAATTAGGGCATGTTGCCCCAAAAACCGTAGAAAATTAGTTGATCGTGTCAGTTTATCCACTGATGAATTTATCATATCAATGATTGGGTCCTACAATGGATCAAGAATAGTCCGATCAGAAAAATCTTTTAACATAGCAACAAAACCATTGGAAGAGAATAAAAATACTCTTATTTTGGCATCACGAAAGAAGCAAAGAAATGAACAAACCTTAAGAGCAGAAGATGGTTGGTCATAAATAGACAAATAACTTCCTTGACGCTCCTGAAGGTCAGCAAGGTTACGTGACAAGGCTCCTACAACAGCTCCTACACCCTGGTTGCAGAATTGATCGTAAGATAAAAATACTGATGTATGTTCTAAGCATAAAAGGAACTAGAAAAGCCAGATCATAATTTCAATAAAAATACAGTACATAAAATGCAAATTAAATGCACAATAAAATAATTGCATGATACTTAAATCTGGACTCAGCACATTACCACATGCTTGAAGACCTGCTGTAGCTGAGAATAAGGGTGATTTGATCTACTTGACACGTAGTAATCAGTAAATCTGTAACTGAAGCGCTTATCAAACTTCTTCAAGATTTTCCTAATGCCAGTTGCATTCAGATCAACGAATTTGAGAAGTTTGATAAGATCCAGACCAACTTCTCTATAAGCTTCTCGCAACTCAGCAATGGCAGATATATCTGGCTGTTCAACTAGTATAGCCCTTTGCTTTCCTAGCTTTTCTATCCTGCTCGCCAGCCTTCCTTGTTGCTCCAACAGAAACAAGACAATCGTCTCAATCTGAATCAACAGAAATAAACCATCAGTAAATTAAATATGTGCATTTCAGGGTAACCGCGCGCGCGGGTACATGAAACAATCGGAACAGTTTCGTCCGATCCTTGTGTAATTTTTCAAGATCCAGTAGGTAATATATTAACTTGACTGTTAATGGCTACGTTAATGGGCATGTGTTTTAGTTAGAATTATCCATTGACTGAAGCAAGATGTCCCGCATCAATATCAGTTCAAGGAAGGTACAAGATGAATTAGCATGAGTAACATGTAGCAAGTAGTCAAACATCCAAGCACATGAATCCAGAGAGAAAGCACAATTCTGGAGAACAGAGAACATTGTTCTTCAACTAGTCACTGAAAAGAAAGGTTTGTCTTGCCCGCAAAAAGAAATGTTTGTCTTACAAGATTTTAATAACAAACATTAGCTTAGCATAATGTGAGATAAGCACAAGTTTTTGAATGAATCATTTACATGCACGTTGTGGCAATGGCACTGCCGAACATGCAACTTATAAGTGCGCACCTATTGGGTTTCTTCGGTAACCAAGGTCATAAGTAGATAACTTTAAAAGATCAGAGGGGGAGATACCCTTTTTTCTAGAATGGTTATACAGATAATTTGACATGTCAGTTAGTCACCATGATGATGGTACAGTCAAATATCCACACCCAGTAGTGGTGCCACGTAGAAGCTGTGGAGTCAGTTAGCTCATGAATAAACTAGAGAACAAAGCAAATTCTATATGTAATCATGAGGAAACATAGCATCTCTTAGCATTACCTGATCATCAAGCATCTTCGAGAAATCCTTGAGAACCCGGCGACGATCTTTCTCTCCCTGTTGGAGCTGCTGCCCATATTGTTTTACTTTCTTCTTCATCAGCTTGTAGTTTATATAGTAACTGAAAACATTGAATCAGCAATGCAATGTTAAACATTTGGTAGCCAAGGGCAGTGTGCAATCTTTTACACCAAAGAGGTGGGTATAGTTCAACTACTGTGTTATATCATAGTAAAAAAAAAACATCACTGACCATGCTATGTGAAAGAAAATCAACTGTTAAATTATCGCAATGTTTCATTATCTTCTTGCTCAGTAAACATGGTAAGAAATCGAGATAAGTTCCCTCGGAAGCAGTTGACAGAATATTTGGAGAACTCAATGATACAGATTAGTAAAAGGTGGAGCCCTGAATCATACCCTCTCCACTCTGGAACTTGGTCGGCCATCAACTTTTTCCCAAACCTAACCATCTTGACTTGAATACGTTAATCTGCCAAGAAATATGAAGACGCGTCAGTAGCACAAACAGAGAAACCAGATTTTAGTGTAATTGCTTTCTACAATCATATGGCGCAGACACATGAGCAAGGAGGTGGTCTTGGAAAGTTCAGAGAAGTTGTGGACATTTTAAGCGGAACAAACGACAAACTAGCAACGTGACTATGGAATGGACGCGTAAATAAGAAATCCCCAACAGCTATGCCCCTGAAAACCCAGGGCAGTAGCAAAAAATTGGGGTAAGTTACTTATATAGATGCAAAATTATATAGCCTCTCAGTTCTTGCTATGGATTCTACAGTCCTTTTCCACAGGCCCAACAAATATAACCAGTCACAGAAGGATGACCAACATGTCACAGTCCCAGAAACCACTACAGAAATACAAGTAGGCGCAAACGCCCATTTTTCACTTACTAATTCACGTCTCTGTCAGACAATCGTGCAACTGATCAACAACTGTTTATCTTTGTACATCAGTTTGGACAGTTAACAGTAAGCAAAGCTAGCATTTATAATCCCACCCAACTATATGACCAGAAACATTTGATTAGAAAAGAACAGTATCCAACCAATTGGCTACAATTATTGATGAGATGACGAGAGTGCTAGTATTAAAATGGCCTTGCAATCTAGGCTGGATCGAATCTAGAGAAAGTGGAGTAGTGGCAGACCCCACTCTGCCACCAACGCGCTCCTCCACCTTTCGACTGCGCCGGAGCAATAATTACTACCACTACTAGTCGCGAATCCAAGCAGAACAAAACAGAAACGAACTGAAAACAAACGAATTAAGCCGCCCCTGTGCACACAGACGAGACAAGTAACTGGGGAAACCGCTGCTCCGGATTTCAGGCTGGAAATCTGGGAAGCCTCCATGAAACGCAGAAACGGATCCTGCTTGGTCGAGACAAATTTGGGCTGAGACTGAGCCAATCGTTCGGCGCAGCAGCACGCGCCAAATCGACAGCCCGCCCGCGATTCCGGGAGAATCGATCGGCTCCCCGTCACAAGCAAAATCCCCCTAAATTCGCAGCCCTCGGAGAAAGTAGCGGGCTCTGCCAAACTAGAGAATTACACACGAACACACAAGCGGGTGACTCCAATTCTTCCAAAGACAAAGTAGAACTTCGTTTTGAGGAGTTTGCCCCCCGTTCGCCGCCGTCCAGCCGGCGGCTACTCTGGGATGGATCGAGGTTTAGGCCAACAGAGAGGGCTTGCTCCCTTTCTTCTGGAGCTAAGGAAGGACCTGCGGGTGGCGTTTCCGGTAAAGGGGGAATCTCAAGGAGGGTCTCCAGACCTATCTTCCCGAAGCAGAGCTGCCGACCCGGGCGGCCCTCGGCTCGCCTCACGCACGGAGCGGAGGCGAACCCCGCCGCCCTCTCGGCGCTAATCGGCGAGCCAATCCACCCGAAGACGAACCAGAAGCGGCGTGGAAAGGCGTGGGGACAGGTGGGGAGAGGGGTCACGGGCGAGCGAGTGGGAGGGGGC
>LT934117.1:691751908-691767749 GCA_900231445.1 Triticum turgidum subsp. durum | reverse complement strand
CAAGTGATCCAAGGCAACCGCACCCCCTGCAAGATCCCCCCTCCCCCTCTTTCATGTTTTGACTGATACGTCATAGGCGACTCCTTTCTCAATGATCTTTGTCCAGTACAACGAAGTGCTGCCGAAACACTACTTCGATCGGTGGAGAAATTTTCGTCGTTGTGAGGTTTTGACCTTGCCACGGGAATCGACAAATCGTCACTAACACCTTCTTCTTATTCTCTGTTGCATTCTTCTTGATGAGATTGATCCATCCCGTCATCTTCATAATGATCATAGGCGTGTTCATATAGCGGTAAAAGAAAATGTATGGCATGGTTTTCTACAACCTAACCCTACTATCTACACGCCTACCGCATAGAATGAAGGTCCCTCCACTCTCTTGTCGCTGCAACGACCGTCAGATAGGGAGGGGTCCTGGATCTAAATTGTACTTCTAGTATTCTTTGTACTAACTTGACAATTGATGAATAGATCGACAATTTTTTTGAAAAAAAAAGATAAAGGAGGGGACCGCTGGTCTGGCCGTCGGCGGAGAAAGAGATTTGGACTATTTCCCTTTCATCTCCCGCCGTAATGGTTAACGCTGAAGGATAGACATTGTAAACAACAATGTTTTACTGGATGTTGGTAATTTTCTTTCTGAACAACTCAATGGTTAGCAATGTTAGTAAAAGATGGATGCCGGTCGCATCCACATGTCGCCATCCTGGCTCGTGACGCGAGCGTACATAGATGCATGCATGAAAACGACGAAACTTGAGACAAGAACATATTTAATGCAGCTTTCAGGTTCGATACGATCGATCCCGGTTGTTGGGTAAACAAAAGAAAAAATGATAAATAATGTGATATGACACGATCCCACCACGTGCTGTCGTCTATCTCACGCAAGTTTCGTGGTGGTTGATAGGCGGGTTGAGATGTTTTTTGTCTGTGGCTCACACGAGTGGAGACTCAGAATGATTGGCTACGTGTGCATGTACTCTCTCCGTTCTCAAATAGTATAAGTCTTTTTCATATTTCAATAAATGACTACATATAAAGTAAACTTAATGAATTTATACTTTAAAATATATCTACATACATCCGTATATTGTTGTCCATTTAAAATGTCTAAAAAAAGCTTATATTTAGAAACGAAGGGAATACATACCATACCTCCCGCCCGAGCTCGGAAGATGCATGCATAAATGATCGCCAGCCAGAAAAAATGCTTGCCATTTGCCGGCGCTAGAAACACGCGATCGAGAAATGCATCACGTAAGAGCATCTATAATCGGATTTGGTAAATTCGGCCCCTCGAACGTCCGCGGACGCGCACCTGCGTGTTCGCAGACACTGACCGGGCACCCCTCATATTTGCCATTCTACATCCGCGCATCTCATATCCGGCGTCTTATATCCATACTAACCATACACATGTTGATCTATGCTAGTGATCATATGACGGACAACAAAATTGAGATGCAAAGGAACGCAAAATCAGCTGTAAACAGATAAACATGCTTCACCACATCCAAAAGATTATAGTTCGTCCACAAACAAGTTCATAAACTTCTACAACTAAAATGATATAAACATTGAGAAGGAGGGGGACCGGAATCACCATTTCCTCGCCGGGCCTTTGCCCTTCCGGTCGTCGGCGCAGCTGTAGGCGTCCACGACTGGTGGAGGGTCTTGGTCATCGGACGACGAGGTGCAGTTGTTGCCGCCGTCGGAGTCGGAGTCGGAAAGGACGATGAGCCCCTTCATCCGACAGACCGCCCTGTCCTGCTCCCGCTTCAGCCTTGCCACCCGAGCCTTCTCCGCCGATGCCTCCTTCGCCTCGCGCTCCGACTGCTCAATGGCTAGCCGGAGCGCCTTGGCGTTCTTCCGTCGGAGGCGGTGAGCGTCCGTCTCCGCCATCGTGAGGAAGCGGCGTTACAACCAGGTGAGGAGACACGCGTCCTCGTCAGCGTCCGGCTTCGTCCCGCGGCGGTGGCGCGCGGACTGCTCCGCCGCCTCCCTCTCCCGCGCACGCAGCCTCTCACAACGTGCGCCTTCAACTCCGTAGTGCACGTGTGGGACAGAGGCGCGGGCACAAGCATCCAACGCTGGCCGGCAGGGGAAGGAGACAACGTGGGGCCGGCGTGGACTATGCTGACCGGGCGTCGCTGCGTGCGGGCTAGGAGGGTCTAGCTCCGACGTCTGCGCTGCCGTTGTAGGAGGTGCGGCGACGCTCCAGATCCGGAGCTGCCACCAGTCTCCACCTTGGGCCGCTCCAGCGCAAGGAGGGCCATCTCCTCCTCGTAGTGGAGCTCCGAGCTAGAGTTGCTGCCGGAGCCGCTCATGGTGGTGGATGGGATTGCAACCGGAGAGGGAGAAGAGTGGACGGACGGAGTGAGAGAGAGAGAGAGAGAGAGAGAGAGAGAGAGAGAGAGAGAGAGAAAGAGAGAGAGCGAGCTAGGGTTTGAGCTCGCCGCCCGGATTGGGTTTTTTTTGGTGTTTGTGGTGGGCCGGACCTGTCAGGCGGACGCGACCGGGCGTGCCCGGGCCGCCCCATATTCGTCCTATATTTGTGCTGGATATAAGGGGTGCCGGTCAGTCCGATCATTTGAAGCCCATTTGAAAGGTTCGATTGGATCGAATTTTTGTGACCGTCATTGACCGGATGGTCTGCCCAGGCGTTTGAGATGGGTATGAGAGACCCGGCTGTAGATGCTCTAACCCCAACGTGTATTGTGCATGATTTGTGCCAATACTTCAACGTGGTTTGGTTGTCGAACCGCCCGGGGAAAAAAATCAGTTCTTCAGAGTTCATTCGACTCCCACATGAAGCTCCGAAGTCGAGGCAGAACACAACGTCTCGACGAGGCCGAGTCTGGAATGAGATGGAGACAGGGATGCTGCGACATCGCAAGCGGAAGCGATGTATAGTTTCCACCGGCGAAGGGGCTTGGATGGGGGTTCCGCCATTGCTGGAGAAGGGCCTTGCTTGGAGAGATTTGGAGCAGGTGTGGGAGGGGCGCGGGGGTATACGGCTGGTGGGTGGATCACGCCGGATCTTGCAATTTTTGTCCCGATCCATGCAAGCTTACGAATGATGCCAATACTTGCCGACCAGGACAGCTAGACGGCGACCTAGGGTTAGGTTGATGCCAGCTGCGTCTTCGCTCCACCACGTCAGATCTGAGTCGAGACTGGGCGACGGTGAGATAACTACGGCAAGTTGGCCACGTAGTCAAGTTCTTCTTACTTGATGAAGATAAAACTATGGTAACATAGCCGCCGAGGAAGCAGAACAATGGCAATGTTTAGAAGGTGTTGGGCTTGCAAGGGAGTAGGTGAATATGCTTGACCATTATTAATTGAATCTGATTATGTGGGCATGCGGTGGTTGACTACAAAGTTGGCGGCGCATGGCAAGGAACCTGTCTCTTCTTGGGCATATGTTCTCGGAGAGACGAGAGAACAGGGTTTTCTACGAAGAGACAGGTTTTTTGGAGGAAGTACAGTATAACCATCGCAGATCGTTATCCCATCAAACTCAAGCATACAACTAATGCCGCAGCCTCGCCGACTAGGACAGCTAGACGGCGACGTCTGGTACTACATGCATGGTTGATGCCAGCCGTCTCTTTGCTCCGCCGCATCAGATTCTGGGATGATGGATGGTGATTGAAATGTATCCTACAGACACAATTTGTTCAAGCCCTTGTATCTACAGTATATACGTAGATTTGCACCCGAATATCCAACGAAGGTCAGATTTAAGCATGACAAATCAAACATTTTTATGACAAATTATGCTCGCGCAGGATGGCAAGTTTCGTTGACGAGTATGATAAATCCGTCTGAAATTTTATTTTTTGCCAGAAAATTACAGGGCTAGTGTTAGCTACTATTTTTCTCCGGTTTATATTTCCATGTAGTCACCAACGAATTCAAATTACAACAGAGAAATGGACGAAGAAGCCAATCTACTTTCCTTCCCAACCACACACGGAGAGAGGGGATAGGGTATTTAGCAGGTTACAAAGTTGAGAGCCCATTCAGGGCCCGCTAGCCGAGTGGGTAGGCGAGGCTTGCGGCCCGGCCTGCTTCTAAAGCCATCTTCCACTTCCCACCTAGGGCCAGTTCTTTTGGCTCAGTTGTGAAGAATTACTGCTCGGGGAATAAAAATGACAAAAGAACTCATCTCTGCCGGAGGAATCATCCAAAATCATCCTAGAATTACAGTGCAATCTAGAATCACCGAAACTTGGCAATTCTCGTAATTCTAGCCAGTCCCTCAAAACAAAACGGTTTGCTTTGAACCAATACCCCTACCGGCAACTCTATTTACGGCCAGAATGCCACTCGGGCAGCCCGACCGAGCGAGGCAAAGCAGGGGATTTTCTCACGAACGCTTCGTCCACCCCGCACTCCCATCGTCCAGCCACGTCGAGCTAGGGTTTTGCGCGCCACCAGCCAGGTCCCAGCCCCGGCGTCGTCAGATCCGCTGGTGGGAGGTCCCTATGACACCGCCCAGGCCGACCGCCCCTTCTTGTCGACTCCTCCCCGACTGGCCGCCCCTTTCCCCCGCCTCCAGCCGGCTATGCCGCCCCGTCCTAGCTGCGCCCTATAGCAGGACACCCCGTCTTCGCCCAAGCTAGCCTCAATGGTTGCTGGTGAGCTCCTCTCCTCCCATTGCCTCTCTTGATTTCTACTATATGCCATCTGATCCAAGTGCTATGTCTGTGTCATCTCTATTTGGGAGGCCATGAAATTTTTGAACAAGTTCAGTAATAGAACAAACCAAATATCAGGTGTTAATTTGTATGTTGCTTTGGATGGTGCAAACATGTGATTGATGGCATGTATTGAAAATTTCTGTATGCAACATTTAGCAGAAAAAAATGTATGTAAAATCTGTAAGGAATGTACTTCTATCTGATTGATTGCTTACTATTAATTATGTATTGGTATGGATTGATGGTTGCTTAGTAAAATAATTGTATAGATTTAAACATTGACATGTGGATGTTGTAGATGGAAAAAGTGAAGCATCGGGAAGCAACTTGGGATTCCGCGGCTCATTCCATTGATATGGATGTGTGCATAGAGGAGGTGTGAGCAAATAACCGTGCCCCAGGAAACACCAATTTGTCTGATGTAGGACAAGTTATTTCCTTACTAAGTTTAATGAGCGCTCTGGGAGAAACTATTCGCACCAACAATTAAGAAACCGGTGGAATGCATGTAGAAGTGATTATGCCATATGGAAGACATTGCTTCAACAAGCTTCGGGCTTCGGGCATCAGAAGAGATCCTTATACAAAGACAATTGCTGCTACGGGTGAGTGGTGGGCATTGGAATTGAAGGTACCTTTTTGTTTTGTCATTTTAGCGAGTTATGTTGCTTCTTTCATTTCATTTCATTTAACATGGATACATGCTATTTCATTGCAGTCACGTCCGCAGGCTAGCAAATTTTTGCATGCTCCACTTGCGGAGGAGGACAAAATGGAGGAGGCGTTTGATGCTTGTTGTGTCACAAATGAGCATGCGAGAGCGCTCTACATATCGAATCAATTTGGATGATGAGTCTGGTTATGAAGGTGATAAAACCGAAGTTACACCTTGCGTGAATCGTGCAAAGGGTGGGAAAAAGAGGGCATGTTCTTATTCGCCAAGTCCTAAGATGAATGACAAGTGGGCAAGTGAGCATGCAAAAAATGAGGCATTTGTCCGTATGGTGGACCTCTTTGATTCAAGAAACAAGAGAGATGAGACTCAAGTTTCAGCAAGACAAGAGATTCATGAAATGATGACCATGGTAGAAGAAGATGGTGGTGCACTTGGAGTGATGTTCATTTCTATGATTCACAAATTTTCAGGGATCAAACAAATAGTGATGTTTTCTCTTTCTTCAAGGGCCACAAGCCTAGTGCGAGGCTGATATGGATAAACAAAACATGGGAGTTCAACAATAAGTAGGAACCTCTATGTTTCAACTGCTTTGAACTTGTATCATAGTGAACTATGTTACTTGCTTTGAATCATTGTATTTGCTTTGAACTTGTATCGTATTGTCCTATATTTATTCGCTTTGAACCCATGTATTTCCTTTGAACTTGTATCGTATTCAACTATGTTATTTGGTTTGAACCAAAGTATGTGCTTTGAACTTGTATCCTTTGAACTTGCTACTGGATCTTGTGGTTAACCTCCTATGTGTGTATGCGGTTGTGGCATATGGATAAAAAAACAAGAAGGTGAGGAATTTGAGGGGAATGCTCGCATTTGCTTTGGAAATGGCGTCGTCAAGCAAATCGTTGCCGTATGCGTCAAGAAGATTACCCCTTGTTACAGGCCTCCAATGGGTGGAAGAGAAGGAGCAGGATCCAAAAGCTTTCTACGCTATGTTCAGAATGAGGAGGTCAGTGTTTTACCCATTGCATGATCTGTTGGTTGAGAAGTATGGTCTTAATTCAACTTGCAACATATCAACCAAAGAAGCGCTATGGACTTTGGGGGCAACACAGACCACTGACAATGTGGCAGGTCGGTTTGCACATAGTCGTTCTGTCACTAACAAAAAATTCCATGAGGTTTTGGAGTGTGTAGACCGCATGACCCGTGACTACATTAGACAAATGGATCCATCTTTCTCCGAGCCGCATCCCATACTTAGAAAAACAAGGTTATGGCCTCATTTCAAAAATGCGGTTGGAGCCATAGATGGAACACACATTAAAGTGGTTGTGCCCAAGGAATTGGAGCCTCAACACAGGAATAGGAAAGGGTACACAACCGAAAATGTCATGGCAGTGTGTGATTTCGATATGAGGTTCACTTTTGTTGTTCTTGGATGCTCGGATCTGTTCATGACACACGTGTATGGAGCGATGCTATAGTTCGTTATGAGCATTATCCACAACCACCCACAGGTAATATCTTGTATGTATGCATATTATTATGTACGTGTATGCATGCATATTCTTATGTACATGATCTCATGTTGTAGATAAATACTACCTTGTTGACTCCGGATATCCCAACAGAGTTGGATATCTAGCACCATACAAAGGGCAACAGTATCATGTACCTGATTTCCAACAACACCCTCCCATGGGGAGGTATGAGACATTCAATAGTCGACATTCTTCTTTGCGTAATGTCGTCGAAAGATCGTTTGGTGTTCTCAAGATGAAATGGTGTATTCTCCGAGGCATAACACGATACAAACCGGAGACCCAAAAGAGAGTTAATTGCACGAAACTACCACACTTCAGCACGTTGTAACGAGTCAGTACCATTAGTCTTTTTTTTTGCCATGCAGTACCAACTCTAAACTTAAGTGTTGCATAACGGTCTACGCCACGTATAAACGTGCACTGACGGTGTATCTGACCGCTGGGACCCGTGTGTCAGGGGCTGACGTGGCATGCTCTTTTACAAAAAGAACCCTTACTTTTTATTTAATCACGCATATATCCTTTGTGTGTTAAAAAAAGGCCTTGCCACAAAAAAATGTTTTTCGCGAAAATAGTAGGCCGCGCGCGTGCCGCCGGGGTTCGAACTCGGGACGTGCCGCTCGAAGGGGATGCTCGAAGCCGCTGCGCTACTACTCCTTTTCCGGTAACAAGCACGCGTAAATGTTTTTGTACTGGGCGCCACTCGGTTTTTTCTACAAAGTAGAAAATCGCTCGCCCGTCCGCCAGAAATCTCGATCCCGCGCTCGTTTGCTTGCGCATCCTATGCGTCAACGTACGCGTATACGTCTTTAAACTCCGTGCCGTTCCGGTTTTTATACAATACTAACAAAAATATTATATGACATTAAAAAAAGTTTGTCACGCCGTATAATTGAAAATATGTTCATTGCATAATATATTAAAAAGTTCATTGTATATATATTGAACATTTTATAATATACAATGTCTGAAGAATAAACCTGCTGGTCTCTGCCTTGTTTTTGGTTGATGTTAAAAAAATTTAAAATTACTCTGAAAGGTAAATAAAGTGTTTGTGCATTTGAAGAAAAAAATGTTCAGAACATTTTTAGGAAATGTTGAACGCGTATTTAAAAATTGTAAATGTATTAAATGTTCGTCATGCATTATAAAATTTATTACGATTACACAATAATTTTTAGTACATGTTATCATTTTTTTGAATAACTGTGCATTAAAAAATACAACAAATATATGCAGTAACTGTCAGTTGGGTATATAATTTGTTTAATTGTGTATTTCAAAAATATATTGATGATGCATAATAATTGTGCATGTGTGTGATCCTGAGTGAAGATACATAAAATTTTCTTACATTTGTGTTTTAATCCACATAAATTTTAGAAAAAAGCTCATGCTTGGCACTAAATAGTACTAACCCACATAAAAACTTGCCGTGCGTGGGTCTGGTGCTTTTCACTAAATAGTACTAACATATAATTCCAAAAAACTGATAAAGAATGTGCTGGCCTCAGAAAAAAAATATGCTGGCCTCACTGGGCCGTGATTGGGCCGTCCTACAGCCCATGCTACGCTGGCTCGTCTACCTCGAGGGGATCTGGGACTCGGGGACGAGGCACACAACGGCGGGGTTCGAATCCAGCGCCGGTTTCGCGTTCGGGCACCGGCGACCACGCCGCTGCGTGGCCCTCAACCCTCGTCGCCTAACACCAGATCTGAGCGACGCCCATGCCGCCACCATCTCCAACCCGTGCGTCCCACCAGCGTCGCCGACCACCACTGCCCTGGCGAGCTAGCAAAGAGGAGAGGAAATAAAGGAGAAGGGAGAGGGGCACCGGTGCTCTGGCGAGCCAGCTGCTGCTCCGGCGACTGGTCTCCGGCGAGGGGAGGCCGGCAAGGTCGAGGTGGCGGGGGACAGGGGAGGCGACGGGGCTTTGAGTGATTAAATTTATAATAAGGGTGTTTTCTGCAAAAAAATATGCCAAGTTTGCTCCTGACACACGGGTCCCAGCGGTCAGATACACTATCAATACGCGTTTATACATGGCTTAGACCGTTTTGCAACACTTAGGCTTAGAGCTGGTACTGCATGCCAAAAAAAATGACTAGTGGTACTGACTCGTTACAATGTGCTGAAGTGTGGTAGTTCCGTGCAATTAACTCCCCAAAAGATGATCACCACTGCATGCATGTGCCTTCACAATTACATTCGTGATAGCAAGTTACATGATGAGCATTTTGACAAGTTTGAGAATGATGCGTATGTGCATCCTCCACAGCCGTTTACAGGTGCCATCGCTTTACCGCTTGAAGATGATGGTACCATGACCGCTACATGTGAGACTATTGTTGTCAGTCTTGTACCTTGAGATCGTCCATCTATTTGTAGTGTGCAACTTGCTTTTAACTTGTAATAATAATATTAAGCACTATATGATATTTCCAACTATGGTTCTAAATTGTAATTTTAAGCAGATATTTGCAAGTCGCTTTTATATTTGTAATAGTATATAGTTTATGAGATTTGCATCTCGTTTTCGTATTATATTAGACATGATACTGTCAGAAATAACCATGTGTTATCAATTCATCACTCACTTCTATCTAGAGGCGTTGCAGACATTTCAATAAACAACTCATAGAACAACCACATGCTAAAATCTCTACTATCTAAAAAAACGTAGTGTTCCGTTTCCTCTCTTAGTTTCGTCAAGCCTTTCGTACGACCCCCTCGCCCCCAGATTTTCTTTCCTCCCCTCCCGACCCACCTCTTGGCCCACTCAATTTTCTTTCCCCCGTCCCGGTTTTCTCCCTCTGGCTTCCATCTCATGCCGGCGTCCAGCGCCACCGCTCCCGACCTCCAGCGTCCAGGTCACTTCGGCTTCGGTTCAGGTTAACTCGGTTCGGTTTTTCGGTTTTCGGGTTATACGCCCACCCCTACGTCCAGTAACTCCTCCCGCGCGCCCTATCTCTCTTCTTCTCCTTTCTCTCTTTCTTTTCTCTCTCTCACAAATCTTGTCTCTGGCCCATGGATCCTGATGGAACACCATGGATCCCGATGTGGAGCTCCACTGCGGCCCGATCTGACCTGGGAGCGGCCAGATCCGTGCGTCTCCGCCTCGCTCCGCGCGCCTCCATGGTCCGCCGTCTTCTCGAGCGCCGGCGCCGCGCTCAGCCGCCGACGTCCCATGCCATGGTCGCCTCCCTCCAGAACGACCTGCCATGTCCACCTCCCTGCCTCTCCCGCAAGTGGGCCTCTGCGCGACCAGATCCGTGCGTGTGCACCTCGCTCCGCGCCTCCATGGTCCTCCGTCTTCCTGAGCGCCGGCGCCACGCGCAGCAGCCGCCGTCCCATGCCATGGTCGCCTCCCTCCAGAACGCCGTGCCATGGCCGCCTCCCTGCCTCTCCCGCAAGTGGGCCTATGCGCCCCCGGCCTAGCTGATTAATGGAGGGCGCTGCCGACGTCGGTTCATGCCTCAGTTCACCTGCTTCCTGATGTCCAATTCTTTTTGTTGTTGCTATATCCAACTTCATCTCTGAAATTTTACATCTTCCTGTGTTGCTGCTATATGCAGGTGTATCAAGTTTCACAAGGTCAGTGATTATTGAACCATCTGGTTAGGAAGAACTTGTTCACACTTTTCTCAACCCCGTTGCTTAAGCTCTTCTCAATTTTTTCTGTAATTCTGTGAACCATAGTTGTGCGATTATTCCTTTAAGCTATAGTCTCTTCACATTTATGCATATTCTTGCTGAGGCAGAAAAGAAAAGTGGTTATAGTAAGTAGATATATTTCTTCCCATTTGTGTATACTTGCTGGGAGAGAAATATTAGCGACAAATAAGCAGTTATGTATAAACTTCTTTCATGCAAACTGGAAACGAAAACTGATTATCATTTTTTGCTTTCTGACTTGCAATGCAGAATGTGAGAGCTTATAACCCCATAAAACAAGTAATGTTACAAAGTCTTTCAATGGTGGTCTTGTATACCCTCATAATTATTGTTATTGTCGTCATTTATAAATAGCCAAATTATTTTTCAGTTTTTTCTTGGACGTCGATTAGCACAGGAGCTCGGATGAGGCCACCATGGAGCTGATGCCACCTCGGCAAACAGAACCTGTGCAGAACAAGAACGACGAGGCGAGCAAATACTACAGAGGAGCTGGACCATAGGGAGGTCTTAATTTTAAGTAGCAATCTTGGTTGCTAGCATAGGTAAGGTTTGAAGTATCTGTCCACCATTTAAAATATAAGTGTCTAAATACTAAATAATGATTATAGTGATTTATGTCAATCAGGTGCCGTTTGGTTTAGCATATAAGTGTCTAAATACTAAATATAAGTACCTATCCACACTTTGGTTTAGCAATAAGGTGTCATTTTCTTCATCTTGCTAGCTCCAGTTTGTTGCAAAGGAACTATTGACTATACTGATTTATGACCTGACTTCCTGTTGATTTAGTGATTTATGATTCCTACAAGTATATAGGAATATTTCCACTACTAGGGAAAACCTTATACACAGAACTTTAGCAGCAGCATGGGTCAAAAAAGCATGTTGGTGCTAAGTAGCAGTAGCGCGCTTGAGGAAACCGCGCTGCAGATAAAGATCTAGCAGTAGCGCGTCTGGCTGTAAACACATTACTACTAAAATTCCCATGGCTTAGCCGATAGGCTACACATAGTAGTAGCGACCTATGACGAACCGTGCTACCGTTACTTTATTTATAGCAGCGCGTTTTAATATAAACTCGCTACTGCTAAAGGTTATAAAATTAAATGGAAAGAAAATAGAAAGGTAATTGAAAATGAAAGAAATAGAATAAGGTGAAAGGAAAAAAAATAAAATGTGAAGAAAACTAAATGAAAAAGGAAAAAAAAGAAAGGAGTAGCAGTAGCGTGTATCACAGAACGTGCTGTAGCTAAGATAGCAGCAGCGCTTTTCCTAGAACGCGCTACTGCTACTTCTGACTTAACCACTGGGTTCGTCCTTCCCCACGTGACCACTTCCCCCAAATCCAACTCTCTCCACTCTCGCCACCGCCGTCGCCCGTCGGCCGCCGCGCGCTCTCCGCACCCTCTACGCTGCCCCGACCCCAGATTCAACGCCGCCCCCGCCCCCGACCTCAACGCCGCCCCGGACGCCGCCCCCGACCCCGACCTCGACTTCGCCCTGCCCCGGCCCTGACCTCGACGCCGCCCTGCCCCTCCCTCATCGCAGGCACCCAAGGTGAGCACGCCCGCTCCTCCCTCTCCCCTACCTCTGCCTAGGATTTCTTTATATTTTAGTTGCATCAAATTAGTTAGGGTTCATGTAAGAGTGGAAACAAATCGGATGCGGATGCGGCTCAAATGAGTTAGGGTTCATGTAAGGGTGAAAACGAATCAAATTTCTAAGATGAATCATAAAACGAGTAAAATTTGATCACTTATTTCACTTTATAGTTGGATAATTGATATATCCGCTACCACTTTCCACCCCTATAGGTTCATCAAATTAGATGGTAATTAGGGCAGTAGTTCCTAGGTACTAATTAATTAGTAAGAACTAGGTACTAATTAGGTACTAGAATATTTTTATTTATAGTAAGTTTATTTTTAGTAAGAACTAGTTGAATTAATAGAACTAGTTAGTAAGAACTTGTTGCTATTTTTTAGTTAAAGCAATTTTTCCCGCCTCGACGTGGACAATGCCTATCCCGCATCCTCGTCATCGAGTCGGCGGAGGACGACACCTGCTTGACCAGATCGGCCATGTCCGGGACTGGGCTCCGCCGGGGTGGTACCGGGAGGCGCTACCTACCGGGGGCGCAGGTTGCTGAGGAGCCAGCCTGTCGTTGACCCGAACCTTCTTTGGTGGCGGTCGCGTGGGCCAGTGACGATCCAGAGGCTCGAGGACTCCGCGGAGGTGGTGCGTCACCGTGTCAGTGAGGAGGACGCGCACGTCCGTCGCTACTTGTTTGCGTTGGAGCACAGGTCGTTCTCCAATACCTGGCAGGTTCTCCGGGGGATCTCACTGGAGCTATGATCCCGTGATGGTTCCTTCTCTGTGGGTGTCCACCGCCCGCGCCGATACCCGTCGTGTGCTAGGGTTTTAGTTGTATTAGTGATGTTATATGTATGACACTATTCGTGATGTATTAGTGATAATATTCGACGATGTACGGACGCATGAGATGATTTACTTTTGCTTATTGAATGCATGCTAATTTGAGTCCTATAAGATATTTTGAAATGTATGTCTTGTGTTACTCAATATCCAAGTGGACGATCATGTTTGCAGGTTACACCTCCGAGTGGCCTATGTTTTGCCGGAGTGTTGATTCATTTCCGTTCCGGCAACTTTCAGGCGCTCGATATGTCCTATTTTAGCAAAGGTCATGCCGGATTTTTCTGTGAATTTTGGCATGACTTGTGCCAGAATATGTAGGAAATATCGAGTGCCCCGGATTTGTGTGTTGAGTATCCTGATAGTTGTCTTCGATCGATTTTCAATTAATGTTTTAACTATGAACATAGGAAATGTCTGACGACGAAAAGGATTTCGGTATTTGTAAATACTGCGAAGACGAGCGGTACCTGTGCGACGGAATCTTCCTAGATGATGATAGGCGCTTCAGCATCAAGCTGGACGAGAACTTCGAAGTGGATATAGTAAGTCACAACGACAAGTCTTTTTTCGTAATTAAGCATGACATCTGCTTCATTTGCTTCAACTTATATTTTTTTTACTATTGTACTAGCGTATCCCCTGCCATGCAAGAGTTTTTGTATTGGATAAGATAGGTTTCAGTCATAGTACGGAGGAAAAGAAAGTTTACTTGAAGACCGAGCATGGTTATATTTTCCATGCAAAATTATACAATTCAGACGACTACACCTATTTTGGATGCAAAACATGGCGAGCACTATGCAAGACTTATGCATTTGAGCCTGATATGGTTATCACCTTTGATATTCGTCCGAAAGATGATATTGAAGATAATACCGACATCTGGGTCTATGTGCAGACGCCTCCAGTTATACCATTATGTAAGTTTCTCAACCATATTTATGTCTTTGATATTGTTTATTCAAAAATAGTTGACAACTAATTTGTATTGTCAGCTTATTTCGGTGCAAGCAAACATGTCCAGCGCTTGGTAGACAGGACCGTATACTGTCCTGGGGCTGAACTCAACCGCGAGGAGCTTAGTCATTATGTTTCATGGCTTGAGGATCTTGATACTGTCAAGACAAATTTTCTTCCTGCATTTAGAAATGTTAGTACTGAAAATGTGCGACCAATAGTGTTCGTAATGAACTACGGTCACATCTATTTAGGAAGGATGGTAAGATTTTTACTATTTGTCCTTAGTGCATCTTTTCCATACATTATTTTTGAAGCTAAACTTCATTGCTAAGTATGTTACCATACGGTTATCTTCAACAGGGACTCCCGATGAATGTTGTGCCTTATGGGATCGAGACTAAAGGTACCATGAGTATTATCAGCTTACGGCCAAGATATCCTACAGATTACTTTAGTGCATTCAAGATTAGCGACGGATGCTTAATAGTGCAAGACTGGACCAAATATGTGATGGGGGAGCGCAGAGAAGTACTAGGGGGCAGCAAACAGATGCGCTACCCACGATTAGGAGACAGGTTCATCTGCATGCTCCAGCTTGATCAAGGAGGAGAGCTATACATGTTTTATGTTATTTTACCTAAGAGAGAGCAGGAGGAGTGATTAGTTAGCTAGAAATGAGTTTGAGGATGATGATGTGCTACACTATTACTATGATGATAAAATAGCTAGTGTTGGTGGTAATGACTATGATGATTATTATTAGCTAGTGTTAGTGGTGATTAAATAAATACTGTCGGTGGTAATGACTATGATGATGATTAAATAGCTTGTGCTGGCGGATTAGATTTAAGTGGAGGCAACATGTGGAGCACATCGAAAGTACTACTAGTCCAAACTAGATCAAGTTTGGATTAGTAGTATACTTTTGACATGCATCACATATTGCCTCCACTTGAACCTAATCCACCTTCATTTGACACACTGTTATGGACATAATGATGTAAACCTCATAACCGGTATTGTACCAATATTTGTAATATGGCACATAAATACACTAAAAAAAATACTAGTAGCGATGGACAGAAAACACGCTGCAAGTAGTTACGTTAGCAGTAGCGTGGTACTAAACAAACGATGCAGCTATTTGTCCTAGCAGTAGCGCGTGCGGGCACGCGTTACTGCTAAGCAATAGCTGTAGAGCCTTATTAGTAGCGCGCCTACCCGTGCTACTAGTGAGCACAAAACCAGCGCTACTGCTAGGGTTTTCCCTAGTAGTGTTCAGCTCCATCATAGGAAAAATAATCTGAAATAGAGTGTCGGTGAACTTGACTATCATGACGTGAACTTGCTTCATTTAGTTTGAACTTGGCTATCATGGTGTTTACAGTCCATTATTCATGCTTGCTTTGACACTTGTGTGTTAAATCAATGCTTATGCATCTTATTAATGTTGCTCAAAATATCATGTTTGTAAGATCGGGTAGATGTTGTGGTGACCTCATAACACCATTCATAATACTCTTCTTGTGATGAATTCTTTTTGCTCCCGTAGCAACGCACGGGCAATTACCTAGTTACAGAAAAGAACTGGACAGACAATTCTGTGGGCTGTATCCCAGAACCATATTCTGGAGAATTACGAGGCGAAAAGAACTGGCCCCTAGTCTCTTCTGGTACATTTAGTTTGAACTTGGCTATCATGGTGTTTACATTCCATTATTCATGCTTGCTTTGACACTTGTGTGTTAAATCAATGCTTATGCATCTTATTAATGTTGCTCAAAATATCATGTTTGTAAGATCGGGTAGATGTTGTGGTGAC
>LT934117.1:691732167-691743138 GCA_900231445.1 Triticum turgidum subsp. durum | reverse complement strand
AGAGTGGCACTATTCTGATCCTGGGATCAAAATAGTTATTTGGATCACGGCGCACCTATAAGAGCGGCGAAGATGTTCCTGAACTCCAGAAACCGGCAGCGACAGAGAAAAAAAAGAAGGAAACTTCCCCTGATCCATCCCCTTCCACCCCAACTCCCTCCCCTCCACCGCGTGGCCTCCCTCACCTCCACCCCGCCGCCGCCCACCCTCCCTCCACTGTCAGTTAAACCCTGTTGCTAGTGTAGTTTACTTTCAGTTTTCGTCAGTAATAAGTCATGTATCGTGAGCCTGTTCACGACTTGACACACACGTTTGTTTTCCTAGAGTCTAGGGGATCGCCAGGGCTCCGTCGTGGGATGGCACGGCTCCAGCGGGTCATGGCGAGATAGTAGGGATACGGGCGAGGGACGTTGGGATGGCAGCGTCCACGACTCGATCGTCATCCTGAATCGTAGCAGGTTTTCGGGGTTTTTAGTGTTCCCTGTAACCACCATATAAATAAAGCGAGAAGCAGAAAAGCAGTACACTTTTACACTGCACCAAAACTCTTTGTCAATTCTCTCCAGTTCTTGATCTTCCATCGCTGATCTACGAGAGAAACAAGCTGCTGGGCTGACATTTGGTACCAGAGCCTCATTTTCGAGGCGCCTGTGCTCGATGGCCGGCAGCAACGGAGGAGATGGAGGTGCGGGAGATGGCGGCGGAGGGCGCCATCGCAGCGAGATGCCGTCAGGCACGCGCACGAACCCGGGACGACGGCAGAGCCGGGGGCGCAGCAGGACGAGGCGTAACGGCAACGAGATCATCATCCACGAGCGCGTGGTGAGGGAGGGCGGTGGCGCCGCCGTCATCGTCTACCCCACACTTACGGCCACCAACTAAATCGAGTGGTCCCTGATCATGCGGATCAATTTGCGTGCTCAAGGCCTCTGGGAGGCCGTGTCCGGCATGGGCGTGCCGG
The DNA here is from genome assembly GCA_900231445.1 of Triticum turgidum subsp. durum. Classification (NCBI taxonomy): domain Eukaryota; kingdom Viridiplantae; phylum Streptophyta; class Magnoliopsida; order Poales; family Poaceae; genus Triticum; species Triticum turgidum. The sequence goes on along the minus strand of LT934117.1, from coordinate 691,742,177 downwards.
GTGACCGTGAGGACATGGCGGCACTGGCGGCGCTGCTCCGGGCTGTGCCGCCGGAGATGGTGCTGGTCCTCGCCGTCAAGGAAACTGCGCAGGAAGCGTGGGAAGCTGTCAAGATGATGCGCATGGGCGTGACCCGCGTTTGCGAGGCGACCGCGCAGCGCCTACGCAAGGAATTCGAGCAGATCGCGTTCAAGGACGGCGAAACCCTCGACGCGTTCGGTCTGCGAATCACCGCGCTCGTCAACAATCTCTGATCGCTCGGGGACACTGTCGATGAGGTAAAAGTGGTCCAGAAATTTCTCAGGGAAGTCCCAAACCAGTATGCCCAGATCGCTTGCTCCATCGAGACTCTCCTCGACTTGAACACATTGTCAGTTGAGGAGCTGATCGGGCGACTGCGGTCATCCGCTGAGCGGTGTCAGATCGCCGCAACGAACACCGCTGGTGGCCAGCTGCTCCTCACGGAGGAGGAGTGGCTGGCACGAGGGAAGCAGCGGGAACAAGGCCAAGGATCAGGCTCGAGCGGCTGGAAGGGTAAACAGAAGGACAAGGCGCCAGCCCGTGGACGCGGCAACGACCGTCGCGCCTTCGGCGGCGAACACGACATGTCGCAGGTGAAGTGTTATAACTGCAACAAGTTTGCAGGCCACTTCTCCCGGGACTGCCCGGAGCCACGCCGTGAGCGGAAGGGGCAGCGGGCCAACCTGGGCAAGGCTGATGAGGAGGCGCCTGCGCTGCACCTCACAAGAGCGTGCACGCAACACGCCGATGACGACACCGGGCCAGCCCTGCTAATGGCCACGACGGACTCACCGCTGGTGACAGCGCGCGTCGAGGCCGCGACTACAGTGGTCACCGGCCACCCAGAGCACGTCGAGCTGGTTGAGGAACGCGTCCACCTCGCCAAGGAGACGCACCGCGACGACACATGGTTCCTGGACACCGGGGCCATCAACCACATGACACGCTACGCATCCGTCTTCGCCGAGCTGGACACGGGCGTCACGGGGACGGTGAAGTTCGGCGATGGATCGGTGGTGCAGATCAAGGGCCTGGGAACAATTCTGTTCACTTGCCAGAACGGGGAGCATCGAGCGCTCACCAACGTCTACCACATCCCCAGCCTCACCTGCAACATCATCAGCCTCGGGCAGCTGGACGAGAACGGCTGCGACGTCCACATCAACGGCGGTCTCCTTCATCTTCGAGATCGCCAGAACCGCCTCCTGCCGCGGACACGCAACCGGCTATACATCGTCACACTGGAGATCACGCAGCCGGTCTGCCTCGCCACGCTCCACGACGACGACGCATGGCGGTGGCATGAGAGGTATGGTCACTTGAACTTCGACGCGCTCCGCAGGCTGGCGAGCCGCGGCATGGTCCGCGGCCTCCCCACCATTGAGCATGTTGAGCAGCTGTGCGACAGTTGCCTGGCGGGGAAGCAACGTCGAGCACCTTTCCCTCAGGCAGCGAAGTACCGCGCCGACGGCCTCCTTGACCTCGTCCACAGCGACCTATGCGGTCCAATCGCGCCTGCGACGCCAGCCGGGAAGAGCTACTTCCTCCTCCTCGTCGACGACCAGAGCCGCTACATGTGGCTCACCCTGCTCCGGACCAAGGACGAGGCGGCGAATGCAATCAAGCACTTCAAGGCACACGCAGAAGTCGAGACGGAACGCAAACTCCGTCTCCTTCGCACGGACCGCGGCGGCGAGTTCAATTCGATGACCTTCGCCACCTACTGCGCCGACGATGGCGTGGGGCGCCAGCTCACGGCGCCGTACTCCCCACAGCAGAACGGGGTGGTGGAGCACCGAAACCAGACCATCGTCGCAATGGCGCGAAGCATCATGAAGGCCAAGGACGTGCCGGCAAGGTTCTGGGGTGAAGCGGTGAGCACGGCGGTGTATCTGCTCAACCGCTCGCTGACGAAGAGTGTGCACGGGAAAACTCCGTACGAGGTATGGTTTGGAAGAAAACCCGATGTCAGCTACCTACGTGTGTTTGGTTGTGTTGCACATGTCAAGACAGTGAAACCGCACCCCGCGAAGCTGGACGACCGAAGCACACCCATGGTGCTCTTCGGCTATGAACCTGGCTCGGCTGCCTACCGAGTGTATGATCCAGCCCAACAACGCGTCCATGTCACGAGGGACGTGGTGTTTGATGAGCAGGCGAGCTGGAACTGGACGGAGCCTGGTGTGGCGGTCGGCGCGGGATCCTTCACCATCGACTACTACACGCACACGGTGGCACGCGCGCCGCCACCGACAGCGGCGACTCCCGCACCAGCGCGAGAGCAGGCCGAGGAGCCTGGATCGGCTGCTCTCGCCCCCCCCATCTGCACCACGCGCGCCACCGAGCGAGGCAGCAGAGCCTCCTCCGCAGCCACGCCACCCCATGACGACGCGAGCATGCGACGGCATCGTGCGGCCGAACCACATCTACGACGACTACGTGATGGTGCACGAGGACGACCTCGACTACGTGATGGTTGAGGAGGACGAGCTCCACCTGGGCGCCGTCGACGAGCCGAACACCTTCACCGAAGCCGAGCACGATGGCAACTGGAGCCGCGCCATGGATGAAGAGATGGCGTCCATCATTGAGAACAAGACATGGCGTCTGGTTGATCTGCCTGCAGGTTTTCGGCCGATTGGACTGAAGTGGGTCTACAAACTGAAACGGGACGCCAACGGCAATGTGCAGAAGTACAAGGCCGGCTCGTCGCGAAGGGATACGTCTAGAGGCAGGGAGTGGACTTTGAGGAGGTGTTCGCGCAAGTGGCAAGAAGGATGGCCGGTTCATCACATGGACGTGAAGAGTGCCTTCCTCAATGGCGATCTGCAGGAGAAGGTGTACGTTGCGCAGCCACCCGGTTTCGTCGTAGCCAGACAAGAGCACAAGGTGCTGCGCCTGGACAAGGCGTTGTACGGACTTCGCCAAGCACCTCGGGCATGGTACTCCAAACTGGACAGCTGCCTGCTGTCACTCGGGTTCAGCAGAAATGAGTCAGAGCACGCCATCTATGGGCGGGGCTCTGGAACTGCAAGGCTGCTAGTTGGCGTCTACGTCGACGATCTCGTCATCACCGGCAACAACAAGCAAGAGACCGCTCGCTTCAAGGAGGAGATGAAGAAACTCTTCCGCATGAGCGACCTGGGGTTGCTTAGCTTCTATCTCGGCATCGAGGTGAAGCAGGAGGAAAATGGGATCACGCTGAGCCAAGCTGCATACGCCATGAAGATCCTTGAGAAGAGTGGAATGGTTGGCTGCAACCCGTGCCAAGTACCAATGGAGCCACGTTTCAAGCTCAGCAAGGTGAGCACCGCGCCGGCGACAGACGCGACGGAGTACCGCAGCGTCGTCGGCAGTCTTCGGTACTTGGTGCACACCCGCCCCGACATCGCGTACTCGGTGGGCTACGTAAGCCGCTTCATGGAGGCTCCCACCACTGAGCACCTGGCTGCCGTCAAGCATATCCTCCGGTACGTTGCCTAAAGCTTGTGTCGTGTGGATCATGGAGAAACTAGTGGAGTAGTGGCTCTAGTGGTGCGTGAAGTGCATGGCAGGAGCCTAAAGCTTGTGTATATATAGTACTTTGAGTTGAATGGAAATGAGGCTGGGAGAGCCTGTAGAGAAATGTAGCACCGCGTGTACACCAAGGAGAGGATGCTCTCGGCAAAGCTCTTGGGCTGCTCCTTGGTGAAGTGTGTGCGTGTGTTGAGTTCTTCTCACCGGTGTGAGTCCTTGTGTGAGACAAAAGAAAGTTGAGAGGTTGAAGAAGCGGCGCTGCGAGGAGGCGGCGCCAACATGGGTGCCGGTACACACGAGGGGCCGGGCAGGCTGTGATGATCGGTTTCAGCGACAGCGACATGGCGGGAGACGTCGACACCCGCAAGAGCACCACCGGCGTTCTGTTCTTCCTAGGCCCAAATCTGATCAGCTGGCAATCTATGAAACAGAAGGTGGTGGCTCTTTCCTCGTGTGAAGCGGAGTATATCGCCGCAACGACTGCGGCATGCCAGGGCATCTGGCTAGCTCGCCTCCTCGGAGAATTGCAGAGCAGGGAGGTTGAGAAGATCACGCTGAAGGTGGACAATAAGTCCGCAATTTCTCTCTGCAAGAACCCCGTCTTCCACGACCGCAGCAAGCACATCGATATCAGGTATCATTTCATCAGGCAGTGTGTGGAGGATGGGCGCGTAGAGTTTGATTTCATCGGCACCAACGGACAGCTTGCGGATATACTGAGAAAGGCACTCGGGCGTGTCAAGTTTCAGGAGTTGCGAGCAGCAATTGGCGTCGTTGAGCTGCAGTAAGCTGCAACAGGGCTTAGGGAGTGATTGTCAGTTAAACCCTGTTGCTAGTGTAGTTTACTTTCAGTTTTCGTCAGTAATAAGTCATGTATCGTGAGCCTGTTCACGACTTGACACACACGTTTGTTTTCCTAGAGTCTAGGGGATCGCCAGGGCTCCATCGTGGGATGGCACGGCTCCAGCGGGTCATGGCGAGATAGTAGGGATACGGGCGAGGGACGTTGGGATGGCAGCGTCCACGACTCGATCGTGATCCTGAATCATAGCAGGTTTTTGGGGTTTTTAGTGTTCCCTGTAAGCACCATATAAATAAAGCGAGAAGCAGAAAAGCAGTACACTTTTACACTGCACCAAAACTCTTTGTCTACCCGCAAAAAAAAAAAACTCTTTGTCAATTCTCTCTAGTTCTTGATCTTCCATCGCTGATCTACGAGAGAAACGAGCTGCTGGGCTGACATCCACCCCGCCGCCGCCCTCCACTATCCAAACACAGCACCCACCACCACCCGGCGACACCGCCGCCGCCCCGTCCCCGTCCGCCGCCGACGCGGACGCCCCAACCCCAGCCACCGGCGCGCCGCAAGCCCGACCCCAACCGGTGACGCGCCGCACCCCCGCCCCCAACGGATCTGCCGGAGAACCGCTCTGCGGGACGGCCCCCATGGGAGCCCCTCCCGGATCCACCCGCCCCGGCGACACATCCCTCTGCTCGCCCCGCTTCTGGCTCCACCTGCCACTACCTGTGTCTGCTCAGTGCCCAGCGCCGTCGGGTGCGACCCCCACCTTCGGTGCACAGAGCCGCCGCGGCAACCATCTCTCCATTCTCCAGGTATTTTCAGTGCTCCTCTCTACATCTCCCTTACCGGTGCGCCGGCTCTTGACCTGGTCGTGCCATGGCTGACGAAGGAGCGGTCTCATCCACCTGCCAAGGTCACCAGCTAGCTGAGCATCTCGAGCTACAGAGCGCCCTCCTTCCCCCGGACCCTTTCCTTCCTCTGCTCCAGCCGGTCCGCAGCAGCTACGCCACCTGCCCCAAACGCCATCGCTCCTTCATCTCCTCCAACCTCGCGCACGCCTGCTGCCATCCTGACCAAAGCTGAGTGAGAGAAGTTCGACCTGAGCACCGGTTCAGTTCGACGTTTCTTGCTTTTTGAGAGAAGCTTCAATTTGATGTGTGTGTGCTCATGTGTGTTCGTGTGTGTGTATGTGCTCGCATGCTCCCCCCCAAAAATGTTGTAGTTGTGTGATTGATACTGTTTGTTCATATGTCCAAAAGGAATTGAACTTTTATAGAAGTTCAAATTGAAAAATATGAGCAGTTCTATTTAAAGAAATGAGATGTGGGAAATATGATGCAAAAGTGTAAAAAGCTGAAGAAAATACCCCCTTTCTCTTTGTAAATAGCTATTGTAAAAATGGTCGATTGAAAAAGGAATGCCTTTCTTTGCCGACCATCTCATCGTCATCATGGTTTACTCCATGCAAAAATCTATGTTTATACAAAATTCAAATTGTCCTAATTATTAAGTAATGAAATAAGGAAGCTAAAAAATAAGAAGTTCAAATTTTAAAAATAGAGTAGTTGAAAATCAATAAAAAAAATCATTATTTTCGGTTACAAAATGAATAAATTGAGGCTACCAGGAAGTATGTTGGTGCTTGGGTGCTGAGTATGTTGTCTCATGCGTGTGCGTGCCCAGTGTAGATGCTCATGTGTTTGCGTATCTGTTGTGAGCTTCCATGCGTGTGCGTGTGTGTGTCTTGTGTGTGCTCTCATGTATACTCCCGTTTGTGCATGTTTGTGTCGTGCAATGAATAGGTGATTCTATTTTTTTGTGTATATAAAAGAAAGAGAAAGAAGTTCAAATATAAGAAATGAAAAAGGTCAAATATATAATACAATAAAAACTCCGTGTATAAAATTCATGTGCAGAAATAAAATGTCAATTCAGAATGAAGTTCATGTATAAAAAAAGTTGAAGCTTGCATAGAGTAAAAAGTTGCATTTTTGAAAAATATGTACCGGAAAACTCTAAAGTTATTAAAAATAAAACCAAGAAAGTCATTTTTTAAGAAAAAGTTGTAAATAACAGATTTTCCCGTCTCTAGAGAAACTCTTGAAGTTCAAATAGAAATAACAAAGTATTTCAATATTTATAAAAAAATGATTCCTTCGACCCATAATATAAGTGCATTTTTTACACTAGTGTAGTGCTAAAAACCCTAGAAGTTCAATTTGAAATAACCGAGAAGGTCAAAGAACCTAGAATTTCAAATTTAAAAACCTAGAAAGTTGTTTACTTATTTAAAACCACATTTTTTTCTAAGAAGTTCAAAGTAAAATAAGAGAGAAGTACGAAAGTTAAAAAAAGTCAGATGTTTTCTCATTACTAAAGAATAAAATGAAGTTCAAATTAAAATAAAAAGGAAAAGCTAAAAAATAAAAAAATGTTCTCACTTTTTTAAAAGTAGATAAAAAATAAAATAACAAAGTGGTTTGATGTTTATTAAAAAGTCTAGGATTTTACCTTCTTTAAGGAAAGCTCAGATATCTGCTCTTATTAAACAAACGACCATGCAGATCAAAATTTAAAAAATAGTCAAAATCATGTTTATTTAAAAATAAAAAATAAAATGTGAAGTTCAAATTAAAAGAACACAGAAGATCAATAGTATATTAAAACCTAGGATTTAGAAGCTCAAAAAACAAAAACAAGAAAACAATGTCATTTTGGGCCCGCAGTACTAAGGATTAAAACCAAGAATTTAAAATAAAAAATAGATTTTCCCATATGCTAAATATTAAAACCAAGAAGTTCAATTTTGAAAACGGAGAATAAAACCAAGAAGTTCAATTGGACAAAAGTGGAGTAGTTTGATATTTATTTGAAAAAATGGATTTTTCAAGTTAGTAAAGAATAAAACGAATAAGTTCAACATTAAATAATGAAGATGTTCGATGTTTCTTAAAAAACCTCCAATTTTCACATTTCTAAATTTTTTATTGCTAGAAGTTCAAGTGCTTGGCCGAAAAGGTTCAAAAATGCTTGTGAGAGAGGTTGAACAAAAATACATAACAGAAGTTCAAGATGAAAACAGCGGGGAGTTCAACTACTACATGAAATGCGTTTCAAATAGGAATATAAGAATAGAAAACAAAAAACTTAAAAGGTTTGATGCAAGAAGTTCACGTCTTCCTCCCGGTGAAGTTCAAGATCTCTAGTGCAATACGTCCGACCTTCAATTACATGTAAAAAACAGGTTAAAACGATGTTGTTTTTGCCATTTTTAAAACTGCTCTCAAACGACAAAAATTTGTAACGTCTGTCTACATGAAAAAGATGCTCCTATTCATAAGCTTTCCGACGGTATGTTAGATGCTATATTCTGATGAATGGTTTCAAAGTTTTATGTATACCATTAAAAACACATTTTTTACGCATTCAAAAAATTCTTTCTGAACCATCACGAGTATGAAAAATTGATCAACACGAAAAAGTTGCATTTTTCAACAGCTTTCCATCGGTATATCATTTGCACAATTCGGGTAAGTGGTTTGGGAGAAAAACAACACGTCAAAAATAGAGTGAAGTTCAAACAAACATGCCCGAGAAGATCAACTACTTCACGCTGTGCATTTCCATTCGCAATGAAGGCAGAAATCATGATCTCGTCATATTTCTAATTTGCTTCAAAACGACAAGAATATCATTTGTGTAAGTTCAAGTCCTCGGATGGAGAAAGTTAAAAAAAATTATTGTGAGAGAGGTTTATACAAAAGAAATATCATTTGTGTAATACTGATGAATGGATGAGAAAATTACAAACGAAAATACGTCACAGAAGTTCAACGTGAAAACAATAGGAAGTTCAACTACTACACTGAATGAATTTCAGATAAAAAACTTTTAAAACCGTTGCGAGTATGAAAAAATGTTCAACACGGGAAAGTTGCGTGTTTACGACAGCTTATTCATGTGCAGGAGAAGTGGAGAAAAGTATACATGCTCTGTAGGTCAAAAGTTTGGCTTTAATTTATGTTTTGCAAAGGTCAAAATGTTGTGTTCGAAAAGGTCAAGTGTGTTATCTCAGCAAGTTCAAAATAAATTTGAACATGCAAGGTAAAACATGCAAGAAAACAAAAAGGGAGAAGTTCAATCTCTAAAGATGACGCGGTTCAACGTGTAAACCAATGTTGAAAAAAAAAACAAAAAGAAAATGAGAAGTTCAATTTCTAAAGATGAAGCGGTTCGACGTGCAACCCAATGTGAAAAAAGCAAAAAGAAAAGAGAAGTTCAATTTCTAAAGATGACGTGGTTCGACGTGCTAAACAATGTTGAAAGAAAATAAAAAGAAAAGGAGAAGTGCAATTTCTAAAGATGACGCGTTTTGATGTGCAAACCAATGCAAAAACACACACAAAAATGTTGTTTTGGTGTCTTAAAATATTTTTATTCATAAAAAATGATTAAGAAATAAAACCAAGAAGACCATATTAAAAAGATGGAGAACTTCGATGATTATAGAAAACTCAGATTTACCTCGTTATTAAAAATACGTCAGAGTGAAAACAGCAAGAAGTTCAACATGAAAACAACAGGAAGTTCAATTACTACACAGAGAGAATTTCGGATGAAAAACTTTAAAACCGTCGCGAGTATGAAAAAATGATCAACACGGGAAAGTTGCGTGTTTACAGTAGTTTTCCATCGGTATATCACTTGCTCAATTCCGGTGAGCGGGTGGAGAGGTACGAGCCAAAAAAGCACGTGAAAAACAGAGTGAAGTTCAAGTACACGTGCCGAAAAGTTCAGGTTCTTCATGCGGTGCATTTTCGAAGAATCAGTTTCGCGATAAAGACATAACGAATAATCTCGCCATTTTCGCAATTACTTGAAAATGTCTAGGAATCAGAAAAAACCATCAACATGAAAAAGTTTTGCATTTTCCGTAGCTTTGTAGTGGTATATTATTTGCCCCATTCCGATAAAGTTTGTAGAAATTATGCCAAAAATATGTTTTTAGCCATTTTTAAATTTGACTTAGAACCGTAAGGAATTGGGAGAAACAATATATACAAAAAAGTTTCGCATTTCCTCATGCTTTCCAATGCCGTATCATTTGTTGGATTCGGATGTACGGTTAAAAATTAGCTCGAAAATACGAACTCGGTGGAACTTCTACCGTTTTCTCAATTACTTTTAACATGAAAAAGTAGCGCATATTCACAAGCTTTCCAACGCCATATCATTTGACTCAATTGGATTAGCCATTTAGAAATTCCATTGAAAATACAAACTTAGCTGTTCGGTTTACGAAATTTTATGATTTTCGAAATTACTATTAATCCATTGGGAATTAAAGAAAACTTTCAACATGTCAAAGGAGTGGTTTTGCAGCAGCTTTCCAACGCCATATTATTTACCTCATTCCGATAAACAGTTTAGAAATGCGATCGAAAATACGATTCATGTTTTTTGTAGGAAGAAAAAACGGTTTTCAAAACTGCTCTTAAACCGCTTACATTTTGCCAAAAAATTAAGTTGGGTCATAATATTGGTGTCAATTGCTTTCCAACGGTATATCGCAAGCCCCATTTGGACACATTTTAGCTGAAGTTCAACCTAATACTCGGGGAAGGTCAGGCGCGTTACCCGGGAAGTTCATGTTGTGATCAGAATAGTGTTT
>LT934117.1:691710200-691731775 GCA_900231445.1 Triticum turgidum subsp. durum | reverse complement strand
CGTAAAATACCAGCAAACGAAAAAGAATTAAATGAAAAACATAAAATTAAACGAAAAAGAAATCATGAACCCAAAACCCCCCAAACATTTTAGTACCGGTTGGTGTTACCAACCGGTACTAAAGGGCTCCCCGCCCCTGCCACTGGCACGGTTCTACACAAACCGCCGCTAAAGGGCCTTACGAACCGGTGCTATAGGCCGGTTCTGCACTGGTGCGCAGAGGTGAATATTTGAGTTACGAGTTTGCCTTCATTTAAAACAATGTGGAATAGTTTCACAACTCACGCCACCTGGAACACCAAAGAGTAATGGTGTGTCTGAACGTCGTAACTGTACTTTATTAGATATGGTGCGACCTATGATCTCTCTTACCGATTTACCTCTATTGTTTTGGGGGTTATGCATTAGAGACAACTGTATTCACATTAAATAGGGCACCGTCAAAATCCGTTGAGACGTCATCATATGAAGTGTGGTTTGACAATAAACCTAAGTTGTCGTTTCTTAAAGTTTGGGGATGCGGTGCTTATGTCAAAATGCTTCAGCCTGATAAACTCGAACCCAAATCGGAGAAGTGCGTCTTCATAGGATACCCTAAGAAAACAATTGGGTACACCTTTTACCACAGATCCGAAGGCACGATCTTTGTTGCCAAGAATGTAACCTTTCTAGAGAGGAAGTTTCTTTCAATTTAGGAAGTAGCTCATCCGAAAAATCTGTCCCCGTGATACCTACACCAACTAGATAGGAAGCTAATGACAATGATCATGAAACTTTAGATCAAGTTACTACTGAACCTCGTAGGTCAACCAGAGCACGATCCGCACCACAGTGGTACGACAATCCTGTTCTGAAGGTCATGTTACTTGACCATGACGAACCTATGAACTATGAAGAAGCTACGATGAGCCCAAATTCCGATAAATTGCTTGAGGCCATGAAATCTGAGATATGATCCATATATGAGAACAAAGTGTGAACTTTGGTGGATTTGTCCGATGATCAGCGATCCATAGAGAATAAATGGATTTTCAAGAAGAAGACCGACTCTGATGGTAATGTTAATGTCTATAAAGCTTGACTTGTCGTAAAAGGTTTTTTTGACAAGTTCAAGGAGTTGTGTACGATGAGACTTTCTCACCCGTAGCGATGCTTAAGTTGTTGTTGTTGCTGCTGCTGCTGCTGTTGTTTGTGCCATTTAAATAAAAAGTTTACACGTTCCAAAAAAATGGTAATGACATTTAAAAAAATCATGTAATTTAAGAATAAGTATGCTACTATTTCAAAGAGATAGTTAATCACTTTCATAGAAAATGTTCTAACTCTTAAATGTGTTTGCATGTTCGAAAATGTGTTGACCGAATTTATGAAAAATGTTAAATGTGTGTCAAAATTTGTTCAACGGCGTATAAAATATGTTTCATGCCATTAAGAAAATGTTCCTGACATTTCTGGAGAATGTTCATGCCTCTCACAATACGTTTATGAAACTTTTATAACTCTTTGTACAATGTAAAAACAATTCTCATAATTTAAAAAAAATAATTTTTTTGACACATTCAAAATAAATGTTTGTGACATTTTAATAATAACATTCGTTTTGAAAATATGTTCATGACATTCATAAAATTTGTTTTCAAATGTAAAAAAACGTTCATCTAATCTAAGAAACAAATTATACCATTAATAAAATGTTAGTGACTTTCATAAAAAAAATCAAACACTTAACTATGTTTGCATGTTTGAAAAATGGTTGATGGCATTTATTAATAATGTTAATTGTGTTCTAGAAAATGTTTACCGTGCATATAAAAAATGATCAATGTGTATTTGACAAATGTTCAGCATGTATTAGAACATGCCTAACTATGCAATAGTTCTGGAATTCGTAATAACCACAATACTCGAATATTGACATAGTTTAGGACCCTCACTTCAACAAGGTGATCAACATGGGAATTATCAATGACATGAGCACGGGGAGTTTCAATGGCCATTAACAATGTTTTAAGGCGGTAAGGCGAGGAAAGGCACTGAGGGGGTGGCTCACCGCCTAAGCACTAAGGCATAAGTGAAGGCGACGCCTTAGAGGGTTCTAAGTAGCATAATAGAGTTGAATTTGGTAGAGAGAGGAGGTACAACCAATGGTCTCGTGGAGAGGAGGAGTCGAGGAGGATGTGCTCGAGAGGAGGGGGAAGCTTCATGAGAGGAGGGGGAGAGGATTAGCTGTAGAGGAGGGGGAGGATCAGCCTGAGAGGAGGGGAAAAGCTGCGAGAGAGGAGGTGATGGCGGATTGGATCTGCAGTTCCAGCCGCCGCCAAATGTCTAGGTGTGGGAAAACTGGTTTATTCTCTTTGATCCCCTTGCTCATAATTGTTGGCGCACAAGAGCCTCTGGTTCCCGCCAACTTTATCGCCTGAAGCCCCTACCCCGCCATGCAGCATCCAAATTTCAAGTAGGATGGTTTGTATAACAATGTGTAGGATGACTAAATGTTGAATGGACTTCTTTATATATTCATGTCTGGCTAACTAATGATATCCATATGATAGAGAACAAAATCATGTATTTCAAGTGAAGCAAATATTCCCAAGAATTATACTGACTTCACAGGCATAAGTAATGTCTTATACTGGTTACAATAGATCTGATACAATTGATGACAAGAAAAATGTACCATACATGTAATAATTTATCATCTTTAATAGAGAATAGATAAACCCAATCAATATTGTTGATGAGTGGGGGTGCCACACTGAATTCCATGCATATTTGTTTTTCCCTCTAGGTCATTGAATATAGCTCAATATATGAGGCACATCAGAAATCCACATAGGCTTAATGATACGTTCCTAAGCTCCCCCATGCAAGGACATACATACAAATAATGGATTTGAATTTGGATGCGTATATAATGAATATTAAAATAATGCAATATTTGGTTTTGTGTTTACTCACTCCATAATTTTTCGATGATGACATCAATGCAAGTAATCACCATTGGAATGTGCTTCAGCCTCTCAGGTTCTTGAGCCCGAAAAAGCATTGTTTATTATTACTTACAACACGAAAAGCGCAAATATATCAGCGACCTATAGTGAAATCTTGATGTCATGAAGCTAATATATCTTGCATATTAGCACCTGTCAAATCCGATCGTTAAAATCCCTTCTCTGTGGGCTAGGCCCATGGTATGAGCAATGACCCCCAACAACTCAAACAAAATAGACATCTTATATATATAGTAGGTTTTGGGTGTCTTGTGGTTTCCTTAAGATGACGAACTGATAAACATTAGTCAAATTTGACCATTGTATCTCACATAACAAGAAATGTTCATATCTTAATAAGGGCATTATCACGGCTAGATTTGCACATGCAACGCACATTACGGACACTAAAATTAAGAATTTTAATTCAACTACTAGTAATTAATATACATAGGGCCTCACGTCTAAATTTGCATGCTACTCCAGGATGCAATACCAATACACATGTTGCCGTTCTTCTCAGTGCCTAGTGTAGTGTATGTCGTTTGTCCACTACAATTCCATTCAGCTGGACAAGTCGTGGTGCTGCACGCACACCCCGTACTTGAAATAGTAGGACTCGCTGGTGCTCAGACCGCTGCTAAACTTGTGCTTGATGTCATGTTCACGACCACCATGGAATCTCGGATGTTGTGTACCACATGGTGAGGTGGGATCACTAGTTGTAGATGCCAGGCTCAATAGTTGTGCCGCTATAGAAGAGCAGGACACCGTCATAGATGCGCAACATCAGCATCAATGTGTGCGTGTGTCTAGCGCCTTCTTGGTTGTGGATCTGCATTAGCAACACCCAGAGGTCCCATACGGCACATAGTCATAGCTCTCGAACTTCCACGCCCTGGAAGAATAGCCACGGTCTGAAAGAATGGATGATCCATTCATTCTCTCTCTCTCTCTCTCTCTCTCTCTCTCTCTCTCTCTGATGTCATAGATGGATGATTTCGAGGGAGCGCTCGCATGTGACAGACAATGTACATGATTTTTGATAGCTTACTTGGAGCCTCACTTTAGAATGGCGGTTGATGTGGGAGCCGATGTTAAAGGGCTTGCTACTTCGGTGTACCCAGAACATCTACACGTCATCGCGGTATCGAGATAACTGGCTCTCCAACACGTTGTGCTAGCTCGGCAAAGGTTAAGATGGTACTGATGTAAACTAAATAAATGACCTTGTAGTAATGTGAAGGGATATCAGTACTTCTTAAGCTAAACTATGTTCATCTTTGGGAACATGTTAGATCGGAGAATGTGCATTTTGAAGCATTATCTGCTTTTCAAATCCCTTGTATATGTGATAGTTGGTTTTCTTCTTGTTTGGGCTGTATCTACCTGGAAAGAAAGAAAGAAAAGCATCCCAAATGAAGTATCGTACCAAGTCAAGTGGAGAGTGACAAAAAAATTGTTTCATGCCATTAGAAAATGTTCCTGATACTTTTGAAACATGTTCACGCATTTCAAAAAAAATTGTCTCTTTTTATAACTATTCGTACAATATAAAAAATTTGTTCTCATAATTTCAGAAAAAAGTATTGTTTCATTCAATTTGTTTTCTTCCATTTAAATGAAATGTTTACTCCTTTTAAAAAGTATTTATGACATTTTTAAAAAAATCATGTCATTTAAGAATAAGTATGGTACCATTCAAGAAAAGAAAGTTAATGACTTTCATAGAAAATGTTCTAACTCTTTATTGTGTTTGCATGTTTGAACATATCTTGATTGAATTTATGGAAAATGTTAAATGTGCCTTAAAAGGTGTTCACCACGCTTATAAAATGTTCTGTGCCAATAATAAAATGCTCCTGACATTTTTAAAGAATGTTCATGCCTTTCAAAATATGCATGTGACACTTTCATAATTTTTTGTACAATGTAGAAAAATTCTCATAATTTAAAAAATATCTTTCGACTCATTCAAAAAAAAATGTTTGTGATATTTTTCAAAAAAGATTGGCGTTTCGAAAATATGTTCATGACATTCATAAAGTCAAGTTAAAATGTAAAAAAATATTCATGTAATTTTAAAAAGATACCATTAAAAAATGTTAGTGACTTTCATAACAAAAATTCTAGCACTTAACTGTTTGTATGTTTGAAAAAATGTTGATGTCATTTATGAATAATGTTATGTGAGTTCTAAAAAATGTTCACTGCGCGTATAAAAAATGATAAATGTGCACTAACAAATGTGCAACATGTATTTAGTCATGCCTAACTATGCAATAGTTCTGGAAAATCATAATAACCACAACACTCGAATGTTGATATAGTTTAGGATCCTCATTGTAATAAGGCGATCAACATAGGAATCATCCATGAGAAGAACATGGGAAGTTTCAATGGCCATGATCAATGTTTTAAGGTGCTAAGGCAAGGCAAGGCCCCGAGGGGGCGCCTCAGCGCCTGAGCACTAAGGCATAAGTCCAGGCAATGCCTTAGAGGGTTCTAAGCAGCAGAATATAGTAGAATTTGGTAGGGTGAGGAGGTAAAACCAATGCTGTCCTGGATAGGAGGAGCAGAGGAGGTTCTGCTCGAGAGGTGGAGAGATGCTTCAGGAGAGGAGGGGGATGAGGATCTGCTGGAGCAGAGGGGAAGAAGCTAGGAGAGAGTATAGGTGGGGGCTGATTGGATCTGCAGCTCCAGCCGCCACCAAAGGTCCAGCTGAGGGAAAACTGGTTCGATCTCCCTGATCCCCCTGCTCATAACTGTTGGCGCGCGAGAGCATCTGGTTCCTGCCTAGGACTCCGTTTCCCGCCTGAAGCCCCTACCCCCGCCCGAGGCATCTAGATTTGTCTAAGGCGGGCAGATTGGTGCCTAGGCGAACTACTTGAACACCCATGACCTAAGGCGGATGCCTTAAGCATTTATCTAAGGCAAGGCCGACGCCTTGTGACCTGTTTGTACCAATTAAATAAAATGTATAAGCCTTTCAAAAAAGTTCATAACATTTAAAAAATAGCGTAATTTAAGGAAAAGTATGATATCATTAAGAAATAAAAGTTAATGACTTTCATAGAATATGTTCTAACTCCTAACTATGTTTGCATGTTTAAAAAATGCTTATTATATTTATGAAAATGTGTGTTAAAAAATGTTCACCGCGTGTATAAAAAATGTTTCGTGCCATTACAAAAATGTTACAGACATTCTTGTAAAATGTTCATGCCTTTCGAAATATGTTCATGACACTTCTATAATTTATTGTATAACGTAAAGAAAATATTTCTCATTATAAAAAAATCTATCGACTCATTAAAAAAATGTTAGTGACATTTAGATAAAAGTTTATGAGTTTCGAAAATATGTTCATGACATACAGAAAATTGTTTTAAACTGTACAAAAATGTACGGGTAATTTAAGAGAAAAATCGTACCATTTGAAAAAAGGTTAGTGACTTTCATAACAGAAATTCTAACACCTACCTATACTTTCACGTTTGAAAAAATGTTGATGGCATTTATGAATACTGTTAAATGTGTTTAAAAAACTGTTCATCGTGCGAATAAAAAATAATCAATGTGCATTTGACAAATGTTCAGCATGTATTAAGTCATGCCTAAATATAATACTGGAGTATCGATATAACTTAGGACCCTCAGTGCAACAAGGCAATCGACATGGGAATCATCCATGACAGGAACATCGGGAGTTTCAATGCCCATGACCAATGTTTTAAGGCAGTAAGGCGAGGCAATGCTCCAGGGGGAGCCTCACCACCTAAGCGCTAAGTTATAAGGCAAGGCGGGCACTTAGATGGTTCTAAGAATAGAGTAAAATTTGGTAGGCGGAGGAGGTAAAAAAAATACTATAATGGTGAAGGAACCGAGAAGGATCTGCAAGAGAAGGGCAGAAGCTTCTAGAGAAGAGGTGAAAGAGGATCTGCTGGAGAGGAGTGGGAGGATCCGGCTCAGAGGAGGGGGAGAAGCTGTGAGACAGGATGTTCGCGTCATTTGGATCAGCAGATCCAGCTGCCACAAAGGTCTAGGTGGGGCAAAATTAGTTCGATCTCTCTGACCCTCCTGCTCATAACTGTTGGCACGTGTGAGCCTCTGGTTCCCGCCAAAGATTCTGTTTCTCGCCTAAAGCCTCTGCCACCGCCTAAGGCGTCCAAATTTGTCTAAGGCGGGCAGATTGGCGCATAGGCAACCGACTTGAACGCCTACTGACCTAAGGCGAAAACCTGAAGCATGTGTCCAAGGCATGGCCGATGCGTTGTGGTGTGACCTAACACCTAAGCGTCACCCAGGCGATGTCATAAAAGCAATGGACATGACACGAGCCACACAATGTCTCTATGTTTCTAAACTTTCAAATAGGGTGGTTAGTATAACAATATGTTTCTAAACTTGTATAAGCCATTTTATAACTGTTTGTACAATATAAAAACGTGTTCTCAAAATTTAAAAGAAATGTATCGTCTCATTCAAAAAATGTTCGTGCTACTTAAATAAAATATTTACACCGTTCAAAAAATGTTAATGACATTTAAAAATATCATGTAATTTAAGAATAAATATGCTACCATTTGAAAAAGTTAGTTAATGACTTTCATAGAACATGTTCTAATTCTTAATTGTGTTTGCATGTTCGAAAATATGTTGATTGAATTTATGAAAATGTTAAATGTGTGTCAAAATTTGTTCTCCGCGCGTATAAAAAGTGTTTCATGCCATTAAGAAAATGTTCCTGACATTTCTGCAGAATGATCATGCCTGTCACAATAAATTCATGACACATTTGTAATTTTTTGTACAATGTAATTATTTTCATATTTTCAAAAAATCTCTCACTCATTCAAAAAAAATGTTTGTGACATTTTAATAAAAGCATTCGTGTTTCGAAAATATGCTTATGACATTCATAAAACTGTTTTAAAATGTAAACAAATGTTTGTGTAATTTAAGAAAAATCAAAGCATTAAAAAAAGGTTAGTGACTTTCATAACAAAAAATCTAACACTTAACTATGTTTGCATGTTTGAAAAATGGTTGATGGCATTTATGAATAATGTTAAATGCGTTCTATAAAATGTTTACCATGTGCAGAGAAAATGATCAATGTGCATTTGACAACTGTTCAACATGTATTAAGTTATTCCTAATTATGCAATAGTTCTGGAATTCCTCATAACCACAATACTCGAGTATTGATATAGTTTAGAACCCTCACTTCAACAAGGTGATCAACATAGGAATTATCCATGACATGAGCATGGGGAGTTTCAATGGCCATGAATAATCTTTTAAGGCAGTAAGGAGAGCCAAGGCACTGAGGGGGCGCCTCACCGACTAGGCACTAAGGCATAAGTCAAGGCGATGCGTTAGAGGGTTCTAAGTAGCAGAATAGAGTAGAATTTGGTAGGGGGGGGGAGGTACAACCAATGTTGTCTTGAAGAGGAGGAGTCGAGGAGGATGTGCTCGAGAGGAGGGGAGAAGTTTCATGAGAGGAGGGGGAGAGGCTCTGCTAGAGAGGAGGGGGAGGATCGGCCTGAGAGGAGGGGGAGAAGCTGCGAGAGAGGATGTTGGCGTCGATTGGATCTACAGCTCCAACCGCCACCAAAGGTCCATGTGTGGGAAAGATGGTTTATTCTCTCTGATTCTTCCTGCTCGTAACTATGGGCCCACGAGAGCCTCTGGTTTCCCGCTTGAAGCCCCAAACCCCACATGAGGCGTCCATATGTGCCTAAGGCGGGCAAATTGGTGTCTAGGTGGATGACTTGAACACCCAATGACCTAAGGTGAACGCCTTAAGCATGTGTCTAAGGCAATGCTGACGCCTTGTGATCCGGGTGTGCCTGACTCCTAAGCATCGCCCGGCGACGCCTTAGGGATGCCATAAAAACATTGGCCGTAACACCAGCCACACAACTTCTCTATGTTTTTAACTTTCAAGTAGGATGGTTTGTATAACAATGTTTACGTGGACTAAATGTTGAATGGAATTATTTATATGCTTATTCCTGGATAACTAATGATATCTATATGATAGAGAACCAAATCATGTAATTTAACTCCCAATTTCAGGCCTGTGGTATGAGCAATGGCCCACAACAACTCAAACCAAAATAGACATGTTATATGAGTGTCTTATGGTTTGTATAACAATGTTTACGTGCACTAAATGTTGAATGGATTTCTTTATATGCATATTGCTGGATAACTAATGATATCCGTATGATAGAGAACCAAATCATGTAATTTAACTCCCAATTTCAGGCCTGTGGTATGAGCAATGGCCCACAACAACTCAAACCAAAATAGACATGTTATATGAGTGTCTTATGGTTTGTATAACAATGTTTACGTGCACTAAATGTTGAATGGATTTCTTTATATGCTTATTGCTGGATAACTAATGATATCCGTATGATAGAGAACCAAATCATGTAATTTAACTCCCAATTTCAGGCCTATGGTATGAGCAATGGCCCACAACAACTCAAACCAAAATAGACATGTTATATGAGAGAGAGAGGGGGGGGGAGTAAGTTTTGGGTGTCTTATGGTTTCCTTAAGATGACGAACAGATAAACACTAGTCAAATCTAACCATTATATCTCACATAACAAGAAATGTTGATATCTTAATAAGGGTATTATCACAGCTAGATTTCCACATTTAACTCACATTACAAACACTAAAATTAAATTTTTTAATTCAACTACTAGTAATTAGTATACATAGGACCTCACGTCTAAATATGCATGCTACTCCATGATGCAATACCAATACACATGTTGCCGATCTTCCCAGTGCCTAGTGTAGAGTATGTCGTTGGTCCACTACGATTTCATTTTCTGGACTAGTCATGGTGCTGCATGCACACCCCGTACTTGAAATAGTAGGACTTGCTGGTGCTCAGACTGTTGCTAAACTTGTGTTCGATGTTGTGTTCACAGGCATAAATTTTTCCAAGAATTATTGCGACTTCATGCGCATAAATACTGTGTTATACTGGTTACAATGGATCTGATACAACTGATGACAAAAAAAATGTACCATTTAGATACATTAAAACTAAGCACTCTAGGAGCCGACCCGGGCTAGCACTGGGTGTCTCCACCTGGTGGCCACCAGAACCACCTTGAAGGGGCCCGAGTGGCAATGTCCATGCATGTGATGCTGCTTGTCGTCGACAGCGCAGAGCACAGCCCCTTTGTAGACGACATACTAGTTGTTGACGAAATCCGAAGGAATTATCACGCTGCGGAGGATGCGGGTGATAGGGGCGAACAGAAGGAGCATGGCCAGATCCCGGTTGATGATGAGGATGCGGCCGTGGCGGCACCTGAGCAAGGTCCACCGACCGAGCACGTGCCCGAAGCGTAGGGAGAAGCGCTCGCGAGGGATCTGGTCGGGGGCGTCGAGGAGGGGGGTGAACACCAGCTCTCCACTGCACATCTGGAAGACGCCAAGGATGGGGGTCTGCGATGGGGGGTGCGGAAGCGACGGAGGAAGGCGTGGTCCGTGGTGAGGCGCCCCTGGTTCTCGGAGATGGCGGAGACGCGGAGGAGCGAGGAGGGCAGCGAGGGGAGGTGGGCGAGGATCTCGCTGATGAGGTCCTCGTCTTCCAGCATCCCCATCGTCTGCAGTTGGCCGGTGCGGAGAGCCATCTCACCGCCGCCGCTGCCCTCGTGACTCATGTGGGGAAAAAACAGAACTGAGTACAGCGAAGGTTGTGCGTTACTGGAGGATACGTGAGAAGGAAGGAATGCACAGGTTGGGCCTATAGAGAAATGCTCACTCGCTGATTCTGCTGCCGCTGTAGAGGTAAACGCGCATTCTACCATGTCTGTCGTGTTTTGCAGCTGTGAATAGAGAGAGTTATGTGCTTATTGCTTTGTTTTGAATACCTTGCGAACTATTGGAGACTTTCCCATTAAAGGAAGGTGATGAATCTTCCCTTTATATATTAAAAGGAGCATTGATATTTGTTCAAGTAGTAAACTTTCAAAAAGAAATAAAGGTTAGAAATATCATCAGGGCGGCCTTTCATTATTCTTGAAAACATTAGAAGTTTCTTAAATGCTGGTAGTGTCGAAGGGAAATATGTTCCATTGCTGGATTCCTGTATCATTTTTTTATGTACACATGATTTTCCAATAGTGGCATAATTGCAGATAGTTGTAAAGCCATGTCAAGTACGGTAATAACATTAATCAAATGAATATTTACTTTCTCACTAAAAACTGAATGTTAATTATTGATGTAACCCAGGCAAAGAAAATTAAAATGAAAAAATACATCCATGGCATCAAATCCTCATGACAAAGTTAGTCATACAAAAGAAAGTAAATCAGAATACAGTTTCATATCTCTATTGCAAACAAAGCATGCAACCCCAAAGTATTCATTGTGCCCTGCTATAGCCTCGCACTAACAACTGCACCAACAGAGCAAGAACAGTACCATGCAGAAAAGGGCTAACTACAGTTGAACAAATTTAGTGAAATAAGAATTTCCATGCAAATAAAACCGGAGAAATTGAGTGAAGTAGGCGAGTAATCTAACCCTCAAGATCTAGAATAGTACAATTAGTGCTAGTTCCTAAATAGGGTATATCAATCATAACAAAATGAATCCCTCATACAGGGATTGTGATTAGTTCCCAAAAACAACGTATCTAATTACCTTGATCAAAATCAAAAGGATACAATACCGCCCACTGTGCCGCAGAAATATATGTAATGAAAGTAAAGTTAGAATTTAACGGATGAACTTATTCTAATATACCCCCACATGCATAGCTGCGAGCGAGAAAAAGAACTAACTATAAACATGTTGTGTGGACAAATGATTCTCCATCTTAATGTGTACAACAATCAGGAGTATCATAATAACATTAATCAAATGTTTGTTTTTCGTGTAAATGAACATTAACACTAAAGTTTGAAACCGTATTTTTGATTTATTTCAACCAGATGAAATGAAAAGATATACATCCATTGGCAAATCATAATCTGTGAGTAGAATAAAAACTATTGAAAATCAAATATTTATAAGTAAATCAGTCGTACAATTCCAAATACACCACAATACAGTAGCGTATCTGTATTGCAAAGAATGGATGCAACCCCAAAATACTCATGGTGCCCTACTATACCCTGACATCAACAGAGAAAGAAAAACAAAAGATAGAGGGGAAGTTGCGATTGAATAAATTTAGTGAGATAAGTTTTAAGAAAAGGCATCCGGAAAAGATGTGTTAGTCAAGCAAGCTATCTAGCCCTCATGATATAGAATAGTACCACTTAGAACTAGTAGAAAAAATCGATCCAGGAATTAATCAATGGAACATATTTGCTATAGAAAAGTTCGTGTAATATAAGAAACAAAATTGTACAATCCAATTTTTTTCATGACTTTCATAAAACATATTCTAACACTTAACTATGTTTGCTTGTTTAAAAAAATGGTGATGACATTTATGAAAAATGTTAAAGGTGGGTTAGAACAGTTTACTATGCATATATAAAATTTTCAACATGTATTAGAAAGTAAATTCAATGTGTATTTTAAAACTATTCAATATGTATGTGAAAATGTAAAACATGTTTTTAAAACTATTTAACATGTATTTGAAAAATTAACCAAAAAGGAAAAGGAAAATATATGAATACCACAAAAATGGAAGAAACCCAATTGAAAATCGGAAGGAAACACATGAGAGATTCTACGTTAAGGTCATCACATTGAGTGAAAAATTTAGCTTACTACAAACCTCAGCTATTGGGGCCCAACAACTTCCTAGTCAAGAGGTTGCACATGAATGTTCAACATGTATGTGAAAAATGTAGATCCTATATAAGTAAAATGTAAAACATGTTTTTTCAAACAATTTAACATGTATTTGAAAAGTTAACAAAAAGAAAAAGGAAAACAAATGTAAACCACAAAAACAGAAGAAACCCAATAGAAAATTGGAAGGAAACACATGAGAGCTTCTACATTAAGGTCATCGAATTGAGTGAAAAAATCAGCTTACTACAAACCTCAGCTATTGGTACCCAACAACTTCCTAGTCAAGAGGCTGCACATGAGAGCTTCCACACTAGTATTAAAAAGACAAAGGCACATACTTAGGCGGATGTAAAGATGGACTTGGCATAAAATAATAACTTGACATTCATACAATACTATCTCTTCTACCCCCTCCATCCAAATATATATGGCCCAATAAAAGCAAAAATGTATGATGTGCATGCCACACCTTAAAATACGTATGTTAAACGAATATTTTTATGATATAATTTTGAAATGTTGTGTCTTCTATATTAATAGTTTAATCAGTCGGTAAAGGTAACCTTGAAAAATGTAGTATGCCTTATAAATTTGGATGTGGGGAGTATATAAAATTGTTGAATAAGATGTTAATATTTCTTATGTACTGCATAGTTCAAGGTGCTCTTGGTAGAAAAAAGAACATAATTTTCTTCCTATCATATGCAAGGTACAATCGCATAAATATTCTATATTGGCAAAAAAATGTATATAATGAACCCAATGAGCAATAAGTCATGACTAACTATACAATGGTTCTGGAAATTAATTATACCCAAAATACTCAAATATTGGTATAGTTTAATACCTTTATTGCAACAAGGCGATTAACACGGGAATCATCCATGAAAAGAACATGGGGAGTTTCGTTGGACATGCCACCAGCCATATAGCTTCTCTATGTTTCTAAACCATGAAATAGGCATAAAAAGTGTCTTATAAATCTTACAATGGATCCAATAAAATTGGTGACATAGAAAAATAGGCCATACGTGGTCATAACTTATCAAGTTTTATAGAGAACATATAATCGCAACCAAAATTGTTGATGGATAGGGGTGCTGCATTGAATTCCATTTTGATTAGTTTTTTCCTCTAGATCATTGAATATAGCTCAATATACAAGGCACATCAGCAAAACTCACCAGCTTAATTTTGTGATCGTAAGCTCCCGCATGCAAGCTACTAAGTACTTGAAATGGAATTCAACTTCAATGCATATATAGAAAATATTAAATTAATGCAATACACGAGCATTTGTGTTTAATAACTCCATAATTTTCTAGGGATGGCAACGATGCATGTAATCACTACCAGAATGTGTTTCAGCCTTTGAGATTCTTGACTTAAAAAAGCAAAGTTGGTTATTACTTTGTAATGTATCATAGTACTTAGAGGGGCTTTAATAAATATATAACAAGAAAAATAATAGTACGGTAGGATGAAGATTAGAAATGACCCCAAAAGGATATACCATCACTTGTTTAAGAAAATCATAGCCACTCAAGTGTGCCAAGAGGTAGTCAGTGAAAAGCAAGTGCACGACATTTTCCTAAATCCAATGTTAATGAAATGGAATATATTAAATATAATAAGATACCAAAGTAACTTAAAGAAGTGTCTATATTCTAGTACATAATATGACAATATAGCTTCCACAAATTCCAAGCCATGTAGGGGACCTTGCACAAAAGTTGCTAAAGATGAAACTGCATCAACCCAATTAGGCACATGTAAAGAAGTTCGGAGAATGGGTAAAGAACATATAAAAATTTATATTATATTATACATTTTATATATAGCTATTTAATAAAAAAATCAATTACTTCATAACTCAAGGTGCTCCGAATGAACTTAAGAATATAAATGTTGCTACCATATGCAAGTTGCAACTGAATATGTCATAATAAATTGCACAATGATTCTCATAATTCATAATAACCTCAGTACCTCGATAGTAGAAATATTTTAGGACTCTCATTGTAAGACGGAATACATTTCGGGAATCATCCATGACAAGAACATGGGGACATGTACTACCCAAAGTGTTAAACATATAAGTTCTTTATCTTACTAACCTTCTATATGGGTGGTTTCAATCCAAATGTATTGAATGACTGGAAGCTATGTAATTTTCTAATTTATAACTTGTGGCTAGCTAATGACATCCCTAAGATAGAGAGCTGATAGTACACCTAAGATATAGAACATGTAAATAGTACATGGATAGTGCACATTAGAGCTTCCACACTAGTACTAAAAAAGACAAAGGCACATACTTAGGGGAATGTAAAGAAGGACGGGGCATAAAAAATAATTTGACATTCATATGATATTATCTCTTCTAACCCCTCAATCAAAATATATATAGCCTAATACATTTTTGAGTTAGCCTTTTCACCGCCGATAAAAGCAACAAAGTATGATGTGCATGCCACACCGTAAAATATGTATGTTGAACGAATATTTTTAATGATATAATTTTGAAATGTTGTGTCTCCTGTATTAATAGTTTAATCAATGGGTAAAGGTAACCTATAATATTGTAGTATGCCTTATATATTTGGATGGAGGGTGTATATAAAATTGTTGAATAAGATGTTAATATTTCCCAACCTTTGGTTGGATGGTAAGAGGGACTGTGGTATCCCCAGCGCACCAGGGTTCAAATCCTGGTGCTCGCATTTGTTTCTGGATTTATTTCAGGATTTCCGGCGATGTTAATATTTACAATGTACCGCGTAGTTCAAGGTGCTCTTGGTAGAAAAAAGAACATAATTTTTTTATCATATGCAAGGTAAAGTCGCATACATATTCTATATTGGCAAAAAATATGTATATAATGAACCCAATGAGACATAAGTCATGACTAACTATACAATGGTTCTGGAAATTAATTATACCCAAAATACTGAAATATTGGTATAGTTTAAGACCCTCATTGCAACAAGGAGATTAACACGGGAATCATCCTTGAAAAGAACATGGGGAGTTTCAATGGACATTACACCAGCCACACAACTTCTCTATGATTCTAAAACAAGAAACAGACATAAAATAATCTTATACAACTTACAATGGATCCAATAAAATTGGTGACATAGAAAAATAGGCCATAGATGGTCGTAACTTGTCATGTTTTATAGAGAACAAATAACCGCAACCAAAATTGTTGCTAGATGGATGGTGCTGCATTGAATTCCATTTTGATTAGCTGTTTCCTCTAGAACATTGAATATAGATCAATATACAAGGCAGATCAACAAACCTCACCAGCTTAGTGTTGTAACTGTAGGGTAACACAACATAATTTTTTTTGACTTACGCACCAGCCCAGGACCACTATGGAGACTGCATACAAGGTTTGATCTTTTCATTACCGATTCGTAACACAGTGGAAGTAGAGTCGACGACGATCGGCGATGCAGATCCCTGCAGCTAGGATTTACAACCTCCCAACCACGAGGATGTATACCCTCATCTGCCCCTCGGGCAGCCCTCCAGGAGGCGGTCGGATTGTTCCCCGGACGGTGTCGTGGATAGACCTTTGGGAGGACCTTCGAAACTCGGACGGTCACACGGACAACCTTCGGGAGGAACTCTCGAACTAAGACCGAAACTATGATCTATCTAAAGAGTTGCACACATATAGTGTCATCTATGCGGCAGGGCTTCACTGTCCAGAACTAGTTCCCACCAAAACCCAAACAGCCTTTCGGCTTAAAGAAACTATTTCGCGGGGAGTGAGGGAGAAGCTAGAACATTGCAATGGCACTTGTATGTGAGAAATAGTCAGTGTGGAGAGTGCATCTCCACCTCTATTTATAGGAAAACCCAAGGGGAAGGGTGGGAGATGGAAAACCCAAAATACCCATGTTTTATTTCAGACATAAAGGGCATTATGGGGAAGCAAGTGGGGCTCCATGGAGCATCCCCTCATGGACGTCCAAAACCCTTGTGGACCCCTCCCCCCCCCCCAAATGGTTCCCATAATTCCATGTCATCCCTAGATCTTTTAGGGCAAAGCCCAAAAAGGTGGCTTTCCATAAAGTAACCCTAAAGCTGATTTCACTATTTATGACGACATTTTTCAGCGTCCCTTAAATCCAAAAATATTTCTATGGGTCTTAGAATAATTCCAGTACCTACTAAAATGATTTTGGATTTGTTTCGAAAAAATTTCGGATTTGTGAATTTCAACTATGAAATGCAACCAAACCGGTCCCGGCAGCTCCGGAACATTTCCGGTATTTATCTCGAAAAATTCCCAGAAGTTTCCAGAAAATGATTCTGGCAGCCTCCAAGAGTTATCAGGCATGTGCCGAAACCAATTTGACTTAATGGTATCCCCTGCAACAACTTTTTAGTTTTACCAAAACTATTCCGGTGTCCTCTATGGAACGTATCCATTGCGTCCGGAACTTTTCCGGTGATTTCCTCTCAGACTCCCTGTCTAGTATTCAGCACATAGATGACCCTTATGTTGGGGATCGTAGCAGAAATTTAAAATTTTCTACGCATCACCAAGATCAATCTATGGAGTAATCTAGCAACGAGGGAAAGGGGAGTGCATCTACATACCCTTGTAGATCGCTAAGCGGAAGCGTTACAAGAACGCGGATGAATGAGTTGTACTCATAGCGATTCAGATCGCGGTTGATTCCGATCTAAGCGCCGAACAATGGCGCCTCCGCGTTCAACACACGTGCTGCCCGATGACATCTCCCGTGCCTTGATCCAGCAAGGGGAGAGGGAGAGGTTGGGGAAGACTCCGTCCAGCAGCAGCATGACGGCGTGGTGGTGGTGGAGGAGCATGGCACTCCAGCAGGGCTTCGCCAAGCACCGCAAGAGACGAGGAGGGAGAGGGGTAGGGCTGCGCCAAGAGGGAGATGTTCTCATGTGTATGGCAGCCCCAAACCCCCACTATATATAGGGGAAGGGAGGGGCTGCGCCCCCATCTAGGTTTCCACCCCTAGGGGTGCCGGCCAGCCCTAGATCCCATCTAGGGGGGCGGCCAAGGGGGAGAGAGGGGGGCGCACCACTAGGTGGGCCTTAGGCCCATCTGAGCCTAGGGTTTCCCCCCTTTCCCTTCTCTCTTCGCCTTGGGCCCTGGTGGGGGGGGGGCACCAGCCCACCTCACTACTAGGAAAAGGCCTACTAATGGCACACCGGTTTTGCCTACTAATGGCGCACTACTGGTGCGCCATTAGTATCACGCCACTAGTATTTTTACTAGTGGCGCACCACTGGTGCGCTATTAGTATCTGGTATACTAATGGCGCACCACGCAGTGCGCCATTAGTTTTGCCCACAGTGCGCCACTAGTGTCTGCTATACTAATGGCGCACCACATGGTAGTGCGCCATTAGTAACAATGTTTTTTATTTTCTTCTTCTTAATCTCAGGTCACTATTTCACATATGAGATATCCAACACATACATATACAACAAGCATCCATATAACAATCATAGCCAACACACAAGTTCCATCATATATACATACATAGCCAACACATAGTTCCATCGTTACATATTACAAAAGTTTCACATTGTTCATCCAACACCGTTATCCATCAATTCACAAAAGTTTCACATTGATACAAAATAAAAACACAAATGGAAAAGAAGCACTCCATCCATGCAAGCTTCCGTGAATTAAATCAAATCTGCAAAATGATAAACAAGAAGTTAGAAGAAGAAGAAGAAGAAGAAGACTAGAAGAAGACTAGAAGAAGAAGAACACTAGAAGAAGAATAAGAAGAATTTTGGAAAAGAAGAAGAATAAGAAGAAGACTATAAGCTTATTATGTAAACTTGATCATTTTGTGCTAACATAAGTAATTTTGGAGCTAACCTATAGGAAACTAAGCATATAAGCTCTAAGTTAGCATATTAGAGCCAACATAGGTAAAATGAAGCTAACCTATAGGAAACTAAGCATATTAGAGATAACATAGGTAACTAAGTATATATATATCATTTTGGAGATCTGACATACCTGACAAAGTTTAGTTCTCATGCATTGTTCTTCTCCTTCTCCTTCCTCAGCCTGATGCGCCAAGAGCGGCGAGGCGGTGGAGGCAGTGGAGGCAGTGGGATGTAGTCTTCTACCACAATTGGCGTGGTCATGTCGCCCAGCTGTGGGATCGCCGGCGCCACCACCGGTGCATGGTCATTGTCAGGCACCACCACCATCGCGAGGCCACCTTCAGGCAGGACGGGCACGACCATCGCTAGGTCATCCTCAGCCACCTCCATCTCTTGCCCATGGTCAGCCACCACCATCTCTTGCCCATGGTCAGCCACCACCATCTCTTGCCCTTGGTCAGGCACCACCAGCGCTAGGTCATCCTCAGCTTGATGCCCATCGTCATCCTGCAGCTCCTCATCCCCACTCTGCTCCTCTTCTCCTGCACTCCAGTCCAGATCATCCTTCTTGTTGTCTATGCTGCTGCCAGAATTGCTGCTGCTTTCGCTAAAGCCAGAATCGGTGTTGCTTTTGCTACAGCCATAGTCGCTGTTGCTTTGGCTGTAGCCAGTGTCGCTGCTGCTTCTCCCATTACCTGTCCAAATGCAACAATGACCGTTAACAATCGATGTGAGACAAAGCCAAATGTAGAGGAATAAGAAGAGGCAGAACGTACCGGCATCATCATCGTCAGCGTAGCGCATGCGACACATAGTCACGTTGAACACCATCACGACGAGCATGGTGGCATCGTCGTTGTACCTGAAGAGAAGGAAGTACCCCAACCGCAGGCGGTAGGCATGGTAGAACTTCTCCCACCCACGAGACAAGTAGATGTGGCCCTCCTTGATCACCAACTCCACATCGCACTGCCTGCGAAACCCGCTGTCGGCCTGTCGCAGCTTCACATTATTTGGCGGATCTTCACCCAGCATGTTCATAAAACTTTCAGGCAGCCTCTGCAGTTTGGGACAATGAGTGATGTAGCAAACAACAGATATCATAATGAGATGGGTGAAGGGGAGATCTCTCGGTTTATATACTTGCGTCATGGATGATACTGAAGTCCCAAGTATGATACTGAAGAACTCAGAAGCATCCAACTCGTACTGCAGTGTCGCAGAGCGGCAGTGGCTGCTTCCCGCCATCTCTGATAAGCAGCAGAAGAGACCAATTAGTACCCTTACAACAGATCATAAAACATGCATTAGTCGCAAGTACCCCATATGTCCTATTTTTAGCAAAGTCATGCTAAAATTCACGGAAAATTTCAGCATGACCTTTTGCTAAAAATAGGACATATGGAGTGCCCGAATTTGCCGGAACGTAAGTTAATTGACATTCCAGCAAACTCAAGGGCCTCTCGGCAAACTCAACTTAATCGACATCACAATAAAGCAACACCCTGCACTAGCCTAAAAACAAGTGAAGTTTCACCCATATAAGAACAAGTTTATAAAATCAGAGAAGTTGCTAAATTTTTTGTATCCTTCATACACACTGGAGTACAATGCTTTATAATGTTCCATCATCATTACAGAAATCCAAGACCATGTGTTCCATCATCATCATCATTACAGAAATCCAACAAACATCATGCTTTTTAACAGTTTTCAGTTTGGACAGAATACTGAAAACTACAGTTTGGACAGAATTCCTAACACTTTGGTCTTCTAGTTACAAAACAAAACTGACATAATTACATAAAAAGTATCCCAGGTTTCCATCTTAATATAACAATATAACACCATCTTAATATATGAACCCAGCTGATTTCTCTGAATTTACGACAGCAACCACCAACGGACAGAAAACAGTAATATGATCTACATCATCTAGATGATGAACCAAATCATAGCTCCTGACTAAACTTAAAATCAGCACTGTCTCTGTAAGCAGTGGTTAGTGATTAATACATTCAGCAACAAGTACATGCAAAATTGCACTATGTCCACTATACTTGCCATGCTCGATTTTGGAAGCAGTGATGGTAGAATGTCCAGTTTTCAACTTAAAAAGCAACACGCCAGAAAGTAGTTTAGGTGTGTACCCCATATGGAACACCTAAACAGAAGCCTACAGTAAAGTTCTGAACAGATATAAGATCATGATGCAATTGGCAGTGCATCAAGTAGACGAGAAGCAAGTCAAAGCTTCTTATTGGAGTTCAAAATAAGATCAAAATAAGAAGCAAATTCCAGGTTAGTTGTCATTTTCGTTTACACTGGTAGACTTGCATCTAGAGTTTTCTTACATTATATTCACATTCACATTTTCCAAACAGTAAATCAAGTACAGTAAACTAATCAACCAGTCCTAAGCTTCAGGTATTTAGCAGTCCTACAAGCTACAGTTAAATGGCACGAAACTGTATATGGACAATTCTGTGAAGTACAAACATTCAGATTTATATGTTGCCACTATCTGAAGCCAGCACAAAGGAGCCAACAGATCCTATGCTTCAGATGATAGATACTGCAGCGCAGAGCCAAAATCCTCTTCGGTTTCAGTGTGGCATCTATGGCCTAAGGAAGCCGTGGTTGATGAATTCTTACAACGATAGCCGGAGGGGAGGGAGGAGAGGGAATGGGGAAGGGTGGAGAGGGAGGAAGGAGGAAGGAGGAGAGGTACCTGGTCGCTAGAGGGATCGGGGTCGGGGTTGGCGAAGGGGTCGGGGTCGGGGTCCGAGCTCGTCCGGGTCCTTGCTCGCCGCGGTCGAAGGAGAGCAGGGGCCGGTGACGGAGGACGACAGGGGCAGGCGGGGTGGGTGCGTCGGG
>LT934117.1:691645340-691701693 GCA_900231445.1 Triticum turgidum subsp. durum | reverse complement strand
CTGGGGCTGGTGGCCCCACCTGGTGGACCCCCGGCACCCTCCCGGTGGTCCAGGTACATTACCGATAGCACCCGGAACTTTTCCGGTGACCAAAACAGGACTTCCCATATATAAATATTTACCTCCGGACCATTCCGGAACTCCTGGTGATGTCCGGGATCTTATCCGGGACTCCGAACAACATTTGGTAACCACGTATATCTATTCCCTATAACCCTAGCGTCATCGAACCTTAAGTGTGTAGACCCTACGGGTTCGGGAACCATGCAGACATGACCGAGACAACTCTCCTGCCAATAACCAACAGCGGGATCTAGATACCCATGTTGGCTCCCACATGTTCCACGATTATCTCGTTGGATGAACCACAATGTCAAGGATTCAATCAATCCCGTATACAATTCCCTTTGTCTACTGGTATGATACTTGCCCGAGATTCGATCGTCGGTATCCCGATACCTTGTTCAATCTCTTTACCGGCAAGTCTCTTTACTCGTTTCGTAACACATCATCCCGCGATCAACTCCTTGATCACATTGTGCACATTATGATGATGTCCTACCGAGTGGTCCCAGAGATACCTCTCCGTCACACGGAGTGACAAATCCTAGTCTCGATTCGTGCCAACCCAACAGACACTTTCGGAGATACCCGTAGTGCACCTTTATAGCCACCTAGTTATGTTGTGACGTTTGGTACACCCAAAGCATTCCTAAGATATCTGGGAGTTGCACAATCTCATGGTCCAACATGCTGTGACTATGCTCAACTGGTACTCATTCTCTAGACTTTCTTACCAGAGGTGATCAATAAACATGATAATTCCAAAAACACACTCGTGATCCTTACGGCGATCACAAGCCGACCAACTCGTGGCCGGTGATCCTTACGACGATCACAACCCGACCAACTCGTGGCCCGTGATCCTTACGGCGATCAGAACCCGACCAACTTGTGGCCCGACTTAACACGATGGCCTCCCTGCCATCCTCAGTACAACTTAGTGTGCATATTTTATTAAGTGTTGACCCATGGTGTACCCTACTTTTGAGCGTGTACGTAACCGTGGACTCGGCTATCGATAGATTAAAAACACTCTGCAGAGGTTAGTACACTGTACCCACACTATGGAACCCATGGCCTCGCACTCCCATTCGGGTGGACCAACAGCGTTCCGACGATATCATTCCATTGTTATGACACTCTCCCGGCCCTTCCGACTCAGATCCCAACGGGCTATTCCTGGGTGGCCCCGTGTCTACCTCCAGACACCTCGACCACCATCGTGGCCACGATCCACTCTGGGACCCGGTACCAAAACTTAACTTAACAACGGGCTCACAAGGTTATGCTTGCCTACCGGGCCAGGGTACAGCACGCCCATAACATTCCCTAAATGGAGGCACCGACCAGAGGCACGACAATGAAATGCATTAAGGCCGTCCCATACCGGCAAATGTGGTTGCACTGGGAAAGACTCGTTTCAGCGGCACCATGACCCGGTCAATAACATATTCAAGTTGAGTTATGAATCAGGTTCAACTTAATGTTGAAATAACCGGTGTCATAATGCCATACTATGCATCACTTAACATATGCACCACATAACCATGCAAACAACTGAATCAACCACGCTCCTACGGAGCCATCATCAACTCATGCTTCTACTCTAGTTAAGATCACACCTCACTTATACCAGAATCATTACTAGCAATCTCATCATTTTTCATCATGCAAAAATATTAATTAAACTAATTACCCAACTCTACTTCATTTTATTTATTCATCTCATGCAACTAAGTTCTCCTTTGCTTATCAACAAGATTCACTTCAAACATTCTGTAGTTCAAGTATTTTAACATGACAAATAGTTAATAGAATATAATCATATTAATAATTTAAATGCATAAATACTCATAAGTTAAATAGGAAAATCACAAATATTGAAGTGGCACCATGAAAATGTTACTATGGCTTGCCTTAGTACTGATGAGGTTCACAAAGCTCCTGGTGGTCCTCAAGACAAGCTGGCTCTGCTGAAAATATTCAAAACGACAAAAAGAAAATATCAAGAAACCTTCTGAAAAATGCCAGAAAATCTAGACAGCAAGGAAAAATCCCATCTTTTGGGTGCTGTTAGATTTTTGGACACAGAACACGATGCAAAAAGAATCAATGCATTTGGACTTGTAGATGAAAAATTATAGCCATTTGAAGTCTCCTAGAATTTAAATGGATTTCAAATAATAAAACAGAGGGGGTGACATCGAAAGCGTAAACTCCCGGGGCGCCACCACTCATAACGCTTCACACGCGTATTGAGTGGCTGACTAGCAGGCCCCGCTAGTTAGGCCAGAGGGCGGGGAGAGGGAAACAGAGGGGCGCGGCGCTTCGCCAGAGCTCACACCGGCGGTGAGGCTTCTTGGAGGCAAACGAGAGGGAGGGATCGACGGAGAAGACGATTGCGCACCTGCCCGTACCCGTAGCATAGCTAACGGTGGCCGGACGGTGTCGGATTTGACCTCTCCAGCGGCAACAGAGGGCGGAGGTTGTCGGAGTTGAAGAAGACGGCGGCTTGGGGCGGCTCCAGGGGCTCCGGCTAGGTGGGTTGGCTTCACGGAGGAGAGGCGGAGGCCCTGGTGGGGTCACCTTGGCTTGGGAGGGGCCGGAGCTATGGGAATGGTCCAGAGGGGATTGCCGGCGAGCTCGCCTCCGGGACAGCAGCCCGCGGCCTGCCCGGTCGGGCTACGGCTTCTCCTGGCTCTAGGAGGGAGTGGGAGAGGCTGAGGTGCTCCAAGAGGCTGCAGAGGGGCTGCTTTTATAGGCGGGCGGCGAGGAGGGCTCGGGCTCCGCCGGAGGACAGCTATCCCTGGCGCCCGGCAACGAACGGTGCCAGAGAGCGATGGAGAAGGCGAGGGAGGTCACCCAAGCAATGTACATGGGCGCGGACGAGCACAGGAGCGAGGGGGAAAGAGACGAACACAGTGCGCGCGCACTCTGCTGTTGGCCGTACCGTACCCGTGCTCGCTGCGGTGAGATCCGGCATCGGCGAGCGGCAGGGGGAGTTAAGGTGGTGGAGACGAGGTTGGTGGCGAGGGGTGGCACGCTCTGGCCAGCCGAGCAGCGAGCACACGCTCAACAGAGGCGCTGGCGAAGCGTAGAGCGCGCGTTGAATGCCATCATGCTCGGACGAACGCGGTCACCGCATGGACCGTGACATCAGGCCACCCTACGCACTAACAAAGATGTCTGGCGTGTAGTCCCTAGTAAACTGAGATGTTACCCGGTTTGGTTTGGTTCCAGGTGCAGTAGAAGTAAAATGGTGTTGTTGACAAGTTACTGGACAGTAACTTTGGGGAGTGACTGTGGTCAAACCACTGGGATTCAAGGGCTGAGCTTTGGGGTTTTGCTATCTCTTACTAAGGTAAATAAGCTCAGGGAAAACCAGCTACAATGGAGCTAGTAAAAAGGTAGTTGCTGTAGAAACTACCATTTCGGCCCAGAAGTGACTTTATTTTCTGTAGCCAAAATATTCCAAAGAGTGGTGAAATATTGAGCTCCAAAGAATAATTGGGATTTTTCTCAGGATTTTTGGGGCAAGAAAAATTAGGGTTGCTTTGGAGCTCAATGAGTTAGCTAGGGTTTAGGAGGCCAAAATGAATATTTTTCATTTAAGAAAAATATTCAAAAGCACTATTGTTGGGTTGGCCAGGAGTGAAAAGATGGTTGTGAGGAGGAGAGGGATCACTTGGGTGAAAATCAAGGGATACCCAAGTGGTTAAGTCCAAATGAAATGATCCAAAACTCCAAATCCAAAATTAACTCAATTGAAAATCAAGCCAAGAAAAGAGGGCAAAAACCAGGCTGTCACAAACCTCCCCCACTTAGAATGAATCTCGTCCTCGAGATTCGGTTGCTTAGGAAAATTATTCTGGATAACATGCCCTTAGAAATTCTTCTGATTCCCAGGTTGATTCTGACTCGGTATGATGCATCCATTGGACTTTGTAAAACCTTCGTGACTTACTACGAGTGACCCTTTCCATCTAATCCAAAATTTTCACTGTCCTCTCTTCGTAGGTCAAGTCCTTTGCTAGCTCTATCTCTGCCAAATCGGTCTTTTTCTCAGGTGGTGAGTTGCAGCATCGTAGTTGTGAAACGTGGAACACGTTGTGTACGTATGACAGTTCAGGGGGCAATTCCAACTGATATGCCACAACACCTACTCGCATCATAATGGGAAATGGACCAATAAACCTGGGTGCCAATTTTCCACGGGTTTGAAACCTTTTGATTCCTTTCATAGGCATGACTCGAAAGTAGACATGTTCTCCGGGTTCAAAACTGATCTGTCGGTGCTTTGCATCGTAATAAGTTTTCTATCGCGATTTGGCCAATTGCAATCAGTCTTGGATCTCCTTGACTTGCTTTTCGGCTTCTAGCATGAGGTCTGTTCCGAAAATACGGCTATCTCCGGTTTGAGACCAATTTGATGGAGTGCGGCACCTACGGCCATACAAAGCTTCATATGGTGACATCTTTAAACTGGTTTGGAACCCGTTGTTATACGAGAACTCAGCGTACGGCAAACAATCTTCCCATCGGGGTCCTTGGGCCAAAACACAGGCTCGGAGCATATCTTCGAGTATCTTATTTACTCTTTCTGTTTGCCCATCCGTCCGAGGATGATAAGCGGTACTGTATTTCAATTCCTTTCCAAGGGCCTGATGGAGACGGGACAAAAAAGCAGAGGTGACAATCCTGGATACATATAGTCGTGCAAGCTCATCGGCTCGGTATGAGGTTTTGATTGGGAGTAAGTGGGCCACCTTGGTTAATGTATCCACTATGAGCCAGATCACATTATTTCCCCGTCGGCTCCTAGGTAGTTCTGTGATGAAATCTGTACAAACATCGTCCCATTTCCATTGTGACACGGGCAGCGGTTGGAGAAGTCCGGCTACTTTCTGATGTTCTGCCTTTACTTTGTTACATATGTCGCAACATGCCACGAAATAAGCAATGTCTTTCTTCATTCCATCCCACCAGAATATTTTTCAGAGGTCTTCATACATTTTCGTACCTCCAGGGTGGATTGAATACGAGGATTCGTGGGCTTCTGACAAAATTTTCTGCTTCAGATCAGCTTGATTAGGCACACAAATCCTTCCCCTGTATCGGAGGGTACCGCACTGATCCTTCGAGAAATCGGAACACTTGATGCGTTTCTGCAGATCGGCATCGCCTGACTGGGCTTACGGATTTCTTCCTCAAGAGTAGGGGTAACCTTCAGGATATTGGCAAGGCCAGCCTCAACTATGACCAGGTTGAGCTGAGCAATCTCTTCTTTAAGTTCAGAAGGCAAAGATTCCAACATGACGTTTAAACCGACGGGCTTTCGACTGAGTGCATCGGCAACCACGTTGGCCTTACCCGGTTGATAATTTATTCCAAGGTCATAATCCTTGACCAACTCAAGCCATCTTTGTTGACGGAGATTTAAATCTGACTGAGTAAATATGTTTTTGAGACTTTTGTGATCGGTAAAAATTTGCCACCATTTTCCGATGAGGTAGTGTCTCCAAATTTTTAAAGCATGAACTACCGCGGCTAATTACAAATCATGAGTGGGGTAATTTCCTTCATGAGGTCGTAGCTACCGTGAGGCATAAGCTACTACCTTGCCATCTTGCATAAGTACGCATCCTAGTCCTTGCCAGGAAGAGTCGCAGTATACGTCAAAGCTGCGGTAGATATCTGGAAGTGTTAATACTGGCGCAGTTGTCAAGCGTTTCTTCAACTTGGTGAAACTTTTCTCACAGTCTGAAGTCCATTCAAACTTCTTATCCTTTTTGAGCAGCTCCGTCATGGGCTTAGCAATCTTGGAAAACCCTTCAATGAAACAGCGGTAGTATCCGGCTAATCCAAGAAAACTCCGGATCTGAGATACGGTGGCGGGCAACAACTAGTCGAGCACATCTTTTACCTTGCTTGGGTCCACGGCTATACCTTTAGCGGATAGCACATGCCCGAGGAATCCAACTTGTTTGAGCCAAAATTTGCATTTACTGAATTTGGCGTATAATTGGTGCTCATGGAGTCGTTGTAACACTGCGCGGAGGTGTTCTTTATGCTCTTCTTCATTCCTTGAGTAAATGAGTATATCATCGATGAAGACGGCAACAAACTCATCGAGGAAATCCATGAATACTTTATTCATCATGTGCATGAAGAAGGCGGGGGCATTGGTGAGGCCAAAGGACATGACAGTATATCCATAGAGACCGTAGCGACTGGTGAACGCGGTCTTGGGAATATCCTCCTTTTTAATTTTTAGCTGGTAATATCCAGTCTGCAAATCAATCTTTGAGAATACCTTGGATCCACTGAGCTGATCAAACAAATCATCTATCCTTGGCAGAGGGTATTTGTTTTTGATCGTAACATCGTTCAACTATCGGTAGTCCACACACATACGAAGGCTGCCATCTTTCTTGTCCACAAAAATAGCCGGTGATCCCCATGGCGAGGAACTGGGGCGGATATACCCTTTTTGGAGCATTTCATCAAGCTGTTTCTTTAGCTCCACTAATTCGGGCGACGACATAAGATAATATTTCTTGTTTACTGGTGTGGCTCCGGGCACAAGTTCTATTGCAAACTCAAGCTCCCGATCAGGTGGCATGCCTGGCAGTTCTTCTGGGAATACATCAGGAAACTCACTGACCACCGGAATTAATTCCATTTCTGCTATTGCTGTAAAAACCATTTCCTTGGAGGGTATGCTCCTACAAACAATAAACTTTGTAGCTTGTCCATCTTGTCCAGTCAAGTTGACTTCTCGGGTCGCACAATTTATGCATACTTGGTACTGAGTCAGCCAATTCATACCCAAGATAACATCCAATTTATCAGACTCAATAAGTATCAAAGACGTTGGGAAATGGATTCCATTGATACTGACTTCCAGATTGCAGCAGACAAGATTCCTTTGAATAAGAGATCCCGGGGTTTGTACCAGCATATTCTTGCCCAAAAGTGAGCAAGGGTATTTGTTTTGGGCAACAAAACTCTGAGAAATAAAAGAGTGGGAAGCCCCAGAGTCAAATAAAATTACCGCAGGTATGTTATTAACAGGGAACATACCAATGACGACTTCGGGATTTTCTTGGGCTTCATTGGCTGAAATGTGATGAACGTATCCCATGACGTCGTGCTGACTTGGACTGGCTTCCAAATAATGGATTTGAGGCTTGAACGTAGCATTGGTCCGGTTGTTCGTGGGACACTCTTTGGCATAATGTCCGATTTGCCCGCAACTGTAATAGGAATTGTTGCGCAGGCGATTCTCCATAACGGGGTTGAGCACATCATTCTTGACTTGGGTGGTGGTCTTGTTAACATTTTGTTGCAAATTAGGCTGGTATGCTACCAGAGTTGGCTGCCAGGTATGAAACTTCTGCACTGCTTGCATTTCCTTCTTGGGCTCAAACTTGCGCTTGTGATCATTATGGGCAGACTTAATATCTGAGACAAGCTTGTGTTCCCTTTCAGAAATGAAAGCCTTGTTCTCCAGGGTTTGGAAATCTGGAAAATCGAACACACTGAGAGCACATCGAAGTTGCGGGTTAAATCCACCAAGAAATCGGTCTATCTTCCTTTCTTCAGTGGCCACGTCATATTGAGAGTAATGTGACAGGTGATTGAATTTCTGCAAATATTCTCCCACTGACCGACTTTCTTGGAGGAGCGCGAGAAATTCACGCGGCTTAGTCTTCATAATTCCCGTAGGGATGTGATATTTCTGGAATTGCTCCTTGAATCTTGACCAGGTAATTACTTCATTCTCAGTGACTATGGCTTTTTCATTTCCCCACCATATAGTAGCAGTGTCTTCCAGATAATGTGTTACAAATGGAACTTTATCCTCTTCATCAGTTCGAGCAACCTCAAGTTTCTTTTCCATAGTTATCAACCAATCATCTGCATCCAAGGCATCAATGGCCTGACTGAAATTGGGAGGGTTAGTCCTCTGAAAATCAGATAACTTGGAGTGAGGGACGGGCTGATTTCCATTCTGTCCAACCATTGCTTGAATACTTCTGAATATTTCCATCAGATCATTGTTTCATCGTTCCTCGATCACACGCATAAGTTTCTCGGTGGAGGGCGGATTTGGCGGTGGAGGCGTTGGTGGAACGTACGGTTCGGGTGATTGTCATGCCTGTCGTGCGAAATGCCGAACAAGAGAACCCTCACGAATGTTGCTACTGCAGCCTCCCTGCGTCATCCTAATATGGTTTTTCCCAAGTCAACGCAACCGAGATGAGAAGCATTCAACAAAAACTGGGGAGAAGCCAGCAACAAAATCCAGAGAAACCGAAAAGACGAAGAAAACACGGCGAATAAAATAAAGTCCAACATAATTATACATAGACTCATACATGAAAGATAACAACATGCCAGGTCCAACTACCCTCATACATGAAACGAAACATCATGACTCGTATGACTACATCCATACTCCATCCCGTCGATGGAGAATACTCGAAAACTCTACTGCTCTGCTGGTGCTGCGGGGTCCTCTCCTGAAGCGGACTCGGATCCAGAACTGACGGGGTTAACGGAGACCTCCGGGTTAAAAGTGACACGACGACACTCTCTCGAGGGCTCTCCCTCTGGGGCAGGTGGAGGGTGGATCATCGGGGCTGCAGGAGTGGCGAGGAGTGAAACCCACTCAGCAGGAGCACTAAGTGGACTCGCAACAGCAGTGCCCGAGCTACTCGGAGGAGTAACCGGAGAAACAAGGGATCTAGAACTGGCAGGAACGTAGGGAGTAAATCCTACCGATGGAGAAGTAGTGGCTGAGCGAGCAGAGACTAAAGTAGAGGCTAAAGCAGTGCGGGAACGACTCAACTCATGAGCCAGCTCATAGATCAGAAGATAGCTAGCAGTGATGTAGCAAGAAAGGTGGCTAGCTACACTATCAGACTCCAGATCAATGATAGGGAAACAGACACGACTATTATCGTGGAGGGAAGGGTAGTAATAGAAACCTGGGTGGTTCTGCATCCGGACCTTGATGTAGCGGAGCTCAACAAGTAGCTCGAATGTAGCAAACTGGACAGCCTGAGAAGCGGTAGAAGCATAGCCGTTACGAGAGGTACGAGTGTAAGAACTGGAATCGGAACTGGTGCGCAGAGTAACCACGGCATGATAATCATACACTGAGTCAGCTAGGCGCTCCCAGTACACACGATAGACTGGATCGTCTCCGTGAGGGTACAGCCGATGCCACACGTTACGAAGGAGATGCGGCGATGTGTACATCATCAGCTGCAACTGGCACGAATACAGCACCAGAGCCATCTACACTCACAACCATTAGCAGGTTAGAAAAGAAAAATAAAATAAAATCAGTGCATGCAATGCAACAACCAGCTACAGTTATTACCGACACTCAGTTACAACTCGTATCTAGCGTCCGGTTAACTCAGCTTAGTTTAGCATGGCCTACAGTCAGCGCGGCTCTGATACCAAGTGTTTTGGCACCCCGGCTCAGAGTGACAGGTTTACCTTGCATTGCAAGCCCAGAGACCTTGTCTTCTGGCAACACACAACAACATGGTACAGAAAACAACCACTTTATTCATGCTAGCGGAGCATAGTTTATATTACAACAGTTAGCAAGGCCAAGCAGCACACACGGTGCGGCTGAACAATATGTACATTATTTAGTGAACATAAAGGGGCCTCAATCATGACAACTACTCAGCAGCGGAACAACATCGTAGCGGGACTCCATAGCACAAGGACACCGATGTGGACACGGTATAGACTCGGATAGCACTCCTTTCTAACGAGACTTTCCTGAAATCTGGCATGCCATGCCATGTCAGTACATTGAATGTACTTGCAAGCTCACAATAAGCATAAACATAATGACAGACAATATCATGTTATTTAACGAACTAAGCAACAATGCAACCATATATGCAACATGCTGTGACTATGCTCAACTGGTACTCATTCTCCAGACTTGCTTACTAGGGGTGATCAATAAACATGATATTTCCAAAAACACACTCGTGATCCTTACGGCGATCACAACCCGACCAACTCGTGGCCCATGATCCTTACGGTGATCACAACCCGACCAACTCGTGGCCCGTGATCCTTACGGCGATCACAACCCGACCAACTAGTGGCCCGACTTAACACGATGGCCTCCCTGCCATGCTTAGTACAACTTAGTGTGCATATTTTATTAAGTGTTGACCCATGGTGTACCCTACTTTTGAGCGTGTCCGTAACCGTGGACTCGGCTATCGATAGACTAAAAACACTCTGCAGAGGTTAGTACACTGTACCCACACTACAGAACCCATGGCCTCGCACTCCCATTCAGGTGGACCAACAGCGTTCTGACGAAACCATTTCATTGTCATGACACTCTCCCGGCCCTTCCGACTCAGACCCCAACGGGCTAGTCCTAGGTGGCCCCGTGTCTACCTCCAGACACCTCGACCACCGTCATGGCCACGATCCACTCTGGGACCCGGTACCAAAACTTAACTTAACAACGGGCTCACAAGGTTATGCTTGCCTACCGGGCCAGGGTACAGCACGCCCATAACCTTCCATAAATGGAGGCAGCGACCAGAGGCACGACAATGAAACCATTAAGGTCGTCCCATATAGGCAAATGTGGTTGCACTGGGAAAGACTCGTTTCAGCGGTACCATGACCCGGTCAACAACATATTCAAGTTGAGTTATTAATTAGGTTCAACTTAATGTGAAAATAACCGGTGTCATAATGCCATACTATGCATCACTTAACATATGCACCACATAACCATGCAAACAACTGAATCAACCACGCTCCTACGGAGCCATCATCAACTCATGCTTCTACTCTGGTTAAGATCACACCTCACTTATACCAGAATCATTACTAGAAATCTCATCATTTTTCATCATGCATAAATATTAATAAAACTAATTACCCAACTCTATGATCATATTATTTATTCATCTCATGCAACTAAGTTCTCCTTAACTTATCAACAAGATTCACTTCCCACATTCTGTAGTTCAAGTATTTTAACATGACAAACAGTTAACAGAATATAATCATATAAATAATTTAAATGCATAAATACTCATAAGTTCAAGTAGGAAAATCACAAATATTGAAATGGCACCTTGAAAATCTTACTGTGGCTTGCCTTAGTACTGAGGAGGTTCACAAAGCTCCTGGTGATCCTGAAGACAAGCTGGCTCTGCTGAAAATATTCAAAACCACAAAAAACAAATATCAAGAAACCTTCTGAAAATTGCCTGAAAATCTAGACAACAAGGACAAATCCCATCCTTTGGGTGCTGTTAGATTTTTGGACACAGAACACGATGCAAAAAGAATCAATGCATTTGGACTTGTACATAAAAAATTATGGCCATTTGAAATCTCCTGGAATTTAAATGGATTTGAAATAATAAAACAGAGGGGGTGACGTTGAAAGCGTAAACTCCTGGGGCACCACCACTCATACCGCTTCGTGCGCGTAATGAGTGGCTGACTAGCGGCCCCACTAGTCAGGCCGAAGGGAGGAGAGAGGGAAACAGTGGGGCGCGGCGCTTCCCCAGAGCTCACACCGGTGGTGAGGCTTCTTGGAGGCAAACGAGAGGGAGGGATCAACGGACAAGACGATTGTGCAGCTGCCCATACCCGTAGTGTAGCTAACGGTGGCCGGATGGCGTCGGATTTGACCTCTCCAGCAGCGACAGAGGGCGCAGGTTGCCGGAGTTGAAGAAGACGGCAGCTTGC
The DNA here is from genome assembly GCA_900231445.1 of Triticum turgidum subsp. durum. NCBI lineage: Eukaryota > Viridiplantae > Streptophyta > Magnoliopsida > Poales > Poaceae > Triticum > Triticum turgidum. The sequence continues at coordinate 691,689,864 of LT934117.1, read as the reverse complement.
GGCGGCTCCAGGAGCTCTGGCTAGGTGGGTTGGCTTCACGGAGGAGAGGCGGAGGCCATGGCGGAGGCCCTGGTGGGGAACGATCCAGAGGGGATCGCCCGCAAGCTCGGCTCCGGGACTGCAGCCCGCGGCCTGCCCGGCCGGGCTGCGGCTTGTACTGGCTCTAGGAGGGAGTGGGAGAGGCTGAGGTGCTCCAAGAGGCTGCGGAGGGGCTGCTTTTATAGGAGGGGCGGCGAGGAGGGCTCGGGATCCGCCGGAGGACACCTGTCCCCGGCGCCCGACGACGAACGGTGCCAGAGAGCGATGGAGAAGGCGACGGAGGACATGCAATCACTATACATGGGCGCAGACGAGCACATGAGCGAAGGGGAAAGGGACGAACCGTGCCCGTGCTCGCTGTGGCGAGCTCCGGCATTGGCGAGCGGCAGGGAGGAGTTAAGGAGGTGGAGACGAGGATGGTGGCGAGGGGTGGCACGCTCTGGCCGGCCGAGCAGCGAGCACACGCTCAACAGAGGCGCTGGCGACGCGTAGAGCGCGTGTATTGCATGCCAGCACGCTCGAACGAACGCGGTCACCGCATGGACCGTGACATTAGGCCATCCTACGCAGTAACAAAGATGTCTGGCGTGTAGTCCCTAGTAAACTAAGATGTACCACGGTTTGGTTTGGTTCCAGGTGCAGTAGAAGTAAAATGGTGCTGTTGACAAGTTACTGGACAGTAACTTTGGGGAGTTACTGTGGTCAAACCACTGGGATTCAAGGGTTGAGCTTTGGGGTTTTACTATCTCTTACTAAGGTACATAAGCTTAGGGAAAACCAGCTACAATGGAGCTGGTAAAAAGGTAGTTGCTGTAGAAACTACCATTTCAGCCCAGAAGTGACTTTATTTTCTGTAGCCAAAATATTCCAAAGAGTGGTGAAATATTTTTGCTTAGAAAGGTGCCCTAGGGTTCAAAGAATAATTGGGATTTTTCTCAGGATTTTTGGGGCAAGAAAAATTAGGGTTGCTTTGGAGCTCAATGAGTTAGCTAGGGTTTAGGAGCCCAAAATGAATATTTTTCATTTAAGAAAAATATTCCAAGCAATATTGTTGGGTTGGCCAGGGGTGAAATGATGGTTGTGAGGAGGAGAGGGAGCACTTGGGTGAAAATCAAGGGATACCCAAGTGGTTAAGTCCAAATGAAATGATCCAAAACTCCAAATCCAAAATCAACTCAACTAAAAATGAAGCCAAGAAAAGAGGGCAAAAACTAGGCTGTCACAGACATGCCCATGATTGGGAAAACATAATCATCATGCAACACTTGATCTAGTCTTAGAGGCATGACTAGGAATACATTTTACCATTTATTATAACACACATGCACATGGGTTTTCTCCAGGTCCTTTATGGATATATAGGGTCGGGAACCACACTACGAGAAATATGACAACTTGTGACCTTGACTATTGGTCACCGAAAGGTCATTGTTTTTCATTTGTGACCTTTTTGTGACCAAAAAATGAAGGTCAAAAGCTGACAGCCGTAAACTGAAATTAACGACCTTCTCTGTGAGAAGGTCATAGACGTTTATGACCAAAATATGCCTACTGTTTTTTTGTCACTAGCAGCCTCCCGAGGCCACGTAGGCATCCGACGTGGCAATCTGATGTGGCACAATAATCAGCCCGATCCAATTCAATTTTCTACATGGGCCGAGCCCATTAATTCAACCCATTTAGTATATTTATTTCTGTTAATTTTTGTCTTCTACATGGGCCAAGCCCAACTGGTCAGCCCATCAATTTTTATGCATGTTTGGCCTTTCAAGAATATATGTACAATTTTGTGAAACCCATTTCTGGTTTACATTTGGCCTTTTTATACATTGAAATATTAATTCCATCCTGGAGTTGGTCCAATACTTTTTTCAGCCCATTCACATATTCATACATATGATCCACCTTGTCGACAAATTTTGCAAATAATTTCATATTTCAGCACTAAATATGTTTACATCACATGCCATAAAGCCCTACAAAATAGTATCACTTGTTCCTATAGAAAACTATCAAATGATACGTACAACAAAACAGAATAAAGAAAATTTAGTTCAACAAAAATATGTTTTCTTCCTCTTCCATCTTCCAGAACACACAACACATGTGAAAACAAAGATGCCACAACAAGAATGGAAGGATCAGCCACTAGAAGCATATTGAATACAAGGGAAACAATCAAACTAAAGAAATGAAAGGCACGCACTATGAAAATTTGACATCACGAATATTTTTTATATTACCATAACAAACAGAAATGTAATCTGATTACACAAGACACATGGCATTATCACACACCCGGACAAGCGAAGCATTAACTTGTGAGGATCAGACAAACAAAGCGTTCACGCTGATGATTTAACTTATAAGCCCAGCCACCCTAAATCCTCAACACAACACTAAGTTTTACTACTCCTGGCAACCTAATACACTACAGTCCAGAGGCACCTCAATAATACATGAAGGCGCATGTGTTTGCCCTGGTAAGAGCAGCCCATGTTCCTCAACATAAAATAGGACTCCACACATGCCATGAAGGCCTGCAGTACAAGGGGGTTCAGAGGAGGTGGGAATCATACCTAGCAGTAGCGTGGCCGGACTCTACCCAGCAGCAGCAGTAGGCCTGGCCTGGCCTTGAGGTATGGCGCGTCCACATGAGGGGCGATGGTATGAGTACCCCTCCTGATTCCTCAGCCGCCTTGTTAGGGCTTCGCGGTGGCAGGCCAGGCCGTCCCTTGTTGCTGGGCGCCATCGTCGATTCCTGGAACAATCAGAGAATGAATGAATGAATGTGAAAGGCATAGCAGCATCATTAGTACAACAAGCTGCATTATCCTACTATTACTAGTACAACAAGTTGCAGGTTAGCATAGTTAATGAAGAAATATTATTCATTATCCTGCTACAACTAGTTCAACAATGTATGTAGTAACACCAGACACATTGCACCTAAAGAATTATTATTCATTCAAGAGACTAAAAATTATACATACATGCCCAAATTCTGGTGCCCACGTGCCTCAATGCAGTAAACAATAAGCATGATACATAGTTGAACCGTACAAAGAGAACATAAGTGAACATAATGGGGGAACAGAAGTGAATAGAATGAGAGAACAGAAGTGAATAGAATGAGAGAACAGAAGTGGACATAATGCAAAGTACAACCATGGTATTTATATTTTCTTACATTTTCAGTTATAAAGCAATTATGGGATCAGATGATGTTGCATCATGGATAGGCTCTTCAGAGACAAGGAAATAGAGCAAAGGAATGATAATCACCTTAAGCTCCTCAAGGGTAAAGCCCCTGCCAGCCCTGGCCTTCATGTTGTACTTGCGAGTCTGGCATTGCACGATGGGGAGAAGAGGTCCAGAGGTAGGGCAGGAGAAGATCTTCACAACCTTCTTCTGGCGAGATGCATACAGAAAGAACAAATTGTAAGATGACAGTGAATCAAACCATCACCACAATAACACAAACATGTTGTCAGCGGATTGGATGGTAACTTATCAGTAAATCAACAAAGAAACTAATGATATACATCTAATCTGTCCTGCAATAGTAGACATGTAGTTAACTCCTTATGTGTAAATACATAAGGCAGTGCAAGTGTTGTTCACATGTTAGTGCTGGATTTAACTTATAAATATAGAGAGACATGGCAATACACATGGGTACCAGAGACTTCTAGCCTAGCATCAAACTGGGATTCATGGTATATGTACTAAAAGAAACTAACTGACCAAGTGGCTTAACAGATATCCTAGATGGCATTCTATAGCACTGTATACCTCAACTCCTAGCCACATCCATCAGTCATGAACATCGCCATATTCATAAGCGGTAACGAATCTGATTACAAATTCTGGTGCCCACATGCCTCAATGCAGTAAATAGTAAGCATGATACCTAGTAGGTACTTCGGGAGGGAGAGAGGGAGATAATAAGTTACCGGATCCGAAGCTCCTGGTGCTGCTCGGTAACATCGTTGTTGAGGACGAGTGGATTCAGAGGCGTTGCTTTCTGGGAAGAGGGGATCCGGTGGCGGCCTTGTCGGAGAGGCAAGGATCCACCGGCGGAGTGGAGCTGATCCAGCGGCGGCCTTGTCATGGAGGAGGATCTCACATGCGCCACCACCACCGCCGAGGACGCTCATCTCAGCCATGCGCAACGAAGAGGTCCACCCCCACCATCGAAACCCTAGCGGGAGGAAGTAGTACAAAATGTCAAAGATTATTAATACTATCTATATCAAGGATAGTAGTATGAAACCAATAATTTCTGTGTCAAGGTTTAGTGTGAATATGTGCCTTATGTAATGATTTTCTACCAACAAGCTTCGGACCAAGTTTTGTACACACCTACTCGCTACTGTTTTATTCAGTGTTTCTCTGAAGAAATCTGAACATTATTTCCATTTAACTTCTACTTACAACACAAGCATGGCCATCCACAAAATAGTATCCACCAACTAGATAATTAAAGAATTCAACTGATGTACAAAACCTAAAAACAATGTATTTCATGCAGTGATGTGAGATACATCCTGAATTTTGTTCACATCTTACTCACAACAATTAATACAATAGGCTAGCTAAATCAATTAGAAATCAGTGTCTTATCTGTAAAGCTAAACTATGATGACTGATCCAGATTTGGGTTTTCAAGTTGGAATCTTGGAATGGCAAACAATGTTGCCTAAAGAAGTTTTCATTTTCTGTGCACGGAAAATTCATTTTCCATTTTCCAAGTGCTTGAAATGAGTTTTTTTGTGAAGGACCTACCATATATTTGTTGCAAAATTGGACCAAATCAAATTTATAAAATACTAGGCCATATTTAATGCACAATTGACAAAATGGTTGGGTGTCAAAAGTTTTGATCCACCTCTGGTGAAAAAGACAAATTCCCGCCGATTTAGTTGGAAGCGGGTTAAATTTGAACTGCAGCTGCCTCATAGTTTGCTCTTTATTTTTTCCAAAAATCATTTCTAGGTACACAAGTATCTATTTAATTAGAGAAACATCCAAAGTTTTCCAAGGTTCAACCACTAGCTAGGAACAGTCAAGCCCGCCGTTTTGAACGCATTTTGAAACGGGCATAAAAAATTCAAAAAAAAATCAAAAAAATTGGAAAACTTTCGCATTGTGTCATTATATGTGACCAAGTTTCCAGGAAAAATAATAAACTTGTAATACGGAAATTATTTTAAAAAAGTGTTCTAAAAAATGAGCTATCATGCGTGAAGATTCATGGCTTTCAAGCCAAATGATCAATCTTATGGCCACATTCATGGCGTAGTTTGTTCAAATGATCTCATATTGTGCACAAGTGTGCATCTTGGAATGGCAAACAATGTTGCCTAAGGAAGTTTCCATTTTCTGTGCACGGAAAATTCAATTTCCATTTTCCGAGTGCCTCAAATGAGTTTTTTTGTGAATGACCTACCATATATTTGTTGCAAAATTGGACCAAATAGAATTTATAAAATACTAGGCCATATTTAATGCACAATTGACAAAATGGTTTGGCGTCAAAAGTTTTGATCCACCTCTGGTGAAAAAGACAAATTCCCGCCAATTTAGTTGGAAGCGGGTCAAATTTGAACTGCAGCTGCCTGATAGTTTGCTCTTTATTTTTTCCAAAAATAATTTCTAGGTACATAAGTATCTATTTAATCATAGAAACATCAAAAGTTTTCCAAGATTCAACCACTAGCTAGGAACAGTCAAGCCCACCGTTTTGACCGCATTTTGAAACGGGCATAAAAAATTCAAAACAAATCAAAAATTTGGAAAACCTTCACATTGTGTCATTATATGTGACCAAGTTTCCAGGAATAATAATAAACTTGTAATACGGAAATTATTTTAAAAAAGTGTTCTCAAAAATGAGCTATCATGCGTGAAGATTCATGGCTTTCAAGCCAAATGATCAATCTTATGGCCACATTCATGGCATAGTTTGTTCAAATGATCTCATATTGTGCACATGGGTGCATATTGGAATGGCAAACAATGTTGCCGAAGGAAGTTTTCATTTTCTGTGCATGGAAAATCCATTTTCCATTTTCCGAGTGCCTGAAATGAGTTTTTTTTGTGAAGGACCTACCATATATTTGTTGAAAAATTTGACCAAATCAATTTTATAAAATACTAGGCCATATTTAATGCACAATTGACAAAATGGTTGGGTGTCAAAAGTTTTGATCCACCTTTGGTGAAAAAGACAAATTCCCGTCGATTCAGCTGGAAGCGGGTCAAATTTGAACTGCAGCTGCCTCATAGTTTGCTATTTATTTTTTCCAAAAATCATTTCTAGTTACATAAGTACCTATTTAATCATAAATACATGGTTTGGTGGCGATACATCGAGGTTTGGACGGTGGTCAAGGGCCCCAACTCTAGAGCACGTAAACTCGCATGCCCGCCGTGTGGTCACCGCATGACTGTGGCGTTGCCATGTGTTCTGGGCGGCCTAGGCATGTCTAGTGGGTTGGGCACTCCCCAGGTAGGTGCTAGGAAGAAAATTACAACATAAGATTCTCACGAGGAGATGGGTCGATGCTCAAACATGAATAAGCAGCCAAGTGTTTGATTAGCGGTATGGGAAATGCACATGGCTAATGGGTGTGAGTTTTGGCTGAGGATGATCAGTTACTAAGAAGACCGTCTTCACAAATTTTCAGCTCAAAAGGAGGAGCGTAGGTGGTACTTGCTTTGCAAAGTACCACACTGGACATAAATACGAATGTTGAAGTTGGGCTCAAAATAATGAATGGATTGAGCTGGCATTTGGTCGAGGATGGTTATTTGGGCATAGGAAAGCACTGTAGAAAATGGATACCATTTGGACATGCCAAAGTGGTACTTCCTTCACAAATTGTTTTTCTCAACAGAATAGGAAAATGAATATTTTTGAATTATTTCTGAACTAGGCAAGGAAGGTTTTTTACATATTTGACGAAGATATGACCCAAAGAATTTATGAGAATTTTTTGGGAATTTTGGTAATGACAGAAATATAGGTTGCTTCACAACCTAGGGCAAAAACTGCCACATGGACATGACATATAGGCACAACTGATGAGGTGGCGCCAAGTCATAGCAACCCACCACAATTTAGAAGGTTATGACCATCTATATTGGTCATGATCAGCTAGAAATAAGGTAGCGGAGCAGTAATATCTACTTTATGACCATTTCATTTAAGGAAATTACGACCTTTCTGTCCAAATTGCTCGTTGTAGTTTAGGGTTTGGAGCCCCTCGAACAGCTTTTGACCAATTGGTCTAAAATGGTCATAGATCTATGACCAATTCTTCCAGGGTCATTGACAGAAGGTCACTACTTGACATATTTCTTGTAGTGCCACAACAGTTATAACATGGAACATAAACATAATTATGAGCATGGAGATAAATAGTACTCCCTCCGTCCCAAAATAAGTGACTCAAAAATGACTTAACTTTGTACTAACTTTAGTACAAAGTTGACTCACTTTTGAGTCACTTATTTTGGGACGGAGGGAGTAATACTTATTATTGCCTCTAGGGCATATCTCCTACAGAGTCCCACTTGCACTAGAGTCAATAATCTAGTTAATGCTAATGTACTTTACACCCATGTCACACTCCTGTAAAATATGTTTTTCATGTGGTATAGCCTGATGTCCAACATACCTGACAACTTCAGCTCTGTGTGTGTCTTTGCATATCCTCACGTTTTCACGCTTTCAAAAATTCATATTTTGTGTGGACTTGGCTTTGTATATATGTGAATCATAGGTCGAACCTTGATTCCTCAGACTGAGCTATGGAGAAACTATCTGCAATAGTGTCCCATTCACCAAAGCCATCTTGGAACCACACTAAGTTCATGAATGAACTATAAGATTCAACATCTTCTTTGTCTCTTATAAAGAGGCAACATACTTAGCCACTGTTATAGAATTCGGCAACATACTTACTGTGCCACCATATTGTATAGATGTAACCTTTTACAATGAACTCTTCATGATATCTGCTTGTGAGAAAATATGTCATCAGTGCTACTCTAGTACTTCATGACCCTTTTTCACTATTGTCCCATGATCAATACTTTTGATCACCTTGTTATCTGTACTCACAATAGCTTGGGAGAATTGGACATATTTGGTAGTTTTACATACCATGGAGTACATAATTAATCCAAACACAGGAGTGAGTGGAATCTCCATCATGTATTTTGCTCATCAATGTTTTGGGACACCGAGTCTTGCAAAACTCTTTCCATGTGACTTCAGCAACAATCACTCCTTGTCGTTCTTAGTGCTAGATGGTTTTAGCATCTTGTCAATATGTATTTTTGCTCATCCCCATTAGGTAAATCTATATCCATAGATAATTATGCCTAATATCAAGGCTATTTTGCCCAAGCACTTCATCAAAAATATATTTTCAAACGAAGTCCTAATTCGTGTCAAGAAATTTATTTCCAATTAACAATGTGTCAACCACACAAGGTTTTCAGAGAAATATTATTATGCTCCCACTTACTTTCTTGAAACCACATGCATCTTTGTTACCTATTGATGAAGTTAAACCGCTTTGACTATTCCATCAAAAACGAGGATTCCAACTCCATTTTGCTCTCTTCTGTCCACTGCTGGAACTTTGAAGTTTGCATACTAATTAGCATCCTTTGGACGGACAAAATACTTTGGATTGTATCACATAAATGTCCTAGGTTGTATTTCCATCTCATGGAAATCCTTTTGGCACCCATGTTTCATTTATCATGTTTGAAATATCTATTAACTGCTAGTTTAATCCAGACAGACTTTAAGCAGTGCTACGATGAGACAATCTCATTGTAGTCAACTCCTTGAACTTGTTATTGCAACAACTCGAGCTCAATGGATAAACATTTTTATCCGTAGAAGTTTATACTCCCGTTATAGTCGGTTAGACTCTAAGTCTTTTGGAGGGTTTATCAAGATTTAAATCTTGAATTTTTTATGGAAACTATCTCGGATTATATTGGCATTTAGCCCATTTCGGAGTCATGGGCCATGAACACTTCCTTGTGTGTCGTAGGTATACTATTGTCTAATAAAAATATCTTGTTTGCGCACCTGAGAGGTTTGCACGAGCTTTGCCTACGTTGTTCAGCTGCATGTTCAAACAAAGTCCATACATCTCATGTAGAGGCTTCCACATCAGTCACAGTAGGAAACTCTTGAATTACTTCCAAGGTCCTTTCCTTTAACCTAATAACTAAGATACTTGTTATCTTGTTGAGTTGCACTGTCCTCCCACTCACCTTTTGCAAGAACTATTCTCTTTAAAAGCATGCCGTTTTGTGGAAAAATTGTTTGCCTTGGTATAGTTGTGGGGGAATACCCAATGACTTGGGATAACTTAGAAAGTAGTAGTTGTCTGATTTGGAACAGGTTTGTAACCTTTTACACAAGCCCCATATTCCGGATGTCAAGAAAAGTTATAACATGGTCAGGCGTACCATACCATGGTGTCATTTCAATTGACCTGATGGAGCTCTTTTCAGTGTAAAAACCGCAGTCTCTAAAGATTACTATTAAAAGGGATAATGAAAAATTGATTTATGTCATCTTTGATCTTACCAGGTCGTAAATGGTTCAATTACATCTTCATGGACTTTCCACTTGCAGTGGTGTTCCGGGAGGTGTAAGTTATGAAACCCCTTTCACAACTCATCAGACATTCGCTAAACTTGCAACTCAATTATTCCTTTCTGCAATTGAACTGTACAAACATAATTTTCTTGTTACAATAACTTTTCCTTATTTTTTGAAAACCTTTTGAATGAATTCAAAAGATCCAGACTTATGTCTCATCAAGTAAATATCAATATATTCACTTGATTCATTTCAGAAGATAAATAAATCCACTGCCAGCAACAAAATTTATTGAACCAAACACATCATGATGTATGATTACCAATACTAGTAAGAGTGCACATGCAACGCACGTCTCAAACATAAACCAGGTGAGATTCCCATAATATAAAAAAATGTGTTTAAAAATATAAATCAAATGGATACACAATATTTGATGTCGCTCAAATTGTGTTTTAAAAAATGAGACACAATAGTGGTTATGTTGCTGCATAGAGTAATCGCAGGAAAATATTCTCATTTAAATAAAATCAACAATTATTTGTTAATGCAGTAATATAGGCTTGTAGTGTAGTCTTCTCTTCGAGTGTAGTCAGGAAAAGAAAGTATAAACTGCCTTACAGTGCAATTATATTATTCAAGATGCTTAATTCTTGAATCTCATTTTATTCTACTAATCAGCATAGCAATATATATATACATGTACTAATTTGGATCAAATTATATATATTTTTGGGTTGTGTGGGTTGCCAAAATTATATAGCTATCTACTATGGATAATAGGAAATAGAAGATGACATGTGACTACAACGACTCTTATATAAAATAAAGATGATTTACAAGAACTAATTGAAATGTAAAAGGGCTAAAAGAAATCCAATAATTATCATGATAGAAAGTATTTATCCAGTTATGTATGCGTTTATGCGTTGGCAACCATACTAACTTACAATGTTGTAAGACGCTCTGTACGTACAGAAAATGAAATGAGTTATGAAGAAAAATAAAGATGGAAGGAACAGTATTCCAGAGTATTTGTCAAGCTTAACCTTATCAAGCTTTCAGGTCAGCTTCTAAAATACAAAAAACATGATGAAACCTCAAATAACAAAGAGCCAACAATTTGGAACATGCTACAAAACTGGTGAAGATAGAAAGCATTCATCCTCTTTTTCCTTGTGGTAAGGAGTAGCTTCAACATACATTTATAACAGTGTAATACCTAATCCGAAAAAAGTTATTCATTATTATTATTGGAGGAAAGAGGCGCGCAGACAAAGAAAGAGAGGCGGTGCAAATAACGCCTTAAACAGTATGTCTTCAAGTTTGATGATTGTAGATATGCTGGATCATTTGAAACTGCACAAGTATATAAGAATAAATATATGTGGCAAAATAGCAAAAGGTATATGGTTTCTCTATCATGAAACAGAATAAATCTGACTAAATACAATTTATATGATTTCTCTATACCAATATACGGCAGATGTATTAGGACAGATCCTTCGAAGGATCTATTTATTGGAACTCAGCTGGATTAGTTTCTTCATTGGATCCTTCTGTATGGTAAAATTCTATTTATTGGAACGCAGTAGAGATTGCACACCTTTACAGAATAGCGAGAGATATTCTCTAACCACAGTTACGGAGTCATGTAACCCATTTTAGATGTATAGAATCATGTAACTAAAATAGCAGTACATCTACAATATCTTGCCTCCTACTAAATCTTACATAATTTACTAGATTGCTATGCAATTATGTTAAAGCGATGCGTGTAAATCTTTCTCTAAGAATGAATCATATATTCTGATCTCCAACCTATCCCTGGAGCTAGTGCCTAGGCAGGCAAAACTCACCATAATTCCAGGTAAAGCAACATCATACGTAAAAAACACACTGACCAAATAGCACAAATAAGGCAATTCTAATCAAGGGGATGGCGTTACCTCTTGATACGGTCCATTTTAATGCATATGGTCGTACGAAGTAAAGCCCAAGGAAGCTGACATGAACTTGAGAAGTAATCATGGGAAATAGAGACTATGCATCTTGACTTCTTCAGTATCCCTCTTGATCCTACTTTGTAAGACAAGATTGTTGTATTCTTATGTACGTGCCATATCTAATTACACATTTTTGGTACAACAATCGGCAACCTAAGATAATCCCAAATCTACAATTCTAGATTGTTTGAAGCCCCATGGTTCTTATTTAATATGTAATGTACGTGCACCCATTGAACAAAAACTTTATGAGAGATTGTGAGTTCAAATTTCTCAACCAGCCAAACTTATGCATGTAGTCAAATTCTAATCTTGGTCTAAATATGAATCGCATTGCAAGTATACGGTCTAAACAAACACACTCTTACAATCTGTCCCATTCTTCCTATATCTTCTCCCTTTTGTTCCAAAATATAAGTCTTTTTAGAGATTCCAGTATGGACTATATACAAATGTATATAGACATATTTTAGGCTGTAGATTCACTCATTTTACTCCGTATGTAGTCGGCATTGAAATCTCTAAAAATACTTATATTTTGGAATGGAGGGAGTATATATAAGAATGATTTTCATGCTCCAGATAACATGTATTTCCCAAAGGAATTATCAAATGATTAATTAAACTCTGGAATAGCAATTTCTTCATGTCCCAATTTTTTACTTCTAGAATGCATCAGAGGAAGAATGGTTGATAGATGAAATTGTAGATCAAAAAATTCTGACCCACCTCCAAGTGCCAAAAATGCAGTATTAGTCATGCAAATTGCAGAATATCCCCCAATCGAATTATGGTTCACCTGATTGATTTGCGATAGACCTTCGGTGCCTTCGACTGTGCACGTAGGAAGAACTGCAGGAGGTCCTTGATGGCCCAGTAGGACGACCGTAGGAACGGCAATGACGGCACCTCCTAGGCCACGGCCGAGACCGGTGCCGCCCTAGGGATGACGGCAGTTGGCGGCTTGGACTTGGAGGACTTCAGTGATGGGTTGTTGCCGGCGTGGGTGTTGCGAATGGAGCTGAAGTCGACGCGGATGCCAATGGTTGCCGGAGAGCATGCCCAGGACGTGGATGGAGTCGCCACACTAGCAGCAGAAGAGCGCCTGGCCTCCAGGCAGAAGACGATGGCGGTGAAAGCACATGTGTTCCCGGAGGAAAACGAAGCTCCTCGCGCTCCCCCCATCGTGTCTAGCGTGCATGATGGCGGCAGGCAGCTTGCGATTAGCTTCCTAATAAGTTGGATGCGTCCGAGATAAGTTTTTAATAGGATGGATTTGTCCAAGATTAGTTTCCTAATAGGATGGATGCACTATGATTTAGTTTCCTAGAATAGGATGCACCGGTGATTATTAGTTTCCTAATTGCCCAGGCGTGGAGTTTCATATATTCCTCCATGGTGTAGTACGGTCAGTCAATGTAAATTGCTAAGTGCACACAGACAATGGTTTAGGTTAAGGCTAACCGTTAGATTGATTTTAGTCTATGCTTTGTGGGGTGCGTTTAAAGAAGTTCTTGTTTGATTGTTTAATAGTAGTATAGATGTTCTTTGCTCGTTCCTTATGGCCTGTCAACAGTTTTTCAGTCACTTCACTTTTCGGACGAACGTTGCAAGTGTTAGATGATTTAAAATCAACCGACTTGAAAATCCATCATAATGTAATTTTCCATGCGGGTTTCTCCAATGTGACCAAATGCAGCGCCACACTTGTGTGGTATTCTTTTAGTCTTGCAACATTTAGCATCGGTGTTATGGATTTATCATATTACCATCAATATTCATAACATACGTCCCATCTTTGATGGAAGCATGGTCTTTATGTTATTCATAATACTGAATAACAATTGTTCTTCTATGAACAACCCTTTTGCAACAACATTGTGTAATGGGTTAGAGTGTATGAAACTGTAAAATAAATTATCTTTATTCATAACATACATCTCATTCACAATGAAAGTATGGCCCTTCTGTTATTCACAACACCGAACATCAAAAGTTCCCTTATGAACAACCTTCTTTCAAGATACTTTATGCAATGGGCTAGAGTGTGTACAACTGTAAAATTCTTTATGAAAATAAATACATATAGTAATACACCGATGGAAGGTATAGTTACATTAACTATGTTTCCTGTGTGTATCTAAACCTCATTTCTGGCAAGTCCTTTAGGCTGTTGTAGTTCTTGCATCGAGTCACAATTCAATGCAATCGAGCGGGTATTCCTATGATCAAATCACAATACCCAAGAATAAGTGATTAACATGTTTAATCATAATTCCCAAGAACTATTTCTTTGACTAGCCTTCCATACACCAATAACCTGTATGACATTCATACATGAGTTGGATATTCCAGTCTACTTTTTATTTGCCTTTACACTTCTAATAGTTTAACTTCCAATATTTCTCCTACTCTCAAAAGAAGCATCCAAGTTTAAGAGTGTGGTTTAGCCCTGGACATCCTAGGGGTGGAAGTATCACTAACACCCTTTGGATATTGGTTGTTGATACGTCTCCAATGTATCTATAATTTTTTATTGTTCCATGATGCTATATTATCATTCTTGGATGTTTTACAATCATTTTATAGTCATTTTATATCATTTTTTGGTACTAACCTATTGACATAGTGCCCAGTGTCACTTGCCATTTTCTGCATCTTTTTTACATCGCAGGAAATCATCTGAAACGGAGTCCAAACGCAATGTAACTCCTGGAGTATATTTTTTGGGCCAGAAGACATCCAGTGGGCCAAGAAAGCACCTAGGGGGTGGCTCGAGGGGAGCAGCACCCACCAGGGTGCGCCAGGAGGCCCAGGCGCGCCCTGGTGGGTTGTGCCCACCTAAGGTGCCCCTCGAACCGCCTCTTTCCTCTACAAATACCCCAATATTCCAGAAACCCTAGGGGAGTCAAGGAAAATCAATTCTAGCCACCACAGAGTCCAGAACCACCAAATCCAATCTAGACCTTCGGGTCTGTAGTTAGTAGCTAGATGGCTTTCTCTCTCCCTCTATCTTAATTATCAATACAATGGTCTCTTGGTGATCCATATGATGTAAGTCATTTTGCGGTGTGTTTGTTGGGATCTGATGAACTTTCAGTTTATGATCCGATCTATGTTTTTATCCATGAAAGTTATTTGAGTCTTCTTTGATCTCTTATATGCATGATTGCTTATAGCCTTGTATTTCTTATTCGATATTTGGGTTTTGTTTGGCCAAATTGATTTATTTATCTTGCAATGGGAAGAGGTGCTTTGTAGTGGGTTCGATCTTATGGTGTTTGATCCCAGTGACAGAAGGGGGACCGACACGTATTTATCGTTGCTACTAAGGATAACAAGATGAGATCTATATCTCCGCAATAGATAAACAGATCTCATCTACATCATGCCATCGTTCTTATTGCTTTACTCCATTTTTCCTATGAAAACTTAATACACTAGATGCATGCTGGATAGCGGTCGATGCGTGGAGTAATAGTAGTAGATGCAGGAAGGAGTCGGTCTACTAATCTTGGACGTGATGCCTATATAATGATCATTTCCTGGATATCGTCATGATTACTTGAAGTTCTATCAATTGCCCAACAGTAATTGTTTTCCCACTGTTTGCTATTTTTCTCTAGAGAAGCCACTAGTGAAACCTACGGCCCCCGGGTCTCTTTTCATCGTATTTGCCTTTGTGATCTATTTGCCTTTGCATTTATTTTCAGATCTATTAAACCAAAAATACAAAAATACCTTGCTGCAATTTATTTGTTCCGCGATCTATTTATCCTATCTACCACTTTTACCTCACATTATTTGCCTATCTTGAGGCGCCGTACCCAGAAGGGATTGACAACCCCTTTAACACGTGGGGTTGCGAGTATTTGTTATTTTTGTGCAGGTGCTGTTTATGTGGTGTGAGGAGGTTCTCCTACTGGTTTGATAACTTTGGTCTCATCACTGGGGGAAATACCTACCATCGCTATATTGCACCATCCCTTCCTCTTTGGGGAAATACTGACGTAGTTCTAGCAGACATCAAAAGGAATTTCTGGCGCCATTGCCGAGGAGGATCTTCAACATCAACCAGGTTCCTGATCACAAATCTCATCTCCTCACAATTTACATTATTTGCCATTTGCCTCTCGTTTTCCTCTCTCCCACTTCACAAAAAATTTCCGTTTTATTCGCCCTCTTTTTCATTCATCGTTTTCTCGTCAGATCTCTTATTTGCTTGAACTTGTCACCATGAGTGACTTTGTTATGGCAGAAACAGATGATGGCCAAACTTCTAAAATGGAGCGTACGGTTAATCTGGATGCCAAAACTTTTGTTTTGGGGCAAGGGAATTTTATGGGAAAATAACATATTCAAGAATTTTTCAATTGTGTCGCAAAATTAAATCTTGATAATATTCCTATACTTAAAAGTACTAAATCGTATGCGGAAGCTATTTCGGCACTAGTTCTAAAACTTGAAACTAGATTTATTCGTACTCATCCTACCTTGCAAAGATTGTTTTATGAGTTACCCGTTATAAAGGATCCTAAAGCTAAAAAGTTAGATACTCTTGTTTTGATGAATGAATTTGACTACATAATACGGGAAGCTAGGGAAATCTTTGATTTTTATGGCATGAATCGTGAAAAAGCCGTGATTGATGAAATTCTTTATAATAGTGATTATGCTTTAAGACATTTTCTTGGGGATAACCAAATATTTGATGAGAATCTTAAAAAGCAAGCCCCCATTTTAGATATGATCCAACAAGTTTTGAACGATGTTAACCAACACTATTCCTGGATCACTGCCAGAAATCAAAGGGGTTATGATAAAAAGCAACTTGATAGTGCTAAGTTTCCATGGATAATGTGTTTTATGTCTTATTTACAAAACCTCCTGACACAAATACCTCCAAGGCAAACAAGGATAAGAGTGACAAAAATTAGATCATACGCGTTATGCCTAGCTAGAGGCGTAAAACTATAACACTTGTTGGGAGGCAACCCAATGAATAAAGTTTATTTTTGCCTTTTGATTTCTGCTCTTGTGTGTTAGCACAATTATGCTACTTTTATGATTGTGTTTTTGTGTTTTAATTAGTGTCTATGACATGCAAGGCCTTTGGGAAGATTTGTGTGAAAGTTTATTTGATCTTGCTGAAAAACAGAAAATTTTGCACTCAGGAGATTATTTGTCATTATTAGAAGAGTGATTTTGAGCTGATTATTTTTGTAGAAGATTAATAGACAAATTCCTCACGTCTACCAATTTATTTCAGAATTTATGGAGTTACATAAGTATTCGAAATATTCAGATTTCTACAGACTGTTCTATTTTTGACTGATTTTGTTTTCTTTGCGTTGTGTGCTTGTTTTGATTATTCTATGGTTTTATTTGATGAGTTTTTTCCATAGAAAAGTTGTAATACAGTAGATATAATGCAAAAACAAAATAAGAATGGGTTCGCTACAATACTTATCGTAGTGGTTTGGTTTCTTATACTAACGGATCTCACGAAGGTTTTGTTTGAGTTTTGTGTGATTGAAGTTTCCAAGTTTTGGGTTATATTACGATGGATGAAGGAATAACAATAAGAAAAAGGCTAAGCTTGGCGATGCCCGAGGCACCCGAAGATAATATTGAAAGAAGTAGCAAGCAACTAAGCTTGCGGATGCCCCCGAGTGGCATCCCTGCTTTCTTCTAACAACCATCGGTATTTTACTTGAACCTATAGTTTTATTCGTTAGATAATGTGAGTTTTGGTGGGAGCGTCTTGTATGATATGAGTCTTTGCTTGTTTTGATTTGTGTTTTAAGTGTTGAATCCTTGCTAGACACACCTTTTTGAGAAAGCCAAAAATTATGCTATGCTTGCTCCTATGCTCCACTTAGATTTATTTGGGAGTTAGTAAAGTTTCAAGAAATTCTCTCTTGCTTCACTTAGATTATTTTGAGATAAAAAAAATTATGCTCGTGATCTTCACTTATATTTGCTTGAGCTTATCAAAAGCAACATATGAAAATACTGCCAAAGTGATAGATATCCAAGGAGGATACAATAAAAACTTTCATGAAGATCATTGGACAAAATAAACTTGATTCTTAGTAATGGTTTTGAGATATGACGATATGATATGTGAGTCATGTTGATGAGTAATTGTGCTTTAGTAAGAATATTGATGTTAAGGTTTGTGTCCCTATGCAAGCACGAAAGTCAATAGTTATGCAATGAAATTTATATCGTACTTATGGTGCATTATTCGGTGTTACTTATGCTTAATGCTTGGGTACGAGATTTTTTGCTTTTTGGTTGGCGCTTCTCAATCGTTTTGCTAGCCTTCATTTTGCACTAAGTATGATCACTACTTGTGCATCCAAAACCCTTTAAACCAGTTTTGCCATATGAGTCCACTATACCTACCTATATGCGATATTTCCATGCCGTCTAAGCAAATTTGCATGTGCCATCTCTATTATTCAAAATAAATTTATCTTTTGTGTGCTCTACCACTCGCGAAGCGGTAAAGGGTAGCCAATATTTTCCATGCTAGATGTCTTATTCTCATGATGAGTGTTTATTCACTTGTCATTGCACGAGAGTATGTCAAAGGTACTAGGGTTGCCCAGTCCCGAAATGAATAATGAATTTACTTTATGTTTGGTATGGAGGGCACCCTTGGATATGGTTAGCCATGGAAAGTGAAAGTAATGGTGGAAAAATGAATACACTTTATTTTCTATTTGGGAACCGCCTATGATCTATCTAGCATGGAAATTGTTGGGATGCTCCAAGTCGTTTTTGTTGATGGGAAAAGTATGCCTCGCAAAAATAATTTTTATCTCTCAATTTAAGCTTTGAGCTCTGGCACCTCTACGAATCACTACTTCCCTCCGCGAAGGGCCTTTCTTTTAGTTATGCAATTTTTTTTGAACTTTTGTCTCCATCTTCTCTTATAACGCACCAACTAAGGGGCACTATGATCGTATTTGAGCATTGGGTGTAGCTAATATTCGAGTGTGTTTCATGAATGGATCAATGATTGAGCAAGATGGGCTAGTGATAACTTGCTTTAGTGTTGATATTTTGAAAGACATGGTTGCTTGTTTGTTTGCTTGAGTATTAAAGTCTTCATGTCAAAACTAGAATATTACTTTGAATCATGTAAAAGTCCATATGTCCATGCTATAAAGAAAAGAAATGTGATGAACATGTTAGGAAGCATTCCACATAAAAAATTCTGTTTTTATCATGTACCTACTCGAGGACGAGCAGGAATTAAGCTTGGGGATGCTGATACGTCTCCAATGTATCTATAATTTTTGATTGTTCCATGCTGTTATATTATCATTCTTGGATGTTTTGCAATCATTTTATAGTCATTTTATATCATTTTTTGGTACTAACCTATTCACCCAGTTGTCGGTGTCAAAACCGGCGGATCTCAGGTAGGGGGTCCCGAATTGTGTGTCTATGGCTAATGGTAACATGAGGCGGGGGACACAATGTTTACTCAGGTTCTGGCCCTCTCTATGGAGGTAATACCCTACTTCCTGCTTTACGATCTTGATTATATGAGTATTACAAGAGTTGATCTACCACGAGATTGTAGAGGCTAAACCCTAGAAGCTAGCCTATGATTATGATTGTTCTTGTCCTACGGACTAAACCCTCCGGTTTATATAGACAACGAATGGGGCTAGGGTTACAACAGTGTCGGTTACAGAGAAGGAAGTCTACATATCCGAATTGCCAAGCTTGCCTTCCACGCCAAGGAGAGTCCCACCCGGACACGGGACGAAGTCTTCAATTTTGTATCTTCATAGTCCAACTGTCCGGCATAAGCACATAGTCTGGCTGTCCGAGGACCCCCTAATCCAGGACTCCCTCAGTAGCCCCTGAACCAGGCTTCAATGACGATGAGTCCGACGCGCAGATTGTCTTCGGCATTGCAAGGCGGGTTCTTCTCCAAATTCTCCAAAGAACCTGTAGTAACGAGCACTGTCCGACTGCCCATTTAATGTTGCACTCATTGGCTTTTGAGCCCTAATAATGTTAGTCTCCACGTGTCGAGCAAATGCTAGAAGCCGGGGCATTTTTACGCTTGCCACCCTGACCATGTAAGTAAATCGTCTATTAAAGAGACGGGGATCCTCAGATCCAAATCACACCATCTTCCCCAAGCGAGGATTCATCAAAGCACGCACGGAAAAACCATCCCATCATGGCCTGCCGCCGCAGCTCCTCCTCTCACTCCCACAACGTTAAGCCAGGTGATTGGGAGAAGTGTACTATTTCCCATGGCCAATTGGTGGAGTTGCAGACCCAGGGGTTTCTTCCACCCGCAGACCTTGTCCCCGTCCGAGCCGGATTAGCTTCTTTTGACGACGGGGAGCAAGCAGAGAGTTTTCCCAACCCATCCATGGGGGAGCGAGTATGTCTTGTCCCTTACTTGCTGAGGGGCATCAGATTTCCAATTCATCCATTCCTCCGCGGGCTCCTGGAGTATTATGGCCTCCAGCTGCACAACTTCACTCCATCCTCCATCCTGCACATCGCAGGTTATGTCGCCCTTTGTGAGCTATTTCTGTGCTGCGAAGCTCATTTCGAGCTATGGAAAAGGCTGTTCCGCCTCATCCCTCGCAATCAAGAGGGATCAATATATCAAGTGGGTGGAGCCTAGATATGGCGCATCGCCGGGACTGGATACATGTCCGGCACTCCGAACAAGACATCCGAAGATTGGCCTTCGGAGTGGTTTTATATAGGGGACGTCTCCCTTCCAGACCCTATCCGGATGGGTCATCCTGAGTTCACCAATGCCCCATTGAAGAAACGCCATAACAGGCATCCCCGGAGCCCCCAGGAAGAAGATAGCAGAGAGGTCCTTTATCTGATGGGCAGAATAAAAACGCTGGCCAAATCTGGATTGACCATAATCGAGGTTATGTCAATATGCATAATGCGGGGGGTGCAGCCACTCCAGTATCGGGGCATCCCATGTGGCACTTCAATGGAGAAGATGATGCCACCCATTGTGGTCGGAAAGGTCCGGACTCAGCCACCGCCCTAGCAAAAATATTGTCCGATTTGTATAAAGGAGAAGAAGAGGAGTTCATCTGCATTAAGCCGCGGGATGGATTTTCCATGTACAACCCTCCCACCTGGGTGAGTTGCTATATTACTCAACTCTATTCATTCCCGCCTTCTCTCATTGCAAATATTTACATTGCTAGTCCATAAAAGGAACTGCGGAAAGCTGTGAGGGAGGTACACAACCCGCCTCCACAACCAGAGGACCACAATTGGGCCCTTGATCCCGGTCTTGAAGAAGATTCAGACGTATTTGTGGAGGTTGTTGACAGGATGTTTTACCAGGAAAGCTGTGAAGGCACCCTGGTGGCCATCATTGCTGACTATCCTGGCCTACTCCCTGCACCATATGTAAGTAAAACTGGAGTCTTAACTTCCAAGAAAGATCCATTCTTTACGCCTTACCCACCGCACATGTATTGCACTTTATAGGGAAGGCCATCGGGGCGGCGTGGCGAACCCGCGGCGACTCACCAATGATGGCCGCCCAAGCCAGGTTGGCTTAAAAGGAAGGCGGTTAGGACCGAGACGCCGTGGGAGAGGTATGATTTAAAACCTGCTCCGTGATTATCGTCTTCAAAATGTAACAATGTCCATTGTGTCCTGGTAGAAAGAGTACTCGCCGGACTGTGTTCGGAGATCCTGCCGTCCACGCCTCTACCAGCCGGACTCCAGAACCGGCCTCAAGGGTCGAGGCTAACGTGGGGTCAATACTGGACGGTCCTCCTACAGAGGATGCGGATAGAGTATCCGCTACAAATTCCGAAGTGGAGAGCACTATGAATCATCGGCGTCGGTGGGCTGCACTCCGCGACCCTAATTTCTTCGGAGAGGCGTTCACTGCCTTAAACTCGGGAGACGCGTACATCTGAATTGCTCAAAAAGGGCTTTCTAGAGCCACATACCAGTATCTAAAAGATATACGGGTAAGCAAAATCTGATAATTATGTATATCAGTAGCCCCTGAGACTTGAAACAGTTGGCACAACAGATTTAAGGATCATTTTATGAATAGGTTCTTACAGAGAAGAACACCCATTTGTCTCAAGAGCTGGAGGAGTGCAAAGACCAGCTAAGGGCCGCAACTGCCAAAATGGAGGAATCCAAGAAGGCATCATCTGGTAATATTTATCTCGAAAAACGTAATTATGTGTACCAGTTGGTATTCGACATGTTTGTAGATATAACAATAGATTCCGCAGACAATCTCGGAATGAATCCGGAGATCTTACAAAAGGATGAACAACAAGCTCAACAACAACTAGAGGCTGGCGAGCATGTGCTTACACGAGTTCGGCGAGAGAAAAACGATCCCCAGGATGCCAATACTCGGCTGGGCGTGGAATTGAAGGATGTTTGGGCCCAGCTAGCGGACTCCGTGAAGGAGAACATGAAGCTTCAACGCGGCATTTTCAGTATGTGCTCAAAACAAACCTTTATATAGTCCAGCGAAGAAACATGCTAACAGAGTTATGTCTGTCGGTATACTGACTGGTCGTCCTGAAGAGGAGATGCCCGGATCTTCAGGCGATCTTCTGCAAGAGCTTTCACAACTACACGAACAAGTTCGACAGGTGATGCAGGGTATTGCCGCGGCCTTGTGGCCATCCGCCTCCCTGCAAGGAAGCATGTGGGAGCTTGTACAACTGCTCAATGGAGCGCGGTGGCGCTTCCAATTGTGGAAGATATCGGCCTACTGACAAGGTGCGAGGGAAGCATGGGCCATGGTGAAAACACAGTACACCAAGGTCGATCCGAATCACATGGCCCTGGTTGGACCTATAGGGTCAGATGGGAAAGAGATTCCCGTTAGTCTGGTATATGACCAGGTAGAATTAGCCGCAAAGTATTCCCAACAGGATTGTAGGCTAGACAGCCTGGTGGATGGTATAGAAGAAGAAGTATGTGGGTCTAAGTGACCGTGTACTTCAATTGACATAATTTGTCCCTAGTCGGATTGTAAATCATTTTTCATGGCAGACCATCTTCAGTTTCCGTACCCGACAGTCCGGAGTGTTTCCAAATACCTGCTCAGTTATGTAAACCAGGGTACGCGTGGAAACCAGACGTAGGGATCATAAGTTCTTGAACAGACAAGTAACCAACTAGCTATGTTATATTACATGGATAGTAAGAAACATCTTCCAGGGAGAATAGTTCCGTTAAGGGTTCCTTTCCCTGGTTACGCATGCATTGATGTGCATGTCCGAACTGCAAATAGAGACGCAGTATATGAAACATCTGGGGGTTTGTATTATAATGGGTAAGAAACATCTTTAGTTCACCGACCGAATATTCCCTTAAGAATGCTAGCTTTCGGCTTCACCCAGTCTGAGGTACACGTCCGGCAGACCCGGCAGTAACAATCGCAAAGGTGCTCCCCTTATGCCCTAGCCGAACTAACGGGAATGTAGGGCATATACACAGGATCCAGGCAACCTAGCTGGGCCAAAACTTAAGTCAAATCGATGCATATAATGGTGAAGAAAAGGTACATATGGAAAAGCGACACATATGCAGTGGGCATGATGCCCTGAAGGTAATTATGTTAAGCTTCTGGATAAGAAGCCTCCAGGTATAGTGAGCGCTCATAGCGCGTCCAGAGTGTGTAGTCAAGTCACACTTAAAGCCTCCACAGCCAGAGGACCACAATCAGGCCCTTGATCCCGGTCTTGAAGAAGATTCAGACGTATTTGTGGAGGTTGTTGACAGGATGTTTTACCATGAAAGCTGTGACGGCACCCTGGTGGCCATCATTGCTGACTATCCTGGCCTACTCCCTGCACGAAATGTAAGTAAAACTGGAGTCTTAACTTCCAAGAAGGATCCATTCTTTACGCCTTACCCACCGCACATCTATTGCACTTTATAGGGAAGGCCATCCGGGCGCCGTGGCGAGCCCGCGACGACTCACCAATAAGGGCCGCCCAAGCCAGGTAGGCTTAAAAGGAAGGCGGTCAGGACCGAGACGCCGTTGGAGAGGTATGATTCAAAACCTGCTCCGTGATTATTGTCTTCAAAATGTAACAATGTCCATTGTGTCCTGGTAGAAAGAGTACTCGCCGGACTGTGTCCAGAGATCCTGCCGGCCACGCCTCTACCAGCCGGACTCCAGAACCGGCCTCAATGGTGGACGCTAACGTGGGGACAATACCGGACGGTCCTCCTACAGAGGATGCAGATAGAGTATCCGCTGCAAATTCCGAAGTGGAGAGCGCTATGAATCATCGGCGTCGGCGGGCCGCACTCCGCGACCCTAATTTCTTCGGAGAGGCGTTCAATGCCTTCAACTCGGGAGACACGTACATCTGAATTGCTTAAAAAGGGCTTGCTAGAGCCACATACCAGTATTTAAAAGATATATGGGTAAGCAAAATCTGATAAGTATGTATATCAGTAGCCCGTAAGACTTGAAACAGTTGGCACAACAGATTTAAGGATCATTGTATGAATAGGTTCTTACAGAGAAGAACACCCATTTGTCTCAAGAGCTGGAGGAGTGCAAAGCCCAGCTAAGGGCCACAACTGCCGAAATGGAGGAATCCAAGAAGGCCTCATCTGGTAATATTTATCTCGAAAAATGTAATTACATGTACCAGTTGGTATTCGACATGTTTGTAGATCTAACAATAGATTCCGCAGACAATCCCGGAATGAATCCGGAGATCTTACAAAAGGATGAACAACAAGCTCAATGAAAACTAGAGGCTGGCGAGCGTGTGCTTATACGAGTTCGGCGAGAGAAAAACGATCCCCAGGATGCCAATACCCGGCTGGACGTGGAATTGAAGGATGTTCGGGCCCAGCTAGCGGACTCCGTGAAGGAGAACAGGAAGCTTCAACGCGGCATTTTCAGTATGTGCTCAAAACAAACCTTTATATAGTTCGGCGAAGAAACAGGCTAACAAACAAGGTGCGAGGGAAGCATGGGCCATGGTGAAAACACGGTACACCAAGGTCGATACGAATCACATGGCCCTGGTTGGACCTATAGGGTCAGATGGGAAAGAGATTCCCGTTAGTCTGGTATATGACCAGGTAGAATTAGCCGCAAAGTATTCCCAACATGATTGTAGGCTAGACAGCCTGGTGGATGGTATAGAAGAAGAAGTATGTGGGTCTAAGTGACTGTGTACTTCAATTGACATAATTTGTCCCTAGCCGGATTGTAAATCATTTTTCATGGCGGACCTTTTCGCTTCAGCCTCCGTACCCGACAGTCCGGAGTGTTTCCGAATACCCGCTCAGTTATGTAAACCGGGGTACGCGTGGAAACCAGGCGTAGGGGACATAAGTGCTTGAACAGACAAGTACCCAACTAGCTATGTTATATTACATGGATAGTAAGAAACATCTTCGAGGGAGAATAGTTCCTTAAGGGTTCCTTTCCCTGGTTACGCATGCATTGATGTGCATGTCCGAACTGCGAACAGAGACGCAGTATATGAAATATCTGGGGTTTATATTATAATGGGTAAGAAACATCTTTAGTTCACCGACCGAATATTCCCTTAAGAACGCTAGCTTTCGGCTTCACCCAGTCTGAGGTACACGTCTGGCAGACCCGGCAGTAACAATCGCAGAGGTGCTCCCCTTATGCCCTAGCCGAACTAACGGGAACGTAGGGCATATACACAGGAGCCAGGCAACCTAGCTTGGCTAAAACTTAAGTCACATCGATGCATATAATGGTGAAGAAAAGGTACATATGGAAAAGCGACACATATGCAGTGGGCATGATGCCCTGAAGGTAATTATATTAAGCTTCTGGATGAGAAGCCCCCAGGTATAGTGAGCGCTCATAGCGCGTCCAGAGTGTGTAGTCGAGTCACACTTAAAGCTTCAAAGCCATGAAAGGAAAGAGAGAGGATATGCATAAATAATAATAACTAGCTGGGTGACCCGCGCATTTGCGTGGCTAGACTTTATTTACAACTTTATTCATTTTGCATGTTTTTCCCTACGTATGTTTCTTCATTTGATCTATTCCTATATATGTATTTATATAAACAAATTATAGATTTTCTATAAAGTTGTTGCCTATGATTTGGTTGCCCTACAATGAAATATCAAAATAACAAAGGCATGTATCCCACCATGTCAAACTATTGGCTTCCGTACTAATCTCTAGATTTCATGGCTTTACCTTTTCATCCATATTCATTTACCTTTGCTCCCAATATTCTTTTAGAATTTTTACCGAGGAAATGAGAACATTGATGACTTTCAACCATACATTATTATCTGTTCCACCACTATCTATTAGCACAATGTCATATGTCCACATATCCATATATATGCTTCCACACCTTCTGATCGTGCTATTCACTAATTGTTATATTACTAAAAAAGATTTCCAGCAATATTTCTCCATTGGTGGTTAAGCTATATTAAAATCCAAAATGTGCATATCCGGGAAAGAGATAATATTTGGGAATTCTGTTGTTAACTGTATTATTTTTGAACTGGTATGTGATAAAAAAATCGGCACCCTGCCAAGCAAAGACATATAATTCCATACCAATCTCCAGATTTCTGTAACACACTGTTGTTCGTCAGTCCTCCTTGATAGATCATTTAAAATAAAAAAATATATTTTATTACGAATAGGTGTCCTGGGAAAACATGATCAAATTATAGGTGAAATATTTTTGGTAAATGTGTTATTGTTGTTCAAGTCATCGACGCGTGTGTGACAAAAAGTCACTGATGGCATTAATGTTAGCTTCCAACCACGCCATACCATTTCATAAATAATTAAATGCCTAAATATTATTTTATCCTCCTCTATATGCCTCACCATAATTCAAAGTGCAATTTGTTTTCTAGATAACAAATATCATGTATATCGACCTTCCATGCATGCTTCTAAATGATTGTGACAATGTCCTCTCACTTTAATTATTTGTGTAGCCTGACCAACTAATTCTAAGTAACTGTCCCTGTATATTCGAAAACACTAATTATTGGTATCGCCCGGACAGTGAAAATAAAAATGCTAGAAAATATCACAAAAAGTCAAAAAATGAGGAAATGATTTTGTAGACCTTTATTATAGCCATTGGATGTTCTAAATTCTATCCAAACACCATATAACCATTCATTCTTAATAAAATGGATTTTATAAAAAAATATGTATTTACTTCATAGCCAAGTGATCTCACACACATGCATGATATATATTCGATCTAGAATATTAAAAATATGCATATACCCCACAGAAAACATATATCTCACAAACGCATGCACACCCTTATGTGAAGCCGAACGGAAGTAGCTAATGAAGCTTGATCGCCATGGAGCTTGAAATTTAAAAAATTCAAAATTCAAAAGGTTAGGTTTCAACTTTTTTTAATAATACATACATATCTTTGGATGTATACTACTTGTTTGTAAAGTTTCACGGCGAAAAAAAATATATGCGATCACATAAGATAACAAAATCATGTAATATATGCGATCACATAAAGATAACAAAATCATGTATTCACTATAAAAGTACATGATTTTGTTTTTTACATATATCTCATCAAAACCTATTTTGTAATGAAATTTTACATGTACCTATATATATTTATTTTAAGTATTTTGGAAACTTAAATGACTGTTGCTGGATTTTCAAAAAAATCGAGCTCCATGGGGCCCTAAAACCAAAAACACTCGGTCATAGCCTAGCAAATACGATTCTAGGTAGTAGCTGGTATAATGAAGAATCAATTATTGGGACTTAAAATTATTACATTTTCTCGATGACGTCTTGAGCTGGTCCATACTAACATATGATTTTCTTAGGTCCTCGGTTAAGCAAGTTTTGTTTTGTAGTGCATTTTCTTAAGACAAAAAAGGCAACAAATATGACTTAAAATCATTAGTTACTTAGTGAGGCATGGTAGCGTCCACTGAGTGACAATTTCACTCTCACAACCATGTCTGGCTTGTCAAGCTGGTAAGAAGGGGTATATTGTTTGCATTGTCTGGCCTTTGGGTAGAAATAATGCAGTAAACATGCACCCATGTATGGGCTTCTCTAGTAACGATGGCATTAATTACATGCATGGCATTGCCCACACCGGATTGCTTCAGGTTTCTTCCGTCACATGGCCGGTCGTATCTTTTCATTCGCTGGCTGGCCGTATCTAATACGGATTCCTAGTGCTTTGCGTCTAGTTTTTCTCACGCAGTATCCATCTGTCCTTAGTATTGGTTTTCAGAGTCCTATCCACGTACGCACATGCAAGCAGATTTATCTCTGGTTTACTCCTTTCAAATTACTTTTTTTCTTGCCTAATCTGTAGCGCTCCTTCCTACTTAGTTTTATTATCTTGTCAAAAATATTTTGTACGTGACAGCCTAATTATTTGTTTACAACATTATTTGTATGTAAAGTTGCAATATTAAATCTGAGCCGTTAATATAAGAAAATAATGGCTAGGATAATTTAATCTATGTGGATCAATGTGATGACTTCTTTTACTTCTGTTTTAAGTATATAATAGAAGATAAAAAAGGCGGAGAGAAGGGGACGAACACAGAGTTCGGCGCTAGGCGTAAAATCTTCGGAGTCTGGCCGCGTTCCATGCGTTCGGCTCGAGATGGTTATCTGATGCATCACGCAGGCGGTACGCTCCTCCGGTGAGAACTTTATCAATGATGAAGGGACCCTCCCACTTGGGCTTGAGCTTGTCCTTTTTCTTCTCTGGTAGGCGTAGAACGAGGTCGCCAACATTATAAGTTTTGGCCCTACTTCTCTAGTTTGATACCTTCGAGCTTGTTGCTGATAAAATGCGGAACAGGCTTTTGCGACGTCGCGCTCCTCCTCCAGGGCATCCAAACTGTCCTGCCGATCAAGCTCGGCTTCTCTCTCTTCATACATGCGCACTCGAGGTGAGTCATGAATGATGTCGCAGGGCAATACCGGCTCTGTGTCGTACACCATGAAAAATGGTGTGTATCCGGTAGTGCAATTCGGCGTGGCCTGCAGCCCCCATAGTATGGAGCCGAGCTCCTCGACCCAGTGCCTGTCTGATTCCTTCAAGTATCGCACTAGTCTGGGTTTGGTGCCGCTCATAATAAGACCATTTGCCTGTTCGACTTGACCGTTTGTTTGGGGGTGATAGACGGAGGCGTAATCGAGCTTAATGCCCATGTTGCCCACCAAGTTTTCACCTCGTCGGCTGTGAAGTTGGAGCCATTATCGGTGATGATGCTGTGGGGGACACCATAACGGTGTACGACCCCTGATATGAAGTCTATCACTGGTCCGGATTCAGCCGTTTTAACTGGTTTGGCCTCTATCCATTTGGTGAATTTATCCACCATGACCAACAAGTATTTCTTCTTATAGGTTCCTCCTTTAAGGGGTCCGACCATATGAGGCCCCAGACCGCAAAGGGCAAGTTGTGGGGATTGTTTGGAGAGCGGTAGGTGGCATATGGCTTTGGTTGGCGAAAAGTTGGCAACCGACACAATGTTGGACGAGGTCCTGTGCGTCTGCTCGGCCAGTAGAAACTTATACGGAAGGCCTTGCTTACAAGGGCCCGAGCTGCGGCGTGGTGGCCGCCGAGTCCAGCATTAATTTCGGCCAGAGCTGCCGCCCTTCCTCTTTGGAGATACATCTTTGAAGTACTCCGGTAGCGCTTTTCTTATAAAGCTCTCCCTCGTGGACCTTGTAGGATTTAGAACGCCGCACAATGCAATGTGCCTCATTTTGGTGTTCGGGGAGTTCTTGCCTATTTAGGTAGACTAAGAAGGGTTCGGTCCAGGGGGCAATGACAACCATGATTATGTGGGCCGAGGGTGTTATCTAGGTGGCAGAGCCTCCGATTGTGTCAGTGTGTTCGGGTTCTGGGGTTGTGGTCAGATCTGGACTAGTATTGCCAGCCACCCCTTGCCCCACCACGGATGGCTTGAACAGCCTTTCCAAGAAGATGTTAGGTGGGACGGGGTCGCGCTTAGCGCCGATGCGGGCAAGGATATCTGCCGCTTGATTGTTTTCTCGGACCACATGATGAAATTCGAGCGCCTCGAACCAAGCTAACATCTTGAGGAAGGCATTGCAGTAAGCCGACAATTTTGGGTCCTTGGCGTTGAAGTCTCCATTTATTTGTGATATTGCGAGGTTCGAATCGCCGCGCACTTCTAGGCACTGGAAGACCATGGAAACTGCCATCTGAAGACCGTGCAATAGAGCCTGGTATTCGGCTGCATTACTGCAGTCTGTGTATAGTATTTGGAGTACGTATTGGACTGTATCTCCGGTGGGGGATGTCAGGACAATGCCCGCTCCCAGACCAGCCAGCATCTTAGAGCCGTCAAAGTACATGATCCAATTGGAGTATGTGCCGTACTCTTTAGGGAGTTCAGCTTCTGTCCATTTGGCGACGAAGTCAGCCAGTACTTGCGACTTAATGGCTCGCCGTGGTTTATATATGATGTCGAATGGGAGGAGCTCGATGGCCCACTTAGCAATCCGGCCCGTGGCATCATGGTTATTTATTATATCGTTGAGTGGTACTTCGGAGGCCACCGTGATTGAACACTCTTGAAATTAGTCTCGTAGCTTCCGGGATGCCATGAGGACCGGGTATGCTATCTTTTGATAATGTGGCTACCGTGACTTGCATCGTGTGAGGATGGTGGATACGTAGTATACCGACTTTTAATGCGGGAACTTATGTCCGTCCTCCTCTCGTTCGATGACGAGCACTGCGCTTACAACTTGGTGTGTTGCCGATATATATAACAGCACGGGTTCGCTAATGTTCGGCGCGGCCAGGATTGGGTTGCTGGCCAAGAGGGCCTTTATTTCTTCCAGTCCGTCCGTAGCCGCATCCGTCCACTCGAAGTCTTCGGTGCATCGAAGAAGGCGATAAAGAGGTAGTGCCTTTTCTCCCAGTCGGGAGATAAAGCGGCTTAAGGCAGCCACGCATCCAGTTAATTTTTGGATTTGCTTGAGGTCTGTTGGGATGGCCAACTGTGAGAGAGCTCGGATTTTAGCCGGATATGCTTCAATTTCTCTATTGGAAATGATGAAGCCCAGGAGCTTTCTGGCTGGAACGCCGAAAACATATTTTTCTGGATTGAGCTTGATGTCATATGTTCGGAGATTGTTGAATCATGCGTTGGTAGGTTGCACCGGCGTTTTTGAGCCCGAAAGGCATGGTGTTGAAACAGAAAGGGCTATATGGAGTGATGAATGCCGTTGTGGCTTGATCAGATTACGCCATCTTGATTTGATGGTATCCGAAGTATGCGTCGAGGAAGCACAATGAGTCATGTCCTGCGATAGTGTTGATGATTTGATCGATGCGGGGGAGAGGGAAGGGATCCTTGGGGCAAGCCTTATTGAGGTCCTTGAAATCGACATAGAGGCGCCAGGATTTATCCTTCTTTGGTACCATCACCAGGTTTGCTAGCCAATCCGGGTGTTTTATTTCTATAATGAATCCGACTTCGAGTAACTTGGCTAGCTCGTCTCCCATAGCTTGTCGTTTGGGCTCTGAGAAGCGTCGTAGAGTATGCTTGACCAGCTTGTATCCCTTCAATATGTTTAGGCTATGCTCGGCCATCCTACGTGGGATCCCTGGCATGTCTGAAGGGTGCCAGGCAACATGCTCTAAGGATGTGTGTTGGTATGGTGTTTGGTGTGTTGTGAATTTTGCATGGCCCATTGAGCCATCCCTCCAATACGGTTCCGCGCCCTATAGAGGGCTTCTGTTTCTTTATAACTGGATCGGGTGACCTGCGAGAGCGCACCCTTTTAGTTCGGATGAGTGGTTTAGTGAGAGAGCCGGAGGATCCGAGAATTTAGCCTTGGTTTTCCAGGCGCTTTCCATCGCATAGTACTTTTGTACTATGGTCGCCAAGTCGGCGAAGTGTGATATGTCACGACGATTTATGGCGTTGAGGATTCCCTTGTCCGTGAAATTTTTGCAAAAGAATAAGATTGCGTCTTCCTTGCGACAATCCTTGACCTTGCTCATTACAAGGATGAATCTGGCCCAAAAGTGATGTACTGTCTCTTGGGATTGTTGTCTAATGTGGGAAAAATCGCTCGTATCTGGTTGGTGGGTGGATTTAAGTCCGAACCCTGGCGCGATCTGAGACCCAGGGGCAGAGGAACTTCCAAACTTGGTGGTTCGGGTTCCGAGATGTTGCCCAATTTTTCTAGCCCACTGTCTCATTCTAATTTCAGAGTTTGGGTCACGTCCTCCCGCGAACGGGTATCCGGCTCAGAGAGCTCGGAAATCTGGACATAGTTCATCCTCAAGATAGAGGAAGAATCGCTGCATTGCTCCTCCACCACCGCTATCTGATGGGTGACCAACGGAGAGTTAATCTCTCTCTTATCGGGTTTAAGCCCAATCCGATCATAGTCCGTAGTGACTCCCAAGGCGGTGATGCGATTCAAGAGCTCGTTCAAGGAAGAAAGTTCCATTGGATCCATCTCCTCGATCGGCGTTTTCCGAGATGACAAGGAGGCTGTTTTCGATGAACCGAGAAGTCATCATCGCCACGGCGGCCGAACGGGCAGTAATAACGAAGCTACCTAGTCGGAGGGTTTGGCCTAAAGCCAGGGATCCCCCATAGGTGATGTTGTCCTTGATAACAAGGCGAGCCATCAAAGCTTTTCTCGACAACACAGTGAAACTCTGAATGAAATCACCAATGTAGGTGTCAAAACCGGCGGATCTCGGGTAGGGGGTCCCGAACTGTGCATCTAAGGCTAATGGTAACAAGAGGCGAAGGACACAATGTTTACCCAGGTTCCGGCCCTCTCTATGGAGGTAATACCCTACTTCCTGCTTGATTGATTTTGATGATATGAGTATTACAAGATTTGATCTACCATGAGATCGTAGAGGCTTAACACTAGAAGCTAGCCTATGATTATGATTGCTCTTGACCTACGGACTAAACCCTCCGATTTATATAGACACCAGAGGGGGCTAGGGTTACAATAGAGTCGGTTATAGAGAAGGAAATCTACATATCCGAATTGCCAAGCTTGCCTTCCACACCAAGGAGAGTCCCACCCGGATACGGGACGAAGTCTTCAATCTTGTTCTTCATAGTCCAACAGTCCGACATAAGCACATAGTCTGGCTGTCCGAGGACCCCCTAATCCAGGACTCCATCACCAGTACCAGTTGCTATTTTCTTCATGTTTTTACATTGCAGGAAATAAATATCAAACGGAGTCCAAATGGAGCGAAACTCCTGGAGGATTTTTTTGGCCAGAAGACATCCAGTGGGCCAAGAAAGCACCTGGGGGATGGCGCGAGGGAAGGAGCACCCACCAGGGCGCGCCAGTAGGCCCAGGCATGCCCTTGTGGGTTGTACCCAGCTCGGGTGCCCACTGAGGCGCCTCTTTGCTCTATAAATACGTCAATATTCTAGAAACCCTAGGGGAGTCGATGAAAATCAATTCCAGCCGCCGCAGAGTCCAGAACCACCAAATCCAATCTAGACACTGTCATGGAAGGGTTCACCACTTCCACTGGTGCCTCTCCGATGATGCGTGAGTAGTTCTTTGTAGACCTTCAGGTTCGTAGTTAGTAGCAAGATGGCTTCCTCTCTCTCTCTCTCTCTCTCTCTCTCTCCATTGATTATCAATACAATGGTATCTTGGAGATCCATATGATGTTAGCCTTTTTGCGGTGTGTTTGTTGGGATCCGATGAACTTTGAGTTTGTGATCAGATCTATGTTTTTATCCATGAAAGTTATTTGAGTCTTCTTTGATCTCTTATATGCATGATTGCTTGTAGCCTCGTATTTCTGCTCCAGTAATTGGGTTTTGTTTGGACAGATTGATCTATTTACCGTGCAATGGTAAGAGGTGCTTTGTAGTGAGTTCGATCTTACGGTGCTTGATCCAAGTGACAGAAGGGGAACCAACATGTATGTATCGTTGCTACGAAGGATAACAAGATGAGATCTATATCTCCGCAATAGATAAACAGATGTCGTCTACATCATG
The DNA here is from genome assembly GCA_900231445.1 of Triticum turgidum subsp. durum. NCBI lineage: Eukaryota > Viridiplantae > Streptophyta > Magnoliopsida > Poales > Poaceae > Triticum > Triticum turgidum. The sequence goes on along the minus strand of LT934117.1, from coordinate 691,656,117 downwards.
TCATCATTCTTATTACATTACTCCGTTTCCCATGAACTTAATACACTAGATGCATAATGGATAGCGGTCGATGTGTGGAGTAATAGTAGTAGATGTAGGCAGGAGTCGGTCTACTAATCTTGGATTTGATGCCTATATAATCATCATTGCCTGGATATCGTCATGATTATTTGTAGTTCTATCAATTGCCCAACGGTAATTGTTTTCCCACTGTTTGCTATTTTTCTCGAGGGAGGCCACTAGTGAAACCTACGCCCCCGGGGTCTCTTTTCATCATATTTTCCTTTGTTATCTATTTGCCTTTGCATTTATTTTCACATCTATTAAACCAAAAATACAAAAATACCTTGCTGCAATTTATTTGTTTCACGATTGATTTATCATATCTACCACTTTTACCTCATGTTGTTTGCCTATCTTGAGGCACCGTACCCGGAAGGGATTGACAACCCATTTAACACGTCGGGGGTGCGAGTATTTGTTATTTGTGTGCAGGTGCTGTTTACGTGGTGTGAGGAGGTTCTCCTACTGGTTCGATAACCTCGGTCTCATCCCAGAGGGAAATACCTACCGTCCCTATACTGCATCATCCCTTCCTCTTTGGGGAAAGACCGACATAGTTCTAGTAGACATCAGTTGTTTTATTCACCATCATCACATGACAGGCATTCTTCTGGATCCTTCTCCTAACAAGGAAAAGCCCAGTAAACACTTTAAATATTCTTTGCAAACAAACATTGCTTTGTTTGTATCTGAAAACGATTTTCAATTCCATGAATATCACATAACTATCCCAAACTTTTGAAGTTCGGGTCTCATGGTCGCAAACATTTTGCACTTGAGCGTAACGGAATTCTAGCTTTTGGATCGAAGGACGAGAGTCACATATCCATATAATTTGTGGGAGGATACTGAAAGCATGCGATAGGACAAAGTCCTTCTCGGCACTCTTGAGGAAAATCCTCACATTATGTTACCAATCGTAAAGTTCTTTAGCCAGATAAAAACAGCTTATTCAATTTTAATAGGGAAGGTCGAAACATGAGCCATTATTCTAGAACCATTTTGCAAGTACCACTTAGACAGTGTTCAAAATTAATTGCACTGAGAATTAAACATGTTAATTCAGCAGTGCGCTCCCACTTAAATCAGAATCTCACAAAATTGATTGTGAGTGTTACAAGACCCACATATCAATTGTTTGCCAATGGTATGACACCACTGATGATGAAACTCTCAGCCGGTAGGCTAACTTGCCAATCACATCTCTATGCGACGCATGTTCATCTTTCGATGGGCGTGTTTTGAGCTCATGATGGTCATGCCTGAACGTCAAGACAACCAAGTGATCGCGCTGCAAGGTCTCCACTCACCCGCCTCACACTTCTCTAATCGTCCGTACCCGTGTGACTCGGCGCACCCTGAAAAGATAGGTGCCGTGACGGTTCTACACTTGGGAGAACACTAACTACTTTTATTTTTTTGTGAGAAATCACCCTAATAAAAGCGACTACCGTGTAATCAAGAAGGGTGCACCAAAGGGATAAACATCTCAGGCAATTCATAATAGCATGATATGGTATAGCCCTTTCTGACGGATAAGTCTTTCATTTCTTCGTCTTTGGCATTTGCGTCGGTGTTCACCTTCGCGATGTTTGGCACCACCTTGTCGATGCACTAGATAATATTGCTATCTCTATAGCTAATAAAATAATGGATTACAACAAGGTTGACACACATGTCATTAAAGTGACAATCATATGGCTCCAGCCATCATGTCGAATCATGACACGTAGGTCATGTTAATTTACATTGTATAATCATCTCATACATAATCAAATTAATATGAGCACTGCTATACCACATCACATGCACATCCTGCAAAACCAAGTTAGACGCCTCTAATCGGTTTATATAAAATTTTATTTTACCTGGCTTCTAAGGTTTCGAAACAAACTGAAGCTACCAACGTTCAACATCAAGCATGATTATCCAAGTCGCTAGATTAACAATGCGGGGTGTATGAAACATGAGATAATAAAATCTTGAGCCCCATACCGAACTTCGTCATATGCATGACCCCCATGCAGATCATATATGCATTGGCCTTTCGTCTGCGAAACATCCATCTTTCTTTAACTATGGTGGAACCTAAAGAACTGTTAGCACTTCATTGATCTATCACTCAGCATACTCAGGAGCAGCATGAAAGGATCGCAGATTGCCAGAACTTTGTGAGATTCCACCATGCCGTCAACATTAGGATTATGCAAATTCAAGGGAAGCAACATGAACATCGGCTAACAGATTTCATCTGCTACCCACACAAATAATTTTCAGTAATAGGACTCATCTATTACCTAATTATATTGTGTAACACCCAAACATCTCTATGTATTCTAGATAGCAACCTGCATCTTCGCATAGCATGACTCATGATGCCACTGTAGGGTAACACAGCATAACTCAAAATTTTTCTAACTAACACACCAGCCCAGGACCACTATGGAGACTGCATACAAGGTTTGATCTTTTTGTTACCGACTTGTAGCACAACGGAAGTAGAGTCGATGATGATCGGCGGTGCAGATCCCCATAGCTAGGATTTACACCCTCCCAACTGTGATGATGTATACCCTCGTCTGCCCCTCAGACCGCCCTCTAGAAGGCAGTCGGATAGTACCCCAGATAGTGTCGTGGATAGCCCTTCGAGAGGACCTTCAAAATTCGGACGGTCACACGGACAGCCCTTCGGGAGGTACTCTCGAACTAAGACCGAACCTACGATCTCTCTATCCGGCAGAGCTCCGCCATTCAGAACTAGTTCCCACCGGAACCCAAATAGCCTTTCGTCTTGACGAAACAATTTTATGGGGAGGGAGGGAGTAGCCAGATCATTGCAATGGCACTTGTATGTAAGAAAGAGTTAGTGTGGAGAGTGCATCTCCAGCTCTATTTATAGGAAAACCCAAGGGGAAGGGTGGGACATGGAAAACCCAAAATACCCATGTTTTATGGCACACATAAAGCGCATTATGGGGAAGCAAGTGGTGCTCCATGGAGCAGACCCTATTGGACGTCCAAAACCCTTATGGGCCCCCCTGAGGGAGTCCTGGATTAGGGGGTCCTCGGACAGCCGTACTATGTGCTTATGCCGGACTGTTGGACTATGAAGATACAAGATTGAAGACTTCGTCCCGTGTTCGGGTGGGACTCTCCTTGGCATGGAAGGCAAGCTTAGCAATTCGGATATGTAGATTTTCTTCTCTATAACCGACTCTCTTGTAACCCTAACCCCCTCCGGTGTCTATGTAAACCGGAGGGTTTAGTCCATAGGACAAGAACAATCATAATCATAGGCTAGCTTCTAGGTTTTAGCCTCTATGATCTCGTGGTAGATCAACTCTAGTAATACTCATATCATCAAGATCAATCAAGCAGGAAGTAGGGTATTACCTCCATAGAGAGGGCCCGAACCTGGGTAAACATTGTGTCCCCCGCCTCCTGTTACCATTAGCATTAGACGCATAGTTCGGGACCCACTACCTAAGATCCGCCGGTTTAGACACCGACATTGGTGCTTTCAGTGAGAGTTCCACTGTGCCCTCACGATAAGGCTTGATATCTCCTTCAATCATCTACAACGATGCGGTCCAGGGCAAGGTTTTCCTCATCGAATAGATTTTCGTATTCGGCGGCTTCGCATTGCGGGCCAACTCGCTTGGCCATCTGGAGCAGATCGATAGCTACGCCCCTGGCCATCAGGTCAGGTTTGGAAGCCTAAACTACACTACCGACATCCGCGGATACTTGATCTTCAACAGATTCGAGCCCATGACAGGTGCGTCCTACATCCACGATGAGCACGACATAGATCTGTCATCGGACGGTGTTCAGGAGATCGCACCTACAGCTGCCTTCGATTTAAATCCGGAGTAGATCGTGCCATCCGAGGACGGGTGGATGGACCCCTCCACGGTGGCCGCACACTCAGCGACAATAGAGCTAACACAGATCTCACTTCCAAGGACGTCTGTGTCTTCGGACCCTCGGACGCATCTCCGGCCAGGGGCTCCGAACCGCGCGCATCCATGCCCACCAAACCTGACTGGGCACCGATCATGGAGTTTAGCTCTGCGGACATCCTTTAGCACTCGCCCTTGGGCGATGTGCAAAACTCATTAAAATCTCTCTCCCTATAAGGAGACTCTCGGCCGAACTATGTCCGGCTTGAGTGGAAAGCGGACGACGAAGAAATTCGTTACCCACCCACCACCCACTTGATAGCCACTGTCGACGACTTAATCGACATGCTTGATTTTGACTCTGAAGACATCAAATGTATGGACGACGATGCCAGAGAAGAACAGGAACCACCGCCCACAGGGCGCTGGACATCCACCTCATCATATGATATATATATATGTGGTCTACACACCCAAAGAAAGCAATGGCGATGAGGCAACAGAGGATAATCCCCTTGAGAAGCAATCTAAGTGCTGGCGTCAGCAGTGCCGCTCTAAGCCCCACCATAGAAAAGATAGCGATACCGGCACAAGAGACAATAGCACTCCGGATGATGCCGAAGACGAAAACAGCCCCGCCCAGCCAAGCTTCGAGCAAGCCGGACGGGAGGATGGGCAAGCTAGCCTTTATGAACAAGCAATGGATGGAGACTCGGAGGATGACAATTACGTGCCCCTCTTCAAAGATGAAGTGAGCCTCGGCGACGAAGAATTTATCGTGCCTGAGGATCCCATCGAGCAGGAGCGCTTCAAGCGCCAGCTTATAGCCACTGCAAAAAGCCTGGAAAAAAATAGCAGCAACTTCAAGCTGATCAAGATTTGCTAACTGATAGATGGACTGAGGTCCTGGCAGCCGAGGAATATAGACACGAGTGCCCAACCAAAAGTTAGCCGAAGCGCAGGTTGTTACCTCAATTTGAGGAGGAGGCACTAGAGCCTACACTACCAGCGCAGGATGCGGCTGACCGGCCACCTCGTGGCCGAGACAAGGTGGCGTATCAGCCCGAACACTAGCCCGCACCCCGTCGCCAATCAAACAAAAACACAAAGGCCCAGGGCTACATGTAGGACCTGCGAGACGAGTTGGAAAACAAAGCAAGACAGTCAAGATCGATCTACGTATCACGGGGGCACACCCCAATGCATGGCGACGACGGCCACGCCGGATATACTAAATACAAATCCGTCCGGGCCAAATACAACAGACCAGACTCATTTGAGCTGCTTCGTGATGTATCCCGCCATAGAGGCACCGCACACTCCCTATGCTTCACTAACGAAGTCATGGAGCATGAATTCCTACAAGGGTTTAAACCCGTGAACATTGAACCATATGATGGAACAACAGACCCCGTGGTATGGATCGAAGATTTCCTTCTCCACATTCATATGGCCTGTGGCGATGATCTGCATGCCATCAAGTACCTCCCACTAACACTCAAGGGACCTGCTCGGCATTGGTTGAATAGTCTGCCGACAAACTCCATTGGCAGTTGGGAGAACCTGGAAGACGCATTCCTTGACAACTTCCAGGGTACTTATGTGTGACCACCGGACGCTGATGACTTGAGTCAGATAACCCAACAGCCCAGAGAGTCAGCCAGGAAATTCTAGGCTCGGTTCCTAACTAAAAAGAACCAAATTGTCAACCGTCCGGATGCCGAAGCCCTAGCGGCCTTTAAGCATAACATCCATGACGAGTGGCTTGCCCGACACCTCGGCCAAGAGAAGCCGAAGTCCATGGCAGCTCTGATGACAATCATGACTCGCTTTTGTGCTGGCGAGGACAGCTGGTTGGCCCGTAGAAACAACACATCAAGAAATCTTGGCACCTTAGACGTCAGAGATAGCAACGGCAAGCCCCGACGCAACAGACATAAGCGTCACAATAATGGAGATAACGCTGAAGACACGTCTGTCAATGCCGGATTCAGTGGCTCTAAGTCCGGTCAGCGAAAAAGCCATTCAAAAGAAACAATCCAGGCCCGTCCAGTCTGGACCGCATCCTCGATCGCTCGTGTCAAATTCACGGCACCCCCAATAAACCAGCCAACCACACCAATAGAGAATGTTGGGTGTTCAAACAGGCCGGCAAGTTGAATTCCAAAAACAAGGAAAAGGGGCCGCATAGTGATGATGACGAGGAGCCCCGGCTGCCGAACACAGGAGGACAGAAAAAATTTCCTCCCCAAGTAAAAACGGTAAATATGATATACAACACCAATATTCCCAAGCGGGGGCGGAAGCGTGCACCCAGGGGCATCTACGCGATGGAGCTAGTCGCCCCAAAGTTCAACCCATGGTCTTCTTGTCCTATCACTTTTGATTGCAGGGACCATCCGACTAGTATCCATCATGGCGGTTCTGCCGCACTGGTCCTTGACCCTATCATCGACGGATTCCACCTCACACGCGTCCTCATGAACGGTGGCAGCAGCCTGAACCTGCTCTATCAGGATATAGTGCGCTAAATGGGCAATGATCCATCAAGGATCAAACCCACCAAAACCACCTTTAAAGGTGTCATACCAGGTGTAGAGGCCTGTTGCACGGGATCAGTCACACTGGAACTAGTCTTCGGATCTCCGGATAACTTCCGAAGCGAGGAGTTAATCTTCGATATCGTCCCATTCCGCAATGGCTATCATGCACTGCTCGGACGAACATCATTCGCTAGATTCAATGCGGTACTGCATTATGCCTACCTCAAGCTCAAGATGCCAGGACCTCGCGGGGTTATAATAGTCAATGGAAGAGCGCTCCGTCCGCATGGAGGAACATTCTACGGCCCTCACAGCAGAAGTACGGAGCAACTTCCTTAAGTAGACCTCCAATTCGGCAATAAAGCCCCTAGACACCGTCAAGCAAGTCCGGAGTACTCTGCAACAGGATCGTCCGGCCCGTCCAGAGCCTGCCTAGCAATTTGGCCTCCGTCCTAGTTGTTGGTGTCAAAACCGTCGGATCTCGGGTAGGGGGTCCCGAACTGTGCGTCTAAGGCTAATGGTAACAGGAGGCTGGGGACACGATGTTTACCCAGGTTCGGGCCCTCTCGATGGAGGTAATACCCTACTTCCTGCTTGATTGATCTTGATGATATGAGTATTACAAGAGTTGATCTACCACGAGATCGTAGAGGCTAAACCACTACAGGAATCAGCTACTTTGCCATCAGCCACGGCAGACGGCAAAGGCATGGATGGCAGACGGCAAAGGTCTTTGCCGTCCGCCGCGGACGGCAACGTACGGGATGACAAAGAGCTACATTGTCGCCCGCTTCGGGCGGCTGACGGCAAAGGGTCTTTTGCCATCAGCTGCCGACGGCAAAGAATACTGACGACAATAATTGCGCTGTTACTCCGTTAGGTGGTTAACGGCAAGCCTTTGCCATCGGCCGCTGACGGCAAACATCGGAAGGCCTTTGTCGTCCGCCGCTATAGGCAAAGTTTTTTTTCTCTTTGCCGTCAGCCACTGTTAGCAAACTGACCAAATAGGCCAGCCTCCCAGGAAGCACAGTTGCCTGCCACGTGGCCTCTTTGCCGTCCGCTGCTGATCGCAAAGAGACCTTTGCCGTCGGTGGCTGACGGCAAAGAGCCTGCATATTGGCTCTTTTTTTCTGTTTTTTTTAAATCCAACAATTTTCACAGCAAATATATATGACATATATAGATATATTTCACAGAGCTATTTAACAACACATAAGTTTCATCGTACATACATATATAGTTCCATCCACTCATACATAGCAAGTTCCATCAAGATAGCAAAGTTGCACATACATATTACAATGCAAAGTTTCATCAAGATAGCAAGTTCCATTATAGCAAGCTAGAAGAATACTAGAAGAGAATGAAATAAAAAACAAGCACTCCATCATAGCAAGCTAGCTTCCGAGAAGTGAATGAAATCTGCAAAATGGCAAATAAGAAAGTTAGGAAAAGGTGACTAGAAGAAGAAGACTAGAAGAAGAAGCACGCATCGTTTGTCAGGTAACTTAGGTGAAATGGATCGTTTATGAGCTAACTTAGGTAAAATGCATCATTTTAGAGCTAATGTTGGTAAAATGGATCGTTTATGAGCTAACTAAGCTAATTATGCCGTTTTTTACATAAGTAAGGTAAGTACATGTCATTATTGAGCAAACCTAGTTAACTGAGCATATTATAACCAACTTAGGCCATTTTGGAGGAAACAAAGCTAAGTATGGATCGTTTTAGAGCTAACTTAGGTAAAATGGCTGGTTTTGGAGGTCAGTAAGCTTATTAAGTCATTTTGCAGGAAAAGAAGCTAACTCTAGGTCATTAAGGTAAGCATATTGGATGAAATAAAGCTAAGTCTAGGTCTTTATGCATTTGTTAAGAAAAAAACTAGAGAAACTTACCTTGATCATGGAGGTGTGGGAGCGGGCTAGCTCAGGACAGTAGCTGGAGAAGGATCGTGTGATGCTTGTGTGGAGTAACGCTGCACCAAATATCATTTCCAATGTTTGGTTAGCATGATGACACTCAAATGTTAAGACTAGCAAGTAACGTGCATTCAAATTAAACTCACCGTGGGCTCAGGAGCAATCTCTGGATCAATGGCTCTGGATTGTAGGGGATCTGGCTCGAGTTAAACTCCTCCCCTTTCCTCGCCTTCCCCTTGACTTGCTTGTAAGAGGCAGTGTGGGCCATGGCATACTGGTCGTACCCCTCTGGCACCTTATCCGTCTTATTGTAGCATGCCTGAAAGAGAGAAACAAAGTAAATTAGTAATTAAAGGGCTCAAGCTAGCATGATGAATGAATTGCATTAATAATGAAGCAAACCACATTACCCAATTCCGCCCGAACTGATATAAGTTGGAGCTACCTTGAAGGTGTGGCACACCTTCAATTTGGGCACGTTTGTGCTTGGCCTCAGTCGGCTCCCCTTCCATCTTTCAACACCTGCCATGACAAAGAGTAAACGAAATTAGTACAACATAAAAAAAATACCGACATGAATAATAATATGTATATCACTTAAGTGTATCATCATCAAGTACAACATAAAAAATTGAATACCTGACACTACTAATAATCTCGATCAGTATCATCAATAAATGCATAATCATCATCATCACTATAATCAATGACGGGCTCATAGGGTTCAGTGGCATCAACATGTGGAAGGCCACCTTTGCGTAATTGGTCAAGCATTGAGAGGTCGTCCGCAGCAGTAACCTCTTCTTGTTACGGCTCTTCTTGTTCCTCCTGTGGGGTGATGTGGGATTCACTGTCGCTGTCTACTTCAATGTTTTGGGGTGAAGTATACCGATTCTTGAAACGCTTTTTGGAAAGACGTGTCTCTTGGAAGAATTCTCCTTCATATGTGTCTGGGTTAATGTGAGGTTCATAATCCTCTTCCTTTGGGGGAGATAGTCTAGCAAGTGGCGGCACATCATAAACGACATCCCAACCTTTCAGATTTGGATTAGTTTGGCAGGCCCAGGGTAGATAGAATACTTGGGTCGCCTGTTGAGCCATAATATAGACATCAGGAACATTTAAATGGGTGCTTTGGTTGATTTCAACTAGCCCTATATGTTCATGAGTCCTTCTAGTCTCCTTCGGCTGAAACCAATAACATTTGAAGACTACGACATTCGGTGGGTTTTCACCATAGAATAGAAGTTCATAAATAGCTTCAACTCTCCCATAATACTCGGTACCTCCTTCGCCGATAGCAGATACACAACAATTTGTAGACTTTCAGTCGGCCATAGATAGCTCTTTGCCATAGGTACGAAAACGATACCCGTTGATGTCATATTTGTCAAATGAATGGACCTTATAGTCAAAACCATTAGCGACTTGTCTCAATTCAGCATCCATAGACTCTGAATTAGCCTACAAGTTTAATATGAAAGGATTGTTGCATTACGCACAAATTAGCGAATGAATTGAAATTGTCTAATAGAATTTACCGTTTGTTTGAACCAAGAGATGAAACCGGGATAGCCGCCTCCTTGCTTTGCGAGAAGCTCATACTCTTCGACAGAATCCTTTTGGATCACCGCTCCATACGAGAATAGGGCGATGAATCGACTGTATGAAATATCCAGGAATAAGAGCAGTTCAAAGGAAATAGAAGTTGCGAAACAATGTACCGAGAACTTACTCGATGTACGACCGCACTTCTATCAGGTTGTTGAAGATATACAACGAAATGGTCCGCCATTCTTCGTTATCCAAAGATACTGGATTTGAAACACTGGCTGGTGCGAGATTGCCTTTGAATAGGCTGAGGTTGGATCCACCCTTTTTTGGCTCGTCAGCATTGTACCGTTACGCATACTGATGATTCAAGACACATATATAGCTAGCTACCAAATTTCATGTCATTTGTGCAAATAATTAATGGGGGAGAAGGACATGTCATTTGTGCTCACCCACGAACGAAGGGGCAGAGCACGTCAAACGCACGGCGAGGTCGTCGAACACCAAACCTCGCAGCGATGAAAGAACTGCACATTTAAATCTACCCGATCAACACAATTGTATATGATGTTTTTCATAACAAAATCGAAAAATATATGACCTAACTAATAATTCACAAATATATAACCCCGTCGGCCTCTGGAAGGCCAAAGAGCACCTTTTCGGGAGGTTTAGGGGGCCGGGGTGTCATTTCGTTGTCGGGGTGCTGTTTTGGGGTCAGGGTGTCATGTCGGGGTCGGGGTGTCGGGGTGTGGTGTCGTGGTCTCTGTGTCGGGGTGTGGTGTCGAGGTCGGGG
>LT934117.1:691619316-691635244 GCA_900231445.1 Triticum turgidum subsp. durum | reverse complement strand
CTGCCTCGCGCCCCCCCGGAGCCAGGCCCACCGCCGCTGCCTAACCGCGGCCGTCCACCACCACCCCCTGCCCCCGGAGCCAAGGTGAGCATTTTTTTGTTTTTTCTACTATTTTTCTTGTTTAGGTTTAATTAGGTTATTGATAGGTTTTGGTTAGTGGTTGGTTTAGGTTAGTGATAGATTTAGGTTTAGATAATTAGAAGAAGAAGAAAGTTGAAAAAAAGAAGAAGTAGAAGAAGAGGAAAAGGGAAAAAAGGAAGAAGAATAAGAAGAAAGTTGAAAAACAGAACAAGAAAGGACGAAGGAGAAGAGGAGGAGGAGGAAGGAGAAGAAAGAAAAAGGAGAACTAGAAAAGAAGAGAGGTGGAGAAGAAGAAGATGGAAAGGAAAAGGAAGAATGCATCATTGTTTAATTGTAGAGGCTGATGATTGAAAAGTTGACCTTTCTTAGGAGTAGCATCTTCAAATAAGTAACCCTTCATGTCTTCAAATAAAATAATAGAACAACATAACTCAGAACGGTAATATAACCAAGAAATCATACAAAACATTAAAACAGTGGAAACTACGGCAAGGTTTTCACATCATTAAACCCACCCACATGATTGAAATAAAAAAACACAACTCTGCATATGCAAAGACAGAAGGCATAACAGAGAAAAAAATCATTATAAAGAAACTAGTTGCTGACATTAAGCTTGCACATTCAATAGGTCACACCTTTACTGCTGAGCCGGATATAGCGTTGGAACTCTGTTTTGGGGTCACTGCCATACTCCATGACATCATTAGGCTGATGGTTCTGAACCTGTAGAAAGTAATATAATTCATACAGACATAAAAAAAAGGCTCAAGCAGCACTCCATAATTAATTGAACATGGGGAGGAAATTTTCAGGGCCAACCTTGGGTAAATCAGATATTGCATCTTCGAGGACGAGAGCTTTTTTCAAGTGTTTATTTGCTGCTTCCTCATAAGCAACGAGACATCTCTGAGGACAGAACATCATTTTAGTAGGATGTAACAATCATTAGTCTTCGAGAAGAATGATATTAAATAACATAGTGGCCTGTGATGTATTTTCGTACCGAAAATGCATTTGGCACTAGTCCTCGCTTAACAACATCATGGGTGGGAAGCGGGAACTTCAGAAGTGCATTGGTGTAGTTGATTATCTTCTGCTCAAAATTTATGTTGCTATAATGTTGTATGATAATGTTGTAAGGGTACTAATTGGTCTCTTCTGCTGCTTATCAGAGATGGGGGAAGCAGCCACCACCGCTCTGCCTCACCGAAGTATGAGTTGGATGCCTTCATGTTCTTCAGTATCATACTTGGGACTTCAGTATCAGCCACGAGGCAGGTATATAAAACGAAAGATGTCCCCTTCACCCATCTCATTATGATAACTCTGTTTTTTAGTACATCACTCCTTGTCCCATATTGCAGAGGCTGCCTGGCAGTTTTATGAACATGCTGGGTGAAGATCCGCCAGATAATGTGAAGCTCCGACAGGCCGGCAACGGGGTTCGTAGGCTGTGGGACGTGGAGTTGGTGATCGAGGAGGGCCACATGTACCTGTGCCGTGGCTAGGAGAAGTTCTACAGTGCCTACGACCTGTGGACCAGGTACTTTCTTCTCTTCAGGTACGACGATGACGCCACAATGCTCATCGTGAAGGTTTTCAACGCGACTATGTGTCGCATGTGCTACACTGACGACGAAGATGGCAGTGCATTCTGCCTCTTCTTATTCCTCTAAATTTGGCTTTGTCTCACATTGATTGTTAACGGTCATTGTTCCATTTGGACAGGCAATGGGAGCAGCAGCAACAACACTGGCTACAACCAAAGCAGCAGCGATTATGGCTGTAGCAAAAGCAACAACTATTCTGGCTTTAGCGAAAGTAGCAGCGATTCTGGCAGCAGAAAAGACAACAAGAAGGATGATCCGGACTGGAGTGGGGGAGAAGAGGAGCAGAGTGGGGATGAGGAGCTGCAGGATGACAATGGGCATCAGGCTGAGGATGACCTAGAGCTGGTCGTGGCTGACCAAGGGCAAGAGATGGTGGTGGCTGACCATGGGAAAGAGATGGTTGTGGCTGACCATGGGCAAGAAAAGGTGGTGGTTGAGGATGACCTAGCGATGGTCGTGCCCGTCCTGCCTGAAGGTGGCCTCGCGATGGTGGTGGTGCCTGACAATGACCATGCACCGGTGGTGGCGCCGGCGATCCCACAGCTGGGCGACATGACCACGCCAATTGTGGTAGAAGACTACATCCCACAGCTGCCTCCACCGCCTCGCCGCTCTTGGCGCATCAGGCTGAGGAAGGAGAAGGTGAAGAACAATGAGAACTGAACTATGTCAGGTATGTCATATCTCCAAAATGATATATATATATATATATATGTATATATACTTAGTTACCTATGTTATCTCTAATATGCTTAGTTTCCTATAGGTTAGCTCCAAAATTACTTGTGTTAGCACAAAATGATCAAGTTTACATAATAAGCTTATAGTCTTCTTCTTATTCTTCTTCTTTTCCAAAATGATATATGTTAGCTTCATTTTACCTAAGTTGGCTCTAATATGCTAACTTAGAGCTTATATGCTTAGTTTCCTATAGGTTAGCTCCAAAATAACTTATGTTAGCACAAAATGATCAAGTTTACATAATAGGCTTATAGTCTTCTTCTTATTCTTCTTCTTTTCCAAAATGACATAGGTTAGCTTCATTTTACCTGAGTTGGCTCTAATATGCTAACTTACAGCTTATATGCTTAGTTTCCTATAGGTTAGCTCCAAAATTACTTATGTTAGCACAAAATGATCAAGTTTACATAATAAGCTTATAGTCTTCTTCTTATTCTTCTTATTCTTCTTATTTTCCAAAATGACATAGGTTAGCTTCAATTTACCTAAGTTGGCTCTAATATGCTAACTTAGAGAGCTTATATGCTTAGTTTCCTATAGGTTAGCTCAAAATTACTTATGTTAGCACAAAATGATCAAGTTTACATAATAAGCTTATAGTCTTCTTTTTATTCTTCTTCTTATTCTTCTTCTAGTATTCTTCTATTGTTCTTCTTCTTCTAGTATTCTTCTAGTCTTATTCTTCTTCTTCTCTTCTTCTTCTTCTTCTTCTAACTTCTTGTTTATCATTTTGCAGATTTGATTTAATTCATGAAAGCTTGCATCGATGGATTGCTTCTTTTCCATTTGTGTTTTTATTTTGTATCAATGTGAAACTTTTGTGAATTAATGGATAACGGTGTTGGATGAACAATGTGAAACTTTTGTAATATGTAACGATGGAACTATGTGTTGGCTATGTATGTATATATGATGAAACTTGTGTGTTGGATATGATTGTTATATGGATGCTTGTTTTATATATATATATGTGTTGGATATCTCATATGTGAAATAGTGACCTGAGATTAAGAAAAAACGAAAAAAATAATTAAAAAAATTGTTACTAATGGCGCACTTCCATGTGGTGCGCCATTAGTATACCAGATACTAATGGCGCACCTGTGGGATACTAATGGCACACCTGTGGTGCACCATTACTAAAATATACTAGTGGCGTGGTACTAATGGCGCACCTGTAGTGCGCCATTAGTAGCCAAAACAGGTGCGCTATTAGTAGGCCTTTTCCTAGTAGTGTAAGGAGTGTTCAGCTCCAAGGCCGATGAGTGTGCTACCTCCATCGCTGGTGTCGATGTCAAAACCGGCAGCTCTCGGGTAGGGGGTCCCAAGCTGTTCATCTTAGGATTAATGGTAACATGAACATGGGATTTTACCTAGCTTCGGGCTCTCTTGATGAGATAATACCCTACATGCTGCTTGATTGACTACAATGAGTATAGGGGTTACAAGAGATGATCTACCCCGAGATCATATGTTGTGGTCTAAACCCTGGAGGTATGATGAGTAATGTCATAATAATCTATCGACTAGCCTGGCCTCGGTTTATATAATGTGCCAAAGGCCTAGGATAACAAGAGTCCTAGCCAAATACGCCGGTGGGGGAGGAGTCCTTGTCTTTATCACCAAGTGTTGTTGAATCTTCCTTGTATGCGGCAGCTGTCCGAACTAGCCCATGAGTATACGGCCACGGGGGTCCTCGACCCAATCTAACTGATTGGGAGATGACGTGGTGAGTACCCCCTAGTCCAGGACACCGTCAGTAGCCCCCTGAACCGGTCTTCAAGATGGGGACGCTCCTCGATTCTTCCAAACTGTTCTTCATCTTTGGTCGTCAATCTTGAAAACCGGGTCAACAAATCTTCTTATCTTCGATCTTGAGGATCGCCAAAGTGCATCCGAAGAGTTTAAACGTCGGGTATCCGAGGAGCCCCTTTAAGTTTACGGCCTTTATCAATGCCTTGTTATTTTTAATGCCACACCTCGGGTTTGAAGTTGTTCCCGGGCGGCAGTGTCCTCTTGCGTCCGAGATCCAATGCCGAACTGTATTCGAGGTGTCTTTTGCAGCCGAGCACCAACGCCGGACAGCTTCCGAGCTCCAATGCTGGAATGTATCCGAGCTCCAACGCCGGACTGTGTCCAGGCTCCAACGCCGTACTATATCCAAGATCCGACGCTGGATTATATCCGAGGTGTCATAGATCACATTGGTTCAAAAAAGTTGAAAGAGTTTAGCTAAGCTTGATACTGGAAATGCCCTCTAAGGAGCCAGCCACTAGCGCCCGAGCTTTATGCCGGACTGCTTATGGGGTGTTGCACCACCTTGGCCACGGGCTGATTTTTATGAATTTAATTCCGAATTGTGCAATGTAATCTCTGCCAAGATGTATAGCCAGTAGCCCTCAGGATGTGTGTTGGCCTAATATCCGGGATGAACCTAAAGGAAAAAATTAAACCGCTGACCCTAGTAGCCCCCGAGACTCAGGTCGATTCATAAAATCAGCCCAAGGATCAATTCCCAACTCGGCAGTATACTTAGGAATAGAAATGCGGTGTGCAAAGTCCTCGAGACTCAGGTTGGGTGCGTCCGACCAACCTGAGGATAATAATCTCCTCGAAAACTATATTGTACTTTAAATTTTCTGCATTGGAATGTCAATGCAGTAGCCCCCGAGACACTGGTCGGGTGGCGACACCAGATCAGGGGATCGATGTACCCCTTTAATATTTGTAAACAATAAGCACGAAGCCCAGTAGCCCCCGAGCCTTAATGTGGGCACGAGTGACTGAATTAAGGATCGAGGTCCAAAGTAAAATCACAAATTATGTGTAATGATGCTATGTATCTATGTACTTTACGTCATTAATGCTCGGATCTGCATTGCACAAAACTTGATTGACCGGCCAACGGCTTCAACCTCCTCGGCCAGTAGCCGGGGAGTGTTTGTCCCACTTTATAAAGCCTTTATAAGGGTCATATGGTTTTATAAACAAAGGTACGCAGAGAGACATGTTATATTATTGTTTAACATAAGAAACATCGTCCAAAGAAAATAGTCCCACTATCGGTTCCTATCTTTGGGTTGTCATGCTAAGCATGATCGTGAAACCTCAGCTCCAATCAATGTGGGAGGAAAATACTGAGGATTTAGTTCGGGGAAAGCTTCCAAACTCCGTGGTCTAGATGAACCCAAATTTTCACTTCCGTTGCGACCGTTTATAATCTGAAAGTGGCCCATCATCGGCTTCTACCCCCTTGTAGATGCTACGCATGGTATTTCCGAAATAACAAAACAACCCTTAGCCGACGTCTCGGTGCCTGAAGGCGGTTGTGTTGGCGGAAACGAGGCAATCAGATATGCGGGCTGTATAACTTTCACTTAGTCATAGGAGCTTAAAGTTGGGAGGCCAGCAAGTAGCGCCCCGCTTAGTGTTCGGCGACAGCCGAGGTCATGCCGTAAACACTTCGGCCAATGTTTATGAACGGCCCGTCATTTAACATAGTCATCGGACTGCTGACCAATTTACGCTTATTGTGGCAGTCAGTTTTCGGCTTTCTCTACTGCGGTGCTTAACCATGCGAGCTGGAAGCACAATCGCAGTGGTTCTCCCTTTGCACACCTAGCCGAACAAACCGGAACATAGGAGGCAAGCACAGGAGCCGGGCAACCCAACTATTGACCGAAGACACAATTCGAAACCGATGAATATATAGTAATATCCGAGAATTTTTGCCGAATCTCTAAAGGGTCCGACATTGCACTGCAAGACTTATACGGAAAATGCACAAATAATTTAAAAGTGCCATAAACTTGGAAAACTCAAAAACGCCAGTAAAAACATGACGTCCGAACAAGATCAAGTGTTCGGTGCCAATCCGAAAATTGGTCTTAGAGAAAAAAAATTGTGCTTCTGTCGTGCTTTAACATGACACATCCTATCTCAAGACTTCAAGCGGGCCAGCCTACGGCTTCAACCTCCTATCCCGAAGGCGGAGTACTTAGACTCCCCAGCTATTGACCACACACTCTCGTCGAAAAAAGAAGTGATAGAAAAAAGACTTTGCAGCGACTAGGAAGAAGAACACTTATTATAAAACAGCTCACATAAATTTAAGAGCCCCCGAGTGACTCGGGTACAAGAATTTTATGTTATAATGATTGTACGTACCGAAGTACTTATATCATATGTGTGTTCACCCGAACTTTGAACGCGTCTTAACCGACCGTCGGCTTCTCCCTCTTCGGTCAAGGACCGAAGAGTGTTGTGTACTCCACCTGTCGAGAATATCGATAGTGTTTCCGATAACCAGGCAATCAGGCCATAAGGCTGTAACAGACAAAGCGCGCTCAGGGAACTTATGCTATATTACTAACGAAGTACCCCCACCAATACCTTTCTTTGGTTGCTCATTATTATTGTGATACTTGTGCAATAGATTTTTTGTACTCATGAGTTCTGTTGTGTGCCGACCATTGTTCAAAACAATAAGAGTGCTAGCTTTCGCTTCACCCAGTCTAAGGTACGGCTCGGATGAACCGATTGTGACAATCGCAGAGGTGCTCCCTTTACTCCCTAGCCGAACAATCGGGAACGTAGGGGTAAGCACAGGAGCCACGCAACCCAGCTTGCAAGTCGCTTAAGTCAACATGGTGCATATTGTGGCATAATACACGAACAAGGAACGAAGCTGTACAAGCATAATCATATGCAAGAGGAAAAGCTCCATCAAGGGAGCGCCCAACTAAACGGGGTATTTGAATATGTGCATCACAAACAACTTTGTGCCAAAAAGTATAATTCTTGTTCGAACCGAACAAAATTTAAAACTGAAAGTTTTTGAGCATGAAAGCAACTTAGCTAGTTAATGTGCTTGGTGTTGATGATGTGCGCGGGATGAAGACGCCCATTGATTCGCGACAGATCCGACAAGGTTCGCAGTCCTCGGCATGGCCGAGATCCTAGCCCCAGGCCCGAGGTGTCCGAGCAAGGAGTTCGGCACTCTGGAGTAGTGACCACGTAACGCAGTCAAAATCGATTACCCTCACACATAAAACAGTGTAGTCCAGGAAATAATACTATATGTATATATAATCCTTGCTTAGTTTATTTAAAGAGATGTGGCCTGGCGCTGGAGCCAACGTCGATGCAGGGCGTGAGCGCGACGCAGTGAAGGCATGACAAAAGCCTGAATTTGCAGGGCGGTACAGGCTCCGGATACGGCATTTGCCGAACTATGTACGGAAACGGACCGAACAACCACGCGACCATTTTTAATGTGGCCGCCACTGGATAGACCTGTGTACAGATGATGGAAGAAACCCGAGTAATATAAAACACTAGCGCAGGTCGGCCATCGTGGAGTGATGTTGTCGGGCCGGTTTAACACTGGCGCGATCGTGAAGATCGTATTGTAAAAATACTTTTAATATTAATGGGATGTGTTTGAGAATAAAACACAATACCCCATACGAAAACTTTTTTCAAAAAGGATGTCTGAAATCCCGTTCGTAAAGGAGATGAACTCGGGTCGGATTCGTTCTCACGCAGAAAACATATCCAAAAGGTGATGCACTAATCGGAAGGTTCTCGGAGTTTGGACGGTCGAATCGAGCTGAATTTTTGTCAAGTAGTAGATATGTGAATTCCGCAGCCGATCAACGGTTGGATCTTCAAGAGGACGTCCAAGCTAGATGCTGGACACCCCTCTCCAAACTCGTCCGGATTCTCGTCCAGATTTAACAGGGCTCCGGTATATCGGAGATTGCCGGAGATTCCTCCATCTGAATTCGACGAAATTTTTGCAGGGTTGTTGTAGACCTAATTCCGCATAATTCCCCCAAAGCAATCATTTCGGCGACACTAGAGGAGGCAGTGGCGGCGGATACGAGTTTGCTGTCCAGAAAAACAGCACGGTCGCCCGAGGGGAATGTTGACGTTGAGCCCCGAGCTCCATGGATCACTCCTCCATGATGTTGATAGAGATCGGAGTTGATGTTCATGAAGGACCTCATCCGAACATGACGTTCGAAGGTAGGCCGCGGTCCCCGGTCAAGCCAAGGTGACCAGTCAAGCTGGTGACAAAGAAATCGACGTCGCAATTGACCTGCAGTCGAGCCATTGATCCTTTCGCCGATCACACAGCGGAACTCTCAATGAAAGCACCAATGTCGGTGTCAAAACTGGCGGATCTCGAGTAGGGGGTCCCAAGCTATGCATTAGGATCAATGGTAACATGAACACGGGATTTTACCCAGCTTCGGGCTCTCTTGATGAGATAATACCCTACATGCTACTTGATTGACTATAATGAGTATAGGGGTTACAAGAGTTGATCTACCCCGAGATCATATGTTCTGGTCTAAACCCTGGAGGTATGATGAGTAAGGTCATAATAATCTATCGATTAGCTTGGCCTCGGTTTATATAATGTGCCAGAGGCCTAGGAGAACAAGAGTCCTAGCTGAATACGCCGGTGGGGGAGGAGTCCTTGTCTTGATCACCAAGTGTTGTGGAATCTTCCTTATATGCGGCAGCTGTCCGAACTGTCCCATGAGTATACGGCCACGGGGGTCCTCGGCCCAGTCTAACTGATCGGGAGACGACGTGGTGAGTACCCCCTAGTCCAGGACACCGTCAGCTTGGTCCATCCACCTGTCCTCGGATGGCACAGTCTGCTCCGGACCGCAGGCGTGATAAACCAAGTACTGTCTGATGGAAGACCTAGGTCATGCTCGTCGGGAATGTCTGGCGCACCTGACATGGGCTCGAATTCGCTGAAGACCAAGTCTCCGCGGATGTCGGCGGTGTAGTTTAGGTTTCCAAACCTGACCTGGTGGCCAGGGGCGTAGTTGTCAATCTGCTCCAGATGCCCAAGCGAATTGGCCCGCAGTGCGAAGCCACCGAATACGAAGATCTGTCCGGGAGGGAAAACCTCCCCTTGGACTGCATCATTGAAGATGATTGAAGGAGCCATCAAGCCTTATTACGACGACATAGTGGAACTCTCAATGAAAGCACCAATGTCGGTTTCGAAACCGACGGATCTCTGGTAGGGGGTCCCGAACTGTGCGTCTAAGGCTAATGGTAATAGGAGGCCGGGGACACGATGTTTACCCAGGTTCGGGCCCTCTCGATGGAGGTAATACCCTACTTCCTGCTTGATTGATCTTAATGATATGAGTATTACACGAGTTGATCTACCACGAGATCGTAGAGGCTTAACCCTAGAAGCTAGCCTATGATTATGATTGTCCTTGTCCTACAAACTAAACCCTCCGGTTTATATAGACACCGGAGGGGGCTAGGGTTACATAGAGTCGGTTACAGAGAAGGAGATCTACATATCCGAATCGCCAAGCTTGCCTTCCACGCAAAGGAGAGTCCCATCCAGACGTGGGACAAAGTCTTCAATCTTGTATCTTCATAGTCCAACAGTCCGGCCAAAGTACATAGTCTGGCTATCCGGATACCCCCTTATCCAGGACTCCGTCACTAGTCCCAGTAAGCGGTGAAATTTGTGCCGTGCGCACATAATTACGCAGTTAAAATACCATGGGCATAGGCGGAGGCACAGTCAGAATGCGGCCCACAATGCGGCTCAACCGCCCCAAGACCCATATACCTTCACCCATTTCGTTCTTTCAGGTCCCTATCTTCTTGATATTCTTCCGATAACCTGATTATCGGACCCATCACGGGACGGAAACACCATGGAGGTAAGAAGCTTTGACGTACAAGGGAATCCCCAAGTGATCTCTGATAACGATCGCTATACCTGTTTTACATACCCACACGCAGCTTGCCCCTGCTTAGGACATGTCAAATAGTCCTATTTTGCCTATCGCAATACTTGTATACATGCGCCTTGACGTATCATTCAATTAAACAATGGAAAACAATGCACAACATCAGCTTATTATTACATTTCTTTTTCTTTTTCCTTGACTGTTTATTTATTACAAATTGCACCCATACATTTTGGTACGTTCAGTTCGCTAGGGGCTTCAGTGTACCCCATAACATGACAAGAATAGTCCAAAAACTTTCGACAGTGCGGCACCGTGAACTTATAGCATTATATGCATCAGCTCTGAATCATGTCTTGGGTCAATAGTTGGGTTGCCCAGCTCCCATGTTTTGCTACCTTACGTTCCGCTATATCGGCTATGGTGGCACAGGGAGAACTAGTGCGATTGTGTCCCGGTTCTTCCGGACGAGCACCTCAGTAGAGAAAGCCGAAAACTGACTTTCATGATGCGGCGAGAGATGGTCATTGTTCAAGAGGTTTCAAGTCCTTAAAGATTTTTTCTGCTTTGGGCGAGGAATAGGTCTTTGTCCGATTTAGGTGTGTATAGCGCCCCAAATTCGGCCTTCCGAATACCAGGGGCTACACCGAAATTTAAAATTATAGAACTTCTATCGCTAAGTGAGGGTGATAAAGCTGTATAGTCCGATTGCCTTATTCGTTGCACTAAACACCTCCTTAAAGGACCAAAAACTTGGATAAGGGATGTTTAGATAAATCCAGAACACCCCTGTACTAGTTACATGGGGGCAGAAGCCAACAACTGGCCAACTCTCAGATTTTATAAGCTTCCGCATGGAAGGCAAATGAGCTTGTTTTCATATTACAGGATAAAATGAGTACATTCAGGACACTATCATAATACTTTTCGGGATAGCAGTGCTCCTTGCCCTACGGTGGCTCCTCCGTCATCAGCTTGCCGGCATCCATCTTCGCCCAGTGCACTTTCGCGCGGGCGAAGGCCATGCACACACTTTCAACGCAAACTGACCGCTTTATGACTTCAAGCCGCGGGCAGTCATTTACAAGCCGCTTCATGAGGCAGAAGTAGCTGCTGATAACCCGCAAGTATACGGGATCGCAACAGTTTTCGATAAGTAAGAGTGTCGAACCCAACAGGGAGCTAAAGGTAGAATAAATATTCCCTCAAGTTCTATCGACCACCGATACAACTCTACGCAAGCTTGACGTTCGCTTTACCTAGAACAAGTATGAAACTAGAAGTACTTTGTAGGTGTGAAAGGATAAGTTTGCAAGATAATAAAGAGCACATAAACATAAACTAGGGGCTGTTTAGTTAAAGAAGGAATAAAGTAAATATTAGCAGAGAGATTTTTGTTACGAGAAAGTTATTTGTCCAAGGCAATCGATAACTAGACCGGTAATCACTATTGCAATTCTATTTGAGGGAGAGGCATAAGCTAACATACTTTATCTACATGGATCATATGCACCTATGATTGGAACTCTAGCAAACGTCCGCAACTATTGAAGATTCATTAAGGTAAAACCAACCATAGCATTAAAGTATCAAGTCCCCTTTTATCCCATACACAACAATCCCCTTACTTGGGTTTAAGCTTCTGTCACTCTACCAACCCAGTATAAGCGAATCATGAACGTATTGCAACACCCTACAGCGGGAATCCCTCACGCTTGCGCGACACGGAGGGCACCATAGGACAACACCAATAATAAAACATGCAACTCAAACCAATCACGATCATCAATTAACCCATAGGACAAAACAAATCTACTCAAACATCATAAGGTAGCCATACATCATTGGGAAATAATATATAGCGTTGAGCACCATGTTTAAGTAGAGATTACAGCGGGTAAGAGAGAGGTTACACCGCTGCATAGAGGGAGGAAGAGTTGGTGATGAAGGCGGTGAAGTTGTTGGTGAAGATCGCGGTGATGATGATGGCCCCCGGCAGCGCTCCGGCTCCATCGGAAGCAAGGGGGAGAGAGCACCCCTTCTTCTTATTCTTCCTTGACCTCCTCCCTAGATGGGAGAAGGGTTTCCCCTCTGGTCCTTGGCTCCCATGGCTTGGGAGGGGCGAGATCCCCTGCGAGATTGGATCTGTCTCTTTGTTTCTGCGTTCTCCGTTTCTTCCCCTTCACCATTTCCTTTATATCTGGAGATCCGTAACTCCGATTGGGGTGAATCTTTCGCCCAGATCTTTCTCATAAAATTAGCTTTCTTGAGCGAAAAGAAGAGCATCAACCGCCTTACGGGTGGCCCACGTGAGCCCAGGGCGCGCCTGCCTACCTCGGGCGTGGCCCCCTGTCTCATGGCCACCCCGGACACTGTTTCACGTTGATTTTACTTCCCAAAAATTATAAATATTCCAAAAAAATCTCTGTCCGTTTTTATCCTGTTTGGACTCCGTTTGATATTGGGTTTCTGCGAAACAAAAAACATGCAACAGACAAGAACTAGCACTGGGCACAGGATCAATATGTTAGTCCAAAAAATAGTATAAAAAGTTGCCAAAAGTATATGAAAGTTGAAGAATATTGGCATGGAACAATCAAAAATTATAGATACGACGGAGACATATCTGCATCCCCAAGCTTAATTCCTGCTCGTCCTTGAGTAGGTAAATGATAAAAAAGATAATTTTTGATGTGGAATGCTACCTAGCATAATCTTGATCATATGTCTAATCATGGCATGAATATTAAGACACAAGTGATTCAAAGCAATAGTCTATCATTTGATATAAAAACAATAATACTTCGAGTGTACCAATAAAGCAATCATGTCTTTTCAAAACAACATGGCCAAAGAAAGTTATCCCTACAAAATCATATAGTCTGGCTGTTGCTCTATCTTCATCACACAAAGTATTTAATCATGCACAACTCCGATGACAAGTCAAGAAATTGTTTCATACTTTAATAATATCAAACTTTTTCAACTTTCACGCAATACATGAGTGTGAGCCATGGATATAGCACTATAGGTGGAATAGAAAATGATGGTGGGGGTTATGTGGAGAAGACAAAAAGGGAGAAGGTCTCACATCAACGCAGCTAATCAACGGGCTATGGAGATGCCCATCAATCGATGTCAATGCGAGGAGTAGGGATTGCCATGTAACGGATGCACTAGAGCTATAAGTGTATGAAAGCTCAAACTGAAAACTAAGTGGGTGTACATCCAACTTGCTTGCTCATGAAGACCTCGGGCATTTGAGGAAGCCCGTCATCGAAATATACAAGCCAAGTTCTATAATGAAAATTCCCACTAGTATATGAAAGTGAAAGCATAGGAGGCTGTCTCTATGAAGAACATGGTGCTACTTTGAAGCACACGTGTGGTAAAAGAATAGTAACATTGCCCCTTCTCTCTTTTTCTCTCATTTTTTCTTTTCTGTTTTTTTTCTTTTTTTTCTTTTTTTTCTTTTTGGTGGTCTTGTTTGGCCTCTTTTTTTAGTTGGGCTTCCTTGGACCCTCTCATCACACTTTTATTTACATACCACTCAATATCTACAACAAAGATATGACTCTATATGAATGCCTCCGGCGATGTACCGGGATGTGCAACGATCTAGCGTAGCAATGACATCAAAAAACGGACAACCCATGAAAACATCATGCTAGCTATCTTACGATCATGCAAAGCAATATGACAATGAATGCTCAAGTCTTGAATATGATGATGATGGAAGTTGCATGGCAATATATCTTGGAATGGCTATGGAAATACCATGATAGGTAGGTATGGTGGCTGTTTTGAGGAAGATATAAGGAGGCTTATGTGTGATAGAGCGTATCATATCACGGGGTTTGGATGCACCGGCGAAGTTTGCACCAACTCTCGAGGTGAGAAAGGGCAATGCACGGTACCGAAGAGGCTAAAAATGATGGAAGGGTGAGAGTGCGTATAATCCTTGGACTGAACATTAGTCATAAAGAACTCATATACTTATTGCAGAAATCTACAAGCCATTGAAAACAAAGTACTACGCGCATGCTCCTAGGGGGATGGATTCGTAGGAAAAGACCATAGCTCGTCCCCGACCACTACTCATACGGAAGACAATCAATAAATAAAAGTGTGCTCCAACTTGATCACAAAGCGGTTCACCATACGTGAATGCTACGGGAATCACAGACCTCGACACAAGTGTCTCTAAAATCCACAGTCACCCACTAGCATAACTCCAATATAACCATCTTTATATCGCAAAACTATTGCAAGGAATCAAACATATCATATTCAGCGATCTACAAGTTTATGTAGGATTTTATGACTAACCATGTGAATGACCAATTCATGTCATCTCTCTAAATAGATATAAGTGAAGCAAGAGAGTTTAATTGTTTCTACAAAAGATATGCCAACGCTCTAACAAATATAAGTGAAGCAAAAGAGCATTCTACAAATGGCGGTTTTCAATGTGAAGAGAAACAGGCAATCCAGACTTCAAATGATATAAGTGAAGCGCATGAAGCATTCTATAAAGCCATACTCAAAAGATTTAAGTGAAGTGCAATGAGTATTCTATAAATCAACCAAGGACTATCTCATACCAGCATGGTGCATAAAAGGAAAGTGAAAACTAAATGCAAAAGACGCTCCAAGACTTGCACATAATGCATGAACGAAACGAATTCGAAAACATACCGATAGTTGTTGAAGAATTTAAAGAGGGGATGCCTTCCGGGGCATACCCAAGTTTAGATGCTTGTGTCTCCTTGAATATTTACTTGGGGTGCCTCGGGCATCCCCAAGCTTCAGCTCTTTCCTCTCTTCCTTTTCCTCATATCGAGACATCCTCGATCAGACACTACATCCACACAAAACCTCAACAGAAAACTCTGTAAGATCCGTTAGTATAATAAAGCTAATCACCACTCTAAGTACTGTTGCAAACCAATTCATATTTTGTTTTTGCATTGTGTCTACTGTAATATAACTATTTCATGGCTTAATCCACTGATATAAATTGATAGATTCATCAAAACAAGCAAACTATGCATCAAAAACAGAATCTGTCAAAAACAGAACAGTCTGTTGCAATCTGAACGTACACCATACTTCTGGTACCCCAACAATTCTACCAAAATTAGGAAAAATAAACAAGTTTTATAGAAAGACAGTGCAAAAGGAATCAGAACCAGTTGACGTTTCAGTTAAAAATGTCAAATCGCGCACTACAGCCAAAGTTTCTGTCCTGCATGTACAAATCAACAAGCATTGTAAACATCCTAAAGGCAAACCTTGGCACATTATTTTTATAATAAAATGGAATTATACAAGGGGATAATTATTTTTGATGAAAAGTTTCTGTAATCAATATTCACAAAGTTTCCGTGAGCATGAACAAAGTTCAAGGAGCTCTCCCACTTCAACAATGCTTGTCTTTCTCACTTTCACTTTCCTTTTTGAAAAGTTTTTAGGTTCCCGTCTTTATTTTTGTATTTTTAAACTATATGAAAGCACTCAACAGAAATAAATGACTCTCTAAAACTTCCGGGTTGTCTCCCTGGCAGCGCTTTCTTTAAATCCATTAAGCTAGGCATTTAGTGCTCAAGTAATGAATCCACCCGGATCCCAAGGTATATCAAAGCCAATTTTAATTAACAATGATTTGTAATTTAGTAGTGAGCACAAAGTAACATATATCATGCAACAACGAAGTCTAACTCTCTACCTATGCATCGGCATGTCATA
>LT934117.1:691541455-691612335 GCA_900231445.1 Triticum turgidum subsp. durum | reverse complement strand
GTGTGGTAAAAGAATAGTAACATTGCCCCTTCTCTCTTTTTCTCTCATTTTTTCTTTTCTGTTTTTTTTCTTTTTTTTCTTTTTTTTCTTTTTGGTGGTCTTGTTTGGCCTCTTTTTTTAGTTGGGCTTCCTTGGACCCTCTCATCACACTTTTATTTACATACCACTCAATATCTACAACAAAGATATGACTCTATATGAATGCCTCCGGCGATGTACCGGGATGTGCAACGATCTAGCGTAGCAATGACATCAAAAAACGGACAACCCATGAAAACATCATGCTAGCTATCTTACGATCATGCAAAGCAATATGACAATGAATGCTCAAGTCTTGAATATGATGATGATGGAAGTTGCATGGCAATATATCTTGGAATGGCTATGGAAATACCATGATAGGTAGGTATGGTGGCTGTTTTGAGGAAGATATAAGGAGGCTTATGTGTGATAGAGCGTATCATATCACGGGGTTTGGATGCACCGGCGAAGTTTGCACCAACTCTCGAGGTGAGAAAGGGCAATGCACGGTACCGAAGAGGCTAAAAATGATGGAAGGGTGAGAGTGCGTATAATCCTTGGACTGAACATTAGTCATAAAGAACTCATATACTTATTGCAGAAATCTACAAGCCATTGAAAACAAAGTACTACGCGCATGCTCCTAGGGGGATGGATTCGTAGGAAAAGACCATAGCTCGTCCCCGACCACTACTCATACGGAAGACAATCAATAAATAAAAGTGTGCTCCAACTTGATCACAAAGCGGTTCACCATACGTGAATGCTACGGGAATCACAGACCTCGACACAAGTGTCTCTAAAATCCACAGTCACCCACTAGCATAACTCCAATATAACCATCTTTATATCGCAAAACTATTGCAAGGAATCAAACATATCATATTCAGCGATCTACAAGTTTATGTAGGATTTTATGACTAACCATGTGAATGACCAATTCATGTCATCTCTCTAAATAGATATAAGTGAAGCAAGAGAGTTTAATTGTTTCTACAAAAGATATGCCAACGCTCTAACAAATATAAGTGAAGCAAAAGAGCATTCTACAAATGGCGGTTTTCAATGTGAAGAGAAACAGGCAATCCAGACTTCAAATGATATAAGTGAAGCGCATGAAGCATTCTATAAAGCCATACTCAAAAGATTTAAGTGAAGTGCAATGAGTATTCTATAAATCAACCAAGGACTATCTCATACCAGCATGGTGCATAAAAGGAAAGTGAAAACTAAATGCAAAAGACGCTCCAAGACTTGCACACAATGCATGAACGAAACGAATTCGAAAACATACCGATAGTTGTTGAAGAATTTAAAGAGGGGATGCCTTCCGGGGCATACCCAAGTTTAGATGCTTGTGTCTCCTTGAATATTTACTTGGGGTGCCTCGGGCATCCCCAAGCTTCAGCTCTTTCCTCTCTTCCTTTTCCTCATATCGAGACATCCTCGATCAGACACTACATCCACACAAAACCTCAACAGAAAACTCTGTAAGATCCGTTAGTATAATAAAGCTAATCACCACTCTAAGTACTGTTGCAAACCAATTCATATTTTGTTTTTGCATTGTGTCTACTGTAATATAACTATTTCATGGCTTAATCCACTGATATAAATTGATAGATTCATCAAAACAAGCAAACTATGCATCAAAAACAGAATCTGTCAAAAACAGAACAGTCTGTTGCAATCTGAACGTACACCATACTTCTGG
The DNA here is from genome assembly GCA_900231445.1 of Triticum turgidum subsp. durum. Classification (NCBI taxonomy): domain Eukaryota; kingdom Viridiplantae; phylum Streptophyta; class Magnoliopsida; order Poales; family Poaceae; genus Triticum; species Triticum turgidum. Next base: position 691,610,600 of record LT934117.1, on the reverse strand, counting down.
TACCCCAACAATTCTACCAAAATTAGGAAAAATAAACAAGTTTTATAGCAAGACAGTTCAAAAGGAATCAGAACCAGTTGACGTTTCAGTTAAAAATGTCAAATCGCGCACTACAGCCAAAGTTTCTGTCCTGCATGTACAAATCAACAAGCATTGTAAACATCCTAAAGGCAAACCTTGGCACATTATTTTTATAATAAAATGGAATTATACAAGGGGATAATTATTTTTGATGAAAAGTTTCTGTAATCAATATTCACAAAGTTTCCGTGAGCATGAACAAAGTTCAAGGAGCTCTCCCACTTCAACAATGCTTGTCTTTCTCACTTTCACTTTCCTTTTTGAAAAGTTTTTAGGTTCCCGTCTTTATTTTTGTATTTTTAAACTATATGAAAGCACTCAACAGAAATAAATGACTCTCTAAAACTTCCGGGTTGTCTCCCTGGCAGCGCTTTCTTTAAATCCATTAAGCTAGGCATTTAGTGCTCAAGTAATGAATCCACCCGGATCCCAAGGTATATCAAAGCCAATTTTAATTAACAATGATTTGTAATTTAGTAGTGAGCACAAAGTAACATATATCATGCAACAACGAAGTCTAACTCTCTACCTATGCATCGGCATGTCATAAAAGAACAATTCATGCACACATAGTAAAAGCCAATGCATAGTATAAGCAGTTTCTTGCAATTCTATTGTATTGGAAACATAAAGAGGCGGAGATGTAGTTCCTCTCTCATAATAATTGCAAGTAGGAGCAGCAAGAATATGCATATTACATTCATCAAAATCATCACGTGCAATGGTAAAAGGCAACCCATCAATATAATCCTTAATAAGCACAAACTTCTCCGCTACAGTGTAGTTTGGAGAATTCAAAAAGATAATAGGACTATCATGCGTGGGTGCAATAGCAACAATTTCATGTTTAACATAAGGAACTATAGCAAGTTCATCTCCATAAGCATAACTCATATTGGCATCTTTGCCACAAGCATAGCAAGCATCATCAAAAAGGGATATTTCCAGAGAATCAACGGGATCATAGCAATCATCATAGCAATCATCCTTCGGTAAGAACGAAGTGGAATTAAATAATGTATGAGTTGCAGGGTTACTCTCATTTGAAGGTGGGCGCGGGCAGCTAATCCTCTCTTCCTCCTTTTGTTCTTCGCTCTCCTCATCATCTTTTTCATCTAATGAGCTCATAGTTTCATCAATTTCTTCTTCCATAGCTTCATGCAAAATATTAGTCTCTTCATGGACAGCGGAGACTTCCTTAATAAATGCATTAATATAGTAATTGTATTCATAATTTTCATAGCAATATCTAAGTATAGCAAGATTTTCAGGCCTACAAACTGAATCATCAAAATCGTCAAACGCTTTAAACATAGATTCAACCTCATAAGCACCCATAAAAGCAACAAATTCTTCTATTTGTTCCACATCATAGTAATCATATCTACCATTAGCGTAAGAACCCAAGGTTTTATTATCATTGAATTTGCATGAAAAGGGAAGGTGTGGATCCTTCATCCTAGAGCAACAAGTATAATCATGCATCACACATAGTTGACGAGCATACCAACGCAAAATAATAAATTGATCCCATAATAGTTTCCGTTTTTGTGTCGAGCGATAATCCCTAAAGTATTCACGTTGATCCAACGTGTCTCCCATTATAAAGTTGAATGGGGTTTTCTCAGGATTATCAAAGTAGTACTTAATATCTTTCACATAATGAGAATCGAGGGTTTTAGGAGTTACCCCATCTACATGTGTAGCAAGTACATCTATTTTTATTAGTTTTTTGTGTTCCATATCCATAACTAAAGATAGAGAACAACTAAGAACAGCAAATAAAAATTACTTAGTGATAAAGCAAACAAGCACACACGAGAATATTCACCCCACGCTATGACTCCCCGGCAACGGCGCCAGAAAAAGGTCTTGATAACCCGCAAGTATACGGGATCGCAACAGTTTTCGATAAGTAAGAGTGTCGAACCCAACGAGGAGATAAAGGTAGAATAAATATTCCCTCAAGTTCTATCGACCACCGATACAACTCTACGCACGCTTGACGTTTGCTTTACCTAGAATAAGTATGAAACTAGAAGTACTTTGTAGGTGTGAAAGGATAAGTTTGCAAGATAATAAAGAGCACATAAACATAAACTAGGGGCTGTTTAGATAAATAAGCAATAAAGTAAATATTAGTAGAGAGATTTTTGTTACGAGAAAGTTATTTGTCCAAGGCAATCGATAACTAGACCGGTAATCACTATTCCAATTCTATTTGAGGGAGAGGCATAAGCTAACATACTTTCTCTACTTGGATCATATGCATTTATGATTGGAACTCTAGCAAGCGTCCGCAACTACTAAAGATTCATTAAGGTAAAACCAACCATAGCATTAAAGTATCAAGTCCCCTTTTATCCCATACACAACAATCCCCTTACTTGGGTTTAAGCTTCTGTCACTCTACCAACCCACTATAAGCGAATCATGAACGTATTGCAACACCCTACAGCGGGAATCCCTCACGCTTGCCGACACGGAGGGCACCATAGGACAGCACCAATAATAAAACATGCAACTCAAACCAATCATGATCATCAATTAACCCATAGGACAAAACAAATCTACTCAAACATCATAAGGTAGCCGTACATCATTGGGAAATAATATATAGCGTTGAGCACCATGTTTAAGTAGAGATTACAGCGGGTAAGAGAGAGGTTACAACGCTGCATAGAGGGAGGAAGAGTTGGTGATGAAGGCGGTGAAGTTGTTGGTGAAGATCGCGGTGATGATGATGGCCCCCGGCAGCGCTCCGGCGCCACCGGAAGCAACGGGGAGAGAGAGCCCCTTATTCTTATTCTTCCTTGACCTCCTCCCTAGATGGGAGAAGGGTTTCCCCTCTGGTCCTTAGCTCCCATGGCTTGGGAGGGGCGAGATCCCCTGCGAGATTGGATCTGTCTCTTTGTTTCTGCGTTCTCCGTTTCTTCCCCTTCACCGTTTCCTTTATATCTGGAGATCCGTAACTCCGATTGGGGTGAAACTTTCGCCCAGATCTTTCTCATAAAATTAGCTTTCTTGAGCCAAAAGAAGAGCGTCAACCACCTTACGGGTGGCCCACGAGAGCCCAGGGTGCGCCTGCCTCCCTGGGGCATGGCCCCCTGTCTCGTGGCCACCCCGGACTCTGTTTCGCGTTGATTTTACTTCCCAAAAATCATAAATATTCCAAAAAAAATCTCCGTCCATTTTTATCCTATTTGGACTCCGTTTGATATTGGGTTTCTGCGAAACAAAAAACATGCAACAGACAGGAACTAGCACTGGGCACAGGATCAATATGTTAGTCCCAAAAAATAGTATAAAAAGTTGCCAAAAGTATATGCAAGTTGAAGAATATTGGCATGAAACAATCAAAAATTATAGATACGACGGAGACGTATCAGCATCCCCAAGCTTAATTCCTGCTCGTCCTCGAGTTGGTAAATGATTAACAAGATAATTTTTGACGTGGAATGCTACCTAGCATAATCTTGATCATATGTCTAATCATGGCATGAATATTAAGACACAAGTGATTCAAAGCAATAGTCTATCATTTGACATAAAAACAAAATACTTCGAGTGTACCAATAAAGCAATCATGTCTTTTCAAAACAACGTGGCCAAAGAAAGTTATCCCTACAAAATCATATAGTCTGGCTGTTGCTCTATCTTCATCACACAAAGTATTTAATCATGCACAACCCCGATGACATGCCAAGCAATTGTTTCATACTTTAATAATCTCAAACTTTTTCAACTTTCACGCAATACATGAGCATGAGCCATGGATATAGCACTATAGGTGGAATAGAAAATGATGGTGGGGGTTATGTGGAGAAGACAAAAAGGGAGAAGGTCTCACATCAACACAGCTAATCAACGGGCTATGGAGATGCCCATCAATTGATGTCAATGCGAGGAGTAGGGATTGCCATGCAACGGATGCACTAGAGCTATAAGTGTATGAAAGCTCGAACTGAAAACTAACTGGGTGTGCATCCAACTTGCTTGCTCATGAAGACCTCGGGCATTTGAGGAAGCCCATCATCGGAATATACAAGCCAAGTTCTATAATGAAAATTCCCAATAGTATATGAAAGTGAAAGCATAGGAGGCTCTCTCTATGAAGAACATGGTGCTACTTTGAAGCACAAGTGTGGTAAAAGGATAGTAACATTGCCCCTTCTTTCTTTTTCTCTCATTTTTTCTTTTCCCTTTTTTTTCTTTTTTTCTTTTTTTTCTTTTTGGAGGGCTTCTTGGGCCTCTTTTTTTAGTTGGGCTTCTTTGGCCCCTTTTATTTTTCATAAAGTCCGAAGTCTCATCCCGACTTGTGGGGGAATCATAGTCTCCATCATCCTTTCCTCACTGGGGCAATGCTCTAATAATGATGGTGATCACACTTTTAGTTACTTAAAACGCAATATCTAGAACAAAGATATGACTCTATATGAATGCCTCCAACGATGTACCGGGATGTGCAACGATCTAGTGTAGCAATGACATCAAAAGACGGACAAGCCATGAAAGCATCATGCTAGCTATCTTACGATCATGCAAAGCAATATGACAATAAATGCTCAAGTGATGAATATGATGATGATGGAAGTTGCATGGCAATATATCTCGGAATGGCTATGTAAATGCCATGATAGGTAGGTATGGTGGCTGTTTTGAGGAAGATATAAGGAGGCTTATGTGTGACAGAGCGTATCATATCACAGGGTTTGGATGCACCGGCGAAGTTTGCACCAACTCTCGAGGTGAGAAAGGGCAATGCACGGTACCGAAGAGGCTAGCAATGATGGAAGGGTGAGAGTGCGTATAATCCATGGACTCAACATTAGTCATCAAGAACTCATATACTTATTGAAAATATCTACAAGACATTGAAAACAAAGTACTACGCGTATGCTCGTAGGGGGATAGATTGGTAGGAAAAGACCATCGCTCGTCCCCGACCGCCACTCATAAGGAAGACAATGAATAAATAAAATTGTGCTCCAACTTCATCACAAAGCGGTTCACCATACGTGCATGCTACGGGAATCACAAACCTCAACACAAGTGTCTCTACAATCCACTGTCACCCACTAGCATAACTCTAATATCACCATCTTTATATCGCAAAACTATTGCAAGGAATCAAACATATCATATTCAGCGATCTACAAGTTTATGTAGGATTTTATGACTAACCATGTGAATGACCAATTCCTGTCATCTCTCTAAATAGATATAAGTGAAGCAAGAGAGTTTAATTCTTTCTACAAAAGATATGCCCACGCTCTAACAAATATAAGTGAAGCAAAAGAGCATTCTACAAATGGCGGTTTTCTATGTGAAGAGAAACAGGCAATCCAGACTTCAAATGATATAAGTGAAGCGCATGAAGCATTCTATAAAGCCATACTCAGAAGATTTAAGTGAAGTGCAATGAGCATTCTATAGATCAACCAAGGACTATCTCATACCAGCATGGTGCATAAAATAAAGTGAACACTAAATGCAAAAGACGCTCCAAGACTTGCACATAATGCATGAACGAAATGAATTCGAAAACATACCGATACTTGTTGAAGAAAGAGGGGATGCCTTCCAGGGCATCCTCAAGCTTAGATGCTTGAGTCTCCTTGAATATTTACTTGGGGTGCCTCGGGCATGCCCAAGCTTCAGCTCTTGCCTCTCTTCCTTTTCCTCATATCGAGACATCCTCGATTAGACACTACATCCACACAAAAACTTCAACAGAAAACTCGGTAAGATCCGTTAGTATAATAAAGCAAATCACCACTCTAAGTACTATTGCAAACCAATTCATATTTTGTTTTTGCATTGTGTCTACTGTAATATAACTTTTTCATGGCTTAATCCACTGATATAAATTGATAGATTCATCAAAACAAGCAAACTATGCATCAAAAACAGAATCTGTCAAAAACAGAACAGTATGTAGCAATCTGAACGTACACCATACTTCTGGTGCCCCAAAAATTCTACAAAAATTACGAAAAATAAAAAAGTTGTATAGCAATACATTCCAAGAGGAATCAGAACAAATTGACGTTTCAGTTAAAAATGTAAAATCGCGCACTACAGCCAGTTTCTGTCCTGCACGTACAAACCAACAAGCATTGTAAACATCCTAAAGGCAAACATTGGCACATTATTTTTATAATACAATGGAATTATACAAGGGGATAATTATTTTTTATGAAAAGTTTCTGTAATCAAGATTCACTAAGTTTCCGTGAGCATGAACAAAGTTCAAGGAGCTCTCCCACTTCAACAATGCTTTTCTTTCTCACTTTCACTTTCCTTTTTGAAAAGTTTTTAGGTTCCCCTCTTTATTTTTGTGTTTTTAAACTATATGAAAGCACTCAACAGAAATAAATGACTCTCTAAAACTTCCGGGTTGTCTCCCTGGCAGCGCTTTCTCTAAATCCATTAAGCTAGGCATTTAGTGCTCAAGTAATGAATCCACCCGGATCCCAAGGTATATCAAAGCCAATTTTAAATAACAATGATTTGTAATTTAGTAGTGAGCACAAAGTAACATATATCATGCAACAACGAAGTCCAACTCTCTTCCTATGCATCGTCATGTCATAAAAGAACAATTCATGCACACATAGTAAAGGCCAATGCATAGTATAAGCAGTTTCTTGCAATTCTATCGTATTGGAAACATAAAGAGGCGGAGATGTAGTTCCTCTCTCATAATAATTGCAAGTAGGAGCAGCAAGCACATGCATATTACATTCATCAAAATCATCATGTGCAATGGTAAAAGGCAACCCATCAATATAATCCTTAATAAGCACAAACTTCTCCGCTATAGTGTAGTTTGGAGAATTCAAAATGATAATAGGACTATCATGCGTGGGTGCACTAGCAACAATTTCATGTTTAACATAAGGAACTATAGCAAGTTCATATCCATAAGCATAATTCATATTGGCATCTTGGCCACAAGCATAGTAAGCATTATCAAAAAGGGATATTTCCAGAGAATCAACGGGATCATAGCAATCATCATAGCAATCATCCTTCGGTAAGAACGAAGAGGAACTAAATAATGTATGAGTTGGAGGGCTACTCTCATTAGAAGGTGGGCGCGGGTAGCTAATCCGCTCTTCCTCCTTTTGTTCTTCGCTCTCCTCATCATCTTTTTTCATCTAATGAGCTCACAGTTTCATCAATGTCTTCTTCCATAGCTTCCTGTAAAATATTAGTCTCTTGTTGGACAGCGGAGACTTCCTTAATAAATGCATTAATATAGTAATTGTATTCATAATTTTCATAGCAATATCTAAGTATAGCAAGATTTTCAGGCCTACAAACTGAATCATCATAATCGTCAAACGCTTTAAACATAGATTCAATCTCATAAGCACCCATAAAAGCAACAAATTCTTCTATTTGTTCCACATCATAGTAATCATATCTACCATTAGTATAAGAAGCCAAGGTTTCATTATCATTGAATTTGCTTGAAAAGGGAAGGTGTGGATCCTTCATCCTAGAGCAACAATTATAATCATGCATCACATATAGTTGACGAGCATACCAATGCAAAATAATAAATTGATACCATAATAGTTTCCCTTTTTGTGTCGAGCGATAATCCCTAAAGTATTCACGTTGATCCAACGTGTCTCCCTTTATAAAGTTGAATGGGGTTTTCTCGGGATTATCAAAGTAGTACTTAATATCTTTCACATAATGAGAATCGAGGGTTTTAGGAGTTACCCCATCTACATGAGTAGCAAGTACATCTAATTTTTTTGCTTTTTTGTGTTCCATATCCATAACTAAAGATAGAGAACAACTAAGAACAACAAATAAAAATTACTTAGTGATAAAGCAAACAAGCACACATGAGAATATTCACCCCACGCTATGACTCCCCGGCATCGGCGCCAGAAAAAGGTCTTGATAACCCACAAGTATACGGGATTGCAACAGTTTTCGATAAGTAAGAGTGTAGAATAAATATTCCCTCAAGTTCTATCGACCACCGATACAACTCTACGTACGCTTGACGTTCGCTTTACCTAGAACAAGTATGAAACTAGAAGTACTTTGTAGGTATGAAAGGATAAGTTTGCAAGATAATAAAGAGCACGTAAACATAAATTAGGGGCTGTTTAGATAAAGAAGGAATAAAGTAAATATTAGTAGAGAGCTTTTTGTTACGAGAAAGTTATTTGTCCAAGGCAATCGATAACTAGACCGGTAATCACTATTGCAATTCTATTTGAGGGAGAGGCATAAGCTAACATACTTTCTCTACTTGGATCATATGCACTTATGATTGGAACTCTGGCAAGCGTTCGCAACTACTGAAGATTCATTAAGGTAAAACCCAACCATAGTATTAAAGTATCAAGTCCCCTTTTATCCCATATGCAACAATCCCCTTACTCGGGTTTAAGCTTCTGTCACTCTAGCAATCCACTATAAGCGAATCATGAACGTATTGCAACACCATACAGCGGGAATCCCTCACACTTGCGCGACACGGAGGGCACCATAGGACAACACCAATAATAAAACATGCAACTCAAACCAATCACGATCATCAATTAACCCATAGGACAAAACGGATATACTCAAACATCATAAGATAGCCATACATCATTGGGAAATAATATATAGCGTTGAGCACCATGTTTAAGTAGAGATTACATCGGGTAAGAGAGAGGTTACACCGCTGCATAGAGGGAGGAAGAGTTGGTGATGAAGGCGATGAAGTTGTTGGTGAAGATCGCGGTGATGATGATGGCCCCCGGCAGTGCTCTGGCGCCACCGGAGGCAAGGGGGAGAGAGCCCCCTTCTTCTTATTCTTCCTTGACCTCCTCCCTAGATGGGAGAAGGGTTTCCCCTCTGGTCCTTGGCTCCCATGGCTTGGGAGGGGTGACAGCTCCTCCGAGATTGGATCTATCTCTTTGTTCCTGCGTTCTCCGTTTCTTCCCCTTCACCGTTTCCTTTATATCTGGAGATCCGTAAATCCGATTGGGGTGAATCTCTCGCCCAGATCTTTTTCATAAAATTAGCTTTCTTGCGCCAAAAGAAGAGCGTCAACCGCCTTACGGGTGGCCCACGAGAGCCCAGGGCACGCCTGCCTCCCTAGGGCATGGCCCCCTGTCTCGTGGCCACCCTGGACACTGTTTCGCGTTGATTTTACTTCCAAAAAATCATAAATATTCTAAAAAAAATCTCCGTCCGTTTTTATCCTGTTTGGACTCCATTTGATATCGGGTTTCTGCGAAACAAAAAACATGCAACAGACAGGAACTAGCACTGGGCACTGGATCAATATGTTAGTCCCAAAAAATAGTATAAAAAGTTGCCAAAAGTATATGAAAGTTGACGAATATTGGCATGGAACACTCAAAAGTTATAGATACGACGGAGACGTATCAACTGCTGGGCAAAAGCTCAGCAGGCCACAACCGGACTATGAGGTCTTTCATGGCCAGTTCGGCGGCCTTGTGCAGTTCGACCAGTTGCTTCAACTGGTCGCTCAAGGGCATCGGATGTTCTGTCCCAAGATACTGAGACCAGAACAACTTCTCCGACGAGCTCCCTTCTTCGGCTCGGTAGAACTCCGCGTCATCATATATGCTGCGCGGTGGATCTGCGAACGCTCCTAGAGAGCTCCAAATTCGGGTAAGTAAAAGGAAAGTCTCCTTCACATGCTTGCTTTCCATAATGAATGCCTTACCCGCCGCAATCTTCTTGACCGCCTAAATCTCCTGGAGGGTCTTTGGACTTCAGCTTTGGCGTCTTGCACGCTCTAGAGGGCCTTAGCAAGCTCGGACTCTTGAGTCTTAGAGTCATGCTCCATAGACTCGCATTTCTGGACGAAATCCTAGAGCTCTTGCTGAACCACGTTGACCCGGGCCTCTTGCTTCTCGCGCTCGGCGCATTCCTTGGTCGCTTTGTCTTTGGCCTCGGTCAGCGCCTTCTTAAGGGCCGCCACTTCGGTCGTGGCCCCTATTAAAGTTCATGACGCTTCTATTAGCAAATTTTTTTCCTTTATAAATATACAGACGGGGTATTGTGTACCTTTGTTTTCCTCGAGCTGCCTCTTCACAAGGCCGAGCTCTCCCTCGGTCCGCTCCAGGTCCCACTTCAGTCCGGAGATCTCCACAGTACGAGCGGCAGCGGCCAGCAGCGATGCCTGCTTATTCACATAGACATCTTTTGTTAGACTCCTGCGGATGTTATTTGATCCTATGTTCGGCCTTTCTTTCCGAACACCAAACAGAGCATCGAGGGCTACTGTCTATACAGTGATATTTTCCTACAATTTTATTACTTACCTCAAAGCCTGTTAGGAGGCTGGCGTAGGCTGCGGTCAATCCGCTTTTGGCGGACCGGACCTTCTCAATCACCGTACTCAGAATAGTATGATGTTCTTCATCGATGGAAGCACCGTGAAGCGCTTCCAGCAAGTTGTCCGATGCCTCTAGATGGACAGAGGTCATCGGTACAGGTGGCTCGCCCCCGTTAGAGAGAGAGCTGCCTACCTGAATCTGGAACCATTGGGGGTTCGGGAGCCGTATCCGGCTGGGGGCCAAACTTGCTGCGGCCCCCGTTATCGGAGTCCCTGGGGGTCTTCCCCCCATGTGCCCGGTGACTGGGATTTCGCCTGGGGGCGTCTCCAGAACTATCTCCCCTTGGTCCGGTATCCTCTGAGACAACACCTCGGTGTCGTCCGCGGGCCTGGGGGAGGAGGCTGTCGGAACTGAATCGTTGTTCATCGCCGACGGGCCCAGAGACCCATCCGAAGAATATACATCGATGTGGGATTTGGCCAGACTGCATATGCATGTTCGGCATGATAAGAAGCAATAAAGCAAAACATACCGGAAGTATTATAGTGTCCGGATACTTACGACTTGGCCAGGTGCTTGTCCCTGGGAATCCACTCCTCGCCGCTGTAGGTGGTTGTGGTGGAGTGGTCCGTGTCGGTGTCAAAACCGGCAGATCTCGGGTAGGGGTTCCCGAACTGTGCATCTAGGCGGATGGTAACAGGAGACAAGGGACACAATGTTTTACCCAGGTTCGGGCCCTCTTGATGGAGGTAAAACCCTACGTCCTGCTTGATAGATATTGATGATGTGGGTATTACAAGAGTAGATCTACCACGAGATCAAGGAGGCTAAACCCTAGAAGCTAGCCTATGGTATGATTGTTGTAATCGTTGTTCTGTCCAACGGACTAAAGCCATCCGGTTTATATAGACACCGGAGAGGGCTAGGGTTACATAGAGTCGGTTACAATGGTAGGAGATCTACATATCTGTATCGCCAAGCTTGCCTTCCACGCCAAGGAAAGTCCCATCCGGACATGGGACGAAGTCTTCAATCTTGTATCTTCATAGTCTTGGAGTCCGGCCGATGATGATAGTCCGGCTATCCGGACACCCCCTAGTCCAGGACTCACTCAGTAGCCCCTGAACCAGGCTTCAATGAGGATGAGTCCGGCGCGCATACTGTTCGGCATTGCAAGGCGGGTTCCTCCTCCGAATAATTCATAGAAGATTGTGAACACCAGGATAGTGTCCGGCTCTGCAAAATAAATTCCACATTCCACCATAGAGAGAATAATATGTACACAAGGTCAATCTGCTGACGTATTTTGTAGCATGATGTCACACCACTACCAAGCCTTTACTTGAATCGTTTTTTACTATACCACCTCTGCGCATTTAGCGAAGCGGTTTCCTTGGCACGTTTTGTCGAAGCAGAGATCGTGTTCCCCTTATTCCGGGATTCCCATCAATACGGATGTGGGTAACCCAACCGCGCCATTGATGGTGGCTCTTGAGAGATAAGAGAGTTTTACCAGGCCGGTGGGGACGCATAGTTTTCGTCCGCCCATATATAAGGGGATAAGGATCCACCCTTTCACCTACGCCTTCTTCCTCTTTTGCTTATCCATCTCCGTGCACTCGAGCTCCAGCATACAAGCCCGCACATCTCGTCTCAACCTTCTCCAGTCATGTCTGGAGTAGGAGGCAAGTGGATGACGTCCTCCGTTACGGAGGGGCACATCGAAAGACTGCGCAGCGCCAGATATCTATCCGGCGACATCGCGCACCGGCTGCCCGACGAGGGGCAGCTCATCCCCACCCCCAGGCCACATGAGAGGGTCGTATTCCTTCCCCACTTCCTCCGCGGACTGGGCTTTCCACTTTATCCCTTTGTCTGGGGGCTCATGTTCTATTACGGCCTGGATTTCCATGATCTGGCGCCGAACTTCATCCTCAACATCTCGGTGTTTATCGTCGTGTGCGAGGCCTTCCTCTGCATCCAGCCCCACTTCGGCTTGTGGCTCAAGACCTTCAATGTCAAGCCGAAGGTAGTGAAGGGGAATCAGGCGGAGTGCGGAGGCGCCATGTTGGGTAAGATACCCAACATCGTCTGGCTCGAGGGTGCCTTCGTGGAAACCATCAAGGGATGGCAATCGGGGTGGTTCTACATCACCGAGCCGCGTGACCCTAAATGGGTAGCGGCCCCCGAATTCAGATATGGAATCCCCACGCGGCTCACCTCATGGAAGGAGAGTGGCCTGACCTGGGGTGATTCGGTGGAGCTGACCGGACTCCAAGCCTGTATCCAGAAGCTGGTGAACAAGAAGCTCAAGCTTGTCAATGTGGTCCAGGTCATGCTCATCCGCCGGATTCTCCCGTGCCAAGAACGGGCATTTAAATTGTGGGAGTTCAATCCGGCACAGCTCCAAACCCTGAGCAGGCTCTTCGACACTAGGTATGAAGATTCCTCGAAGGTGCTCTTCAAGGGCGCCGAAGCTCCCGCATCCGCCACTGAAGATCGTGGATTTCGCTCGCAGCGTCAAGCTGACGAGGTAAGTGATTCTACCCCTTTACGGGACACTTGTTTTTAATAGTTTGACCCTACACGGGTTTCAATCTCCTTTTTCCTTTGACAGGACTGGGTGAAGAAGGCGGAGCGGATCATCTGTCCATCTCCTATGCCAGAAAATTCAGTAGATGCCCGTCTAGCGGGGCTGCTGGTTCCGGCACAGCACGTGGTGCCGGAGAAGAAGGCCAAGAAGGAGGCCACGGGTACTCGAAAGATTTCCCATTTTCAGGTGTCCGGCGACTCCGAGGCGGACTCCTCCCCCGAAGACGAGGAGGAGAAAGAGGACTCTCTCCCAGAGGAAGGAGAGAGGAAGAGGAAGGCTTCCCCAACAGGGAAGGCCAAAGGGTCCAAGAGGGGAAGGACTATTCCCCCGGACAGCTCCGCCAACGTTAACGTTGGCGACGAAGAGTGGCCCTCAAGGGCCAGGCCTCCGGCAAGATCGTAAGTATCCGGATTCCTGAAAGATTTATAATTTCTCTTTTGTGTCACAAAGTGTCCTTCTAATGCCGCACGCTGCCTGCAGTCCGGCCGATGATGATCTCCCCACTTCATCGAGCGGGTCGTTGGCTCCATCGGATGTAGACTCCATCCCGACTGCCTCCACCGCTCGCAACGCTGAGGATGCCGAGGTTGGATCCCGAGAAGGGACCCATCAGGAGGAGGCTCCGGAGGCGCCACAAGGCAGCCTCCCGGACTTTGCGCCGGACTCCACGCCGGAACCCGCAATGGTTCCGGAGTCTGGCCGGTGGCCCCTTCGTAAGAAGGGCAAGACCGTGACGCCGGCGGCCTCCGTCCAACCAGGGGCGCCGGACAACTTGTTGGCGGCGCTCAAAGGCGCTTCCATCGAGGAAGAACACCGCACTATTATGAGTGCGGTGATTCAGAAGGTTCAGCTCGCCAAGAGCGGGCTGACCGAAGCCTGCAGTAGCCTTCTAATAGGCTTTGAGGTAAGAAGTTAAAAATATGCAATGTAATACCGCATAGACAGTAGCCCCTGATGCTCGGTTCGGTGTTCGGAAAGAAAAGCCGGACTGAGGATCTAAAAAAGATATACGCAGGGTTGCTAAAAATTATGTCAATATGGGTTTGCAGGCTGTGCTGCTGACCTCTGCCGCACTGACTGCGTGTCACATCCCTAGTTCTGGCCTGTCCTATGCCTGCTTCCATCTGAGCATCATGTTTAAATTTTTGAAACCTGAACTGAGGAAGTTTGGAAGCCTCAAAAACTTAAATAAAAGAAGGGCAAAAACCCTAAAAATCTCATTCATTGCTCCAAAATGCTCTTCTTAAATGTTTGATAATTTTGGTAAGGGTTCTGGTCCCAACCAAAATATTGAACATTTTTAAGGATTTATTTTTGGGACTTTGAATTTAAATCATTAGTTATTTGAATTTGAATTATATTCATATAACTAGAATATAATTTCAAATACCCCTGAAATATTTTATGAGCTTTCGGAAAAGTCCATATAGCAAAATAAAAATATTCAGAGGAGCTTTTGGCATTGTTTGAATTATTTTAAATTCAAAACAGTGGCAAAAGATTAAATAAAAATAAAACAAACAGAACAATAAAACAGGAGAGAGAGGAAACCTACCTGGGCCACTTACCCGCAGCCTACCTGGCGCCACCAACCGGCCCAGCCGGCCCAGCCCATCTCCACCCCCTCCCCTGTCGTCTTCCTCCCTCGCCAGAAGGACAGAGGCGAGGCGTGGCGCGCGCCCGAGAGGCCTCGGCCACCTCCTGCTTCCTCCTCGACGCCCGGAGACGCCACGCACCTCCCTGCCTCTCTTCCTCACTCTCCCGCGTCCTCATCCTCTCCCCGGAACACTCTCCCCCTCCTCTGTTCTCCTCACCCGAACGGAGCCGCCGCCACCGACGAGAGCCACCGTGGCTACCGGCCACCCCACGCCTCACCGACGCCCCAGGAAGCTCCGCCCCGACCCCCTCTTCCTCCCCACCGATCCACGGCCCTCCGAAAGCCCTGCAGCGTCGCCCTCAAGCTCGCCCCCAACCTTCGGCTGCCGGCGAACTTTCGAGGATTCGCGAGCTCCAGCCCCTCCCCGGCCTCGCCGTTGCCTCCACCAGATCCGCTGTGAGCTACTCTTCCATTCCCCCTCCTCCTCGCGCTCGTTCCCATACTCTAGCCGCCCTAACCACCTTGCCGAGCGCTCCTTGCCGCCGGCCATGGCACCGCCGTGGCCACAGGTGTCCTAGCTCGCGTCTGAGCACGCCCTCGGGCTCGAGATGTTCCCAGGAGCCGAAAACTCCCATTGGTTCGTCCGTAGCCGCACCATAGCATCGTCTTAGGCGATGCCCGAGCTCCGGTCGCCGCCTCTCTCGCCGTAGTTGCCGCTACCGGTCACCCCAGTCGCGGCCACAGCCACCGCTGGACGCGCCGCGTCGCGGACGTTCTAATGAGCCAAACCGCGCGCCAAACCATCGCCCCTAGCTCAAATCCGAGCCGCGCCGCCGTGCGGAATGGTCGCCGCTGGCGATACTCTGGCGACTGCCGACGGGGCACGCTTAATCAGTGTTAATGGCCCCACTAATTAAACCCACAGCCACTGACAGTGGGCCCCACCCCTGGTCAAACCCCAGTCAGCGCTGGGTTTGACCGGGATTAGCTCCTGTGTCACTGACGTGTGGCCCCCACACGTCAGGTTTGACCTGGGGCGCCCAGTTGACCCTGCTGACGTCACTATGACGTGGGGCTGACGCCATAAATCATTTCTGGATTTATTATTATTTCAGGAATTTCAGATAATAACCAAAACTTCTAAAATTCATAGAAAATTAACCGTAACTCCAAATTAAATAATTTATATATGAAAAATTATCAGAAAAATTCAAGGAATCCATCTGTACCATTTTCATGCATGTTTGAACAATGTTTGTCCTCTGTTTTGGACAAAACGTTTAAAGGGCATTTAAATAATCACATATGGAGTTTGAATTTGAATCTTGTATTCAAACCAACTTCATTTAATCTGTTGCTAGTTGCATTAGCTCAAAACACATTCATATTGCCATGTCATGAGCATGCATCATATTGTGCATTGCATTGATTGTATTTCTTCCTTGTTGCCGGTATCTGTTCCCTCCCGGTAGACGATATTCCGACGTTGTGATCGTTGACACTGATGAAGACTCAATGTTATCTTCAGAAGTGCCAGGCAAGAAAAACCCCCTTGTTCATTCCGATAAAATCCCACTCTCTCGCTCCTGCTCTCTTTTACTGCATTAGGACAACATCGATTCATCTGTTACTTGCTGCGGTAGCTGAACCCCTTTATCCTCTACATGACCTGTCATTCCACAGTAATTAGATGAAACCCACTAGCATGAGTAGGAGTTGTTTGAGCCCTGTTGTGCCTACTCATTCATGTTTGTTTGTCATGCCTGCTACTGCTTAGAGTTGAGTCAGGTCTGATTCATCGGGGATGAATCAGAGGCGTGTGAACATGTCCTACTGTGTGTGAGCTATGTGTGTGAACACGATTTGGTAAAGGTAGCGGTGAGAGGCCATGTAGGAGTACATGGTGGGTTGTCTCATTGCAGCCGTCCTCAGGAACTGAGTTCTGTGTTTGTGATCCATGATTCAGCTACTACCACGCATTGGGCCCGAAACCAATGGACCCTCTCGGCTTCTTGATCACCCTTGTCCTCTGTCCAGGAGTTGCAAGTAGTTTCTGGTGTTTGTAGTATGCTGGAGGCCGTGCGCAGCGCTGACCGTAGGGGTGGGCTGTGATGCGGTAGGCACGTGGCACGGTGTACCGGGCGCCCGTTTGGTGTCTCGGGAACCCTGTTCACATCGTTTGGGGCTGTGAGCGAAACTCCGGCCGGATCTCCTCATGGATGGAACCCGAATAGGCGATAAACCTGGACTAGAGACTTGAGTGTTTAGGCAGGCCGTGGCCGACACCCACGTTGGGCTTCCGCTTGAAGGTTGCCGAGTACATGTCGTGTAAACGGCGGTAAGTGGTGAGAGCGTGTGTGAAGAAGTACACCCCTGCAGGGTTAACATCATCTATTCGAATAGCTGTGTCCGCGGAAAAGGACTTCTGGGTTGCTTATATCAGTTCATAGACAAGTGAAAGTGGATACTCTAAAATACTCAAGATAAGCGTGAGTGCTATGGATGGCGTTCTCGTAGGGAGACGGGAGCGGATCCATAGTGGTGTATTGATATGGGGAATATGTGGACTCATGTGCGCCACCTCAAAAGAGTTACTTGCAGTCGTAGTTCAGGATAGCCACTGAGTCAAAGCTGGCTTGCTGCAGTTAAACCCCACCATCCCTTTGTTGATAATGATGCATATGTAGATAGTTCTGATGTAAGTCTTGCTGGGTACATTTGTACTCACGTTTGCCTATTTTATGTTTTTGCAGAGAGACTTCGGTCTCACTAGTAGTTTCGCGTGGACTTCGATGTTTAGCTTGATACCTCAGCTACGATCTTGTGCCCTCGGCAGGATCTGATAGATAGTCAGGCTTCTCAGCCTTTTTGATTTATAGATGTCTGTACTCAGACATGATAGCTTCCGCTTGTGCTTTGATTGTATGCTCTGAGTGTTGGGTCATGAGACCCATGTTTGTAATATCTCGCTCCTCGGAGCCTATTGAATATTTACTTGTGTTGTAGAGTCATGTTGTGATGCTATGCTGTATTTGCACATATCGAGCATATTGTGTGTATGTTATTGAAATGCTTGGTATGTGTGGGATCTGACCATCTAGTTGTTTATCTTTAGTAGCCTCTCTTACCGGGAAATGTCTCCTAGTGTTTCACTGAGCCATGGTAGCTTGCTACTGCTCCGGAACACTTAGGCTGGCCGGCATGTGTCCTTCTTCGTTCCTATGTCTGTCCCTTCGGGGAAATGTCACGCGATGAATACCGGAGTCCTGTTAGCCCGCTACAGCCCGGTTCACCGGAGTCCTGCTAGCCCAGTGCTACAGCCTGGATTCGCTCGCTGATGACCGACACGTTCGATGCTGGGTCATGGATGCCTGTCCCTGTAAGTCTGTGCCACTTTGGGTTTACGACTAGCCATGTCAGCCCGGGCTCCTTATCATATGGATGCTAGCGACACTGTCATATACGTGTGCCAAAAGGCGCAAACGGTCCCGGGCAAAGGTAAGGCGACACCCGTGGGAATACCGTGCGTGAGGCCGCAAAGTGATATGAGGTGTTACATGCTAGATCGATGTGGCATTGAGTCGGGGTCCTGACAGCGTTGGTATCAGAGCTTGACTGCCTGTAGGATTACCAAGCCAAACTGGTCGAAGTTGAGTCTAGAAATTCTTAGTTATGTAAGGGAATTGATTGTGGGATGGAACGTAAGGCTCTTTTTACTCCTTATACCTTATGCCTTCTGATCTGAGTCATCTTATCTTTCCTGCGGGGATTAAGAACTAGGCTATCTTTTCTTTCTATCAGGATCACGTGTTACTAATCAGTGGACTTATAAGATTGTTGGATTTAAGTCTCAGTTCAGTTCCTACTACTTCCGTATGTTAATTGTTGATCTCGGAACCTTGGTATTGTGCTTCTGAGTGGTTATGCCACCATTTTTGTGAATGTCCCAAATCTTTTCCGAGCATTTACAGCCGTTATGCTGTCCGAGTCATCCCAGGTTTCTAAAGAGTCTGATGCATTTGCAAAATCCTTTTTCTCCGGTTTCAATGTCTGTTAAGCTAGGTTAATCACACAAATTGTTGAGCTGAGGTACTCTACTGCCTCGACCTTTATGTTGGAGTTATTATTATGACCCTAGGTGTCTCAGGGGATCATCTAGTAGTCTAGCCATGATTTGTGTTCCAGTGTGATGACTATGGCCGTCATTATCGAAAGCATCCCGTGATGCCATTTAGTTAGTAGGTATTCTATTCCTGGGTTCTTAAACCCGATATTCACCCTACTTACATCATGTTGATAGTGTTGCTAGTTCCTTTAGTATATTAGTAACCTTTGCGATAGTCCTTGAAGTCTGTGGTATCTTCTTCTTCCAAATACCATGAAATACTTATGGCAGAAGTTCCTCATTGAACCGAAATATCACAACAGGATTATTCTTGAGGAGTTCTCCATTCATATATTGTGGCTCTGCCAGTTCTACCTTTCTGCATGGGTTATCCGGAAGAAATATGTTGAACTTCGTTCGACATGCTAATCCATGCATCCACAACTCAGAAAATCATATGTTCTTTTGAGTTGTCCCATCTTAGTTGTTTCCGACCCTCGTCTATCAATTGATAGACAAGAGTATGCGTGCGTTCGTTTATCGATGCCTAATACTCTTGTGGTCCGTCAAGCCATTCTATCGCAGAATGACTAGGAGAAACAAACTCCAGTACCTCTTCCATATCCAGGATTGGGTCAAAGAAGTTGTGCTCCGCAGATCAAATTGCTAATCCAGCCTTTGATTCTGTTCTACCCTGAAGTATTACCATCTTTATATCGGGATTGTTATAGGAATTGCACACCATCCTATGAACTCTTGGTACAGTGATACTTCTTGCCATCATTGTTCATTCCTCAGTTCCTGTGTTATTGTAACCAGAATGCCGACAAGTGAATCGTGGCGTGTGAAATCAATACTGCTAGCAACTCTGTTGCTTGGTAGTTAAATGGACGATAACCTCATTCTCAGCGTATTGATTTTCGAATCATCCTTCTAAGACTGATCGTGCTACCTAGTCCTTATTTCGGTGCACCCTTTGATTGATGAGTTAGGATCTTGTCAAGTCCTCACTCATTTGATCATATCGTCTTGCCCTCAAAAGCGAGATTGTTCTCGAGCTTAGTAACATACCGGTGGTTCGTGATTTTCCGAATATCTTCTCGGAAGTATTACCAGGTTGTCACCTGACCGCTGTGTTGAGCTTGTGATCAAGTTGGGTTCTTGTGAACCACCCTCTCTTCAAGATCGGTGTTAGATATCCCTGAGCTAGTTGGTTAAGCTAGACAACAACTTGGAGAGTTGGAAGATAAAATCTTGCCCGACTTAGTTCGTTCCAAAGGGATATTCTTGTGTAGTGTGTGTTGAAGAAAGATGATATCTTCATCGATTGGTCCTTGTGAACAATTGTTGGATCTATTATCTTACCCAATCCTCTGATTTGAGTGTGGGCCATCGTCAAGTCAAATCAGTACCAACGATGCTCGTAATGTTGTCTTATTCGTGGTTGATCCCTCGAGCATACACCATTACATCTTTGGTCTGACCAATGCTATCACCGTGTTAACTTAACTATGGAATTCCTTTTAAAAGGAAACCTAGATGAATTGTTGTTGTGCCCATTGACAACATCCTTGTCTTCTCCATAATTTTGCTGAACATTAAGCTAGTGTTGGAAACTTTTGAAAGCACTTGTTCATGCTAGCTCATGAAGCATATGTTCGGATGTAAGAAGTGACTTCCTCTAGTTCATGTGCATTTGATGCAAGTTGCCGCCGTGGACTCGAGAAAGTCAATGTTGCTTCCTCTGGAATCATCGCAAGTCAGTCATGCACACGTGCGAAGTATTCTGTGGTCTGGAGACTTGCAACCTTCATTCCATATGTGTATCCTAGCACACCAAGCCACTGACTGATTTGTTCAAGGAGAAGTAGTATCTTCATAAGAGCTAATCCGGACTTATGAAAGAACTTCGATATCCTCGCTGATGGTTCCCAACCAGAACTCGGTAGCGTTTTATTATAAGACTACTTTGTGGTCATACTTGTCTTGGACACCGTGTTCACATGTTTGTAGCAGAACCAGCTCATGTTTTGGAGCTTGCTATCGTAGTTCATCTCCCAAGAATCCCGCAACGTCATCTCGTCGATTTGTGTTGCAAACTTCCATTTTTCTTCCTAGACTCGATGAGTCTGGAATATCCTGACCCCAACCAGATCTGAATCTCAGGCAGATATGATGGTTGGAATATTTCCCAAGAATTATAATATTGGTCGCGCGATAACCGGTAAAGTGGATGTCGTGGCCAACACACCCAGCCGGAAGACCTGTTATTATAATATCTTGATTGATGAAGTTGGCCACCTCCCCATAGGGATTTCGTAGGATTTACTCCCTAGTTGCCCTATGGATTTCTGTGTTCCGAAGTCCGACCTTTTTACGTGATGTTCTAGATATCAAACCATATCTATGAATGGGTACACTAGCACCTCAAGGAGAACATTAGAAGCGGAGTGCTAAATGTCTCTCGGTCGATCATCCAGATTTTATTTCCTTGGCCTCGCTAAGGTGAAATCTGAGAAGGTGTTATCTTCCTTGCATCTGCATCCTCCATCACCCTTCAACATGGTAGTAAGTTGTGTTACCGGACCCTTGACACGGATGTTGGTAAAACCTTGATGATTATGGAATTGCTCAAGTTCTTGAGAGCACGCACAAGTGCTAGGTTTGATCGTCGGCATTAACTGTATAGCGCTCTCAGTTTCCTCAGTTATGCTATAACCATTCCAATAGTGGAATAACTCTTTATTGTTGAGCCTCTCCCCAGTTACCAGAATCATTCCCAGCATTTGCATTTTGTTCCCAGCTTGCACCGCCAATGTGTCATTCTACCATGGGTCTCTTCCATTTCCGGTGATAAGCAAATTCATCCATTATGTTGTCTTCAACAAGGTAATCCA
Source organism: Triticum turgidum subsp. durum (assembly GCA_900231445.1). Lineage (NCBI taxonomy): Eukaryota > Viridiplantae > Streptophyta > Magnoliopsida > Poales > Poaceae > Triticum > Triticum turgidum. The sequence goes on along the minus strand of LT934117.1, from coordinate 691,588,996 downwards.
CATCATCCAAGTTTGAGTATGTCATTCTACCGACCCCCTCCAAACGATCGCTCGAGAATTGTCTTAGGCTGGTTTAAAGAGTTTCAATGATCTCTGAATCAAAAGTAATTCTTTTGCCACTTAAGGGAATATCTCTACGAGTCACCTTCCCTAAGGTGTATCGTTATGGTATCATGGCAACTCAACTCCTCGCTACGTTGACAATCGTTTACCACCTTCTTAAGCGTGAAATTGTTGTCTACCGAGTGAACCTTCGTCATCCGTTTCTTTCCACCCCTCTTGATGTGTATCTCGTGTCTCAACCCGAGAGATGGTCCTATGTCTCATTCCGTGAGTTGTTCGATCTTCGAGAAGATCGACCCTTCTAGAGTCTCCTTCTTCCCTCCATGTCATGTTGACAAGATTTCTCAGAGCAGGACTTCAAGACAATAATGGTGTTCAAATCAACGTTCATTTGAAGTGCACCCTGGATCATGAAGATTATACTAGTTTGCGTTTTCCCTTCGTCTTACCCTACCCTTGAATCTCGGGTCGAGATTCTTGTTTAGTGGGGGTGAGTTGTCACATCCCTAGTTCTGGCCTGTCCTATGCCTGCTTCCATCTGAGCATCATGTTTAAATTTTTGAAACCTGAACTGAGGAAGTTTGGAAGCCTCAAAAACTTAAATAAAAGAAGGGCAAAAACCCTAAAAATCTCATTCATTGCTCCAAAATGCTCTTCTTAAATGTTTGATAATTTTGGTAAGGGTTCTGGTCCCAACCAAAATATTGAACATTTTTAAGGATTTATTTTTGGGACTTTGAATTTAAATCATTAGTTATTTGAATTTGAATTATATTCATATAACTAGAATATAATTTCAAATACCCCTGAAATATTTTATGAGCTTTTGGAAAAGTCCATATAGCAAAATAAAAATATTCAGAGGAGCTTTTGGCATTGTTTGAATTATTTTAAATTCAAAACAGTGGCAAAAGATTAAATAAAAATAAAACAAACAGAACAATAAAACAGGAGAGAGAGGAAACCTACCTGGGCCACTTACCCGCAGCCTACCTGGCGCCACCAACTGGCCCAGCCGGCCCAGCCCATCTCCACCCCCTCCCCTGTCGTCTTCCTCCCTCGCCAGAAGGACAGAGGCGAGGCGTGGCGCGCGCCCGAGAGGCCTCGGTCACCTCCTGCTTCCTCCTCGACGCCCGGAGACGCCACGCACCTCCCTGCCTCTCTTCCTCACTCTCCCGCGTCCTCATCCTCTCCTCGCAACACTCTCCCCCTCCTCTGTTCTCCTCACCCGAACGGAGCCGCCGCCACCGACGAGAGCCACCGTGGCTACCGGCCACCCCACGCCTCACCGACGCCCCAGGAAGCTCCGCCCCGACCCCCTCTTCCTCCCCACTGATCCACGGCCCTCCGGAAGCCCTGCAGCGTCGCCCTCAAGCTCGCCCCCAACCTTCGGCTGCCGGCGAACTTTCGAGGATTCGCGAGCTCCAGCCCCTCCCCGGCCTCGCCGTTGCCTCCACCAGATCCGCTGTGAGCTACTCTTCCATTCCCCCTCCTCCTCGCGCTCGTTCCCGTACTCTAGCCGCCCTAACCACCTTGCTGAGCGCTCCTTGCCGCCGGCCATGGCACCGCCGTGGCCACAGGTGTCCTAGCTCGCGTCTGAGCACGCCCTCGGGCTCGAGATGTTCCCAGGAGCCGAAAACTCCCATCGGTTCGTCCGTAGCCGCACCATAGCATCGTCTTAGGCGATGCCCGAGCTCCGGTCGCCGCCTCTCTCGCCGTAGTTGCCGCTACCGGTCACCCCAGCCGCGGCCACAGCCACCGCTGGACGCGCCGCGTCGCGGACGTTCTAATGAGCCAAACCGCGCGCCAAACCATCGCCCCTAGCTCAATCCGAGCCGCGCCGCCGTGCGGAATGGTCGCCGCCGGTGATACTCCGGCGACTGCCGACGGGGCACGCTTAATCAGTGTTAATGGCCCCACTAATTAAACCCACAGCCACTGACAGTGGGCCCCACCCCTGGTCAAACCCCAGTCAGCGCTGGGTTTGACCGGGATTAGCTCCTGTGTCACTGACGTGTGGCCCCCACACGTCAGGTTTGACCTGGGGCGCCCAGTTGACCCTGCTGACGTCACTGTGACGTGGGGCTGACGCCATAAATCATTTCTGGATTTATTATTATTTCAGGAATTTCAGATAATAACCAAAACTTCTAAAATTCATAGAAAATTAACCATAACTCCAAATTAAATAATTTATATATGAAAAATTATCAGAAAAATTCAAGGAATCCATCTGTACCATTTTCATGCATGTTTGAACAATGTTTGTCCTCTGTTTTGGACAAAACGTTTAAAGGGCATTTAAATAATCACATATGGAGTTTGATTTTGAATCTTGTATTCAAACCAACTTCATTTAATCTGTTGCTAGTTGCATTAGCTCAAAACACATTCATATTGCCATGTCATGAGCATGCATCATATTGTGCATTGCATTGATTGTATTTCTTCCTTGTTGCCGGTATCTGTTCCCTCCCGGTAGACGATGTTCCGATGTTGTGATCGTTGACACTGATGAAGACTCAATGTTATCTTCAGAAGTGCCAGGCAAGCAAAACCCCCTTGTTCATTCCGATAAAATCCCACTCTCTCGCTCCTGCTCTCTTTTACTGCATTAGGACAACATCGATTCATCTGTTACTTGCTGCGGTAGCTGAACCCCTTTATCCTCTGCATGACCTATCATTCCACAGTAATTAGATGAAACCCACTAGTATGAGTAGGAGTTGTTTGAGCCCTGTTGTGCCTACTCATTCATGTTTGTTTGTCATGCCTGCTACTGCTTAGAGTTGAGTCAGGTCTGATTCATCGGGGATGAATCAGAGGCGTGTGAACATGTCCTACTGTGTGTGAGCTAAGTGTGTGAACATGATTTGGTAAAGGTAGCGGTGAGAGGCCATGTAGGAGTACATGGTGGGTTGTCTCATTGCAGCCGTCCTCAGGAACTGAGTTCTGTGTTTGTGATCCATGATTCAGCTACTACCACGCATTGGGCCCGAAACCAATGGACCCTCTCGGCTTCTTGATCACCCTTGTCCTCTGTCCAGGAGTTGCAAGTAGTTTCTGGTGTTTGTAGTATGCTGGAGGCCGTGCGCAGCGCTGACCGTAGGGGTGGGCTGTGATGCGGTAGGCACGTGGCCGGGTAAACCGGGCGCCCGTTTGGTGTCACGGAACCCTGTTCACATCGTTTGGGGCTGTGAGCGAAACTCCGGCCGGATCTCCTCATGGATGGAACCCGAATAGGCGATAAACCTGGACTAGAGACTTGAGTGTTTAGGCAGGCCGTGGCCGACACCCACGTTGGGCTTCCGCTTGAAGGTTGCCGAGTACATGTCGTGTAAACGGCGGTAAGTGGTGGGAGCGTGTGTGAAGAAGTACACCCCTGCAGGGTTAACATCATCTATTCGAATAGCCGTGTCCGCGGAAAAGGACTTCTGGGTTGCTTATATCAGTTCATAGACAAGTGAAAGTGGATACTCTAAAATACGCAAGATAAGCGTGAGTGCTATGGATGGCGTTCTCGTAGGGAGACGGGAGCGGATCCATAGTGGTGTATTGATATGGGGAATATGTGGACTCGTGTGCGCCACCTCAAAAGAGTTACTTGCAGTCGTAGTTCAGGATAGCCACCGAGTCAAAGCTGGCTTGCTGCAGTTAAACCCCACCATCCCTTTGTTGATAATGATGCATATGTAGATAGTTCTGATGTAAGTCTTGCTGGGTACATTTGTACTCACGTTTGCCTATTTTATGTTTTTGCAGAGAGACTTCGGTCTCACTAGTAGTTTCGCGTGGACTTCGACGTTTAGCTTGATACCTCAGCTACGATCTTGTGCCCTCGGCAGGATCTGATAGATAGTCAGGCTTCTCAGCCTTTTTCATTTATAGATGTCTATACTCAGACATGATAGCTTCCGCTTGTGCTTTGATTGTATGCTCTGAGTGTTGGGTCATGAGACCCATGTTTGTAATATCTCGCTCCTCGGAGCCTATTGAATATTTACTTGTGTTGTAGAGTCATGTTGTGATGCTATGCTGTATTTGCACATATCGAGCATATTGTGTGTATGTTATTGAAATGCTTGGTATGTGTGGGATCTGACCATCTAGTTGTTTATCTTTAGTAGCCTCTCTTACCGGGAAATGTCTCCTAGTGTTTCACTGAGCCATGGTAGCTTGCTACTGCTCTGGAACACTTAGGCTGGCCGGCATGTGTCCTTCTTCGTTCCTGTGTCTGTCCCTTCGGGGAAATGTCACGCGATGAATACCGGAGTCCTGTTAGCCCGCTACAGCCCGGTTCACCGGAGTCCTGCTAGCCCAGTGCTACAGCCTGGATTCACTCACTGATGACCGACACGTTCGATGCTGGGTCATGGATGCCTGTCCCTGTAAGTCTGTGCCACTTTGGGTTTACGACTAGCCATGTCAGCCCGGGCTCCTTATCATATGGATGCTAGCGACACTGTCATATACGTGTGCCAAAAGGCGCAAACGGTCCCGGGAAAAGGTAAGGCGACACCCGTGGGAATACCGTGCGTGAGGCCGCAAAGTGATATGAGGTGTTACATGCTAGATCGATGTGGCATTGAGTCGAGGTCCTGACACTGCGGAGGTCGGTGCTTTAAAGCAGGAGCTCGAGCGGTCCGAGCAAGAGCTCGGTCGTGCCAAGAAGCAGCTCGAGGACAAAGAAGGTGAGTAACACCACTTTGAATTTTTACCTTACAGAAAAGGATTTAGGTTGCGATAGAAATAACAAGGATAACGTGGGTACTGAAGGGGCCACGAACAAGGTGGCAACCCTGAAGGAGGCTGTGTCCGCGGCCGAATGCAATGCGGCCGCGAAACGAGCAGAGCGAGAGAGGCAGGAGGCGCGGGTGGCGGAGGTGTGGCAAGAGCTCCAGGCTCTCATGGAAAAGCATGAGAGTTTGGAGCGCGACTCAAAGACTCGAGAGTCCGAGCTTGCCTCGGCTCTCGAAAGTGCCAGAGCCGCCAAGGCCGAGGCCTATAAGTCCCTCCAGGAGATTGAGGAGGTGAAGAAGATAGCGGCGGGTAAGGCATTTTTCATGCAAAGCAAGCATGTGAATGTAAATTACCTGTTACTTACCCGAATTCGGAGCTCTCCAGGGGCGTTTGCAGATCTGCCTCACAGCGTGTCCGATGCCGCCGCATTCTATCGAGCCGAGGAGGGGAGCTCAACGGAGAAGGTCTTCTGGTCTCAGTATGCTGAGGCCGGCCATCCGGTGCCCCCTAGCGACCAGCTGAAGCAGCTGGTCGAGCTCCACACGATAGACGAGCAGGCCATGAAGGGCCTCATAGTCCGGCTGTGGCCTGGAGAGGCCATGCCTGGGAGCTACTTCGGCCTCGTGCAGCGGATGGTGGATGCGTGCCCCTGGGTGGAGGTCATCAAGCGCTCCGCCTGTATTGAAGGCGCTCATCAGGCCCTTGCCCGCGCAAAGGTGCACTGGGGCAGGCTGGATGCGGAGAGGCTTATCACTGACGCGCCGCCAGCGGGCAAGGACTATCGTACGCCCGAGATGTACTATAAGACTGTCCTGAAGAGTGCCCGCAAGATTGCGGATGAGTGCCCCAGAGATGTAATTATTGAGTAAATTCGCAATGTGTTATCTTGTGCGCTGAAAACTTCGATCATATGCGCTAAGCAACGCTTATTGATTTAAAATATTACCTTCTGTGCGGCCGTTTATTAAATCTGAGAGATGGCAAGTCGTTGGCTTCAGCCCCCATGCCACGAGTGCTGGGGCGTTCGGGATAAACTTGAGCACTCTTGTTCCCATTTTTGGGTCCATCTAGGGAGGCGCTCAACACAACGAACAAGGCAACCGGACTTATAATGCTTGAACACTCTCAGTTAGCCATAGAATTCTATAATTTTAAATTTCAGCGAAGCGCCTAGTATTCAGAAGACCGAGTTCGGGGCGCTATCCACGCCTTGGCCGGACATGATCCGTTTCTTCGCTCGAAGCGGCATAACTCTTTAGGGACTCGAAAAGACCTCTCGAACAGCGACCAGTCTCTCGCCTTATCATGACAGTCAGTTTTATCTTTCTCCACTGAGGCATTAACCCAGCTCAACTGGGGCGCAATCTCAGTGGTTCTCCCAGTGCTACCTTAGCCGACAGAACGGAACGTAAGGTACCAAAACATGGGAGCCGGGCAAACCCAACTATTGACCCAAGACATGATTCGGAGCCGATTCATATAATGCTATAAGTTCGGGATGCCGCACTTGTGAAAGTGTTCGGACTTATCACACCATAATGCGGGGAACATAAGCCCCTGGTGTATTCGGCCCTACCAAATTATACGGGTGCAAGATGTCATAAATGAACATATATGTAAAGTAATGCAATTATATGCAAAAAGTGCTGCATTATTTATTCAAGAAATTCTGCTATGAGTGCGGAATGATACAAATAGTGCGGTAAGCAAGGGATTGGACTAATTAAAGGTGTCTCCCTCCAGGGGTAGGTTGCGGAATGGTGTATTTAACAAATTTAATGCTCGTAATGGAGACCACCTGAGTGTTCATCGCAGCCTTTGTCCCTCCCTGGCTATTGCATCGTGAGTTCGGAAGGTTCGCCGCCGGACGGAGCATCTGGTGGACGGAGTCCTGTGTATAAAAAGAAGAAAAATAAAAATAAAGAGAGCGACACACTTGGGAGCCCCTGGTGTGGTCGAACCGCACTCTGGGTCTGTTGTGGTCGTGCCCCTCCCCCTATGCCCATGGTATCTCCAGAGCATAATGATGTACGCGGAGAGCGTGTCTTGCAATCATGCGAGGGTTGGGGTTGGGGCCGCATTGCTTTGCGTGCTCGGAACGTGCCAGGTGGTCTTGATTGATGTTGCTCCGGGCGCGTTTGGCCGTGTCCGGTCGTTTAACGGCCGAACTCGAGAATTGCCTTAAAAGGCTGCTCTGTACTTCTGCCGCGAGAGCCGCTGTATGTTCCTCCTTTCGGAGGGAGCGTTCCGTATTTCCGTTGACCGTGATGACTCCACGAGGGCCTGGCATCTTGAGCTTGAGGTATGCATAATGCGGCACCGCGTTGAACTTTGCGAACGCGGTTCGTCCGAGCAGAGCGTGATAGCCGCTGCGGAACGGGACTATGTCAAAGATTAACTCCTCGCTTCGGAAATTATCCTGGGATCCGAAGACCACTTCCAGTGTGACTGAGCCTGTACAATTGGCCTCAACACCTGGTATGACGCCTTTGAAGGTCGTCTTTGTAGGTTTAATCCTTGAGGGGTCTATGCCCATCTTGCACACTGTATCCTGATAAAGCAGGTTCAGGCTACTGCCGCCGTCCATCAGGACTCTCGTGAGGTGAAATCCATCGACGATTGGGTCTAAAACCAATGCGGCGAATCCTCCATGGCGGATACTGGTCGGATGGTCTCTTTGATCGAAAGTGATCAAGCAAGAGGGCCATGGATTGAACTTTGGGGCGACTGGCTCCATCGCATATACGTCCCTTAGTGCATGCTTCCACTCCCTCTTGGGTATATGCGTTGCGTATATCATGTTGACCATCCGCACTTGTGGGGGGAAACCCTTCTGTCCTCTATTGTTCGACGGCCGGGTCTCTTCCTCGTCATCGCTGTGCAGCCCCTTGTCATTGTTTTCGGCAATTAATTTGCCTGCCTGCTTGAATACCCAACAATCTCTGTTGGTGTGGTTAGCTGGCTTTTCGGGGGTGCCATGTATTTGGCAAGAGCGGTTGAGTATTCGGTCCAAATTGGACGGGCCCGGAGTGGTTCTTTTAAATGGCTTCTTCTGCTGACCGGGTTTGGAGCCTCGGAATCCGGCGTTGACTGTCATATCCTCATTGATGTCATCGTTAATGCGGCGTTTGTTCTTGTTTCGGCGCGACCTGCCATTGTGGTCCTTGGTATCTGGACTGCCAGCATTTTTACTGAGGTTGTTCCTGCGAGCTAGCCAGCTATCCTCTCCCGCACAGAAGCTGGTCATGAGTGATGTGAGGGCTGCCATGGATTTCGGCTTTTCCTGTCCTAGGTGCTGGGCCAGCCACTCATCGCGGATGTTGTGTTTGAAGGCTGCGAGGGCCTCTGCATCCGGACAGTCGACGATTTGATTTTTCTTTGTTAAGAACTGTGTCCAGAATTGTCTGGCCGATTCGTCTGGCTGCTGAATTATGTGGCTTAGGTCATCAGCGTCTGGTGGTCGCACATATGTGCCCTGGAAGTTGTCGAGGAATGCGGCTTCCAGGTCCTCCCAACACCCAATTGACTCTGCGGGCAGGCTGTTGAGCCAATGCCGAGCTGTTCCTTTAAGCTTGAGCGGGAGATATTTGATGGCGTGAAGATCGTCGCCGCGGGCCATATGGATATGAAGGAGATAATCCTCGATCCAAACCGCGGGGTCTGTTGTGCCATCGTAGGATTCAATGTTGATGGGTTTAAACCCTTCAGGGATTTGATGATACATTACTTCGTCAGTGAAGCATAGTGGGTGTGCGGCGCCTCTGTATTGAGAAATATCACGACGTAGCTCAAGAGAGCGTTGTCTGCTGTGTTCGGCCCGGCCGGAGTTGTTGTATCCGGTGCGACGGTATTCGTCGTGGGTCGTGGGGCGCCCATGTGATCCATAGATAGATCTGGATTGTCTTGCCTTGTCCTCCAATATATCCTGCAAGTCCGGCGCGTTCCCCCGTGGCTTCGTACTTTTTGAGCGGTGCCGGGGTACGGTTCTGGTGGAGGGCCTAGATGCCTCTCTGTCGCGGCCACAAGGTGGTTGGTCTGCCGTATTGTGCGCTGGTGATGAAGGTTTGTATGCTTACTCCTCTAGTCGAGGAAGCAACTTGCATTTTGGGTAGCTTTTGGAGGGGCGTTCGAGTTCATACTCTTCGGCCGCGAGGACCTCGGTCCATCTGTCGGCCAGCAGGTCTTGATCAGCTTGAAGTTGTTGCTGCTTTTTCTTTAGGCTATTTGCTGTGGCCATTAGCCTGCGTCTGAAACGCTCTTGTTCAACGGGATCCTCAGGCACGACGAATTCGTCGTCGTCGAGGCTTGCCTCGTCTCCGGAGGGAGGTATGTAATTATCATCCTCGACCTCTTCGTCTGCCGCTCTCTCGTGAGGGCTTGCTTCTGCATCCTCTTGCACTGAATCTTGCTGGAGGGGGTTGTCTTCGGCACTTTCTGGGGTGTTGTTATCTCCTGTGCCGGAATCTCCATTCTTGTTGTGGCGGGATTTAGAACGGCGCCGCTGACGTCGGCGCTTGGGCTGTTTCTTTAAGGAATCTGCCTCCGCTGCTTCTTCGTCATCCCCATCTTTTGGGGTGTCCACCATGTATATGTCGTATGACGAGGTGGTCTTCTAGTGCCCTGTAGGCGCTGGTTCTTGATCGTCTCCGGCATCGTCGTCCATACCGTCGATGTCTTCGGAGTCGTAGCCTAGCACGTCGGTTAGATCGTCGACAGTGGCTACAGAGTGGGTGGTGGGTGGGCTTTGAATTTCTTCATCGTCCACATCCCAACCATCCTGGCCGTAGTCCGGCCAGGGCTCTCCGGATAGCGAGAGATGCTTTAGCGATTTCAGGATGTCGCCAAAGGGTGAATGCTGAAAGATGTCCGCAGCGGTGAACTCCATGATCAGCGCCCAATCAGATTCGATTGGCAGGGGCGCGGGAGGTTCAGAGTCCGGCAGGGAGTTGCAGCTCCAGCTCCATGATCGGAGCTTTATAAGGGACGAGGTCAGTGTTCGGCTCCATCGCCGTGGAAGTTGCAGCTCCCGAGACGGTGTCCAGCCACCCGTCCTCGATCTGCGTGATCGGCTCCGGACTATGGGTCGGAGCGGATTCGTGTGCGGCCTCCAAGGTACTGTCCGGCGGCAGAGTTAGATCATGCCCATCGTGACAGTGCGGCACGCTCGGCTGCGGCTCAGATCCATTGAAGATCAAGTCTCCGCGGATATCGGCCGTGAAGTTTAGGCTTCCAAACCTGACCTGATGGCCAGGGGCGTAGCTTTCGATCTGCTCCAGATGGCCAAGTAAATTGGCCCGCAGTGCGAAGCCGCCGAATATGAAGATCTGTCTGGGGAGAAAAGTCTCACCCAGGACTGCGTTATCATTGATTGAAGAAGCCATCAAGCCTATCGGTGACGACACAGAGGAACTCTCAATGAAAGCACCAATGTCGGTGTGAAAACCGGCGGATCTCGGGTAGGGGGTCCCGAACTGTGCGTCTAGGCGGATGGTAACAGGAGACAAGGGACACAATGTTTTACCCAGGTTCGGGCCCTCTTGATGGAGGTAAAACCCTACGTCCTGCTTGATTGATATTGATGATATGGGTATTACAAGAGTAGATCTACCAGGAGATCAAGGAGGCTAAACCCTAGAAGCTAGCCTATGGTATGATTGTTGTAATGGTTATTGTGTCCTACGGACTAAAGCCATCCGGTTTATATAGACACCGGAGAGGGCTAGGGTTACATAGAGTCGGTTACAATGGTAGGAGATCTACATATCCGTATCGCCAAGCTTGCCTTCCACGCCAAGGAAAGTCCCATCCGGACACGGGACGAAGTCTTCAATCTTGTATCTTCATAGTCTTGGAGTCCGGCCGATGATGATAGTCCGGCTGTTCGGACACCCCCTAGTCCAGGACTCCCTCAATAGCCCCCGAACCAGGCTTCAATGACGATAAATCGAGCACGTATGTAGTCTTCGGTGTTGCAAGGCGGGTTCTCCTTTAAGTTCCATGTACCTGCCAAACAGTGTCCGACTTCCTTATAAATGTCGCGCTTCTTGGCTTCCACGCCCAATAATGGCCTTCTTCCACGCGTCGCACGAATGCGAAAAGCCAGGGTATCTTTTACGTTTTACCCCCTAGCTGCGCAAATAACCTGCCTATAAGAGAGGCAGGAATCCAGATCCAAATCACACCACCTTCCTCCCGCGAGTAGTCATCAGAGCGCTTCTGACCAAAAATCCATTCCATCATGGACCATCGACGCGGCTCCTCTTCTCGCGCTCCCAGTCCTCCGCCAGGATATTGGAGGAGATGTTCTGTTCCGCATAGCGAGCTGGTGATGCTCCAAGCGGAGGGATATCTTCCTCTGGCCTTTATGGTTCCGGTTCGAGCCGGGCTGGCCACCTACAAAGGTGGGAAGCAAGCGGAGGCCACCCCTAGTCCCTCTAAAGGGGAGCGGGTATGCTTCGTCCCTTATCTAATAAGGGGGCTTGGATTTCCTGTACATTCGTTCCTGTAATTGTCCGGCGAGCCGAACACCACATCAAGTATGATCTTTCCGGTGCAGCGCGCTTCCCGGCTAGGGATTATTCCTCTGAAGGTTGTGCTGCTTCGCTCAATGCGGCTCCAGTCTATTTCCATTTTTTGAAGAGTTTCCTCGTAGATGAGGTTTAATCCGCTGCCGCCATCCATGAGTACCTTGGTAAGTCGAAAGCTGTCCACTATTGGACTGAGGACCAATGCGGCTGGTGCTCGGGCTGTTCGGAATTTAGGTTCGTCGCTGGCATTGAAGGTGATGGCCGCGTCGCTCCAAGGATTTGTTGTTGCTACTTGGTAGACTTCAGCGAGGCTGCGGATTGTTCGTTTCCGCATATTGTTTGATGTGAAAGTTTCGAAGACTGTTGATACCGTACCGGTACTGTTGGTGTGGTTTTCCGGGGCTAGAAGCTCCTCGCCACTTTTGGCTAGCTGCCGTAATATCCAACATGCTCGAAGGCTATGTGTTGGGGTGGCTCCCTCTGTACTGTGAATTGTGCAGGGTCCGCTAAGCCATCCCTCCAGTACGGTTCTGTGCCCTTTATGGGGTTTCAGCTTTTTGGTTTTTGTACCTGGTGCCTGAGTGTAATGCACCCTTTTGTTGCGGACTAGGGTTGTATTCGGGGCTGGATTGTCCCAAAAATTATTTTCGGTTTTCCGGAAGCTCTCCATCGCACAGTACTTTCGTACTATGGACGCCAGGTCGGCGAAGCGTGTGATTTCACGACAGCTGACGGTGTTCAAGATTCCCTCGTCCGTGCAATTATTGCAAAAAATTGAGATTGCGTTTTCCTTTCGGCAGACCTTTATCCTGTCCATAACCAGGAGGAATCTGGCCCAGTAATGATGTACTGTTTCAGCAGGCTCTTGCCGGATTAGAGATAGATCGCATATGTCTGGGTGAGTGGGTGGAATTGAGTCCGGAGCCGTACCCATCTCAAGGCTCAAGGGCCGAGAAGTTTCCGAATTCGGAAGCTTGGAAAGTGGAACGTTGTCCAACGAGTCCGGTCCGATGCCTGACTTTAGGTTCAGCGCTTGATCGAAGTCCATCCCTCTGCGGGAATCCGGCATGGAGGGTTCGGAAGACCGGACATGACTAGTTTTCAATATAGGAGAACAGTCGCTGCGATGTTCCTCTACCACCGTGACGTGGTGGGTAACCTGGGGAGAGTTAATCTCTCTCAGATCGGTTTTAAGCCCGATCTGATTGTAGTCTGTAGCGACTCCTAGGGCGGCGATGCGATCCAAGAGTTCGTTTACGGACGAGAGCTCTGTTGGATCTAGCTGCTTGGCGAATTCCGAGTTGACGCGAATATTGCTTTTTATGACCCGAGAGGTCATCGTCGAAGCGGTGGCCGAACAGGAGGTCATGAGAAAACCACCTAGCCGGATAGTTTGGCTGGCGGCCAAGGCTCCTTTGGCGAAGATACCGTCCTTGAAGACGGGAAGAGGCACCCTTCCTATCTGTGACGGCACAGAGGAACTCTCAATGAAAGCACCAATGTCGGTGTCAAAACCGGCGGATCTCGGGTAGGGGGTCCCGAACTATGCGTCTAGGTGGATGGTAACAGGAGACAAGGGACACGATGTTTTACCCAGGTTCGGGCCCTCTTGATGGAGGTAAAACCCTACGTTCTGCTTGATTGATATTGATGATGTGGGTATTACAAGAGTAGATCTACCACGAGATCAAGGAGGCTAAACCCTAGAAGCTAGCCTATGGTATGATTGTTGTAATGGTTGTTCGTCCTATGGACTAAAGCCATCCAGTTTATATAGATACCGGAGAGGGCTAGGGTTACATAGAGTCGGTTACAATGGTAAGAGATCTACATATCCGTATCACCAAGCTTGCCTTGAACGCCAAGGAAAGTCCCATCCGGACACGGGACCAAGTCTTCAATCTTGTATCTTCATAGTCTTGGAGTCCGGCCGATGATGATAGTCCGGCTATCCGGACACCCCCTCGTCCAGGACTCCCTCAGTTACCCACACCCGTATTGATGAGTATCCCGTGATAAGGGGACACGATCTCTGCTTCGACAAGACGTGCCAGTAAAACCGCCTCGCAAGATGTGTAGTACCAGGTTGGGAAAAACGGTTCGAATAATGACCAGGCCACAGCGTGGTGTCACGCTATGAAAAGTTTTCAATATATTAGACTTGTGGAATATTGTGCTCTCTATGGTGGTATGTGGAATTTGTTTTGCAGAGCCAGACACGATCCTTGTGTTCAAAATCTTCTTTGGAGTATTCGGAGAAGGAACCCGCCTTGCAATGCCGAAGACAATCTACGCGCCGGACTCATCGTCATTGAAGCCTGGTTCAGGGGCTACTGAGGGAGTCCTGGATTAGGGGGTCCTCGGATAGCCAGACTATGTGCTTATGCCGGATTGTTGGAGTATGAAGATACAAGATTGAAGACTTCTTCCCGTGCCTGGGTGGAACTCTCCTTGGCGTGGAAGGCAAGCTTGGCAATTCAGATATGTAGATTTCCTTCTCTGTAACCGACTCTGTTGTAACCCTATCCCCCTCCGGTGTCTATATAAACCGGAGGGTTTAGTCCGTAGGACAAGAACAGTCATAATCATAAGCTAGCTTCTAGGATTTAGCCTCTACGATCTCGTGGTAGATCAACTCTTTTAATACTCATATCATCAAGATCAATCAAGTAGGAAGTAGGGTATTACCTCCATAGAGAGGGCCCGAACCTGAGTAAACATTGTGTCACCCGCCTCTTGTTACCATTAGCCTTAGACGCACAGTTCGGGACCCCCTACCCGAGATCCACCGGTTTTTACACCGACCCCCCCCCCAAACCCAAAGGTTCCCATCCTTCCATAAAGTAACCATAAAGCACATTTCACTATTCATGGTGAAGTTTTTCCCGTCTGTTAAATCTGAAAATATTCTTGTGTGTCCTAGAATAATTGTAGTACCCACTAAAATGATTTGGGATTCATTCCAAAACAATTTCGGATTTGTGAATTTCATCTGCGAAAGGCAACCAAATCGGTCCCGATAGCTCCGGAACATTTCGGGTTTTTATCTCGAAAAATTCCCAGAAGTTTCCAGAATGATTCTGGTACCCTCCAAGAGTTATCAGGCGTGTGCCGAAACCAATTTGACTTAATGGTATCCCGTGAAACAATTTTCAGTTTTACCGGAACTATTCCAGTGTCGTCTCCAGAACGTATTCATTGTGTCCGAAACTTTTCTGGTGTGTTTCTCTCAGACTCCCTGTCTAGTATTCAGCAGATAGATGACCCTTAAGCGTGTGACCCTATAGGTACGATGAAGTACATACAAGACCAGAACTCTTCCGATCAATGACCAACATTGGAGCCGTGGACACGCATATTGACCCCGATGCCCACACGAATAAATATTCGAGTGGACCTCTAGTTGTCGTGTGCTATTCCTGTTGCTTCACAATATATTACAAACACCCGAGGTGAGATTTAGTTGCATCCCCGTGGATCAACAAGTTGTACATTATGCTAGTTACCTCGTTACAGGTTGATAACCCATCAAGCATAGAAGTAGTTTCATCATAAGTATCATGCATAGTAGAAGTGGCATCATCAATAACATGCAACATATTAGAATTAATTGCAGAAGCAGGTTTAGGTGTCGCAAGCTTACTCATAACAGAAGTAGAATCTAGTGCAGAGCTAGATGGCAGTTCCTTACCTCCCATCGTAGTTGAGGGACAAATCTTAGTTCTTTCGTCTTCCATGTTCCTGAGAATGATCATAAGATATAAATCCCAAGTGACGCAGAGAATAGAGCTATGCTCCCCGGCAACGGCGCCAAAAAATAGTCTTGATAACCCACAAGTATAGGGGAT
Organism: Triticum turgidum subsp. durum; assembly: GCA_900231445.1. Taxonomy (NCBI): domain Eukaryota; kingdom Viridiplantae; phylum Streptophyta; class Magnoliopsida; order Poales; family Poaceae; genus Triticum; species Triticum turgidum. The sequence continues at coordinate 691,573,818 of LT934117.1, read as the reverse complement.
CACAACAGTTTTCGAGGGTAGAGTATTCAACCAAAATTTAATGATTCAACACAAGGGGAGCCAAAGAATATTCTCAAGTATTAGCAGTTGAGTTGTCAATTCAACCACACCTGGATAACTTAGTATCTGCAGCAAAGTATCTAGTACCAAAGTAGTATGGAAGTAACGGTAACAGTAGCAGTTTTGTAGTAACTGTAATGGCGGCAACGGTAAAGTAAATATGCAAAGAACAATATATGAAAAGCTTGTAGGAATTAGATTAGTGATGGATAATTATGTGGGATGCGATCCTCATGTAATAGTTATAACATAGGGTGACAGAAGTAGCTCCATTTCACCAATGCAATGTAGGCATGTATTCCGAATATAGTCATACGTGCTTATGGAAAAGAACTTGCATGACATCTTTTGTCCTACCCTACCGTGGCAGCGGGGTCCTAATGGAAACTAAGGGATATTAAGGCCTCCTTTTGATTAATAGAGTACCGGACAAAGGCATTAACACATAGTGAATACATGAACTCCTCAAACTACGGTCATCATCGAGAAGTATCCCGATTATTATCACTTTGGGGTTGTCGAATCATAACACACAATAGGTGACTATAGACTTGCAAGATAGGATCAAGAACTCGCATATATTCATGAAAACATAATAGGTTCACATCTGAAATCATGGCACTCGGGCCCTAGTGACAAGCATTAACCATAGCAAAGTTATAGCAACATCAATCTCAGAACATAGTGGATACTAGGGATCAAACCCTAACAAAAGTAACTTGATTACATGGTAAATCTCATCCAACCCATCACCGTCCAGCAAGCCTACGATGGAATTACTCACGCATGGCGGTGAGCATCATGAAATTGGTGACGGAGGATCGTTGATGATGACGACGGTGTCGAATCCCCCTCTTCCGAGCCCCGAACGGACTCCAGATCAGCCCTCATGAGAGAGTTTAGGGCTTGGCGGTAGCTCCGTATCGTAAAACGCGATGAATCTTTCTCCGTGATTTTTTTTCTCCGTGAAAGTGAATATATAGAGTTGGAGCTCACATCGGTGGAGCTTCAAGGGGGCCCACAAGGCAGGGGGTGCGCCCCACACCCTCATGGACAGGGTGTGTGTTGGTGTCAAAACCGGCGGATCTCGGGTAGGGGGTCCCGAACTGTGCGTCTAAGGCTAATGGTAACAGGAGGCAGTGGACACAATGTTTACCCAGGTTCGGGCCCTCTCTATGGAGGTAATACCCTACTTCCTGCTTGATTGATCTTGATGATATGAGTATTAAAAGAGTTGATCTACCACGAGATCGTAGAGGCTAAACCCTAGAAGCTAGCCTATGATTATGATTGTTCTTGTCCTGCGAATTAAACCCTCCGGTTTATATAGACACCGGAGGGGGCTAGGGTTACAACAGAGTCGGTTACAGAGAAGGAAATCGACATATCTGAATTGCCAAGCTTGCCTTCCACGCCGAGAGTCCCACCCGAACACGGGATGAAGTCTTCAATCTTGTATCTTAATAGTCCAACAGTCGGGCATAAGCAAATAGTCCGGCTGTCCGAGGACCCCCTAATCCAAGACTCCCTCAGTAGCCCCTGAACCAGGCTTCAATGATGATCAGTCCAACACGCAGATTGTCTTCGGCATTGCAAGGCGGGTTCTTCTCCAAGTTCTCCAGAGAACCTGTAGAAACGAGCGGTGTCCGGCTTCCCATTTAATGTTGCACTCATCGGCTTTTGTGCCCTAATAATATAAGTCTCCACCTGTAGAACCTTTAGAAACGAGCTAATGTGAGAAGCCGGGGCATTTCTACACTTGCCACCCTGACCATGTAAGTAAATCGTCTATTAAAGAAACGGGGATCCTCAGATCCAAATCACACCATCTTTCCCAAGCGAGGATTCATTAGAGCGCGCCCGGAAAAAACTATCCCATCATGGCAGGCCGACGTAGCTCCTCCTCTTGCTCCAACAACATTAAGCCAGGTGATTGGGAGAAGTGTACCATATCCCACGGCCAATTAGTGGAGTTGCAGACCCAGGGGTTTCTTCTACCTGCAGACCTTGTCCCCATCCGAGCCGGATTAGCTACTTTTGACGGCGGGGAGCAAGCGGAGACTTTTCCCAACCCATCCAGGGGGAGCGAGTATGTCTTGTCCCTTACTTGCTGAGGGGCATCGGATTTCCAGTTCATCCGTTCCTCCGTGGGCTCCTGGAGTATTATGGGCTCCAGCTGCACAACTTTATTCCTACCTCCATCCTGCACATCGTAGGTTATGTCGCCCTTTGTGAGCTATTTCTGGGCTGTGAAGCTCATTTCGAGATATGGAAAAGGTTGTTCTTCCTCGTCCCTCGCAATCAGGAGGCATCTATATATAAAGTGGGCGGAGCCGAGATATGGCGCATCACCGGGACTGGATACCTGTCCGGCACTCCGAAGAAGACATCCGAAGATTGGCCTTTGGAGTGGTTTTATATAGAGGATGTGTCCCTTCCAGACCCTATCCGGATGGGTCTTCCTCAGTTCAGCAATGCCCCATTGAAGAAACGTATAACTGGCGTCCCCGGAGCCCCCAAGAGGAAGATAGCAGAGAGGTCCTTTATCTGATGGGCAGAATAAAAATGCTGGCCAAGTCTGGATTGACCATAACCGAGGCTATGCCAATATGCATAATGTGGGGGGTGCAGCCACTCCAGTACCGGGGGCATCCCATGTGGCACTTCATTAGAGAAGACGATGCCACCTGATGCGGTTAGAAAGGTCTGGACCCAGCCACCGCCCTGGCAAAAATATTGTCCGATTGGTATAAAGGAGAATAACAGGAGTTCATCCGCATTAAGCCGTGGTATGGATTTTCCATGTACAACCCTCCCAGCTGGGTGAGTTGCTATCTTACTCAATTCTATTCATTCCCGCCTTCTTTCATTGCAAATACTTACCTTGCCAGTCCATAACAGGAATCACAGAAAACTGTGAGGGAGGTACACAGCCCGCCTCCATAGCCAGAGGACCACAATCGGGCCCTCGACCCCGGTCTCGAAGAATATTCAGATATATTTGTGGAGCTCGTTGACAGGATGTTTTACCAGGCAAGCTGTGACGGCACCCTGGTGGCCATCATTGCTGACTATCCTGGCCTACTCCCTGCATCAAATGTAAGTAAAACTGAAGTCTTCACTTCCAAGAAGGATCCCTTCTTTACGCCTTACCCACCGCACATGTATTGCACTTTATAGGGAAGGCAATCAGGGCGCCGTGGTGAGCCCGCGGCGACTCACCAACAAGGGGCACCCAAGCCGGGTAGGCTTAAAAGGAAGGCGGTTAGGACCGAGACGCCGTTGGAGAGGTATGATTTAAAACCTGCTCCGTGATTATTGTCTTTAAAATATAACAATGTCCATTGTGTCCTGGCGGAAAGAGTACTCGCCGGACTGTGTCTGGAGATCCTGCCGGCCAAGCCTCTTCCAGCCGGACTCCAGAACCGGCCTCAAGGGTGGAGGCTAATGTGGGGACAACACCGGACGGACCTTCTACAAATTCCGAAGTGGAGAGCGCTATGAATCATAGGCATCGGCGGGCCGCACTCCGCGACCCTAATTTCATTGAAGAGGCATTCAATGCCTTCAACTCGGGAGACGCGTACATCCGAGCTGCTCAAAAAGGGCTTGCTAGAGCCACAGACCAGTATTTAAAAGATATACGGGTAACCAAAATCTGATAATTATGTATATCAGTAGCCCTTGAGACTTGAAATAGTTAGCACAACTGATTTAAGGATCATTGTATGAATAGGTTCTTACAGAGAAGAACTCCCATTTGTCTCAAGAGCTAGAGGAGTGCAAAGCCCAGCTAAGGGCCGCAACTGCCGAAATGGAGGAATCTAAGAAGGCCTCATCTGGTAATATTTATCTCAAAAAATGTAATTACATGTACCAGTTGGTATTCGGCATGTTTGTAGATCAAACAATAGATTCCGCAGACAATCCCAGAATGAATCTGGAGTTCTTACAAAAGGATGAACAACAAGCTCAAGGACAGCTAGAGGCTGGCGAGCGTGTGCTTACACGGGTTCAGCAAGAGAAAAATAATCTCCAGGATGCCAATACCCGGCTGGGCATGGAATTGAAGGATGTTCAGGCCCAGCTAGCGGACTCTGTGAAGGAGAACAGGAGGTTTCAACGCGGCATTTTCAGTATGTTCTCAAAACGACCCTTTATATAGTTCGGCGAAGAAACATGCTGACAGAGTTATGTTTGTAGGTATACTGACTGGTCGTCCTGAAGAGGAGATGCCCGGATCTTCAGGCGATCTTCTTCAAGAGCTTTCACAACTGCACGAACAAGTTCGGCAGGTGATGCAGGGTATTGCCGCGGCCTTGTGGCCATCCGCCTCCATGCCAGGAAGCATGAGGGAGCTTGTACAACTGCTCAAGGGAGCGCGGCGGCGCTTCCAATTGTGCAACATATTGGCCTGCCGACAAGGTGCGAGGGAAGCGTGGGCCATGGTGAAAACACGGTACAGCAAGGTCGATACGAATCACATGGCCCTGGTTGGACCTGTAGGGTCAGATGGGAAAGAGATTCCCATTAGTCTGGTATATGACCAGGTAGAATTAGCCGCAAAGTATTCCCAACAGGATTCTAGGCTAGACAGCCTGTTGGATGGTATAGAAGAAGAAGTATGTGTGTCTAAGTGACTGTGTACTTCAATTGGCATAATTTGTCCCTAGCCAGATTGTAAATCATTTGTCATGGCAGACCTTTTCGGTTCAGCCTCCGTACCCGACAGTCCGTAGTGTTTCTGAATACCCGCTCAGTTATGTAAACCAGGGTACGCATGGAACCAGGCGTAGGGGTCATAAGTGCTTGACCAGACAAGTACCCAACTAGCTATGTTATATTACATGGATAGTAAGAAACATCTTCCAGGGAGAATAGTTCCGTTAAGGGTTCCTTTCCCTGGGTACAGATGCATTGATGTGCATGTCCGAACTGCGAACAGAGACACGGTATATGAAACATCTGGGGGTTTGTATTATAATGTGTAAGAAACATCTTTAGTTCACCGACCAAATATTCCCTTAAGAACTCTAGCTTTCGGCTTCACCCAGTCTGAGGTACAGGTCCGGCGGACCCGACAGTAACAATCGCAGGACTAACGGGATCGTAGGGCATAAACACAGGAGCCTGGCAACCCAGCTTGGCCAAAACTTAGTCATATCGATGCATATAATTGTGAAGCAAAGGTACATATGGAAAAGAGACACATATGTAGTGGGCATGATGCCATGAAGGTATTTATATTAAGCTTCTATATAAGAAGCCCCCAGGCACATTGAGCGCGCATAGCGCGTAAAGAGTGTGTAGTCGAGTCACACTTAAAACTTCAAAGCCATGAAAGGAAAGAGAGAGGATATTCATAAATAATAATAAAAAAAGGCGGAGGGAAGGGGAAGAACACAGAGTTCGGCACTAGGCGTAAAATCTTCGGAGTCTGGCCGCGTTCCATTGGTTCAGCTCGAGTCGATTATCTGATGCATCACGCAGGCAGTACGCTCCTCCTGTGAGAACTTTATCAATGAAAAAGGGACCCTCCCACTTGGGCTTGAGCTTGTCCTTTTTCTTCTCTGGTAGGCATAGAACAAGGTGGACAACATTATAAGTTTTGGCTTGTACTTCTCTGCTTTGATACCTTCGAGCTTGTTGCTAATAAAATGCAGAACGGTCTTTTGCGACGTCGCGCTCCTCCTCCAGGGCATCCAAACTATTCTGCCGATCAAGCTTGCCTTCTCTCTCTTAATACATGAGCACTCGAGGTGAGTCATGAATGATGTCAGGCAATACCGCAGTGCGATTCAGCGTGGTCCGCAGCCCCATAGTACGGAGTTGAGCTCCTCGACCCAGTGCGTGTCTGATTCCTTCAAGGATCACACTTGTCTGGGTTCGATGGCGCTCATAATAAGACCATTTGCCTGTTCGACTTGACCGTTTCTTTGGGGGTGATAGACGGAGGCGTAATCGATCTTAATGCCCATGTTGCCGCACAAAGGTTTCACATTGTCGGCTATGAAGTTGGGGCCATTGTCGGTGATGATCCTGTGGGGGACACCGTAATGGTGTACGACCCCTGATATGAAGTCTATCATTGGTCCGGATACGGCCGTTTTAACTGGTTTGGCCTCTATGCATTTGGTGAATTTATCCACCATGACCAACAAGTATTTTTTCCTATGGCTTCCTTATTTAAGGGGTCCGACCATATCAAGCCCCCAGACCCCAAAGGGCCAAGTTATGGGGATTGTTTGGAGAGAGGTAGGTGGCATGTGGCTTTGGTTGGCGAAAAGCTGGCAACCGACAAAATGTTGGACGAGGTCTTGTGCGTCTGCTCGGGCTGTCGGCCAGTAGAAACCTGTACGGAAGGCCTTGCTTACAAAGGCCCAAGGTGCGGCGTGGTGGCCGCCGAGTCCAGCATGAATTTCGGCCAAGAGCGGCCGTCCTTCCTCTTCGGGGATACATCTTTGAAGTACTCCGGTAGTGCTTTTCTTATAAAGCTATCCCTCGTGCACCTTGTAGGCTTTACAGGGGCGCACAATGCAACATGCCTCATTTTGGTCTTCGTGGAGTTCTTGCCTATTTAGGTAGGCTAAGAAGGGTTCGGTCCAGGGGGCAATGACAGCCATGATTACGTGGGCCGAGGGTGTTATTTCGGTGGCAGAGCCTCCGATTGTGTCAGTGTGTTAGGGTTCTGGGGTTGTGGCCGGATCCAGACTAGTATTGCCGGTCTCCCCTTGCCACACCACGGAGTGCTTGAACAGCCTTTCCAAGAAGATGTTAGGTGGGACGGGGTCGCGCTTAGCGCTGATGTGGGCAAGGATATCCGCCGCTTGATTGTTTTCTCGGACCACATGATGAAATTCGAGCCCCTCGAACCAAGTTGACATCTTGAGGACGGCATTGCGGTAAGCTGCCATTTTCGGGTCCTTGGCGTCGAAGTCTCCATTTATTTGTGATATTGCAAGGTTCGAATCCCCGCGCACTTCTAAGCGTTGAATGCCAATGGAGACTGCCTTCCGAAGACCATGAAACAGAGCCTCATATTCGGCTGCATTGTTGGAGTCTGTGTATAGTATTTGGAGTACGTATTGGACTGTATCTCCGATAGGGGATGTCAGGACAACGCCCGCTCCCAGACCAGCCAGCATCTTAGAGCCGTCAAAGTGCATGATCCAATTGGAGTATGCACCGTACTCATTAGGGAGTTTGGCTTTTGTCCATTCGGCGATGAAGTCAGCCAGTACTTGCAACTTAATGGCTCGCCGTGGTTTGTATATGATGTCGAACGGGAGGAGCTCGATGGCCCACTTAGCAATCCGGCCCATGGCATCACGGTTATTTATTATATCATTGAGTGGTACATCGGAGGCCACTGTGATTGAACACTCTTGAAAGTAGTGTCGTAGCTTCCGGGATGCCATGAAGCCCGCGTATGCTATCTTTTGATAATGTGGGTACCGTGACTTGCATGGTGTGAGGACGGTGGATACGTAGTATACCGGCTTTTGAAGCGGGAACTTATGTCCGTCCTCCTCTCGTTCGATGATGAGCACTGCGCTTACAACTTGGTGTGTTGTCTCTATATATAACAGCATGGGTTCGCCAATGTTCGGCGCGGCCAGGATTGGGTTGCTGGCAAAGAGGTCCTTTATTACTTCCAGTCCGGCCGTAGACGGATCCGTCCACTCGAAGTGTTCGGTGCGTCGAAGAAGGTGATAAAGAGGTAGTGCCTTTTCTCCCAGTCGGGAGATAAAGCGGCTTAAGGCAGCCACGCATCCAGTCAATTTCTGGATTTACTTGAGGTCTGTTGGGGTAGCCAACTGTGACAGAGCTCGGATTTTAGCCGGATTTGCTTCAATTCCTCTATTGGAAACGATGAAGCCCAGGAGCTTTCCCACTGGAACAGCGAAAATGCATTTTTCCGGATTGAGCTTGATGTCATATGTTTGGAGATTGTCGAACATGAGCCTCAGGTCATCTATTAAATATTCGACATGTCTGGTCTTGATGACGACGTCGTCTACTTATGCCTCAACTATTTTGCCGATTTATTTTCCAAGCATGTCTAAATCATGCGTTGGTAGGTTGCACTGGCATTGTTTAGCCCAAAAGGCATGGTGTTGAAACAGAAAGGGCCGTATGGAGTGATGAATGCCGTCGCGGCTTGATCGGACTCCGCCATCTTGATTTGATGGTATCCGGAGTATGAGTCGGGGAAGCACAATGAGTCATGTCCTGCGGTCGCGGCGATGATTTGATTGATGCGGGGGAGAGGGAAGGGATCCTTGGGACAAGCCTTATTGAGGTGGTTGAAATCGACATAGAGGCGCCAGGATTTATCCTTCTTTGGTACCATCACCAGGTTTGCTAGCCAATCCGGGTGTTTTATTTCTCAGATGAATCCGGCTTCGAGTAACTTGGCTAGGCCGTCTCCCATAGCTTGTCGTTTGGGCTCTTAAAAGCGACGGAGAGTCTGCTTGACCGTCTTGTATCCCTTCAGTATGTTTAGGCTATGCTCGGCCAGCCTACGTGGGATCCCTGGCATGTCTGAAGGGTGCCAAGCAAAGATGTCCCAATTCTCGCGTAAGAACGCCCACAGTGCAGCGTCTATTATGGGGTTCAGTTGTGCCCCAATGGATGTTGTTTTTGTAGAGTCCGTTAGGTGGACTTGGAATTTGACTATTTCTCCCGCTAGTTTGAAAGAGGTGGACTTGGATCGTTTGTCGAGTATCACATCGTCCCTCTCCACTATGGAGCGCAGCGTAGTTAGTTCTTCGGCCGCGATGGCTTCGGATAAAACCTCAAGGGCCAGGGCGGCGGTTTTATTTTCGGTGCGGAGTGCTACGTCCGGATCACTGGCTAGAGTGATGATTCCGTTGGACCCGGGCATCTTTAGCTTCATGTACCCGTAATGGGGAATAGCTAGGAAGCTTGCTAATGCGTCCCGCCTTAAAAGGGCGTGGTATCCACTACTGAACGGGGCCACTTGGAATGTTATCTCTTTGGACCTGTAATTCTCTGGCGTGCCGAATACCACGTGGAGTGTGATTTTTCCCGCACATCGTGCCTCCCGACTAGGGATGATTCCTCTGAAAGTCGTGCTGATTTGCTCAATGCGGCTCTTGTCTATTTCCATTATGTTGAGAGTTTCCTCGTAGATGAGATTTAATCCGCTGCCACCATCCATGAGCACTTTAGTAAGCCGGAAGCTATCCACAATTGGACTAAGGACCGAGCCAGCTGGTGCTTGGACAGTTCGGAATTGAGGTTCGTCACTAGCATTGAAGGTTATGGCCGTGTCATTCCATGCATTAATTGCTGCAACGTGGCAGACTTCGGCGAGGCCGCGGAGTGCTCTCTTGTGCTTGTTATTTGAGGTGAAAGTCTCGAAGACTGTCAATACTGTATTGTTGTTTTCTATGGGATGATGCTCTGCGGCATTGTTAATGAGGAGATCCTCGCCGCTCTTGGCCACCTGCCGACATGCTCTAAGGTTGTGTGCTAGTATGGTATCAGGTGTGGTGTGAATTTTTTATGGCCCATTGAGCCATCCCTCCAATACAGTTCCACGCCCTATAGTGGGCTTCTGTTTCTTTGTAATTGGATCGGGTGACCTGCGAGAGTGCACCCTTTTAGTTCGGACGAGGGGTTTAGTGAGAGCCGGAGGATCCCAAAATTTAGCCTGGGTTTTCCAGGCGCTTTCCATCAGACAGTACTTCTGTACTATGGCCGCCAAGTCGGCGAAGTGTGATATGTCACGGCGACTTATGGCGTTGAGGATTCCCTTGTCCGTGCAATTTTTGCAAAAGAAGAAGATTGCGTCTTCCTCGCGATAGTCCTTGACCTTGCTCATTACAAGGAGGAATAAGGCCCAAAAGTGATGTACTGTCTCTTGGGATTGTTGTCTAATGTGGGAAAGATCACTCATATCTGGGTGGGTGGGTGGATTTAAGTCCGAACCCTAGCCCGATCTGAGACCCAGGGGCAGAGGTATTTCCGAACATGGCGGTTCGGGTTCCGAGATGTTACCCAATTTTTCTGGCCCGCTGCCCGATTCTAAGTTCAGAGTTTGGGTCATGTCCTCCCGCGAACGGATATCCGGCTCGGAGAGCTCGGGAATCCAGACATAATTCGTCCTCAAGATAGAGGAAGAATCGCTGCATTGCTCCTCCACCATCGCTATCTGATGGATGACCGGCGGAGAGTTAATCTCTCTCTGATCGAGTTTAAGCCCAATCCGATCATAGTCCTTAGCGAATGATGGAGTCCTAGATAAGGGGGTATCCGGATAGCCAGACTATGTACTTTGGCCGGACTGATGGACTATGAAGATACAAGATTGAAGACTTCGTCCCGTGTCCGGATGGGAATCTCCTTTGAGTGGAAGGCAAGCTTCGTGATTTGGATATGTAGATATCATTCTCTGTAACCAACTCTATGTAACCCTAGCCCCCTCCGGTGTCTATATAAACCGGAGGGTTTAGTCCGTAGAAAAAGGACAATCATAATCATAGGCTAGTGTCGGTGTCAAGACTGGCGGATCACGGGTAGGGGGTCCCGAACTGTGCGTCTAGGCGGATGGTAACAGGAGACAAGGGACACGATGTTTTTACCCAGGTTCGGGCCCTCTCGATGGAGGTAAAACCCTACTCCTGCTTGATTAATATTGATGATATGGGTAGTACAAGAGTAGATCTACCACGAGATCAGAGAGAGTAAACCCTAGAAGCTAGCCTATGGTATGATTGTTGTTCATCCTACAGACTAAAACCCTCTGGTTTATATAGGCACCAAAGAGGGTTAGGGTTACATAGAGTCGGTTACAATGGTAGGAGATCTACATATCCGTATCGCCAAGCTTGCCTTCCACGCCAAGGAAAGTCCCATCCGGACATGGGACGAAGTCTTCAATCTTGTATCTTCATAGTCTAGGAGTCCGGCCAAAGGTGATAGTTCGGCTATCCGGACACCCCCTAATCCGGGACTCCCTCAGTAGCCCCCGAACCAGGCTTCAATGGTGATGAGTCCGGCGCGTAGATTGTCTTCAGCATTGCAAGGCGGGCTTTTCTCCAAATCCTATGTACCTGTTGAATAGCGTCCGGCTTCTTGTAAATATTGCGCTCCTCGGCTTCCATGCCCAATAATGGCCATCTTCCATGTGTTGAGCGAATGCGAAAAGCCAAGGTATTTGTACATTTACCCCCCTAGCTGCGCAAATGAGCTGCCTATAAAAGAGACGAGGATCTAGATCCGAATCACACCATCCTCCCTTCGCGAGCATTCATCAGAGCGCATCTGACAGAAATCCATTCCATCATGGACAGTCGACGCGGCTCCTCCTCTCGCCCTCCCAGCCCTCAGCCTGGAGATTGGGAGAGATGCTCTGTCCCGCACAGCAAGTTAGTGCGCTCCAAACCAAGGGATTTCTTTCCCCAGCCTTCATGGTTCCGGTTCGAGCCGGACTCGCCACCTATAAGGGAGGAAAGCAAGCGGAGAGCGTCCCGAGCCCCTCCAAAGGAGAGCGGGTATGCCTTGTCTCTTATTTGATAAGAGGGCTCGGATTTCCAATTTGTCCGTTTCTCTGGGGGTCCTGGAGTTCTACGGCCTCCAGTTGCACAACCTTGCGCCTGCCTCCATTTTGCATATTGCGGGCTTCGTGGCCCTTTGCGAGCTGTTTTTGGGCATCAAGGATCATTTTGCACTGTGGAAGAAGCTATTCTGCCTTGTGCCCCATTCTCAAGAGGGGTCAATATATCAAGTGGGCGGAGCCGAACTATGGTGCATCACCGGGACCGGATATCTATCCGGAACCCCGAAGAAGGCATCCGAAGACTGGCCTTCGGAATGGTCTTATATAGAAGATGTCCCCCTGCCGGACCCTGTTCGGATCGGCCTCCCTGAGTTCAATAACGCTCCTTTGAAGAAACGCCTAAGCTGGCGTCCATGGAGCCCTCAGAAGGAAAATGACAGGGACGTCCTTTACCTGATGAGTCGAATAAGGTTGTTAGCTCATTCCGGACTGACCATGATCGGGGTCATGGCCACATGCATTATGCGGGGGGTGCAGCCGCCCCAGTATAGAGGCCACCCCGTGTGGGATTTCAATGGGGAGGATGATGCCACCCACTGCAGCCGTAAGGGGCCGGGATCGGTCGCCGATCTGATGAAGATCTTGTCCGCATTGTACAAGGGAGAAGAGGAGGAATTTCTCCGCGTCAATCCACAGGACGTATTTTCTATGTACAATCCTCCAAGCTGGGTAAGCGGACATTTATTTTTGCCTATCCGATCCATACTCCCATAGTCAAGTATCTCATTTTGTGATTTCGGCACAGGAACTGCGCCGGGCCGTAAAGGATATAAACAGCCCACCTCCACAACCCGAGGATCCGGAACGGTTACTCGATCCGACCTCCCAAGAGGATCCGGACATATCGGTGGAGCTGATCGACGGGGTATTCCACCAACTGAGTATTGATAATACCTTGGTCCCCATTACGGTCGATTACCCTGGAATACTTCCAGCCTCGCAGGTAACTGAGACCGAAGTCCCAATACTTTGAAAATGACCCATCCGTGCTTGTTCTTGATTACCGTATACCAATGGTGTTTCACAGGGGAAGTCCTTGAGGCGGAAGGTCGAGCCTGCGACGCCTAGTCAACAAGGGACAGCAAGGCCCAATAGGCTGAAAAGAAGTGCAGTCCAGATTGAAACGCCGGCGCAACGGTATGGCATGTCTTCTTACTCCCAGGTTTTACTCCCGGGAGGCGTACTAACGCTCGTGCTTTTTCAGGAAGAAGAGCACTCGCTAGACTGTATCTGGAGAGGTTGCCAATCAATCCTCCGCTCGCCAGGCTCCAAAGCCAGGTCCAAAAGCGGAGGCAAACACGAGGCATGCGTCGGATGCTCCTCCGACAAAGGATGCCGACAGGTTATCTGCCACCTATTCCGAGGTGGAGAGTGCCATGAATCACAGGCGTCGCCGGACAGTTCTTCGTGACGCATGTTTCTCCCCCAAGGCATTGGATGCCTTCAATTCGGGAGATGCGCACCTCCATGCCGCTGAAAATGGTCTAGCCAGAGCCACGGAGCAGTATGTAAAAGACATACGGGTGAGAAAATTTGACAGTTATATATGCCAGTAGCCCCCGAGACTTGAAATAGTTAGAATAACTGATTTAAGGATCATTTATTGTGCAGGATCTTACAGAAAAGAATATCCAACTGTCCCAGGAGCTGGAGCGGGGGAAGCCCAACTTGAGGCCGCACTAGCCGCAGCGGGGGAAGCCAAAGAGACCCCCTCTGGTAATATATGCTTCAAAAGATAAGAAATCTGTGAAGTGCGGCGTGTGTATAAGTCTGACAATAATATTGCAAATGGCGCCGGGATAGATCCGGACAAGCAACAACTTATGCGCCGGTTAAAGGCCAGCGAGAATGTGCTTACAAGGGTGAGGCAAGAGAAAAATAATCTCCAAGATGCCAACACCCAGCTGGGTGAGGAACTAAAGGATGTTCGTGCCCAGCTGTCTGACTCCGTTAAGGAGAATCTGCGGCTTTGATGCGGCATTTTTAGTAAGTGCTTGAACAAACTTTGAAAAAGAGTTCGGCGAGGAAGTCGACTAACAAAAGTATGTGATGCCTGGTTCTACTAGGTATGCTCACAGGCTGTCCTGAAGAGGAAATGCCCGGTTCTACAGGTGACCTTCTTCCCGAGCTCTTACAACTGCACGAACGAGTTCGGCAGGTGATGAAAGGCGTCGCCCAGGCCTTGTGGCCATCTGTCTCCCTGCCCGAAGGCCTTGGAGAGCTTGCAAAGAGGATTCAGGGAGCACGGCGGCGCTTCCGATTATGGAAGATATCAGCCTGCCGTCAAGGCGCTAGGGAGGCCTGGGCCATGGTGAAGACACGGTACACGAAGGCTGACCCAAACCACATGGCCGAGGTCGAACCTCTCGGGCCCGATGTGAAGGAGATCCCTGTGAGCTTAGTGTACGGCCAAGTAGAGTTGGCCGCAAAGTATTCCCAGCAGGACTATAAACTAGACAACCTGTTAGATGGCATTGAAGAGGAATACAACCAGTCGAATTGACTATGTAATTTAAGATGACATGTAAAATGCCTTCTAGCCGGATTGTAGATCGTTTGTCATAGCGGACCTTTTCGCCTCAACCTCGGGACCCAATAGTCCGGAGTGTGTCCGAATACCCTCACCGTTATATAAGAACAGGGGCATGCATGGAGACCAGGTGTAGGGGTCATTAGTGCTTTATCAGACAAGTGCCCAACTAGTTATGTTATATTACATGGTTAGTAAGAAACATCTTCCAGGGAGAATAGTTTTGTTAGGGGTTCCTTTCCCTGGGAGGCATGCCATAAAGTGCATGTCCGGACTGCGAAAAATGCAGAAAAAACATCTGGGAGCAGATAAATAAAATAGGTAGGAAATCGTCTTTTAGTTCACCGACCGAATATTCCCTTAAGAACGCTAGCTTTCGGCTTCACCCAGTCTGAGGTACACATCCGGCTGACCCGACAGTAACAATCGCAGAGGTGCTCCCTTTACCACCTAGCCGAACAATCGGGAACATAGGGGTAAGCACAGGAGCCAGGCAACCCAGCTTGGCCAAAACTTAAGTCATATCGATGCATATAATGGTGAATAAAAGGTACATGCGGAAGTGTGACACATGTGTTGGGCATGAAGCCCGTATAAATAAGCTTCTGTTAAAGAAGCCCCCAGGTATAATGAGCACGGATATCGTGTCAAGTGTGTGCGAACAAAGCGCGAATGAGCCTTCAAAGGTTGTAAGAGAAAAAAGGGGGGAGAAGGGGAGAAATATAAGACAGCTACTATATAAAATATAGACGAAGGAAGGAGACGAACTAAGAATCCGGCACAAGGCGTAGAATCTTCGGAGACGAGCTACGTTCCATGGGTTTGGCTCGAGTCGGTTATCCGATGCATTTCGTAGATGGTACGGTCCGCTGGTCAGGACCTGGTCGATGATGAAGGGACCTTCCCATTTGGGCTTGAGTTTGTCCTTTTTCTTGTCCGGCAGGCGTAGAACTAACTCGCCAACATTGTAAGTTTTGGCCCGTACATCTCTGCTTTGATATCTTCGAGCCTGCTGTTGATAGAATGCGAAACGGGATTTTGCCACGTCATGCTCCTCCTCCAAGGCATCCAAACTGTCCTGCCAATCGAGCTCGGCTTCTCTTTCTTCATACATGCACATGCGAGGTGAGTCATGAATTATATCACAGGGCAAAACTGCCTCTGCGCCGTATACCATAAAGAATGGTGTGAATCCGGTAGTGCGATTCGGCGTGGTCCGCAGCCCCCAGAGTACGGAGTCGAGCTCCTCTACCCAGTGCGTGTTAGATTCCTTGAGGGACCGCACTAATCTGGGTTTGATGCCGCTCATGATTAGACCATTTGCTCGCTCGACTTGACCGTTAGTTTGAGGGTGATAGACTGAAGCATAGTCGAGCTTGATGCCCATGTTTTTGCACCAGAGTTTGACCTCGTCGGCCGTAAAGTTCGTGCCATTATCAGTGATGATGCTATGGGGGACGCCGTAACGGTGTACGACCCCTGATATGAAGTCTATCACCTGTCCGGATTTGGCCGTCTTAATAGGTTTGGCCTCTATCCATTTGGTGAATTTATCCACCATGACCAGTAGGTATTTTTGCTTGTGGGTTGCTCCTTTAAGGGGTCCAACCATGTCAAGCCCCCAGACCACGAAGGGCCAGGTTATGGGTATAGTTTTGAGGGCAGTGGGTGGCATGTGGATTTGATTAGCAAAGAGCTGGCAACCGATGCATCGTTGGACTAAGTCCTAAGCATCTTCCCGGGCCGTCGGCCAATAAAATCATGTACGGAAGGCCTTGCCTACAAGGGCCCGTTCTGCGGCGTGGTGCCCGCCGAGCCCGACTTGAATTTCAACTAGAAGATTCCGCCCTTCCTCTTCGGAGATACACATTTGAAGGACTCCGGTTGTGCTTTTCTTGTAAAGCTCTCCCTCATTGACCTTATAGACTTTAGATCGCCGCACTATGCAGCGGGCTTCGTTTTGGTCCCCAGGAAGTTCCTGCCTGGTTAGGTAGGCTAGGAATGGTTCCGTCCTCGGGGCAATGACTGCCATTATTACGTGGGCTGAGGATGTTACTTCGTTGGCGGAACCGCCGATTGTGTCAGAATGTTCGGTGTCGGGCAGTGCGGTTGGGTCCGGGTTGTTATTTCCAGATTCCCCCTCCCATAGTACAGATGGCTTGAACAGCCTTTCTAGGAAGATGTTGGGAGGGATGATATCGTGCTTTGCGCCAATGCGTGCCAATACGTCTGATGCCTGGTTGTTATCCCAGGATATATGGTGAAATTCGAGCCCCTCAAACCAAGCTGACATTTTTAGGACGGCGTTGCAATAAGCTGCCATTTTCGGATCCTTGGCATTGAAGTCTCCATTTATTTGGGATATCGCGAGGTTCGAATCCCCGCGCACCTCTAGGCGTTGAATGCCCATGGAGACTGCCATCCGGAGGCCATGTAGAAGGGCCTCGTATTCGGCTGCGGCAATCCTTTATCCTATTGATGACTAGGAGGAATCTGGCCCAGTAATGGTGTACTGTTTCTGCGGGCTCTTGCCGGATTTGGGATAGATCTCTTATATTTGGGTGGGCGGGTGAAATTAAATTCGGAACCCCGTCCAATCTAAGACTCAGGGGCCAAGTTTCCGAACTTGGAAGCTTGGGTTCTTGGATGTTGTCCAATGAATCTAGCCCGCTGCCTGACTTTAGGTTCAGGGCTTGAGTGACGTCCTCCCCTCCGCGGGAATCCGGCATGGAGGGATCGGGAATCCGGACATAGCTAGTCCTTAAAATAGAGGAAGGGTCACCGTATTGTTCCTCAACCACAGCAACGTGGTGGGTAACTTGGGGAGAGTTGATCTCTCTCAGATCAGGTTTAGGCCCAATCTGATCGTAGTCTGTAGCGACTCCCTGGGCCGCGGTGCGATCCAAGAGCTCGTTTGAGGAAGAGAGCTCCATCGGATCTAACTGCTCGGCGAGTTCCTAGTTAACGTGAAGATTGCTTTCGATGACCCGAGAAGTCATCATCGGCGCGGTGGCCGAACAGGCGGTCATAAGAAAATCGCCTTGCCGAAGAGTTTGGCTGATGGCCAAACCTCCTTTAGCAACGGTGCCATATTTAAAGACGGGATGAGGCATCCTTCCTGATGGCGACGGCACAGAGGAACTCTCAATGAAAGCACCAATGTCAGTGTCAAAACCGGCGGATCTCGGGTAGGGGGTCCCGAACTGTGTGTCTAGGCGGATGGTAACAGGAGACAAGGGACACGATGTTTTTACCCAGGTTCGGGCCCTCTCGATGGAGGTAAAACCCTACTCCTTCTTGATTAATATTGATGATATGGGTAGTACAAGAGTAGATCTACCACGAGATCAGAGAGGCGAAACCCTAGAAGCTAGCCTATGGTATGATTGTTGTTCGCCCTACGGCCTAAAACCCTCCGGTTTATATAGGCCCTTAAGAGGGTTAGGGTTACACAGAGTCGGTTACAATGGTAGGAGATCTACATATCCGTATCACCAAGATTGCCTTCCATGCCAAGGGAAGTCCCATCCGGACATGGGACGAAGTCTTCAATCATGTATCTTCATAATCTAGGAGTCTGGCCAAAGGTGATAGTTCGGCTATCCGGACACCCCCTAATCTGGGACTCCCTTGGCTAGCTTCTAGGGTTTAACCTCTACGATCTCGTGGTAGATCAACTCTTGTAATACTCATATGATCAAGATCAATCAAGCAGGAAGTAGGGTATTACCTCCATCAAGAAGGCCCGAACCTGGGTAAACATCGTGTCCCCAGTCTCCTGTTACCACTAGCCTTAGACACACAGTTCGGGACCCCCTACCCGAGATCTGCCGGTTTTGACACCGACATTGGTGCTTTCATTGAGAGTTCCACTGTGTCGTCACGATAAGGCTTGATGGCTCCTTCAATCATCTTCAATGACGCAGTCCATGGGGAGGTTTTCTCTCCTGGACAGATCTTTGTATTCGGCGGCTTCACACTGCGGGCCAATTTGCTTGGCCATCTAGAGCAGGTCGACAGCTACGGCCACCATGTCAGGTTTGGAAACCTAAACTACACAGCCGACATCCGCGGAGACTTGATCTTCAGCGGATTCGAGCCCATGTCAAGTGCGCCGGACAGTCCCGACGAGCATGACCTAGATCTTCCATCGGATAGTACTCGGACTATCGCGCCTGCGGCTACTCCTGGAAATAATCGGCAGCAGACTATGCCATCCGAGGATGGGTGGATGGACCCCGCCACGGAGGTTGCACGCTCATCGGACTTGGAGCCAAACACACATTCCGCCTCCTATAAGGTCGGAACACCTCGACCCTCGGACTCGTCTCCGGCTACAGGATCCGAACCACGTACACCCATGCCTATCGAATCCAATTGGGCACCGGTCAAGGAGATCACCTCCGCAGATATCTTTCAGCACTTGCCCTTGGGCGACGTACTAAACTCATTAAGGTCTCTCTCTTTGTCAGGGGACTCCTAGCCGAACTATGTCCGGCTCAAGTGGGAGGCGGACGGCGAAGAAATTCGAAACCCACCCACCACCCATTTAATAGCCACTGTCAGTGACTTAATCGACACGTTGGATTTTGACTCCGAAGACATCGATGGTACTTATAGCGATGCAGGAGAAGAACAGGAACCACCGCCCACCGGGCGCGGGACTGCCACCTCAACATATGATATATATATGGTGGACACGCCAAAAGAAGGCGATGATGAGCACACAGCAAAGGATAAACCCCTTGATAAGCCACCAAAGCGACTCCTCCCTCTTGAGCACTATGTTGGATTTCCCCAAAGAGGAGAGGATGATGCAGTAAAGCAGCGTAAGTATTTCCCTCAGTTTTTGAGAACCAAGGTATCAATCCAGTAGGAGACCACGCACAAGTCCCTCGTACCTACACAAAACGTTAGCAACTCGCAACCAACGCTTAGGGGTTGTCAATCCCTTCACGATCACTTACGAGAGTGAGATCTGATAGAGATAATATTTTTGGTATTTTTGATAGATAGATGCAAAGTAAAAAGTAAAGGCAAAGTAAATACAAAGCAAATAAATAAAGTGATATAGATTGATATGATGAGAATAGACCCGGGGGGCCATAGGTTTCACTAGTGGCTTCTCTCGAGAGCATAAGTATTCTACGGTGGGTGAACAAATTACTGTTGAGAAATTGACAGAATTGAGCATAGTTATGAGTATATCTAGGCGATGATCATGTATATAGGCATCACGTCCAAAACAAGTAGATCGAAATGATTCTGCATCTACTACTATTACTCCACTCATTGACCGCAATCCAGCATGCATCTAGAGTATTAAGTAAAAATAGGGTAACGCCATAAGCAAGATGACATGATGTAGAGGGATAAATTCATGCAATATGATAAAAACCCCATCTTGTTAACTTCGATGGCAACAATACAATACGTGCCTTGCAACTCTTTCTGTCACTGAGTAAGGACACCGCAAGATTGAACCCAAAGCTAAGCACTTCTCCCATTGCAAGAATTACCAATCTAGTTGGCCAAACCAAAAAGATAACTCGAAGAGACTTGCAAAGATAACTCAATCATACATAAAAGAATTCAGAGAAGAATCAAATATTTTCCATAGATAATACTGGATCATAAACTCACAATTCATCGGTTTCAACAAACACACCGCAAAAAGAAGATTACATCGAATAGAGCTCCATGAGAGAGGGGGAGAACATTGTATTGAGATCCAAAAAGAGAGACGAAGCCATCTAGCTACTAGCTATGGACCCGAAGATCTGAAGTAAACTACTCACACTTCATTGGAGGGGCTATGGTGATGATGTAGAAGCCCTCCGTGGTGGATGCCCCCTCCGGCGAAGCTCCAGAACAGGCCCCAATATGGGATCTCGTGGATACAGAAAGTTGCGGCGGTGGAATTAGTTTTTGGCTCCTGTTCTGATCGTTTGGGGATACGTAGGTATATATAGGAGGAAGGAGTACGTCGGTGGAGCTCCGAGGGGCCCACGAGGTAGGGGGCGCACCCTAGTGGGGGGGGGGCGCCCTCCACCCTCGTGACCGCCTCTGGTACTGTTTGGAGTAGGGTCCAAGCCTCCTGGATCACGTTCGGTTGGAAAATCACGATCCCGAAGGTTTCATTCCGTTTGGACTCCTTTTGATATTCTGTTTCTTCGAAATACTGAAAAAGGCAAAAAATAGCAATTCTGGGTTGGGCCTCCGGTTAATAAGTTAGTCCCAAAAGTAATATAAAAGTGGAAAATAAAGCCCAATATAGTCCAAAACAGTAGATAAAGTAACATGGAGCAATAAAAAATTATAGATACGCTGGAGACGTATCAGGCATCCCCAAGCTTAATTCATGCTCGTCCTCGAGTAGGTAAATGATAAAAAAAGAATTTTTGATCCGGAGAGATACTTTGGCATAATTTCAATGTAAATCTTCTTAAATGTGATATGAATATTCAGATCCGAAAGATTCAAGACAAAAGTTCATATTGACACAAAAATAATAATACTTCAAGCATACTAATCAAAGCAATCATGTCTTCTCAAAATAACATTGCAAAAGAAAGTTCATCCCTACAAAATCGTATAGTTAGGATATGCTTCATTTTCGTCACACAAAGATGTTCCCAACTTCTATACCCCCGACGACAAGCGAAGCAATTGTTTCATACTTAAATAATCTCAAAGTTTTTCAACCTTCACGCAATACATGAGCGTGAGCCATGGATATAGCACTATGGGTGGAATAGAATACGATGATGGGGATTGTGTGGAGAAGACAAAAAAGGAGAAAGTCTCACATTGACGAGGATAATCAACGGGCTATGGAGGTGCCCATGCAACGGATGCACTAGAGCTATGAATGCTCAACAAAAGAAAACTATTGGGTGTGCATCCAACTTGCTTGCTCACGAAGACCTAGGGCATTTGAGGAAGCCCATCGTAGGAATATACAAGACAAGTTCTATAATGAAAATTCCCACTAGTATAAAAAGACAACTTATGAGACTCATTACATGAAAAACAAGGTGCTACTTTGAAGCACAATATATGAGACTCACTACATGAAGAACAAGGTGCTACTTTGAAGCACAATATATGAGACTACATGAAGGACAAGGTGCTACTTTGAAGCACAAGTGTGGAAAAAGAGATAGTAGCATTGCCCTTTTTATTTTCTTTTTTTTGGGCCTTCTTTTTTTCTTTTTGGCCTGTCTCTTTTTTCTTTATTTGGGCAATGCTCTAATAATGATGATCATCACACTTCTATTGATTACAACACAAGGATTACAACTCGAATACTTAGAACAAAATATGACTCTATATGAATGCCTCCGACGGTGTACCGGGATGGTGCAATGAATCAAGAGTGACATGTATGAAAATAATGCATGGTGGCTTTGCCACAAATACGATGTCAACTACAAGATCATGCAATGGAAATATGACAAAAGTAATGCATGTCATGATGATGATGGTGGAAGTTGCATGGCAATATATCTCGGAATGGCTATGGAAATGCCATAATAGGTAGGTATGGTGGCTGCTTTGAGGAAGATATAAGGAGGTTTATGTGTGATAGAGCATATCGTATCACGGGGTTTGGATGCACCGGCTAAGTTTATGCCAACTCTCAAGGTGAGAAAGGGCAATGCACGGTACCAAAGAGGCTAGCAATGGCGGAAAGGTAAAAGTGCGGATAATCCATGGACTCAACATTAATCAAAAGAACTCATATACTTATTGCAAAAATTGAGAAGTCATCAAAAATTCAAGTACTACGTGCATCCTCCTAGGGGGATAGATTGGTAGGAAAATACCATCGCTCGTCCCCGACCACCACTCATAAGGATGCACAAGCCAGGCACAATTCATGTTTCAAATTTGTTACATAACTTTTACCATACGTGCATGCTACGGGATTTGCAAACTTCAACACAAGTATTTCTCAAATTCATAATCACCCAACTAGCACGACTTTGATATTATCACCTCCATATCTCAAAACAATTATCAAGCATCAAACTTATCTTAGTATTCAATTCACTCAAAAGAAAGTTTCACATATCTTGAACACCAAGTATATTAACATTAAGCAAATTACCATGCTATTAAATACTCTCAAAATAATCCAAGTGAAGCATGAGAGATCAAATAGTTTATTTAAAACAAGTCCACCATCGTGCTCTAGAAGATCTAAGTGAAGTACTCTAGCAAAAATTATCACGCTCAAAAGATATAAGTGAAGCACAATTAGCAAAACTATCAAGCTCAAAAGATATAAGCGAAGCACATAGAGTATTCTAATAAATTCTAATTCTTGTATGGATCTCTCAAAAGATGTGTACAGCAAGGATGATTGTGGTAAACTAACAAGTAAAAGACACAAATAATACAAGACGCTCCAAGCAAAACACATATCATGTTGGTCAATAAAAATATAGCTCCAAGTAAATTACCGATGGAAGTGGACGAAAGAGGGGATGCCTTTCGGGGCATCCCCAAGCTTTGACTTTTTGTTGTCCTTGTATTATCTTGGGGGTGCCATGGGCATCCCCAAGCTTAGGATCTTGCCACTCCTTGTTCCATAATCCATCAAAAGAACTCACCCAAAACTTGAAAACTTCACAACACAAAACTCAACAGAAATCTCGTGAGCTCCGTTAGAGAAAGAAAACAAAAGACTACTTCAAGGTACTGTAATGAACTCGTTCTTTACTTATATTGGTGTTAATCCTACTGTATTCCAACTTCTCTATGGTTTATAAACTAATTTACTAGCCATAGATTCATCAAAATAAGCAAACAACACACGAAAAACAGAATCTGTCAAAAACAGAACAGTCTGTAGCAATTTGTAACTAACGCAAACTTCTGGAACTCTAAAAATTCTACCAAAATAGGAAGTCCTGGAATTTTTTTTGATTGATCAGAATCAAAAAGAATCAACGCAAAATAACGTTCCTGTGATTTATCATAATTATATTCGTGCGCACAAAGTTTCTATTTTTCAGCAGAATCAAATCAACTATCATCGTAGGTTATCCTATAGGTCCTACTTGGCACAAACACTAATTAAAACATAAAACCACATCTAAACAGAAGGTAGATGGATAATTTATTCCTAAACATACGCAAAAACAAAAAACACAAAATAAAATTGGGTTGCCTCCCAACAAGCGCTATCGTTTAACACCCCTAGCTAGGCATAAAAGCGAGGATAGATCTAGGTATTGCCATCTTTGGTAGGCAAACCATAAGTGGCTCTCATGATAGATTTATATGGTAATTTTATTTTCTTTCTAGGGAAGTGTTCCATACCCTTCTTTAAGGGAAATTGGAATCTAATATTCCCTTCCTTCATATCAATAATTGCACCAATCGTTCTAAGGAAAGGTCTACCAAGAATAATAGGACACGAAGGATTGCAATCTATATCAAGAACGATAAAATCTACGGGCACATAATTCCTATTTGCAATAATAAGAACATCATTAATTCTTCCCATATGTTTTTTAATAGTGGAATCCGCAAGATGCAAGTTTAGAGAGTAATCATCAAAATCACGGAAATCTAGCAAATCACATAAAGTTTTGGGAATAGTAGAGACACTAGCACCCAAATCACATAAAGCATGGAACTCATAATCTTTAATTTTAATTTTAATAGTAGGTTCCCACTCATCATAGAGTTTTCTAGGGATAGAAACTTTCAAATCAAGTTTTTCTTCATAAGATTGTATCAAAGCATCAACAATATGTTCAATAAAGGCCTTATTTTGACTATAAGCATGAGGAGAATCTAGCACGGATTGCAACAAGAAAATACAACCAATAAAAGCGCAATTTCCATAATTAAATTCCTTGAGATCCAAAATAGTGGGTTTAGCAACATCACGGTTTTTATTTATTTCAATCCCACTTTCATCAATTTCATCATCAAGATCTAGAAACTCCGAATTCTTAAAACGCCTTCTACGTAAAGGAAGATAATCTTTAGATTCGTCAAGATTCATATTGCAAGACAAAGATTTAATGGGGGACACATCAATAACTTTTAGATCTTCGTCTTGATTTTCATAGGTATTCAGTTTAGCGGCCATCTTATTAGCTAAGGTATCTTGCATATCCGAAATTTCAGCGGTCATCTTTTCAAGACGAGCAATTTGAGCCCTTATACCATTGAATTCTTTAGACATATCATCGAGTTCTTTATACATAAAGCTCACAAAACTTTTTTGTTCCTTAAGTTCGTTCCTAAAGAAATTATTATGCTCAAATTGTAAAACCATAAACTTTCTAACATTGCTTTCGATCTCCTCTAGCCTTTTAAGGTGAAGGTCACCAAATCTAGGTAGAGCCATCGCAACAAAATGACAAACTAACACCAGAGCAAGCAGGAAGGCAACGAGAAAAAGGCAAACGGGAAAGAGAGGAGGAGATTGGAAAAGAGAGGGCAAATAAAATGGCAAGGGTGAAGTGCGGGAGAGGAAAACGAGAGGCAAATGGCAAATAATGTAATGCGAGAGATAGGTATTGCGATGGGTACTTGGTATGGTTGACTTGCTTGCGTGAGCCTCCCTGGCAATGGTGCCAAAAATTCTTCTTGCTACCTCTTGAGCACTGCGTTGGATTTCCCCAAAGAGGAGAGGATGATGCAGTAAAGTAGCGCAAGTATTTCCCTCAGTTTTTGAGAACCAAGGTATCAATCCAGTAGGAGACCACGCACAAGTCCCTCGTACCTACACAAAACGATAGCAACTCGCAACCAACGCTTAGGGGTTGTCAATCCCTTCACGATCACTTACGAGAGTGAGATCTGATAGAGATAATATTTTTGGTATTTTTGATAGATAGATGCAAAGTAAAAAGTAAAGGCAAAGTAAATACAAAGCAAGTAAATAAAGTGATATAGATTGATATGATGAGAATAGACCCGGGGGCCATAGGTTTCACTAGTGGCTTCTCTCGAGAGCATAAGTATTCTATGGTGGGTAAACAAATTACTGTTGAGCAATTGACAAAATTGAGCATAGTTATGAGTATATCTAGGCGATGATCATGTATATAGGCATCACGTCCAAAACAAGTAGATCAAAACGATTCTGCATCTACTACTATTACTCCACTCATCGACCGCTATCCAGCATGCATCTAGAGTATTAATTAAAAACAGAGTAACGCCGTAAGCAAGATGACATGATGTAGAGGGATAAATTCATGCAATATGATAAAAACCCCATCTTGTTATCCTTGATGGCAACAATACAATACGTGCCTTGCGACTCTTTATGTCACTGAGTAAGGACACCGCAAGATTGAACCCAAAGCTAAGCACTTCTCCCATTGCAAGAATTACCAATCTAGTTGGCCAAACCAAAAGGATAATTCGAAGAGACTTGCAAAGATAACTCAATCATACATAAAATAATTCACAGAAGAATCAAATATTTTCCATAGATAATACTGGATCATAACCCACAATTCATCGGTCTCAACAAACACACCGCAAAAAGAAGATTACATCAAATAGATCTCCATGAGAGAGGGGGAGAACATTGTATTGAGATCCAAAAAGAGAGGCGAAGCCATCTAGCTACTAGCTATGGACCCGAAGATCTGAAGTAAACTACTCACACTTCATTGGAGGGGCTATGGTGATGATGTAGAAGCCCTCCGTGGTGGATGCCCCCTCCGGCGGAGCTCCGGAACAAGCCCCAATATGGGATCTCATGGATACAGAAAGTTGCGGCGGTGGAATTAGGTTTTTGGCACTTGTTCTGATCGTTCGGGGATACGTAGGTATATATAGGAGGAAGGAGTACGTCGGTGGAGCTCCGAGGGGCCCACGAGGTAGGGGGGCGCGCCCAGGGGGGCGCCCTCCACCCTCGTGACCACCTCGGGTACTGCTTGGAGTAGGGTCCAAGCCTCCTGGATCACGTTCGGTTGGAAAATCACGATCTCGAAGGTTTCATTCCGTTTTGACTCCGTTTGATATTCTGTTTCTTCGAAATACTGAAAAAGGCAAAAAATAGCAATTCTGGGCTGGGCCTCTGGTTAATAGGTTAGTCCCAAAAGTAATATAAAAGTGGAAAATAAAGCCCAATATAGTCCAAAACAGTAGATAAAGTAGCATGGAGCAATCAAAAATTATAGATACGTTGGAGATGTATCAGCGACGCCGTAGCCGCCGCTCCAAATCCAGCCAGAGCAAAAACATTGCAAGAAAGAATAACACCCTGGTTGACTCCAATGGAAACGACGACCCCATGGACCCAACGATGGAGCAGGACGAGCCAGGGACGATGAACATAGTCCGAAGCCAATGTCAGACGACATCGATCCCGAGGGAAAAATTCAACAACCTGTCTCCAAAAAAGAGAACAGTCTGGACGATGACACATTCATCATCCCGCAAAAATGCTTGGAACAAGAAAACATCCATCAAAGGCTTATTGCCACGGTGAGGAGCTTGAAGAAGCAGAAGCAAAGGCTTAAAGCCGTGCAGGATATGCTCAACCGCAGATGGAACAAAGCGCTCGACAACGAAGACGCATACGGTGATAATCGCCACACAAAGAGCTACCCAAAGCGCAAGCTACTGTCTGAATTCAATGACGAGGCCATAGAGCCCATTCCATAGAAAAACAATACGGTCGATCAGTCGGACCGACCACCCCGCGGCCGCGACAGAGCGGCTACTGATGCCGCACACAATTTGGCACACGATCTACACGAGCTCCCGGACAAAAAAGCTAGTGTAGCCAGGTCCATCTTTGGATCTAGAAAACCTGCCCCGGCGCAGGATCATGGCCACCAAAATGATCATACCGACGGAATGCCAGCTCAGAATCGATACCAAACACAACAACCGTCGACAGCATGCCATGATACATCCAAATACAGGGGTGCCGCCCTGGGCTTCACCGATGAGGTGCCGGATCATGAATTTCTAGAGGGATTTAAACCCATAAATATAGAGGCATACGATGGAACCACAGACCTTGGGGTCTAGATTGAGGACTTTATCTTCCATATCCACATGGCTCGTGGAGATGATCTCCACGCCATTAAATACCTGCCCCTCAAGTTAAAAGGACCAGCTCGGCATTGGTTGAAAAGCCTCCCCGAAAACTCAATCGGAAGTTGGGAGGAACTTGAGGATGCTTTCAGGGCCAATTTTCAAGGGACATATGTCCGACCTCCAGATGCAGACGACCTAAGTCACATAATTCAACAGCCCGGATAGTCAGCCCGAAAGCTTTGGAACAAATTTCTTACTAAGAAGAATCAAATCGCTTACTGTCCGGATGCCGAAGCCTTAGCGGCCTTCAAGCATAGTATTTGAGACGAATGGCTTGCCAGACACCTCGGCCAAGAAAAGCCGAGGACAATGGCAGCCCTTACAAGCCTTATGACCCGCTTTTGCGCGGGTTAGGACAGCTGGTTGGCCAGTAGCAGAACCAGCGACCCGGGCACATCCGAAGTTAGAGATGGCAACGGGAAGCCACGACGCAATAAAAATAAGCGTCGAAACAATGAAGACAGCCCAGATAATACGACGGTCAATGCCGGATTCAGGGGATCTCGAACCGGTCAACGGAAGAAGGCATTTAAAGTCATTAGAGATGGACCGTCCAGCCTAAACAAAATCTTAGACAAGTTATGTCAGATTCATGGCACCCCCAAAAAACCTGCAAACTACACCCACAGGGAGTGCTGGGTTTTCAAGAAGGCTGGTAGGCTAAATGCTGAACACAAGGGGAGAGAGGCGCCAAGTGAAGACGAGGATGAGCCCCGCCAGCCGAATACTGGGGGATAGATAAAGTTCCCACCAGCAGTCAGAACAGTGAATATGATATACACAACTCACATTCCAAAGAGAAGGCGCAAACACGCACTCCGAGAGGTATACGCTGCAGAACCTGTTGCCCCCAAATACAATCCCTAGTCGGCCTGCTCGATCACCTTTGATCTCAGGGATCATCCGACTAGTATCCGACACGGAGGATCGGCTGCGTTAGTGCTCGACCCAGTCATCGATGGATACCATCTCACTAGAGTCCTCATGGACGGCGGCAGCAGTCTTAACCTGATTTATCAGGACACTATCCGCAAAATGGGGATAGACCCATCAAGAATTAGCCAAAGTAATACTACCTTTAAAGGAGAAATACCATGTGTCGAGGCCCGCTGCACGGGCTCTCTAACCCCGAAGAAGGCGTCCGAAGACTGGCCTTTGGAATGGTTCTACATAGAGGACGCCCCTCTGCGGGATCCAGTTCGGATCGGCCTCCCGGAGTTCAGCAACGCTCCTTTGAAGAAACGCCTGAGTTGGCGCCCGTGGAGCCCTCAACGGGAAGATGATGGGAGCGTCCATTATCTGATGGGCCAGATTAAGTTACTAGCCCACTCCGGATTGACCATGATTGGAGTTATGGACACGTGCGTCATGCGAGGGGTGCAGCTGCTCCAATATAGGGGCCACCCCATGTGGGATTTCAATGAGGAAGACGACGCCACCCGTCATGGTCGCAAAGGGCCGGGATCGGCCGCCGATCTGGTAAAGATCCTGTCCGGCTTGTACAAGGGGGAGAAGGAGGACTTCCTCCGCACGAGTTCATTGAATGGTTTCTCCATGAATAACCCTCGGAGCTGGGTAAGCGGATGCTCGTCTATACAATCCATATTTCCAAATTCAAATGTCTTATTTTGCGATTTTGACGCAGGAGCTGCGCCGGGACGTGGAGGGCATACAAAGCCTGGCTCCACAACCCGAGGGTCCGGGGTGATCCCTTGATCCGGCCTCCGAAGAGGATCTGGACATAAAGGTGGAGCTGATTGACGGGGTGTTCCACCAACTTAGCATGGACAATGCTCTAGTCGCCATTACGGCTGACTACCCCGGTTTATCTCCGGCTTCCCAGGTGACTACGACCGGAGTCCTGACACCATCATTTGATCCATGCTCGTTTCTGACCATCATATACCGATGGTGCATCGCAGGAGCCGCCTTTAAGGCAGGAAGCCGAACCCGCGGCGGCTGACCGACAAGGGTCAGTTCAACCCAGCAGGCGGAAGAGGAGTGCGGCGCAAATCGAAACATCGCCGCAATGGTACGGCGCACCGCCGTTTTTAAGGGAAGGATCCCTAGGAGGTATATTAACGCTCATGACTTTTCCAGGAGAAAGAGCGCTTGCCGGACAGTGTCCGGAGAGGTTGCCAATCAAGCCTCCGCCAGCCATGCTCCAACGCGTGGTCTGGAAGGGGAGGCAAACACAAGGCATGAGCCGGATGCTCCGCCAACGGAGGATGCCGAGAGGCTATCCGCCACCAGGTCTGAGGTGGAGAGCGCCATGAATCACAGGCGTCGCCGGACAGTTCTTCGTGACGCGTGTTTCTCCCCAGAGGCGTTGAATGCCTTTAATGCGGGAGACGCGCACCTCCGCGCCGCTCAAGATGGTTTAACTAGAGCCACGGCGCAGTATGTGAAGGACATACGGGTAAGGAATTTTAATAGTTATATATGCCAGTAGCCCCCGAGACATAAAATAGTTAAAATAACTAATTTAAGGATCATTTGTTATGCAGGATCTTACGGAGAAGAATACCCACCTGTCCCAGGAGCTTCAAGAGTGCAAGGCCCAACTTGAGGCCGCACTGGCCGCCACAGGGGGAGCTACAGAGACCCCCGCTGGTAATACATACTTCGAAAAGATAAGTAGTTAATAAAGTGCGGCGTGTGCGTAAATCTGATAATAATATTGCAGAGGGTGCCGGACTAGATCCGGACAAGCAACAGCTACTGCGCCAGCTGAAGGCCGGTGGGAGGGTGCTGATGAAGGTGCAGCAGGAGAGGAACAAGCTCCAAGATGCCCACACCCAGCTGGGAGAAGAGCTGAAAGGTGTTCGGGCCCAGCTGTCTGGCTCCGTGAAGGAGAATCGGCGGCTTCGTCGCGGCATCTATAGTAAGTCTTGCGCAAACTCCTTTGAAAAGAAGAGTTCGGCGAGGAAGTCAATTGACAAAAATGTGTCTTTAGGTGTGCTCACAGGTCGCCCTGCGGAGGAAATGCCCGGTTCAACGGGTGACCAACTCCCCGAGCTGTTGCAACTGTACGAACGTGTTCGGCAAGCAATGAGTGGCGTCGCCCAGGCCTTATGGCCGTCTGTCTCCCTACCCGAAAGCCTTGAAGGGCTTGCCGAGAAGCTTCAGGGGGCACGGTAGCGCTTCCATTTGTGGAAGATATCGGCCTGCCGTCAAGGCGCCAGGGAGGCCTGGGCCATGGTGAAGACGTGGTACAAGAAGGCGGATCCGAACCACATGGCCGAGGTCGGACCTGTGGGGCCCGATGGGGAGGAGATCCCTGTGAGCTTAATGTACGGCCAAGAAGAGTTGGCCGCTAAGTATTCCCAACAGGACTGTAAATTAGACAGCCTGTTAGACGAGATTGAAGAGGAGTACAATCAGTCAATTTGACGATGTATGTTTAAAATGACATGTTAAATGCCTTCTAGCTGGATTGTAGATCGTTTGTCTTTGCCGACCTTTTCGCTTCAACCTCGGGACCCTAGAGTCCAGAGTGTGTCCGAATACCTTCTCAATTATGAAAAAAACCGGGGCATGCATGGAGACCAGGCGTAGGGGTCATTAGTGCTTTATCAGACAAGTGCCCAACTAGTTATGTTATATTACATGGTTAGTAAGAAACATCTTCCAAGGAGAATAGTTCCGTTAAGGGTTCCTTTCCCTGGGCAGCATGCCCTAAGGTGCATGTCCATACTTCGAAGAGAGCAGAAAAAGCATCTGGGGGCAGATAAGTTAAATAAGTAATAAATCATCTTTCAAGTCACCGACCGAATATTCCCTTAAGAACGCTAGCTTTCGGCTTCACCCAGTCTGAGGTACACATCCGGCTGACCCGGCAGTAACAATCGCAGAGGTGCTCCCTTTACCTCCTAGCCGAACAATCGGGAACGTAGGGGTAAGCACAGGAGCCAGGCAACCCAGCTTGGCCAAAACTTCACTACTAGGAAAAGGGCTATAGATGGAGTTGACACTAATGGCGCACCAGACATGTGGTGCGCCATTACTATATACTAATGGCGCACCATGTGTTGGTACACCATTAGTGTGGTAGACACTAATGGCGCACCATGTCCACGGTGCGCCATTAGTAAAAAAAATTCATTTATTCAAAACTACTAATGGCGCACCGTGGGAGTGGTGCGCCATTACTAGTTGAACTAGTAATGGCACATCACATCCACGGTGCGCCATTAGTAAAAAAAAAATTTTATTTTTTGTCAAAACTACTAATGGCGCACCGTGGGAGTGGTGCGCCATTACTAGTTGAACTAGTAATGGCGCACCATGCCACGGTGCGCCATTAGTAACTTGGCCACCACTTCCACCGAATGCACCACCCCCTGTGGATCGCCTTTTCGGTTTTAAAAAAATAAAAGAAAATGATGAAAATGTCAAAAAAATAAAAGAAAATAAGTTTCCCATGTGATATGTGGTCTAGTTGTTGGGAAAATCTGCAAATATGAATTTCGACTTCATTTGCAAAATCTCTCGAGAATTTGTAAAAATGGGCATAACTTTTACATACTAACTCGGATGAAAAAGTTTTTTATATGAAAAATCATCTACTCGAAAAGTTACATCTGAATTTAACCAGGGGAACCCCGTTAAACATTTTCAAAATCCTCAAAAACCTAACAAAAAAAGATACAGGGCTTTTAAGATCTCGAGAGGCAAAAAAATTCAAAAAAATTCAAACTTACTAATGGCGCACCTGCCCATGGTGCGCCATTAGTATCTTCCCGCCTTCAAAATTCAAAATAGGTAAACAAAATAAAAAAAGTTACTAATGGCGCACCTGCCCATGGTGCGCCATTAGTATCTTCCCACCTTCAAAATTCAAAATAAGTCAAAAAAATAAAAATAAAAAAGATACTAATGGCGCACCTGCCCATGGTGCGCCATTAGTATCTTCCCGCCTCCTCTCCTCTCCTCCACTCCATCCCCTCCTCTCCTCTCCTCCACTCCATCTCCTCCTCTCCTTCACTCCATCTTCCCTACTCTCTTCCACCATACTACCCTCCTCCTCTCCGGCGACCTCCTCCTCCTCCTCTCCGGCAACCTCCTCCTCCTCTCCAGCGACCTCCTCCTCCC
>LT934117.1:691513142-691541319 GCA_900231445.1 Triticum turgidum subsp. durum | reverse complement strand
CCTCCCTCCTCTCCGGTTTGCTCCTCCTCCCTCCTCTCCTCCCATCTCCTCATGGTTTCTCCTTCCTCCTCTCCGATGCTCCGGTGAACTCCTCTCCGGCGACCTCCTCCTCCTCTCCGGCGATGTAGGCGAGCGCCTCTACGGTCACCTCCTCCTCCTCCTCTCCGGCAAAAGAACACGGCAAAAGAATTACAAGATCCAAAAACGGGAACAAAATTTGAAATAATATCGTGCAAAAAAATGAGCAAAAAAACGAGCAAAAAATGGGCAAAAAATCGCGATCCAGATCCAAATTCAAAATTCAAAAATAGCAATGGCGCACGGTGGGGATTAGACGGTGTGCCACTACTATTTTCCCGCCTTCAAAATTCAAAAATACTAATGGCGCACCATGGTCTATACTAATGGTGCACCAGTGGCCTGTACTAATGGCGCACCGTGGCCTATACTAATGGTGCACCAGTGGTGCGCCATTAGTATACCAGATACTAATGGCGCACCAGTGGTGCGCCATTAGTAAAAATTATTAATGGCATGCTAGTAATGGCGCACCAGTGATGCGCCATTAGTAGGCAAAACTGGTGCGCCATTAGTAGGCCTTTTCCTAGTAGTGCTTAAGTCATATCGATGCATAAAATGGTGAATAAAAGGTACATACGGAAGTATGACACATGTGTTGGGCATGAAGCCCATATAAATATGCTTCTGTTTAAAGAAGCCCCCAGGTATAATGAATGCTAGAAGCACATCAAGTGTGTGCAAACAATGCGCAAATCAGCCTATAAAAGGCTTTTTAAAAAAAAGAGTGGGAAGAAGGAGGGGTACAAGAGACAGTAAAAATGTAAAAGGTGGACGAAGGAGGGAGACGAACTCTGAGTCCGGCGCTAGGCGTAGAATCTTCGGAGATGGGCTGCGTTCCATGGGTTCGGCTCGAGTCGGTTGTCAGATGCGTTACGTAGACGGTTTGCTCCGCCGGTCAGGACTTGGTCGATGATGAAGGGACCTTCCCATTTAGGCTTAAGTTTGTCCTTTTTCTTGTCCGGCAGGCGTAGAACAAGTTCGCCAACATTGTAAGTTTTGGCCCGTACTTCTCTGCTTTGATATCTTCGAGCCTGCTGCTGATAGAATGCGGAACGAGCTTTTGCCACGTCCCGCTCCTCCTCTAAGGCATCCAAACTGTCTTGCTGATCCAACTCGGCTTCTCTTTCTTCGTACATGCGCACGCGAGGTGAGTCATGAATTATATCGCAGGGCAGAACTGCCTCTGTGCCGTACACCATAAAAAATGGTGTGAATCCAGTAGTGCGGTTTGGCGTGGTCCGCAGCCCCAGAGTACGGAGTCAAGCTCCTCTACCCAGTGCGTGTTAGATTCCGTGAGGGACCGCACTAGTATGGGATTGATGCCGCTCTTGATTAGATCGTTTGCTCGTTCAACTTGACTGTTAGTTTGAGGGTGATAGACTAAAGCGTAATCGAGCTTGATGCCCATGTTTTTGCACCAGAGTTTAACCTCGTCGGCCGTGAAATTCGTGCCATTATCGGTGATGATGCCCTGGGGGACACCATAACGGTATACTACCCCAGATATGAAGTCTATCACGGGTCTGGATTCGGCCATTTTAACTGGCTTGGCCTCTATCCATTTGGTGAATTTGTCCACCATGACCAATAGGTATTTTTGCTTGTGGGTTCCCCCTTTAAGGGGTCCAACCATATCAAGCCCCCAGACCGCGAACGGCCAGGTGATGGGTATAGTTTTGAGGGCGGTGGGTGGCATGTGGCTTTGATTAGCAAAGAGCTGGCAACCGATGCATCGTTGGACTAAGTCCTGAGCGTCTGCCCGGGCCGTCGACCAATAAAATCCAGTATGAAAGGCCTGGCCTACAAGGGCCAGGGCTGCGGCGTGGTGCCCACCGAGTCTGGCGTGAATTTCAGCCAGGAGATTTCGCCCTTCCTCTTCGGAGATACACCTTTGAAGGACTCCGGTTGTGCTTTTCTTATAAAGTTCTCCCTCGTGGACCTTGTAGGCTTTAGATCGCCGAACTATGCAGCGGGCCTCATTTTGGTCTTCGGGGAGTTCCTGCCTAGTTAAGTAGGCTAGGAATGGTTCCGTCCACGGGGCGATTACTGCCATTATTTCATGGGTTGAGGGTGTTATCTCATTGGCTGAGCCACCGACTGTGTCAGAATGTTTCGTGTTGGGTGGCGCGGTTGGTTTCGGGTTGCTATTTTCGGACTCCTCTTCCCATAGTACGGATGGCTTAAAGAGCCGCTGCAGGAAGATGTTTGGAGGGACGGCGTCGTGTTTTGCGCCAATGCGTGCCAACATGTCGGTTGCCTGGTTGTTGTCCCGGGCTACATGATGGAATTCGAGTCCTTCGAACCGAGCTGACATTTTTAAGACGGCATTACGGTAGGCTGCCATTTTCGGATCCTTGGCGTCAAAGTCTCCATTTACTTGGGATATTGCGAGGTTTGAATCCCCACGGACCTCTAGGCGTTGAATGCCCATGGAGATGGCCATCCGGAGACCATGTAGAAGGGCCTCGTATTCGGCTGCGTTGTTGGAGTGTGTGTACATTATTTGAAGTACATATTGGACTATATCTCCGGTTGGGGACGTCAAGACGATGCCAGCCCCCAAGCCGGCCAACATTTTATAGCCGTCGAAGTGCATAATCCAATTGGAGTACGCGCCGTACTCATTAGGGAGTTCGGCTTCAGTCCATTAAGCGACGAAGTCAGCCAAAACTTGCGACTTTATAGCTCGCCGTGGTTTGTAGGTTATATCAAATGGTAAAAGCTCAATGGCCCATTTTGCAATCCTGCCCGTCGCGTCGCGATTGTTTATGATGTCGTTGAGAGGTACTTCGGAGGCCAGTGTTATCGAGCACTCTTGAAAGTAGTGTCACAGCTTCCGGGATGCCATGAACACCACGTACGCTATCTTTTGATAATGTGGGTACCGGGACTTGCATGGGGTTAGGACAGTGGATACGTAGTACACTGGTTTTTGAAGAGGGAATTTGTGCCCTTCTGTTTCTCATTCGACGACGAGCACCGCACTTACAACTTGATGTGTTCCTGCGATATATAACAACATTGCTTCGCCCAAGTTGGGCGCGGCCAGGACCGGATTTGTTGCCAGTATGGCCTTTATTTCTTCGAGTCCGGCTTTGGCAGCGTCCGTCCATTCGAAGTGTTTGGTGCGCCTGAGGAGGCGATAGAGGGGCAATGCTTTTTCTCCCAAACGGGAGATGAAGCGGCTTAGGGCCGCCACGCATCCAGTCAATTTTTGTATTTGTTTGAGGTCTTTTGGGATGTCCAATTGTGACACAGCTCGGATCTTGGTTGTGTTTTCTTCAATTCCTCTACCGGATACAATGAAGCCCAAGAGCTTTCCGGCTGGTACGCCGAAGACACATTTATCCGGGTTAAGCTTAATGTCATATGCTCGGAGGATGTCGAATGTGAGCCTCAAGTCGTCTATTAGAGTTTCGATGTGTTTGGTCCTGACGACCACATCGTCTACGTATGCCTCCACTATTTTGCCGATCTGGGTAGCCAGACATGTCTGAATCTTGCGCTGATATGTTGCGCCGGTGTTTTTAAGTCTGAAGGGCATTGTGTTGAAGCAGAATGGTCCGTATGGAGTAATGAATGCCGTTGCGGCCCGGTCTATTTCCGCCATCTTGATTTGATGGTATCCGTAGTATGCGTCAAGGAAACACATTGAATCGTGCCCTGCGGTAGCATCGATGATTTGGTCGATGCGGGGGAGGGGGAAAGGATCCTTGGGTCAGGCCTTATTAAGGTCTTTAAATTCCACACAAAGGCGCCAGGATTTGTCCTTTTTTGGTACCATTACCAGGTTTGCTAGCCAGTCCGGATGTTTTATATCTCTGATGAATCCGGCTTGCAATAGTTTGGCTAGCTCCTCTCCCATTGCCTGTCTTTTGGGTTCGGAAAATCGTCGAAGAGCCTGTTTGACTGGCTTGAATCCTTTTAGGATATTTAGGCTGTGCTCTACCAGCCTGCGTGGGATTCCTGGCATATCTGAAGGATGCCAGGCAAAGATGTCCCAATTTTCCCGAAGGAATTCTCGTAGTGTGGCTTCTACATCAGGGTTTTATTGTGACCCAATGGAGGCCGTCTTTGTGGGGTCCGTAGGATGGACCTGGAATTTGACTATTTCGTCTGCTGGTTTGAAAGATGTGGACTTAGATCTCTTGTCTAGTATCACATCGTCCCTATTCACCGTGGAGCGTAGTGCCGTGAGTTCTTCTGCCGCTAGTGCTTCGGATGGTGCCTCTAGGGCTAGTGCGGCTATCTTGTTTTCGGCGCGGAGTGTTATGTCCGGGTCACTGATCAGAGTGATGATTCCATTGGGCCCGGGCATTTTGAGCTTCATGTACCCGTAATGGGGTACAACTTGGAAAATTGTGAATGCCTCTCGCCCTAGTAGAGCGTGATGTCCGCTGCTGAACGGGGCCACTTGGAACGTGACTTCCTCGGACCTATAGTTGTCCGGCGAGCCGAACACCACATCTAGTGTGATTTTTCCTGTGCAGTGTACATCCCGACTGGGGATTATTCCTCTAAAGGTTGTGCTGCTTCGCTCAATGCGGCTCCAGTCTATTTCCATTTTTTGGAGAGTTTCCTCGTAGATGAGGTTTAATACGCTGCCGCCATCCATGAGTACCTTGGTAAGACGAAAGTCGTCCACTATGGGACTGAGGACCAATGCGGCTGGTGCTCGGGTTGTTCGGAATTTAGGTTCGTCACTGGCATTGAAGGTGATAGCTGTGTCGCTCCATGGGTTTGCTGTTGCTACTTGGTAGACTTCGGCGAGGCTGCGGATTGTTCGTTTCCGCATATTATTTGATGCAAAAGTCTCGAAGACTGTTGATACCGTACTGGTAAAGTTGGGCTGGTTTTCCGGGGCTAGAAGCCCTTCGCCACTTTTGGCCACCTGCCGTAGTATCCAACATGCCCGGAGGCTTTGTGTTGGAGTGGCTCCTTCTGCATTACGGATTTTGCAGGGTCCGCTAAGCCATCCCTCCAGTACGGTTCCGTACCCTTTGGGGGGTTTTTGCTTTTTGATTGTTGACCCAGGTGCTTGAGCATGGTGCACCTTTTTATTCCGGACTAAGGTTGTGTTTAGGGCCAGATTGTCCCAAAATCTAGTTTCGGTTTTCCAGGCACTCTCCATCGCACAGTATTTTCGTACTATGGTCGCCAGGTCGGCGAAGCACGTGACCTTGCGAGGACTTATGGCGTTCATAATTCCCTTGTCCGTGCAGTTATTGCAGAAAATAGAGATTGCGCTTTCCTCATGGCAGTCCTTTATCCTGTCCATAACCAGGAGGAATCTGGCCCAGTAATGATGTACTGTTTCATCAGGCTCTTTCCGTATTTGGGATAGATCGCTTGTGTTTGGGTGGGTGGATGGAACTAAATTCGGAACCCTACCCAATCTGAGGCTCAAAGGCCGAGGAATTTCCGGATTTGGAATCTTGGATTGTTGGAGGTCGTCCAACGAATCTAGTCCGTTGCCTGACTTTAGGTTCGGTACTCGATTGACGTCCGTCCCTCCGCGGGAATCCGGCATGGAGGGATCGGGAATCCGGACATAACTGGTTCTTAACATAGGGGAAGAGTCGTCGCGTTGTTCTTCTACCACAGCAACATGGTGGGTAGCCTGGGGAGACTTAATTTCTCTCAGATCGGTTTTAAGCCCAATCTGATCGTAGTCCGTAGCGACTCCCAGGGCGGCGATGCGATCCAAGAGCTCGTTTACGGAAGAGAGCTCCATCGGATCCAGCTGCTCGGCGAATTCCGAGTTGATGCCAAGATCGCTTTTGATGACCCGAGAGGTCATCGTCGAAGCGGTGGCCGAACAGGCGGTCATAAGGAAACCGCCTAGCCGGATAGCTTGACCGGCGGCCAAAGCTCTTTTGGCAATGGTACCATCTTTAAAGACGGGAGGTGGCATCCTTCCTGATTGCGATGGCACAAAGTAACTCTCCATGAAAGCACCAATCTCGGGTAGGGGGTCCCGAACTGTGCGTCTAGGCGGATGGTAACAGGAGACAAGGGACA
This sequence comes from Triticum turgidum subsp. durum, assembly GCA_900231445.1. Classification (NCBI taxonomy): domain Eukaryota; kingdom Viridiplantae; phylum Streptophyta; class Magnoliopsida; order Poales; family Poaceae; genus Triticum; species Triticum turgidum. The sequence goes on along the minus strand of LT934117.1, from coordinate 691,535,217 downwards.
CGATGTTTTACCCAGGTTCGAGCCCTCTTGATGGAGGTAAAATCCTACGTCCTGCTTGATTGATATTGATGATGTGGGTATTACAAGAGTAGATCTACCACGAGATCAAGGAGGCTAAAACCTAGAAGCTAGCCTATGGTATGATTGTTGTAATTGTTGTTGTCCTACGGACTAAAGCCATCCGGTTTATATAGACACCGGAGAGGGCTAGGGTTACATAGAGTCGGTTACAATGGTAGGAGATCTACATATCCGTATCGCCAAGCTTGCCATCCACGCCAATCTCCGTAGGACAGACAACCATTACAACAATCATATCATAGGCTAGCTTCTAGGGTTTAGCCTCCTTGATATCGTGGTAGATCCACTCTTATAACACACATCTTCAATATTAATCAAGCAGGACGTAGGGTTTTACCTCCATCAAGAGGGCCCGAACCTGGGTAAAACATTGTGTCCCTCGTCTCCTGTTACCATCCGCCTAGATGCACAGTTCGGGACCTCCTACCCGAGATCCGCCGGTTTTGACACCGACATTGGTGCTTTCATTGAGAGTTCCTCTGTGTCGTCACTGATAGGCTTGATAGCTTCTTCAATCAACAACCACGCTGTCCAGGGTGAGACTTTTCTCCCCGGATAGATCTTCGTGTTCGGCGGCTTCGCGCTGCGGGCCAATTCACTTGGCCATCTGGAGCAGATCGAAAGCTACGCCCCTGGCCATCAGGTCAAGTTTGGAAGCCTAAACTTCACGGCTGGCATCCGCGGGGACTTGAGCTTCGATGGAGTCGAGCCACAGCCGAGCGTGCCGCACTGTCACGACGGGCATCATCTAGCTCTACCGTTGGACAGTACCCTGGAGGCCGCACACAAGTCCGCTCTGACCCATAGTTCGGAGCCCACCGCACAGATCGAGGACAGGTGGCTGGACACCGCCGCGGGAGCTGCAACTTCCACGGCGATGGAGCCGAATACTGACCTTGTCCCTTATGAAGCTCGTGACTCCGAGGCGCCGGACTCCTTGCCGGACTCCGAACCTCCTGCGCCCCTGCCAATCGAATCCGATTGGGCGCCGATCATGGAGTTCACCGCCGCGGACATCTTTCAGCACTCACCCTTTGGCGACATCCTAAATTCGCTAAAACATCTCTCGTTATCAGGAGAACCCTGGCCGTACTGCGGTCAGGATGGCTGGGATGCGGACGACGAAGAAATTCAAAGCCCTCCCACCACCCACTTTGTAGGCACTATCGATGACCTAACCGACATACTAGACTACGACTCCGAAGACACCGACGGTATGGACGACGATGCCGGAGTCAACCAAGAACCAGCGCCTATAGGGCTGTGGAAAGCCACCTCAATTCATGATATATACATGGTGGACACCCCAAAAGGGAGCGATAACGAGGAACAACAGGACGCGGCGAAGGATAATTCCCCCGAAAAACAACCAAAACGGCGACGCAAGCGCCGCCCCAAGTCCCGCCTCGATAACAACAGCAATCATAGTGACCCAGCCATAGCGCAGGGCAAACCAGTGGGCGACGAACATGCAACCAAGCAACCATCCGAACAGGATGAATCGGATAATCAACTCACCCTCGGCGAAGACAACAGTCCGGACGATCAAACACCGGACACACCACCGGAGCATAGGAACCTCCAAAAAAGGCTTGTCGCCACTACAAGAAAGTTGAAGAAGGAGAAGCGGAAGCTCAAAACAGCGGAAGACATACTCAGAATGAGGTGGAGCAAAGTACTCAAGACCGCAGACAAATATGGCAATAGCCAACAAACAAAGAGCTACCCAAAGCGCAAGCTGCTGCCCGAATTCGACGCGGAGGCCGTAGAGCCCCCACAATTAAAAAGCAAAGAGGCCGCCTGGCCGGATAGACGACCAGAAGGCAGGCCAGGAGCGGCAAGCGGCGCCGCACACAAGCCAGCACATGACACACATAAATATCTTCGCAAAACGGATGGCCCGGTCAGGTCCATTTATGGGCCGAAGAAGAGGGCCCCAGGAAGTAACATAACATGCCGAGTGTTCAAAGATAATGGCACACCCAAATACAGGGGCGCCGCACACCCACTATGTTTCACCGATGAGGTGCTGGATCACGAATTTCCAGCAGGGTTCAAACCTATAAACATAGAGGCATATGACGGAACAACAGACCCCGGAGTCTGGATTGAGGATTACATCCTGCATATACATATGGCTAGAGGAGATGATCTCCACACCATAAAATATCTACCCCTTAAGCTCAAAGGGCCAGCCAGGCATTGGCTCAAAAGCCTCCCAGAAAATACCATTGCAAGCTGGGAAGAGCTCGAGGACGCGTTTAGAGCAAACTTTCAGGGGACTTATGTCCGCCCTCCGGATGCAGACGATTTAAGTCACATAACCCAACAGCCCGGAGAATCAGCGCGCAAATTCTGGAACAGGTTCCTCACCAAAAAGAACCAAATAGTCGACTGTCCGAACGCCGAAGCCTTAGCAGCTTTTAAACATAATGTCCGAGACGAATGGCTCGCCAGACACCTCGGCCAAGAGAAGCCGGGGACAATGGCCGCGCTAACAAGCCTCATGACCCGCTTTTGCGCGGGGGAAGACAGCTGGCTAGCAAGACGCAGCACCAGCGACCCGAGTACATCCAAGATCAGAGATGGAAACGCAAAATCACGGCGCAGAAAGGACCAGCGCTGAAATAAAGAAAAGAGCCCAAAGAGCACGACGGTTAACGCCGGATTCAAAAGCTCGCGGCCGAACAACAAAACACTGCCCCTCAAGGACAACAGTGACGAGCTATCCAACCTGAACAAAATTTTGGATCGGATATGTCAAATCCACAGTACACCCAGGAAGCCTGCAAACCACACACACCGAGATTGTTGGGTCTTCAAACAGTCCGGCCAACTCAACGCCGAACACAAGCGGCTCGACGCGCCAAGCGAGGATAATGACAAACCCCACCAGCAGAGCACCGGAAAACAGAAGACTTTCCCACAAGAAGTCAAAACACTAAACTCACTTCATGTGATAACACGAAACAACAATGCGGCACCCGCCAAAGTAGGTGTCGCACGGTCCACCCCAGCAGAACCCCGAGATTGGATGTCAAAACCAATTACTTTCGACCACCTGGACTATTCCAGGAGCATTCGAAACGCAGAATGGACTGCTCTCATATTGGATCCTATAATCGACGAACTGCAATTTACACAGGTCCTAATGGATGGTGGCAGCGACTTAAACCTGCTATATCCGGACACAATCCGCAAGTTGGGGGTAGACCGTACTAAAATTCGACATAGCCACACTTCCTTTAAAGGAGTGGCGCCATGCCCTCCCGCCAAGTGCACGGGCTCCTTACTACTAGAAGTTATGTTCGGGTCACCCGACAACTTCCGACGCGAAAAGCTAATTTTTCATGTCGCCCCATTCAAAAGTTGCCATCAAGCACTATTGGGACGTGAAGCTTTTGTCCGCTTTAATGCAATACCACACTACGCGTCTCTTACACTTAAAATGCCCGGTCCACGCGGCATCATCTCATTAAAAGGTCGTTCAAGACCCCAGACATGGCTAGAACGAGTCCGGCATAAATAAACTAGGGGCTCCCTAGCCAGACACCCCTTTACAAGGGGCTGTGCATATGAGCAACAAGGAGCCAATAAAGGCTCAATTTTATTCATTTATTCATGCTCTGTTTTAAATACATTTTCGACACGATTTCTTTTTAAACCAAGTTCCTCTCATTTACAGATGAACAGCGTGTTACACCCGTCCAGGATACCGCACAACGGAGACACAAGCGCAGACGTGCAGTAGGGACCCGTTGCAAGGATTCTTTTCAGATTAAGACCCTGCGTAAACCTTTTTTACTGTCTCTTGTTGCTATACATCCCCTGGTTTCTCATCATAACCAGTGAGGAGGCTGACGTTTTGGCATCGGCCGCGTCAGAGGATCTTGCGTGTACCTGGACACTAGGGGCTTAGGGCATTGATCTGCCCGTCATCATAAAGACCGAACACCTCAGGGAGTGTTCGGCGTCTCGAGTTAGGCCTTATATGCATCAGCTCCTAATCATGTCTTTTGTCAAATGTTGGGTTTGCCCGGCTCTTGTGTTTTGCTGCCTTACGTTCCGCATCATCGGCTAACGCAGCACCAGGAGAACTACTGCGATTGTGCCCCGGCTCGTCCGGGTGAGCGCCTCAGTAGAGAAAGCCGAAAACTGACTGTCATGATGTAGCGAGAGACTGGTCAACCACTCGATCGACCTCAGGAATGTTTAGAATTCCTCCGCTTTGGCGAAGGACCGCTTCCCGGTCAGGCACACACGCGCCCCAAATTCGGAGAGCGCGGTGCCCCTAGGGGCTATATCGTAGCCCCACCTTCGAACTCCTATGGCTAAGTGAAAGTGATAAAGCATTATAGTCCGGTTGCCTCGTTTGCTACGCTACTACCTCCTTAATAGGACCAAGACGTTGGATTAAGTGTGAAAATGTGCTATTTCCCAAACACCCCCGCACCATGTGCGTGGGGGCTGAAGCCGAAGACTGCCATCTTTCAGGTTATACACAAGTATACATCAACGGCCGCACAGGAGATGTTTCAATACTTGAACTCACAAGTACCAAAAAGCGCTGAAATCGTAAACATCGTTTTACAAACAAAAACGTTCACTTGAACATGACATTTTTTGAGCAGTGCGATTCTATTACACGAGCACCACACAGAACTTCCCCAAAATAGTGCTCGGTGAGTAACCGGCTCTCGTCCGAACCCTGGGTCGTAACAGCGGTGGCATCCATCTCTGTCCAATGTGTCTTCACACGGGCAAAGGCCATCCGCGCACCTTCTATGCAAGCTGACCGCTTCATCGCCTTGATATGCGGCACCACCCCAAGGAATTGCTGCAATAAGCCAAAATAACTCTTCGGTTTGGGCCTATCCGGCCAGACATGAGCCACGATATCCGTCATGGCAAGTCCGGACAACCTATTCAGTTCAGCCCACTCGGCCAGCCGATCGGTCAGCGGAAGTGAACGCTCCGGACTATGGAATTGAGACCAAAACAGCTCTTACGTCTTGTGATCCTTCTGACTTCGGAAGTGCACAACGGCATCTGCCGCACTCGCCGCTAAGTCCATATAAGGATCCTCCGGACCCCACAGCTGGCCAAGCTGAGCATACTTTGGATCTGTAAACCTTTGGCGCAGCAGAAAGGGCTTGCCGGCCACAATGTCTCCGGCCTGGCGCAGCTCCTCCTTTATAGCCCGCATTGCAGTACGGGCATCCTTGGCCTCGGCGGTGGCCTTCCCCAGGTCTTCTTGCTCCGCTAGGCGTTCCTTTTCAAGAACGTCATTGCAGTCGGTAGCATCTTTCAACTTCACGGCCATTTCGGCCATTTCCTCCCTGCTTCGATAGTGTGCAGCCCTTTCGGCTTTTAGCTCTTCGGCCGCCCTAGAGGCAGCCACATCACTCCTTCTGGCTTGCTCCTTGGCTTGAGCAAGTTCCGCCCGAAGGCTCTCCACAGCAGCGGCACCATCTGCATTGAACACACATATTGTAAGGAGTGGGTTTCGGCTCCCTTACTAGGTGACCACGGAGAAAAAACCTACCTTGTGACTCGTCAAGTCGTTTATTGACCAGCGCGATGTCCGCATCCGCAACGTCAAGCTGCCGCTTTAGTTCGGCAACTCCATCTGTCCGGCTAGCCACCGAACTGTCCGCCGCCTGCTTAGGAAAGGCGTAAATCAATACCTAGGATTTTGATCCTCGGCACACTGTCGTTCTCGACACCCTACCGAGTCTCAGGGGCTACTATCTATACAGGGCGCACTTTATGTGTAAAACTGTCAAAGGGTATGTCATTTTTACGTACCTCAAACCCCGCCAGCAAACTCCTGACGGCATCACGCAATCCGCCCTCGGCGGATGAAATTCTTTCAATCACCGTACTCATCAGTGTACTGTGACCTTCTGAGATGGACGCCCTCTCAAGCAGATCCTTCAGCTCCCCCGGCTGCACACCAGTTGGTGCCGAATTATTCGGCCCTGCCGGACTCAGGGATACCCTCCGTGATGACACTTCAGGCTCGTCCCCCCTATCCGACGGGGCGGCAGATGGAGGCGTCTCGCTCTCCATCATCTCCGGACGGAGTTCCCCCGAAGACGAGCTCATCTGAGAAGGACGGAGATCCGAACTACAAGGTGAAAACTTAAGTTATCCTCAGAAGCACAAATAAGGATGTCCCTTATTTACAAAACTCCCTTTTTTCCAATTACGGCTCGTTGGAGGGCTGATTCTTTAGGGGAGACTGTGCGGACGGAGCCTCTCCGGACGCAGGACCCTCTGGTGAAGATCTCTTCCCCCGCTTGGGGGCTTTGGCCTCCGGGTTTTCGGAGGCGGTCCTCTTCTCCCCCTGGAAGGAGGGATTCTCGACCCCCCCCCCCCTTCTCAAAAGCCTCCTTGGTTGAGGCAGTAGTTCCTCTGTTCTCCCCTTCGCCTTCCTCTGAAGGCGCGACGTCCAGCATCCTGACCAGCACGGAATCCGGCGCGGTCTCTGGGAGGGGAGCCGGACACCGTATCAGTTTTGCTTGCGCTATCCACTCTTGTTTAGAGGGTAATTGGTCAGAAAGCGAATCATAGAAAGGCAAACGAAAAAACGGTATGTCCGGACACGGAGCTACTTACTTGTGTCTCCGGGCAATTGCAGCTTAGGCCGGCGTCCTCGGTCAATTCCGGGCACGCCTCTCGTGATCCAAAGAACAGTTTATACATCTCCACGGGTGTCGCACCCATGAAGTGTTGGAGAATTCATGGTCCCTCCGGATTAAACTCCCACAGCCGGAGAGGACGACGTTTGCAGGGCAGGAGACGCCTAATCAGCATGACCTATCCGGCCCTGCAATAGGGGCACGTCCTTTGACGGCCCCCAGTTGAGCCCTTGGCTGACCCATGACACCAGCCGCTGCGGAGGGCCCGAGCGGAAGATGGGCGGCGGCTTCTTCCTGCTGCCCCTGGGAGCGGTTATGTAGAACTACTCCTGCTGCCACAAGTCGAGCTCCTCCTGAAAAGAGCCCTCGGGCCATGGAGCGTCGGCCCTTCTGCTTACAACCGCCCCACCGCACTCTGCTTGACGCCCCTCGATCATCTTCGGCTCCACGTCGAAGGTCTTAAGCCACAAGCCGAAGTGAGGGGTAACGCGGAGGAAGGCTTCGCAAAAAACAATGAATGAAGAGATATGGAGGATGGACTCCGGAGCCAAGTCGTGGAATTCCAACCCGTAGTAAAACATGTGCCCTCTCACAAAAGGATCCATCGGGAAGCCTAAACCCCGACGGAGGTGGGATACAGACACGACATACTCGTTGGGCTCGGGGGTGGGGATGACTTGTCCTTTGACGGGCAACCTATGCGAAATCTCGTAAGACAGGTACTTGGCCTCTCGCAGCTTTAGCACGTCTTCTTCCGTGACGGAGGAAGGCATCCACCGGCCCTGTAGCTCGGAGCCGGACATTGTTGAAGGTACGAAGTGCTCGAATCTAGGCTCTGAGTGTTGGAACTCGGGGCAAGGAGTAGATTCGAATGAGGATTGAAGAAAAGAAACGAGCCTTGGTCCCGTTATAAAGAAGGGGAATACCAAGAGCCGTCCCCGTGACCGTTTGGGACTCGCCTCCGATAGAGGGGGCGGGGCAACGGGCACGGTTGGGTTACCCACGTCCGTATTGATGAGGATCCCAGAATAAGGGGAACACGATCTCTGCTTCGACAAGACATGCCAAGGAAACCGCTTCGCTAAACGCGCTGAGGTGGTATAATAAAAAACGATTCAAGTAAAGGCTTGGTAGTGGTGTGACGTCATGCCACAAAATACGTCAGCAGATTGAACTTGTGTACATATTATTCTCTCTATGGTGGAATGTGGAATTTATTTTGCAGAGCCGGACACTATCCTGGTGTTCACAATCTTCTATGGAGGAGGAACCCGCCTTGCAATGCCGAACAATATGCGCGCCGGACTCATCGTCATTGAAGCCTGGTTCAGGGGCTACTGAGGGAGTCCTAGACTAGGGGGTGTCCGGACAGCCGGACTATCATTGTCAGCCGGACTCCAAGACTATGAAGATACAAGATTGAAGACTTCGTCCCGTGTCCGGATGGGACTTTCCTTGGGGTGGAAGGCAAGCTTGGCGATACGGATATGTAGATCTCCTACCATTGTAACCGACTTTGTGAAACCCTAGCCCTCTCCGGTGTCTATATAAACCGGAGGGCTTTAGTCCGTAGGACAGACAACCGTTACAACAATCATACCATAGGCTAGCTTCTAGGGTTTAGCCTCCTTGATCTCGTGGTAGATCCACTCTTGTAACACGCATCTTCAATATTAATCAAGCAGGACATAGGGTTTTACCTCCATCAAGAGGGCCCGAACCTGGGTAAAACATTGTGTCCCTCGTCTCCTGTTACCATCCGCCTAGACGCACAGTTCGGGACCCCCTACCCGAGATCCGCCGGTTTTGACACCGACAATGTGGAAGTGGAGCATTACTACTCTACATAAAGATAAAGAAATGTAACAGAAGTGTAACTCTATCTATCTACAATGAGTGGAAATGGCCAAGCATAAACAACTTACTACTTAACCAATTCTTAGGCAGGCCATACACAACACGGTGGCTCATAACGCACCAACCAGTCAGATAACAAGAGTAGTTTAGCACCACTGATACAGTGCTCCAGCTATCAAACCAACCAAGTAAATCAATTACCACACCAGTAGAACCATCTACGACTTACCATGGCCGATGCACGAAATTTGGTTGTAGCTGAGGTTGAGCATGTGAAACTTCGTCAGTTCCCGAAGCCCCTTGACATTGGCGATCTTGTTCCACAACAGATCCAGTGACTGTAGGCCCTTCGGCAGTGATCCGGGGGAGATATGAACTGCATGACAAACAGAACAACCCAAATTCAGTTACTGAATGTCTGAAGATGCTACTAGGGTTCGTGAATGTCTGATTCATAGGATACTCGATGGTAGAGTTCGCGAGAAATCTGCCTTTGCTATATGTTTGAATTCTTAATTCCCACTTGGTTGTTTTAACTGAATCTACTATTTTTTTCAGGATAGAGACTGGTAACAAGAAGCAGCAGCCGCGTGACGGCGGCGGCGGCAACGCACGAGCACGTGGGGCCTGGCGTCTGCGCACAAGCGCATGGGAAAGGCGGCCGCAAGAAGTAGCAACAGCAGCACGACGAGGCGGCGGCGGTGAGCTCCTGCTCCTAACCCTAGGTCGCCGCCCCGTGGGGGCATGGGGATGAGCGGGGGAGAGAGGGAGGAGGGAGAGAGACTAACCAGGCCGCGCGGGGAGGCTCGCACTGCCGTCGAGCAGTGCGTCTGACGAGGCTAGCCGTCGTCGAGGGGCAGCTTCGACGAGAGAGATTTGGTGGTGGTCAGAGCAGAGACGACGGAGGGCGGAGACGGCGAGCTTGGGGGAGCGGAGACGACGGAGGGCGGCTGCGGCGCAGTGGGTCGGGGCAGCGGCGGCAGTGGGGCGGTGGAGGGAGGGACGAGGGAGGGAGCGGCGTGGTGGATCGCGGGAGAGGGATCTGGCGAGGGAGAGGGAAGGGGGGATCGGGCGAAGGGGTATCTAGCTAGACACTATAGCAATGGCGCACCACCCACTAGTGCGCCATTAGTAGTTTTTTTTCTAATAGCAATGGCGCACCCTCCTGTGGTGCGCCATTAGTAACCTTTTTTTTCTAATAGCAATGGCGCACCCTCCTCTGGTGCGCCATTAGTAACTTTTTTTTCATTATTTCTTGTTGCATCTAATAATTTGTTTTTTATCAAATTTGTTATTTTCATGAGGACTATAACAGAAGATATCATCAAATATCATCATTTTTTTTGAAAATATCATCAAATTGTTTTTTTAATTGAAAATATCATCAAATTTGTTATTTGAAAATATCATCAAATTTCTTATTTGAAAATATCATCAAATTTTTTATTTAAATTCTGGCGGCTGTGGAGCGGGGGGAGGGTGCGGGGGGTGCTCGGCGGCGAGGGGGATAGCTATCGAGAGGGAGGGGGATCGAGATCGAGTGTCCTCATGAATATTCAATATTTTTTTGATATTGAATATGAAAAAATATCATCAAATTTGAAAAAATATTCATGAATTCAAAAAGTTCCCACGAAATTTAAATATATTCATGATATCAAAAAGTGCCCGAGAAATGAAGACTACGGTTTAAATACAATCGATCTTAGCTAGCTATCTGTTCACAATCTTCTTGCCCTTCTTTTTCGCAAATGGAGTTCTTCTGTGGAACGGACGTCTTTTAGGTAGGGTGGTCCTGCTTCTTCTTGTGGTGTATGCTGCTACTTCATTGTCGTCGTCAAGTTCGATCTTCGGGTCGCCGTACTTGTCGAAGTCTTGCTCATTGGCTACCCCATCCATTCCGATGATCTTCCTTTTGCCTCTCCTCACGACAACACGACTGGGCTTTGGCGGGTGGGTAATGAAGAAGCATTGGTCCACATGGGAAGCCAGTACCCATGGCTCATTTTTCGCGGTGACGTTTGTGCCCGCGGTCTTGGATTTGGCTTTGGGTATAACCATGGTGGTGAAATACCGGTCTTCTTTTAGGATGCTCTTGGCCCATCTGACACGGAACATCGGGACTTTCTCTCCAGCGTAGCTCAACTCCCAGATCTCCTCGATCCTTCCGTAGTATCTGTCCTTGTCATTACTGGTGTAGGATTCCATTGTTACCCTGGAGTTCTGATAACCATCGCTCTTCATGTCCTTGTCCTCGGTGTAGAATGTGTAGTCGTTGATATCGTACGCCTCATAGGTCATCAGGTTGTGCTCGGCGCCCTATGACAAGGCGAATATGAGTTGTTCTTCCGCGGAAGAATCCTCATGTAAAGGGTACGACAGAAGCTTCTACTTGAACCAACGCGTGAAACATGAGTTGTGCTCTTTGATCATATCTCCGTCCGTCCTCTGTTGGCCTCGGTCATTGTATGTCTTCTCAATAGAGGTTTTGTGCTCTACCACCCAAGGATCGACCATGTCTATGTGTTGTAGCGCGACTAGGTTTGCTCTTTCAAAGTCGGCGAGTCAACCCTCGAAGTCGACATGCATTTCGCGGCGACCCTCACGGTGATCCCATATAGCGAGCCTGCCGAGGTGCCTATTGACGGGCAGACCAACATCGTTCTCGATGCCTAGATAATTCGTGCAGTAGGAGATGCACTCTTAGGTCAGAAAGCCCCCGGCTATACTTCCCTCTGGACGTGACATGTTGCGAATGTATCCTTTGATGACACCATTCATCCTTTTGAACGGCATCATGTTGTGCAGGAACATCGGCCCGAGTTGGATGATATCCTCCTCGATATGGACCAGCAGATGCACCATAACATCGAAGAATGCGGGTGGGAAGTACATCTCAAGCTCGCATAGTATCACCATGATCTCTTCATGTAGCCTCTTGAATTGCCTCACGCCAACCGACTTCCGAGATATGACGTCAAAAAAGTTGCATAGGCCAAATAGCATTTCACGGACATGCGCGTCCATGATCCCACAGATTGCAACTGGAAATATCTGCATCATCAGCAAATGACAGTCATGAGACTTCATCCCGCTGAACTTCTGCTTCGCTGGGTCTAGGTATCTGCTTATCTTCCCCGCGTAACCGTAAGGAAGTTTTACTCCTACGAGGCAGGTGAAAAACTGCTCGATCTCCTCCCGACTTAGAGTGAAGCACGCGGGAGGGTAGTCATTTTCGGTCTTCTTGGCCTTTTTGCTTTTGCGACGACTTTCTGTGTCCTGCTTCGCCTCATCATCATCATCATCATCATCATCATCAATAGCATGAAGCTCCTGCCTGATGCCCATTGATTTCAAGTCTGCCCTTACTTTCGGCCCATCCTTGGTCCTCTCTGGCATGTTGAGCAGGGTACCAAGCAGACTCTCGCACACGTTCTTCGTGATATGCATAGCATCAAGGCTGTGAGGCACACGGTGGATCTTCCAGTACGGCAAGTCCCAGAAAACAGACCTCGTTTTCCATACCTTCAGAAGCGGCTCTGGCGCCTTTCGCTTCTTTCCCGGCTCTGGCGCCTTTTGCTTCTTTCCCGGCAGTGGGCAATCTTTCCAATTTTTCAACAACTCGTCTATTTCCTCGCCGCTCCATGTACGCGGGCGCCTTCGGGGTTCGGTTTCACCATCGAACAGATCCTTGCGTTTGCTCCACGGGTCATCGTCACGAAGCCACCTTCGATGTCCCATGAACACGGTTTTCGAAGACCCGGGATCTCTATCTAGCTGGCGATACGTTGTGTCATCCATGCACCTTACACATCCAGAAAATCCGTGGACCACCTGCCCTGCGATATATCCGTAACCGAGATAGTCATGCACCGTCGTGAGCAGTGCGGCTCTCATAGGGAAATATTCTTTTTCTGCGGCGTCCCACTTATTGGCTGGTGTTTTCCACAGCGTGTCTAGCTCCTCTTTCAGCAGCCCCAGATACAGATTGATGTTGTTCCCTGGTTGTTTCGGCCCTTCAATTAGCATACTCATGTGAATGAACTTCCTCTTCATGCACAACCAGGGGGGAAGGTTGTACATCCACACAAACACAGGCCAGGTGCTATGTGTGCTTCTCTGGCTGCCAAACGGATTGAGTCCATTGGTGCTCGCGCCCAGCATGATGTTCCTTGGATCCTTCCCAAATTTTGGGTCTTCGAAGTTCAACGCTTGCCACTGGCACGCATCCTTAGGGTGACTCAGCATCTTGTATTTTTTATTTATCTCCGGATCATTTCCATCATCTTCCCGCTTCTTCTCCTCCCAATCCGCGTGCCAACGCAGAAGCTTTGCTACCTTAGGGTCCGTGAAATACCGGTGCAGACGAGGAGTGATCGGAAAGTACCACACCGATTTTCGAGGAGCTTTCTTCCTCTTCTTGTATCGAGTGACGCCGCACACCGGACATATGGTAGACTCCGCGTGCTCGTCCTGATAAATGATGCAATTGTTCATGTACACATGGTATTTCACGTGCGGTAAATCCAGAGGACACACGATTTTCTTCGCCTCCTCGAAACTGGTCGGGCACTTGTTCCCCTTGGGAAGACGTTCGTGCCAGAATGACATGTTCTCGTCGAAGCATGCGTCGGTCATTTTTTGTTTTACCTTCATCTCCAGAGCCATGAGCGTTACTTTCAGGCGGGTATCCTAGGGCCTGCATCCTTCATACAATGGAGTAACCGCGTCTATCTCCAGTTGATCCAGCTTGGCTTTCTCTCGGGCGGCAGCTCTTGCGTTATCCGTCTGCTTGAGAAGCAGCTCTTGAATATGAGGGTCCTGCACCCAGCCTCCGGCATCTTCATCGTCTTCTCCGGCATCTTCATCTTCATGATCATGCCCTTCGTCTTGATCTTCCTCATCATCATGTCCGACGTCTTCTACATGATGACTATGTACAGCATCACCGTCGTGATCATATCCTAGAGATTCTTCGTCTTCTCGCTCGCCCTCGCCGTGGTGGTTGTCTTGCAGCCCTTCCTCATTTCTTGCCCGACCCCCATGGGCGACTTCATAGTCATCTTCATCACCTTGCCACCGATAACCATCTAGGAAACCACACAAGAGAAAGTGGCCCCGCACCTGCCCGAAATCCGGGTCCGCAATAAGGCTCTTCAGCTTGGATCTTTGACACGGACATCTTATCTCCATCTCTTTCTTTTGAAGCATCTCGTCCTTTGCGGAGCTCAAAAACCTATTCACGATGCCTTCGGTCATCATGCGGACCATGGTCGCGTGCGGGGTAGAGCCAAACGATATTTTAGAACCAAGAAAAAATTTGGCATGACTTTCCCTAAAAATAGGACAAAAAAGAATGCATAGTGCCAAAATTCTCGACGAAACGGAAATGAATCAACATTCCGACAAAATATTGGCAACTATCGCATTTCAAATACCGGTACCTGCAAACACAAACATATATGCAACACCACAAACATATATAGATCTAGCTAGGCCACAAAAAGTGCATGTGCATGTTGTTGGAGCGAGCTAGGGAGAAAAAAAGTAGATCTACAACATGAAGATAGCTTTCCCCTTACTTACCTATCAAAAAAAGGTAATTTCACCAATTAATTTTGATGAATCTATGGTGCAAATGAGGTGAGGAGGAGGAGGCAGACGACAAGCTTGGAGAAGGAGGTGGAGGGAATGAAGTGGGGAAAGTGGGTGTGTAGGTGTGGCTGTCCAAAATATCTAGCTGGTCCCAGGTTACTAATGGCGCACCACACAGCCATGCGCCATTAGTAACACAACATACTAATGGCGCACCACATAGCCATGTGCCATTAGTAGTTTTGCAAAAAAAAGTAAATATATATATATATATATATATATATATATATATATTAATGGCGCACTTTGCCACGGTGTGCCATTAGTAGTTTTGCAAAAAAAAGAATAAAAAAAATACAGTACTGGCGTACTCTGTGGCTGGTGCACCATTACTAGTTAGAACTAGTAATGGCGCACTTCGCCTGGATGCGCCATTAGTACGTTTGGAAAAATGAAAAAAAATTGTTACTAGTGGCGCACCTTGTGTCTGGTGCGCCATTAGTGTCTTCCACACTAATGGTGCATCACCACATGATGCGCCATTAGTATATAGTAGTGGCGCACCACTTCTCTGGTGCGCCATTAGTGTCAATTTCATATATAGCCCTTTTCCTAGTAGTGTTGCCACCTTATGACGCGATGGATGACATTGAAAGTCAAGGCGGCTGTTGGCTCTGTTATACCTAATGAACCTGGCTCAACCTACCACAGCCAGCCGATTCCAAAACGATATGCTATGATGATGGTGGATCAAATAACGAACAGATTTGAGGACCTTCAGCTTGACCACCCTACTGGTGAAGGGGAGATTCGGCTGGATTCTTCTCTGAAGACTCCATGCCTATGGCGGAAGGAGCTCATCAACCTTCCGAACTGGATGCCTCCACCTCCTCCTCCTCCTCCGGCGAGTCAGAGCAATCCGCCTCCTCCTCCGGCGAGTGATCAGGGCACTCAGCCTCCTTCTCCGCCTGAGCCGGCGCGCCGGAGCAGCCAGCCTCCTCCTTCTCTGCCTCATCAACAAGGGCGGACCAAGAGACCCGCCGCCGCTCTGGCTGCTCCGGCGTGTCGTAGTCCTTCGCCTCCGCCTCGTACGAAAGGAAAGACAGCCGCAGCCGCTCCGTCTGCTCCGGCGTCTAGCAGCAGAGCCAGAGCCGAGAGGCAATACAAATACGGTCCTTCTCTCAAGACTCCAGAGAAGTTACCATACGAGAGGACCGTGGAGGAAATCACGCGGGTCATGCAAACCGAAGTGGATAACTTCTTTGAAGGGGTGAAAGCAAAGAAACATCCACCTCTAGAGGAGAAGATACATCCGGTAAGAGTGAAGCGTACTCTGGCTGCCCTGCAGAAACTGCCAAAGTCTCCAGCGAAAGGCAACTATGAGCGCATTCTTACAAAGTCATTTGTGGAAGCGTCGCGGTCGGGAAGTACTATGAGTGGTCAATGACGAGCTGGGAAAAAAGTTGCCCAGCTCGGCGAACAAGCGAACCAATCATTCCCCCTGCTCCAGGTGTCTAGCGATATCGTCGCTAATGTTCCGGGCGGGATGGTGCCCGGTTATAACAATCTTGAAGATTACCTGCCCGACGAAGTACATTATGATTTCTTGGAGGTGGACGAACACAAATACGTGTACGGGAAGCCTCTCGTCAAAGATGAAAGATCTCTACCAACGATGATGTTCAGATTCCATGAATGGTACATGAAAACCCGCAGAGAGTCTGAGGGGAGCAATATTTTGATGCTGATGGTCAGAGAGGAGCATGATCTCGTTGGACTTGAACTGTTGAATGTTCCATTTGAGGAGTTCTTCGCGTTTTTCAATCTAAAGGCCCTCGATAAATTAATGATCACTTTCTACTGCCTGTAAGTACGGTACTACTTCTGTCATTAAGTCTCTATATATAGGTCAGCTCTTTCATTGCATATATTTTTAATTATCCTCACTATATTATGCAGATTGAAGATCGCCGAATTGAAGAAACAACTAATCGGTGATATTGGGTTCATTAACACAAATCTCATAGATGCATATATGGTTAAATCTCAGGCCAAAGAAACCGAGGCCAAGCTGCTAAAATCATTTGTATTAAATCAAAACAAAACTATAATACTCTTCCCTTACGAATTCAAGTGAGTGTTACTGTCTTCTGCATATTCGGTTTCCCTTATTACTCGAGGTTACAGTAGTAATGTAATTGATGAGTTATGCATGCGTGCGCAGCCTCCACTGTATTCTCCTAGAGATTAAGCTTGAGCAGGGACTAGTAACTGTCTTAGACTCGAGACAAAAAGATCCCAAGGAGTATGCGGACATGACTGAAATTCTAGAGAAGTAAGTTAAATCGACCATTATCGCACCATATCGGCAACATTGTTCATTTGCCGATATAAAGTAATTGTTTTCTTTGTCTGCTGGCAGGGTTTGGAAAATTTCACCTCAAAAACTCCGGGACTGCCGAAGAAGCTGCAATTTAGACACCCGAAAGTAAGTACTATAGTAGCATATTCCACGCATCTCCTAGTGATTCAAGCGCTAGTTTCATCAATACCATTTAGCATGCTTGCTAATTATCAGTTTGATTGACCTCTATTTCTTGCAAAGTGGTTGTGGCAGGAACAAGGGAATGATTACCGTGGATACTACATTTGCGAGTCCATCCTGTCGTGGTTCTAAGTCTGACAGTAGAATGGGGGGTAGTTATGGAGAGGCAAAATCCTAGCTATGGAGTAGTTGTATACGCAAGGGATTTACGAGTTCAGGCCCTTCTTAGAGGAAGTAACAGCCCTGCGTCTCGGAGCCCGGAGGTGGTCGACTGGATTATGAGTGTATGAGTTACAGGGGTGCGAACCCTTCTACCAGTGGAGGGGGTGGCTTATATAGTGTCTGCCAGGACCCCAGCCAGCCCACGCAGCAGAGGGTTTAAAGTACATAAAGGATTGGCGTTACTGGTAATTCCCTACATAAAGTGTCATCATGGTAATAAAGACTACTTAATTACAGACCGTTTGGATACAAAGTGACTCTTAATCTCCTGGTGGTCGAGTGAGTCTTCGTGGTCGAATGCCTTCGAGTCCGTCGAGTGGAATCCCTCTTGGTCGACTGGAACGTTGTTTCTTCTGAAGATGTCCTTGGGGAGGGTCCTCTGGACAGGCCCATGACCCTACCCTAGGTACATGACTTCATCATTAGCCCCCGAATGGATCGTGGTTTGAATGACGAAGGAGTTGATAATCTTTCCGACCTGTTTTTCTGTTCTGAGTATGTCTCATCCTGGATCGATGACCCCTTTTTTCTTTTATGATGGCATCAACTTTTCTTTCAGTCGCCTTGATCCATTCTTTTCTTCTCTCGAGTGAACTTTTGAACTTGGCGAACTTCCGAGCAACGGATCGTAGGAAATCTACCGTCTGACAAGTTGATCTGCTGTTAGCGGATTTTGTGGGATCCGAATTTTGGGAAGCGCGTGAAGCGGGGTGGACCGCGGTACTCGGATGGGATAAGGCCTAGACGCCTTGATTTCCATGCCGCCTTTTTCGCCACGTATTGCGTGCGCGCGACTGTTTCGGGATTTGACAGGTCCGCCCAGGCCTACTTGTCAGCCACTCGGAAGCATCTCTATATAAGGTGCCGGGCGAGGGTTTTTGAACAGTGCCTCTCCATTCCCCTTTCTGCCATCTTCACCCCCGCCTGTTGCGCCCGCTTTTGCATCCGCACATCCACTCCTTGCGCGCTTCGCCGGCGACGATGGTGAAGGAGAAGACGGCGGCCTTGGAGAGAGCAAAGAAGGCAATGGCGACGGCGAAAGCGAAGGGAAGAGCAACTAGTCGGGGTGGATCTTCGTCAAGGTCTCGCCTGCCGCAAGGTTGGGTCCAAGGGGATTGGATCCACTCGACCATCACCCAGGCGGATCTCAACGACCTGGCCAATGAGGGATTGATCTCTCACGGGTCAGCAAGGCTTCCGGGGACCGAGTGGCAACCGCAGCCACTGGAGGGTGAGTGCGTTCTCCTAGCCACTCATGTAGATCGTGGATTCTCCCTGCCACCGAGTCTTTTCTTCCGAGGGTTTCTGAACTTCTTTGGGGCGCAACTCCACCATTTCACTCCCAATTCCATTGCCTACCTTGCCGCCTTTGTGTCTCTGTGCGAAAACTTCCTGGGTTGTCGATCGCATTGGGGTCTCTTTAAGCACATATTCACTTGTCGCTCTCAGACGGTAAAAAAGGCGAGTCCGGATGACGATAGGACTAAAGGCGAGTAAGAGTGCTTTTCCAGCCATGACCCTTCCCGAGTCGGTTAGAGGGTGGCAGTCGACCTGGTTCTACTGCCAAGACGAGTCGACGCCAGGGCAGTCGACTGGTCTCCCTCCGTTCTCCATGGACCGAGTGAACAAGCCGTCATCTCTGAAGGTTCTCCCGGAGGAGAAGGCTCAGGTAAAAATGTTGATGGAGCGTGTAGTCCAGCTCATTCGGGATGGAGTGACTGGCATGGACCTTCTGGAGGTTTTCCTTCAACGGCGTATTCAACCGCTCCAATACCGAGGTCACACAATGTGGCTGTACTGCGGCACCGAAGATACCACTCGGGTCCATCCAGAGACAGTCAATGACGCCACACTGGAGAGGTGGATGGCTGCCATTACAGGGAATAAAGATAACCCTCGAGGGGCTAGGAGGATCCCACCACTCGACCATTCCTACACACCGGACACGGTATGACCACTTATCCCCGGTTGTGATCTTGCTTTATTCATTCTGCTTCACCGCAAATTGGTCGATTAACCTTTGTCTTGTTCTGTTGTCCGTCAGGCCACCACTGAGTTGTACTCGATGCCCAATGGAGCGCAAGCGCCGACTGAGGAGGAGGAAGGAAGTGGGGGTGAAAGCCCGGAGGAGTGGGATTCGGATGCTGATGACGACGATGAAGATGATGACTCTGATGAGGAGGAAGAGGAGGAGGAGGAGGAAATGCACCTCCTCGTTCGGAAAGACGCTCGAAGCTTGTCCATGATCCTGCAGCCGAGCGTGGAAAGGGGGTTGCGCCCGTCGCGCAGTCGACCAAGCGTCCTCGGACGACTTCTTTGGCGCCGACTAAAAAAGCTCCGAAGCAATCTCGAGTGGTGTCGTCGAAGCCGACGAAGGTCCTGCTGAAGATGAAGATGGTGATCCCCACTATCCCAGGGTAATAGTGTAACTTGAGTTTCCTCGTTTCACATGAATTTATTCTTGGCCGATTCGTGAGCCAGCCGACTGACTTTTGGAGCTGCAGTGCTGCTACTTCTGATACTTCGGCTAGGGCTGAAGATCACGAGATGGAAGATGCTATCACTTCAAAACCTGGTATGACTTTTGTAGTTCTGTCTTAAGTCGGTTGGCTCTTTGTCTTTAATTTTGACTCTTTTCTACAGCTCCATCTAACGTCGTTATTGACCTTCCCAACGACAATGACGAGGAACCACTGAGGCAGAGGAGGAATAGGAAAGCGTCTGCTGGCAGGGAGACTCAGGACGTGCCAGCACCCGAGACGTTGGTCATAGAGGGGGACAACGTCACTCGCCCTACCGTATCTTTTGCGGTGCCGCTGACGAGTGCTCGCCCTTCGTCGTTGAGTGCTGCTCAGCCTTCACTTTTCTCGACCCACCACGTCCCAGAAGACCAAGCCAGTGCTGCCAAAGAAGCAATACGCCAGGCAGGGATCATGATGGAGCAAGTGAAGGCAATCCGAGACGCCAGTCAGGCGGCTTATGACACCAGTTCAGCTCTTCAGAGCAATGTTCAGGTCAGTCGATCACCGCTTGTTCTGTTAGGATATGATATCTTAAAATCCTTCTTTCTGAAAATTTCAGTATCCGTCGTACACCCACTTGGTGTGTTGATTGACATTCCGGATTAGTGGGGGCATGCTGCGTGCACCCACTGGGTGTAGTCCCCAAGGCTATGGTCGACTGCTAGCAGTCGACCATAGTCTTTATGTCTTAAGCTTTTTCTTTATTCGATCAGGTCGAATGGATTGATAAATCGGTGGGGGCACGCTGAGTCCACCCACTGGGTGTAGTCCCCGAGACTGTGGTCGACTGCTAGTAGTCGACGACAGTCTGAAGATAACCTTTCTCTTTTTTTTTGCTACTTGTTGGTCGACTGATCGACTCTAACTGGTAGAACTAGTGGGGGCACGTTGAGTGCACCCACTGGGTGTAGTCCCCGAGACTATGGTCGAATGTTTATATTCGGCTGTAGTCTTAGAAATGATATGATTTTTCCTTAGTCACTCGGAAGTGAACTGTCTTTGACATTTGTCGATTGGTTCTTCGCAGAAATCTTGCGAGCTTGCGGCTCATTACACTGAGTTGGAGAGCAAGCAAATCCAGCTTGAGCTTGATCTGAAACTGGTCCAGGAGAACTTCACGAAGTCGAAGGAGGAAGCAAAAGGTATGTTTGGTGAGAATCTCGATGACTGCTTTTTGCCTCTCGTCCGTTTCAAAGTCTGATCTCACTGTGACTTTGCAGACAAACTGAGGGATGCTCTGAAGAAGAAAGACCTTGACTTGGCTGAGATGCAGAAAGCGGCTTTAGAGAAGACCAAGCTCGCAGATGAGAAGCTGGCTTCAATCACCAAGCTTGAAGAGGAAAATACCAATCTGAAAGTTGCTCTTGATGTGGCCAACAAGGAGGTCAGTCGACTGAAGAGTGACAAGATTGCCTTGAGTGACAAGGCCAGCGAGTTGGTGGGAAAGAAGAATGATCTGGAGGCTTATCTGGGAGGACTTGCCAAAAAGCTATTCCTCATGCTTGAAGGTAATCTTTTGTATCAAATAGACATTCTACCTATGATCTCTCCATCCGACTGCTGTCTTGACTCTGGGGTTGTGCTCGCAGAGTTCTACCATAACTTTGAAGAGGAGACTGGTTGACTGGAAAAAAACCTGGATCCCATCAACTCTCCTGTGAAAGATGAAGTCGCCATGAATGTGCTCCGACTTGAATCTCGCGTTGTTGTTGTTGTCGACTATCTCGCAAGGCTGAAGGTCGCAACTTCCCACATCGACACAACACTCTGGCCAAGAGAGACGCTTCAGAATGACCTCGAATCTCTGATGACTCGACTGAACGAAGTTCCAAGTCGAGTGCAAGAATGGAAGAAGTCTTCTGCCAGGTGCGGCGCGGATATTGCTCTGTCTCTGGTCCGTCTTCACTGCAAGGAGGCGCGAGAGGACAATCTGGCAGCCCTTAAGGTGGCTAATACCAAGAAGCATGATTTCCGATCTTTCATGGAGACCTTCATCGCCGCTGCCACTCGGATTGCAGATGGAATCGACCTGGATGAATTTGTTGCACCTTCCAGCCCTCCGCAGGAGGGGTAAAAAACTTCTGTGTTTGATATTTTAAATTTGCCTCAGTATGCCGAGTGATCTTTGTAACCGATAAACCTTAACAGGCTTAGCGCCCGAGTACTTTCGGTTCCGTTGGATGTTATCTGAACTTGGATTCGACGTTGAATATGTTTGCATTTGGTTTGAGGTGTCTTTCGCAGGCTAGGGCGAAGCGCTTGTTGCAATCGACTTGTTCCTCAACACACTTAGGCGAGCACTGGGCTGCAACTAAGCCTCCGAGTGGGAGATCTGCTCTTCACTCGGTAGGATTTTCAAAAGCTTAGGCGAGCACTGGACTGCAGCTAAGCCCCCGAGTGGGAGGTCTGCTCTCCACTCGGTAGGATTTTCAAAACTTAGGCGAGCGCTGAGCTGCAGCTAGGCCCCCCGAGTGGGAGGTCTGCTCTCCACTCGGTAGGATTTTCAAACCTTAGGTGAGCGCTGGGCTGCAGCTAAGCCCCCGAGTGGGAGGTCTGCTCTGCACTCGGTAGGATTTTCAAAAACTTAGGGGAGCACTGGGCTGCAGCTA
>LT934117.1:691488117-691513132 GCA_900231445.1 Triticum turgidum subsp. durum | reverse complement strand
GCAAGCGTTGGGCCGCAGCTAAGCCCCCGAGTGGGAGTTCTGCTCTCCACTCGGTAGGATTTTCGTGGCATACCTCTGGAGAAGGAGAGGGTAGCAGTCGACATGCACTTCATCCTCCTTGCAAAGCGCACGTTGTATTTGTGGCGTAGCTCGGAAGGAGAGGGTAGCAGTCGACCTGCACCTCATCCTCCTTGCAAAGCGCACGTTGTATTTGTGGCGTAGCTCGGAAGGAGAGGGTAGCAGTCGACCTGCACCTCATCCTCCGTGCAAAGCGCACGTTGTATTTGTGGCGTAGCTCGGAAGGAGAGGGTAGCAGTCGACCTGCACCTCATCCTCCTTGCGTAGCGCATGTTGTATTTGAACTTAGGCGAGCGCAATGCTGTAGCTAAGCCTCCGAGTGGGAGGCTCGCTTACCACTCGGTAGGATTTTGTTTAACTTAGGCGAGTACTTGGACTGCAGCTAAGCCTCCGAGTGGAAGGCTGGCTTACCACTCGGTAGGATTTTGTTTAACTTAGGCGAGTACTTGGACTGCAGCTAAGCCTCCGAGTGGAAGGCTGGCTTACCACTCGGTAGGATTTTTTAAACTTAGGCGAAACGGATTCGCAGCTAAGCCCCCGAGTGGGAGGCTGGCTCACCACTCGGTAAGGATTTTTTTACAGACTTAGGCGAATCGGATTCGCAGCCAAGCCACCCACTGGGGGATTGCTTTATGTGGACAAAAGTAATGACAATTACTGGGAAAATTATAAAGCTCTTGTCTTTGATAAATAAACTACAGAAGTACTTTTATTACAACCCATCCAAGTGAATACTTAAGTATAAAAGGGGCGGAGAAGCTCCGTGTTCCAAGCTCGAGGCTCGTCGATATGGTGCTCGACGTTGTAAAGACGGTATGCTCCATTGTGGAGAACCTTGGTGAAGATGAAGGGACCTTCCCAAGAAGGAGCGAGCTTGTGTGGTTTCTGTTGATCCACTCGGAGAACCAGATCTCCTTCCTGGAAGGCTCGACTCCTTATGTTTTTGGCGTGGAAGCGACGCAAGTCCTGCTGGTAAATGGTCGATCGGATCAAAGCCATCTCCCTTTCTTCCTCTAGAAGGTCGACTGCGTCCTGCCAGGCTTGTTCTGCTTCAGCTTCGGTGTAGAGCTCAACTCGGGGAGCGTTGTGAACCAGGTCACTCGGCAAGACTGCTTCAGCTCCGTAGACTAAGAAGAACGGAGTTCTCCCAGTCGACCAGTTAGGCGTGGTCCTTAACCCCCAAAGTACTGACGGAAGGTCGCCAACCCATGCACCAGCTGCATGCTTGAGATCACGCATCAATCAGGGTTTCAACCCTTTGATAATCAAGCCGTTGGCTCGTTCTGCCTGTCCATTCGACTGAGGATGAGCGACTGAAGCATAGTCGACTCGTGTGCCTTGAGATGTGCTGAACGCTCTGAATTCTTCGGAATCGAAGTTTGACCCGTTGTCAGTGATGATGCTGTGCAGGACTCCATATTTGAATATCAATTCTCTGATGAAGCTGACAGCAGTACCGGCATCAAGGTTCTTGATGGGTTTAGCCTCAATCCAGCTGGTGAACTTGTCGACTGCTACCAGCACATGGGTGAAACCGCTTCTGCCTGTTCTCAAGGGGCCAACCATATCCAACCCCCATACTGCAAAGGGCCAGACGAGTGGTATGTTCTTTAAAGCTGAGGCGGGCTTGTGTGACATATTGGAGTAAAATTGACATCCCTCACACTTGTCGACTATCGCCTTTGCCATTTCATTCGCTCTTGGCCAGTAAAATCCGGCTCGGTATGCTTTGGCCACGATGGTCCGAGAGGACGCATGATGGCCACAGGTCCCCGAGTGGATGTCGTCAAGGATTATTCGACCTTCTTCTGGCGTTATGCATTTCTGACCAACTCCAGTCGCGCTTTCTTTGTACAGTTGTCCCCTTATCATGGTAAAGGCTTTGGATTGGCGGATGATCTGTCGAGCCTCTTCTTCGTCCTCTGGGAGCTCTTTCCTCAAGATATACGCGATATACAATACCATCCCATCAGGAGTGATCACTAATGCTTCCATGATCAGGTCGACCACCGCTGGAACTTCAACTTCAGTCAGATCTGTGATACTCTTAGGCTGCGGAGCTTCTTCGGTAACAGGATCTTCTTTGACAGATGGAGTATGGATATGCTCCAAGAACACATCACTGGGAATGGCTTCTCTCTTGGAACCTATCTTCGCCAAATCATCAGCCGCTTGATTCTTCAGTCGGGGTATATGGTGGAGCTCTAACCCTTCGAATTTCTTTTCAAGCTTCCTCACTGCATTGCAGTATCCAGTCATGGCTGGGCTTCTAACGTCCCACTCCTTCGTCACCTGATTGACCACCAAATCCGAGTCGCCATAAAGCATAAGGCGACGTACGCCGAGTGAAATGGCCATGCGCAACCCATACAAAAGTGCTTCATATTCTGCTTCATTATTGGAGGAATCAAAGTGGATCTGGAGCACATATCTGAGCTTATCTCCTCAGGGGGAAACCAAAACCACCCCAGCACCGGAACCATTTAACATCTTAGAGCCATCAAAGAACATGGTCCAATGCTCCGACTGAACTTGAGTCGGCTGCTGTTGTTCAATCCACTCGGCAAGGAAATCTGCTATCGCCTGGGACTTAATGGCTTTCTTTGCCTCAAATTTGATATCAAGGGGAAGGAGTTCAATCGCCCATTTAGCTACTCGACCAGTTGCATCTCTGTTGTGAAGAATTTCTGACAGTGGTGCGTCGCTGACGACTGTAATGGAATGATCAGAGAAATAATGAGCAACCTTCTTCGTGGTCATGTAGATCCCATATACAAGCTTCTGATAATGAGGATATCTTTGCTTCGATGGAGTCAAAATTTCAGAGACATAATACACTGGGCGCTAAACTTTGAAGGCTTTCCCTTCTTCTTCCCGCTCGACTGTAAGTACTATACTGACGACTTGTCCTGTGGCTGCAATGTAAAGCAACAGAGGCTCTTTGCTGATTGGAGCAGCAAGCACCGGCTGGGTGGAGAGCAGAGCTTTTAGCTCGTCAAACGCTGCATCAGCTTCTGGAGTCCACTCGAACTTGTCTGCCTTTTTCATCAGTCAGTAAAGAGGCAATGCCTTTTCATCGAGGCGAGAGATGAATCGACTTAACGCGGCCAAGCATCCAGTAAGCTTCTGGACATCGTGCACACGCACAGGGTGTTTCATTCGGAGTATGGGTTAGCGTTGATTCCTCGTTCTGAAACGAGAAAACCGAGTAACTTTCCGCCAGGAACTCCGAATGTGCACTTTGATGGATTAAGCTTGATATCATACCTCCTTACATTGGCAAATGTTTCAGCAAGGTCACTAAACAGGTTGGAACCCTTTCTTGACTTGACCACGATATCATCCATGTACGCTTCCACATTCCGACTGATTTGAGTGAGTAAACACTTCTGAATCATCCTCATGAACGTGGCTCCGGCATTCTTGAGACCGAATGGCATGGTGACATAGCAGAAGCACCTGAATGGAGTGATGAAAGTTGTTTTGATCTCGTCGGGTCCATACAGACGGATTTGATAGTACCCGGAATAGGCATCTAAAAAAGACAATCTCTCGCGTCCCGTAGTCGAGTCGACAATTTGGTCGATGCGAGGGAGAGGAAAATGATCTTTCGGGCAAGCCCGATTGATATGTTCGAAATCGATGCACATGCGCAGTGACTTGTCCTTCTTGGGGACCATGACGACATTGGCGAGCCACTCGGAGTGGTATATCTCTCGGATAAACTCTGCTGCAAGGAGTCAAGCCACCTCCTCGCCAATGGCTTTTCTCTTCTGAACGGCGGACCATCGAAGATGTTTTTTGACAGGTTTTGCTTTTGAGTCGACTCTAAGGTGATGCTCAGCCAGCCCCCTGGGAACACCCAGCATGTCAGCAGGCTTCCATGCAAAGATGTCCCAGTTCTCATGGAGGAACTGGATGAGCGCTTCTTCCTATTTAGAGTCGAGTGTTGTGGAAATATGGGTCGGAGTTGCGCTGGGGTCAATCGGGTGAATATGAACGGGCTTCGTCTCACCAGACAACTGGAATGCATACTCTGTGGCGGGCTTCTTGGCCCGCAACAAATCACTCGGATCTGCATTTTTCTTGTATCCCTCCAGCTCTACCACTGTTATCTGGGCATCCGCAATCTTCGAGCCTTTCTGAAAACACTCTTCTACCTTCTTCCTGTTGCCAGTGATAGTGATCACCCCTTTGGGACCAGGCATCTTCAACTTGAGGTATACGTAACATGGTTGAGCCATGAATCGAGCGTAGGCTGGTCTGCCTAGAATGGCGTGATAAGCGCTCTGGAAATCCACGACTTCAAATGTTAACCTTTCTTTGCGGAAATGCTTCGAATCGCCGAAGACCACATCGAGGGCTATTTGGCCGAGTGACTCAGCCTTCTTCCCAGGTATGACTCCATGGAAACTCATGTTGCTGGAACTGAGTCTGGACATCGGAATGCCCATTCCCTTTAGCGTCTCTGCATACAATATATTTAACCCACTGCTGCCATCCATCAGTACCTTAGTCAGTCGAGTGCCTTCGACGACTAGGTCAACCACCAAAGCTTGCCTCCCAGGGGTGGCTATATGAGTCGGGTGATCGGACTGGTCGAACGTAATGGGAGTTTGAGACCATCTCAGATAGCTTGGTGTCGCCGGGGCGACCATATTTACCTCACGGTTGATAACTTTCAATCGACTTTTTCTCTCCACATCAGCAAAAATCATCAGGGTGGAATTGACATGAGGATATCCTCCATCACTGTCCTCCTTGTCCTCAGCCATGTCCGACTCCTTTTCTTTGTCCTTGGGCTGTTTTCCTTGAAACTGCTGGATTAAGAGCCGGCACTGGCGAGTGGTATGTTTCGGGTAGATGAAGTTACCCTCTTCGTCTTTCTTCGTGTGGATGTGACACGGCAGATCCATCACGTCATTTCCTTCCTTATCCTTCACCTTCTTGGGGTTCCAAGATCCTTTGGGCTTCCCTTTGAATTTGCCCTGAGTCACGGCCAGAGCCTCTCCAGGAGTAGCTGGCTCGGCTTTCCGCTTCTGCTTCCGATTGGAGTTTCCTTTTTTCGACTGACTCGGCTTATACTTGCCACTCCGGAGTCTGTCCTCTTCTTCACCGTTAGCGTATTTGGTGGCAATCTTCATCATTCGACTCAGGGTCATATCCCCGGTTCGACCAAACTTCAGACTTAACTCTCTGTTCTTGACACCATCCTTGAAGGCACAGACCGCTTGATGATCAGACACATTCTCCACGATATGATGCAAAGTGATCCATCTCTGGATGTAATCTCTCAGGGTTTCATTCGACTTTTGCACGCAAACTTGCAGCTCTGTCAATCCGGCTGGTCGCTTGCAAGTTCCCTCAAACGTCCTGACGAACACTCGGGAAAGATCTTTCCAAGTGTAAATGTTGCTAGGAGCTAACTGATTCAACCACGCCCTGGCCGAACCCTCAACATGAGTGGTAAATGCTTCATGGCCACCTCATCATTACCGCCGCCAATCTGTACTGCCACTCGGTAGTCTTCAAGCCAGGTTTCAGGCTTGGACTCACCGGTGAACTTACTTACCCCAGTCGCCAACCTGAAGTTGGGGGTATCACTGTGGCTCTGATGGCTCTGCTAAAACATTATGGACCTGAAACATGGACTCTGCTGCTAGTGGGCGCATCTCTGTCATGGCCACCTCGATGAGCTCTGTTCCGATCGACCAAACCTTGCACGATGATGGATCTCGCGTCAAAGCCTGGTTCCCTGGGGTCGACCGGAGCTCTTCGCCCAACACTGAGCTGGCGCCTGTCATCTTACAACCGATGGACGTAAGACCCACCCCTTGGGGGAGGAGTGGGCACTCGACGCCTATCATCACGATCAAATTGGTCATCATACTGGTCACGCCGACCTTCACGTCCCTCGCGCCGCGGAGGCGATCTTGGGCTATGAGCCGACTGAACTGTATTCGCAGCGACAGATCGATTGTGAATCCTGTTGCGCGACTGTGACACAGCTGAATTCTAATCTCCTGCGGCTCGGAGCAAATCCCTGATCTGCATCAAGCCTCTGCCAGCCTCCGACTAAGAGGGCTGAATCGACTCTGCTATACGGGCTGCAGCTGCTAAATTCTGAATTGGGGTTCGATATACCTGAGTTGGTTGCGGAAAGAGCTGACGTCGACTGGAGTCGGGTACTCGTTGCCGCGCACGCTCATCGAGTGCTCGCGGGAGGTTCTCCAGTCGAGTGCGTTCAGCCAATTTGGCCAAATGCGCCTCTTCCAAGGCACGAGCCTCGGGAGTTTCTCCTACGATGGGAGTATGCAGGGCATCCATGTTCCGGCGGCGAAGATCTTCCCTTTGCAGAGAAGTGAGTGGCTCGGGTTGATATTCCTCGTGGGCCTGAGCGGGATCGCCTCCACCGTCCATCCCGTCGGTGCGGGGGAAGCCGGGAGGGCTATGAGGCCCATTGACCATCAGGACCTCCGCCGCTGGATCACTGCTGTCGCACTCGGATGCAGTCTCTACGGAGCCAGTCGACAGATCAAACAGGACGTAGAGAGATTCGTCGGGCTCAATTGTCGTGACTTGGGTGGTGGCCGATTGGCGAGCTACTGCGTGTCTCACCCACCGCTGAAGCCTCGACCGACCAGAGCGCTTGCGCTGGCGGGAGACTGGGAGGGAGGATGGCACAGGAGTCGACTGATATGGAGTTGACGGTTGCCGCAGCAGGACGCCGCGGACACACGCCCGAAAATGCGTCGCACCGCGGACGGGGAGCACGTCGATGTCGAGTGGAGCCTCCTGGAGCCAAGCGGAGTCGTCGGCAATAAAAGTGAGCGCACCGAGATGGATCTCGCGGCCCTCGACCCGAACTCCGCCAGAAACCATGATGAAGGCAATCGGAACAATTGCAACTTCTCCAAAAAGTCGCTAAGACACCTGCCCCACGGTGGGCGCCAACTGTCGTGGTTCTAAGTCTGACAGTAGAATGGGGGGTAGGTATGGAGAGGCAAGATCCTAGCTATGGAGTAGTTGTATACGCAAGGGATTTACGAGTTCAGGCCCTTCTCAGAGGAAGTAACAGCCCTACGTCTCGGAGCCCGGAGGCGGTCCACTGAATTATGTGCGTATGAGTTACAGGGGTGCGAACCCTTCTACCAGTGGAGGGGGTGGCTTATATAGTGTCTGCCAGGACCCCAGCCAGCCCACGCAGCAGAGGGTTTAAAGTACATAAAGGATTGGCGTTACTGGTAACGCCCTACATAAAGTGTCATCATGGTAATAAAGACTACTTAATTACAAACCGTTTGGATATAGAGTGACTCTTAATCTCCTGGTGGTCGAGTGAGTCTTCGTGGTCGAATGCCTTCGAGTCCGTCGAGTGGAATCCCTCTTGGTCGACTGGAACGCTGTTTCTTCTGAAGATGTCCTTGGGGAGGGTCCTCCGGACAGGCCCATGACCCTACCCTAGGTACATGACTTCATCACATCCGCCACACGACCTGTGAGCGGGGCTACTCTGACAAACAATATGAAGTGCGTAAATAATAATATTCACAATTTTATTTTATTACCATCATGTGTGTTCAGTTTCATTTATTCATATATATGTATTGACCCCCTTCTTCAAATTAGATATTTCGTATGCGTGATGAACTCCTACCACCAGATCGTATGCAAGGAATTCAAGAGGAATTGGCGGCATTTTTTCTTGACCACGTGATCGCTAAAGACGGAGAA
The DNA here is from genome assembly GCA_900231445.1 of Triticum turgidum subsp. durum. NCBI lineage: Eukaryota > Viridiplantae > Streptophyta > Magnoliopsida > Poales > Poaceae > Triticum > Triticum turgidum. The sequence continues at coordinate 691,505,320 of LT934117.1, read as the reverse complement.
TACCATGTGGACCCTGAGTTCATTTGGAATTAGGAGATTATATTGTAAGAGATAATTATATTGTATATATGTAGCCAGTACGTAGCGTCGGATAGATATACGAGAACTTGTTGTTCGACCAATCTCTCAGAGAAGGAGAGGTGGTCGATATCACTTCTCTCTATATGGCATATGTTCATGACGATCTTTTGTTTTCTTCATTTGCTTACTAGCTAGCGTGTCTAGTCCTCTCTATACGTATAGTACGTAGCGTCGACCAAGCACGGAGATAAGAGAGGACACTTCTCTCTATTAATCAGCTAGCTAACACAATATATGAAACACCTAAATTAACCCCCCAAAACCCCCTAACCCCCCTCCTTTCAAAAAAAACAAAAACCCCAGCACCTGAAATGCTGACGCGTGGATGCCTATTGGTCCCGATTGGTGCCACCAACCGGGACCAAAGGGCCTCCTGCCTGGGCTCGCCGCACCGGCCACGTGGAGACCCATCTGTCCCGGTTTATGCAAGAATCGGGACTAAAGGTACAGGGCATTAGTACCGACACTTTAGTCCCGGTTCAAAAAACGGGACTAATGGCCCTTATGAACCGGGACTATAGGTCCTTTTTCTACTAGTGCCGCCAACTCTGTATTCCATTGTTTACTCCTGTGTCATGTTGTTCCTTAGGATTGGTCAGAATCAGGTCATTCAGGATTCTCTTGCACATGTACGAACCATATTTGAGCTCAATCCAACAATTCAATATCGAACAAAGTTTAATAGAACTATTGTCCACTCAAAGTCATGTAAATGCCTTTGCAAGCCCTTTTGTGGAACATGCCAATCAATTATAATTACTAACATTTTGTAAATTAATTCTTTCATACAGTTAACCCAAAAATAAAGGGCATGTTTAGTGTAGCTTGTTTTCCAGGCACTCCCTCTAGATAGATTTATAAGTTGGGCACGGGATTTTAGGTATTTAATTTGATGAGGGAAACATTTATTATATTTTATATTTTTTCATCAAAGGAACTTCCTAACCATATAATTAGGCATATTACACGTTTTATTAATCAAATCAAAGGGCTAAAACTCCATGGCTGACTTATAAACCCAACCGGAGGGAGTATCTTTTCTTGGGTTATGTGTTAGTAGCTCCATTTGTTATTCGAGCTCTCGATAAGGAAAGGATAATAGTGATTTTTAGGTGAGCCGCTGTATTTACATGTTATGTCGAAAATTGTGTGTTTACACCATTTTTTTTAGTGGGAGGCTACACCATTTATTTTATTGTATACGAACGCGAGATCCTTTGTGGAGCTAGCGAGTGCGAGCTATCGGCTGTGTACGGGAGCAAAGTTAACGTACCGAAAAGTAACCGTCGTATTCAAAATGAGAGGTAGACTATCACGGTGGCACAATATATGGTCCAACAATGCTCTAGCACGGTATGCACTGACGTACGTACGCTGTCGCCAACTGACTATCCCTGTCCGCATGAAGCCCCTTCCTGACGTTCCAAGGGTGGTTGTCCCCTTTCCACACTTGTGTTCTGTGATGAATATAAAACCATAAATCCAAGAGAGAGAAAGGGATGCAGTCGCCGCACACCTGGGCTGGGCTACTACGTACGGAAGTGCATGAAACTTATATAGTATAATATACCGTGCACCCCAATGCACGTCAAAGAAGTGAAATTCGATGGCCAAATCGTGCAAGTGCTATTTAACCTCTCGATCTTCTCCCACATCCATCTCAACTAATCTAGGCAGCTTGCTTGCACGTTCATATACCTGCTAGCTACACACATCCTCCTCAGTCATCATATACAGACATACTGCAACAATTAATGGCTTCTCTCACAGGTCCATGGCTAGTGCTTCTCGTGGCCATGGGCTGCACTCTCCTCGCGGCAGCCCGCAGCAACAGCGGGAACCCCAGCGCCGGGTTCGAGAAAGTGGTGCTAGCCGACGGCGACTTCCAGGTGCAGAGCCCGTACAACGTGCCGGAGAGCCAGCGGTTCCAGTACCGCAACGGCGTGCGGACGTTCTGGGTGCACCGAAATGACAAACCCTTCAACACCGCCACCCACACCAACCCCCGCTCTGAAGTCAAGCTCCGGGTAAGTACATTGCCCGTCACCATATATATCTGTGCTCCCTCCAAATCTGCCATGCATGCCGTCACACACATATACAAATGAATCGTTCTCGATCTTTCAGGGTCACGACTACTCGTCCGGGGTGTGGCAGTTCGAGGGCTATGGCTACGTGCCGGAGGGGACGTCCGGCGCGTCAGTGATGCAGATCCACAACCAGGAGGGTGCTGCGCACTCGACGGTGCTGATGTTGCACGTCTACGACGGTGTCATGCGCTTCTACAGCGGGGCGGAGGTCGAGCCCGACATCTACAACCGGTGGTTCCGCCTAAACGTGGTGCACGATGTCCGGGCGTCCACGGTGGCCGTGTACGTCGACGGCAAGCACAAGTTTGGCACCAGCGTGACACCCAGCGAGTCCTACTACTTCAAGTTCGGGGTGTACATGCAGCACCACGACCAGTCCAGCTGCATGGAGTCACGGTGGACCAACGTCACACTCTACACTAAGCACTGAGTAGATGCATGGGTAGCATGCGTATTGGTATTGCGTCTAGGGTAGCTTGCATGTATGTTTACGCCATGTACGGGCCCTATGTATACTAGATTCCATGTGTTGAATAATTTTTGTCTCTTTGAGTGTCCGTAGTGTGAGTCATACTTGGAGGTCTAGCTGTGACAATGCCCTTATTAAGATATGAAAACTTCTTGTGATGTGAGATACAACGGTCAGATTTGGCTAGTGTTAAACGGTTCCCTATCATAAGGAAACCATTAGGCAACCACAAGTTACTATATAAGTATAGTATATACAAACAGAGTCGAATCTCTACTTTGGTACCCGTCAAAAGAAACATCTCTAGTTTGGTCTGAGTCAGTCGTGGGCTTTGTCTATACCGTGGGCTGAAAATTGGGAGTTGATATGCTGCCTAGCCCATAGAGAGAGGAATTTAAGGGTCATTTTTGATAGGTGAAAATATGCAAAATAGATTTGATCTATGACACCAAGATCTCGCTGCCGATCGCGGATATATTTGTGTGCCGTGTTGACGACATGTAATCCATATATAGCCTTTTTTTATTTGTTAGTTCTCTACCGTGGGCCATGATATGTCTGTTGCTATGCCACACTGACAACATAGAGGTGAATTAGACGGTCAAATTTAATAGGTGCCAGTATGTGGAAGATATATTCGATTGTCCCATGCAAGACATTTTTTCTTATCGCATGCAAGAATTGGCATGAAGTACTAGCTACTGATCATTGATATATTTTCTTGTCGCCATGTAAATATGAGAGCCATATCCTTCTATTGTTTCCTTGTTCTCTATATTATGGATAATGCTAGTTCTCTAACTTAGTGATGTCGTTAGCTAGATGCAAATTGCTATGTAAACAATACAATTATGTAGCTTTCACTCAAGCCCATATATGACTTCTTAGTGCCCCTTTGCAGAAATAGTGCAATTTAGAAACTATTTGTAATAACAATTTGAACCTTGCAACATTTCTGGCATTTGTGATACAATCATTGAAATTACATTGTTTTTTTCTTTGAAATGGGCGATCATCGAAATGCCAAAGTTGTTCATTTCTACAATATGAACAACTTACTTGTTAACGATTTTCCGGTTTGCAGCCATCTTAATCTAACTCCTACAAAATAGTGAGGTAGTTCGGATTCCATAGACTAAAATTTTATTTTATATTCCATTCACTAACCCGTCACAGTAAAAACAGGCCCAGAAAATATACCAGCTTAGCGACGGATAAAACCGTCTAAAATGAGGCCACAATGTCAACAAAGTTGGCGACAGGGATGGCCCGAGAGGAAATGTGCTGGTGACGGATACCGTCACAGAAAATGAATCTAGCCGATGGTTTGTTCTTCGTCACGGGTTTTTTATCACTGAATAGATCAGATTTTGTACGGGCGGGTGGGGAATTGCCGCTGTTGTCTGACGACCGGAGGAGTGTGCGGACACCGCGGAGCAGGGCCGGGCCCATAGTGGTGCAGAGCGTGCGGCCCGCACAGGGCCCATAAATTTCGGGGCCCCAAATATTAATTGGCCTAGTATGTATGTTTCTCAGAAAAACTGTTATTCCTGGGACTCCGCGTGAGTCTAGGCGCAAGCCGCTGCTCGATCTTCGGGACAGGAGTCTATCGCCGTCTGATTGCTAGAATTCTGATCGCTAACACAAACCCTCGCGAACAATGCTCCTATCGGCGCCGCCGTCACCTGGCAGTTGCCACATCGCCATCTGCCGGTCTCTCCGCGTCAGCGACGCAACGTCTCGCCGATCCATCACGCAATCGCAAGTAAGCTCCATTGATCCGGCCTCCTTGCTCTTATTTTGTACCCCATCCATGCTGCTAGTGCTGGGGACTTACGGGAGAGAAAATATTGGGGAAAATTTGCATTCAGATCTTTTCCATACAAACACTCAGATCCCATCAACAGAAAAAACATAAACAAACTAGTATGCAACTACAGAGGACTTAGGGGAAACTACAGCCTACAGGGCAAGCTGTTCGTACTTTGAGCGCTCCTGAAAATTTATAGAAATATGTAAATTTATTATTAGTATAGTTTTTAATACACTGTTGAACCATTTTATTCATCCTCTACCCACAAATATACCTGTCGTATCCGTGTAACATAGCATAGGTAGTCAGATCGATCGCTCGTGTCGCCGTTGCTACAGGAGGATCGGTCGGCGATTTGACGACAGTCCTCACGCAGCCCCTCAATTGGAAACATTATATTATATACAACTATACATTATATTTTTTTCTGCAGGATACATATATACATTATAATTGCTCGTGCGTTCATTTTTCCAGTGTGATAGGGCCCCATTTTGTAGTTTCGCACAAGGCCCCGGATTTTGCCGGCCCGGCCCTGCCGCGGAGCACGCGCAAAGGTCGGCTAGAGTGGCGCAGCCCCAACGGCAGCAACATGCAGGTAGCAGTTGGACGTTGTGCGACGTGTCTTTCTACTAGTGTGGGGTGAGGCTAAGACGACTGGTCTGCTGTACTCACCGGAGCTCAAGCCAGCATACTCCTTTGTGAGTTATGTGTGTGGGAGAAGACGAAGCGTGAGGCAATGCTCTAGGCGTTTTCTTGAATGTTTAACATTCATCAGTTAATAGTGGGTCCATTGTTTCAACATAGCAATGATCCAAATGACACGTTGGTGGGTCAATAATGTTCATGTGAGATTAGGACCTGATATGAACAAACTTACATAGTTTTGAGACCCAAAACACCAGTTTATAACTGTTCAACACCTACTTTCGGGGTCTCTCGCGAATGGTTGCAAACCGTACCGTCAGGGTCCACGGTGTTAGCGTTGACGGCAGGAGACGGCTACCCTTTACTGCAGCTAACGTTAAAATGAGTGGGCTACTGCTGAGGCTTCTGGTGGTAGCCTCTACAACCCTATCGCCAACCACCCTGGCGGTAGGAAAAAGGGCCAAATCTTGAAATATTTTCAAACTGGGGTCAGATCCGGCTAAACTTCGCCAAAAGGGTCAAAACACAAAAATTGGCCGCCGCCGTGAATCTTCCGATCGTGACATTGCTGCTATGAGAAAAATCTTCCTTTGCCATCAAAATAGCTCGTGGTATCACCTATGAATTTGGAAAATAAATTGAGTACATTTTGCTACCCCAGATGCCAGCAAAATCTATCAAAAACTCTAAAAATCTGACATCAAACTTTTCGGCATGAGAAATATGAAGTTTTTATGGCAATTTATATTGGCGCGATGATGGAAAATTTAGTATGAAGGCTTTGTGATTTTCTTCTGACAACAAATTGAACTGAGGCGGATTTGCCAGGCTCGCCGACTAAACTTGCCATCCTCGAAGAACATAATTTGTCATTAAAAACCATCGATTTTCCATGGTAAAAAAAAATCTAACGTCGGATTTGTAGTGTGGAGTCCAAATCTATTTCGCACTATTACAAAACCTAAGCACGCCCTTGAGTTGGCCGACCTATTAATAGGACGGGTTTGGAGGCTGTTCTCCTACGGTTTTTGCTCGGCCATGGTTTTCTAGCGGATTCTAGTAACATGTTTTTCTTTCGAGTTTCTAGGGTTTTTTTTCTACTTTCTTTTTATTTTTCATTTCTCGTTTGCTTCATTTTCATTCATTTTGTGTTTCCATTTCTTTCCTTTTTTTTCTTCGTCAACGATTTAAGCAAGTCGGGCAGTCATGTGCCCCAATGCATGCACTCATGTTGTTCTTCTTTCTTATTTGTAGCCCAAGTTTCACAAGAAGACCAGGCACATCAAGCATCGTTTCAACTCCATCCGTGAAAATGTTCAAGATGGAGACATAGATATTTGCAAAGTACATACTGATCTGAATGTCGCAGATCCGTTGACTAAACCTCTTCCACGAGCAAAACATGATCAACACCAGAACTCCATGGGTGTTCGATTCATCACAATGTAACTAGATTATTGACTCTAGTGCAAGTGGGAGACTGTTGAAAATATGCCCTAGAGGCAATAATAAAAGGATTATTATTCTATTTCCTTGTTCATGATAATTGTCTTTATTCATGCTATAATTGTATTATCCGGGAATCGTAATACATGTATGAATACATAGACCACAATATGTTCCTAGTGAGCCTCTAGTTGACTAGCTCGTTGATCAACAGATAGTCATGGTTTCCTGACCATGGACATTAGATGTCATTGATAACGGGATCACATCATTAAGAGAATGATGTGATGGACTAGACCCAATCCTAAGCATAGCACAAGATCGTGTAGTTCGTTTGCTAGAGCTTTTCCAATGTCAAGTATCTTTTCCTTAGACCATGAGATCGTATAACTCCCGGATACTGTAGGAGTGCTTTGGGTGTACCAAACGTCACAACGTAACTGGGTGACTATAAAGATGCACTACAGGTATCTTTGAAAGTATCTGTTGGGTTGACACGGATCGAGACTGTGATTTGTCACTCCGTATGACGGAGAGGTATCTCTGGGCCCACTCGGTAATGCATCATCATAATGAGCTCAAAGTAACCAAGTGTCTGGTCACGGGATCATGCATTACGGTACGAGTAAAGTGACTTGCCGGTAACGAGATTGAACGAGGTATTGGGATACCGACGATCGAATCTCGGGCAAGTAACATACCGATTGACAAAGGGAATTGTATACAGGGTTGCTTGACTCCTCGACATCGTGGTTCATCTGATGAGATCATCGAGGAGCATGTGGGATCCAACATGAGTATCCAGATCCCGCTGTTGGTTATTGACCGGAGAGCCATCTCGGTCATGTCTACGTGTCTCCCGAACCCGTAGGGTCTACACACTTAAGGTTCGGTGACGCTAGGGTTGTAGAGATATGAGTATGCAGCAAACCAAAAGTTTTTCGGAGTCCCGGATGAGATCCCGGATGTCACGAGGAGTTCCGGAATGGTCCGGAGGTAAAGAATTATATATAGGAAGTGCAGTTTCGGCCATCGGGAGAGTTTCGGGGGTCACCGGTATTGTACCGGGACCACCGGAAGGGTCCCGGGGGTCCACCGTGTGGGGCCACCTATCCCGGAGGGCCCCGTGGGCTGAAGTGGGGAGGGGACCAGCCCCTGGTGGGCTGGTGCGCCCCCCCTTGGCCCCCCCTGCGCCTAGGGTTGGAAACCCTAGGGTGGGGAGGCACCTCCACTTGCCTTGGGGGGCACTCCACCCCCCTGGCCGCCGCCCCCCTTGGGAGATCCCATCTCCAGGGCCGGCGCCCCCCTAGGGGTCCTATATAAAGGGCGGGGAGGGAGGGCAGCCGCACCCTGAAGTCTTGGCGCCTCCCTTCCCCCCTTGCTACACCTCCTCCTCCCGTAGTCGCTTGGCGAAGCCCTGCCGGAACTCTGCTGCATCCACCACCACGCCGTCGTGCTGCTGGATCTTCATCAACCTCTCCTTCCCCCTTGTTGGATCAAGAAGGAGGAGACGTCACGCTGACCGTACGTTTGTTGAACGTGGAGGTGCCATCCGTTTGGCGCTAGGATCTCCGGTGATTTGGATCACGACGAGTACGACTCCCTCAACCCCGTTCTCTTGAACGCTTCCGCTCGCGATCTACAAGGGTATGTAGATGCACTCCCCTCTCTCGTTGCTAGATGAACTCATAGATTGATCTTGGTGAACGTAGGAAATTTTTTATTTTATGCAACGTTCCCCAACACGAACTAGGTCAACTCCAGTAAAGCCAGTGGCCATTAAGGCTCTAATATTTGAAAAATGGGCATATATTTGGCCCGAGCTTCTGTGCTGATCCGCCCTGGGAGATGGTGTCTGTTGCTAAGCCTGTGTTCGCGGAAACCCGACAGAGGATTTTCATACGCTGGGGATGTATCTGTTGGGGAATGAGGTAATTTCAAAAAAAATCCTACGATCGCGCAGGATCTATATATCTAGGTGATGCATAGCAACTAGAGGGGAGAGTGTTGTCTACGTACCCTTGTAGACCGAAAGCGGAAGCGTTATGACAATGCTGTTAATATAGTCGTACGTCTTCACGATCCGACCGATCCTAGCACCGAAGGTACGACACCTCCATGATCTGCACACGTTCAGCTCGGTGACGTCCCACGAACTCTAGATCCAGATGAGGTCGAGGGAGAGTTTCGTCATAACGACGGTGTGGTGATGGTGATGATGAAGTTACCGGCGCAGGGCTTCGTCTAAGCACTACAACGATATAACCGAGGTGGAAATATGTGGAGGGGGGCACCGCACACGGCTAAACAATCAACTTGTGTGTCTATGGGGTGCCACCCTCCCCCGTATATAAAGGAGGAGAGGGGAGGTCGGCTGACCCTCCTTGGCGTGCCCCCAATAGGGGAATCCTACTAGGACTCCAAGTGCTAGTAGGTTTCCACCTAAGGCCTTGTTCGGTTGCGTGTGAATCCGAGTGGATTGAAGGGGTTTGAGGGGGATTTAAACCTCTTCTAAGTCAAAATATGAACCAATCCCTGCCAATCCCCTCCAATCCTCTTTGGGAGAGGATTAACCGAACAAAGACTAAAGGGAGAGACGGGGAAGTAAGGAGAGGGAGAGGAGGAAGGAAAGGGGGGCGCCGCCCCCCCCCCCCCTTCCTTGTCCTATTCGGGCTCAAGGGGGAGGGGGTACGTGGCCTGACCTGGCCGCCCCTCTCTCTTTCCACTAAGACCCATCGAGGCCCATTAGTTCCCCCGGGAGTTCCGATAACCCTTCGGCACTCCTGTTTTATCCGGAACTTCTCCAGAACACTTCCGGCGTCCGAACATAGTCGTCCAATATATCCGGGACTCCTCGTCGTGTCCGTGATCATATCCGGGACTCCGAAAAACCTTCGGTACATCATAGTACCAATCGTCACTGAACGTTAAGCGTGCGGACCCTACGGGTTCGAGAACTATGTACACATGACCGAGACACGTCTCCGGTCAATAACCAATAGCGGAGCCTGCATGCTCATATTGGTTCCTACACATTCTACGAAGATCTCTATCGGTCAAACCGCTAACAACAGACATTGTTCCCTTTGTCATCGGTATGTTACTTGCCCGAGATTCGATCGTCGGTATCTCAATACCTAGTTCAATCTAGTTACCGGCAAGTCTCCTTACTCGTTCCATAATACCTCATCCCGCAACTAACTCATTAGTCACAATGCTTGCAAGGCTTATAGTGATGAGTATTACCAAGAGGGCCCAGAGATACCTCTCCGAAACACGGAGTGACAAATCCTAATCTCCATCTATGCCAACCCAACAAACACCTTCGGAGACACCTGTAGAGTACCTTTATAATCACCCATTTACGTTGTGACGTTTGGTAGCACACAAAGTGTTCCTCCTGTATTCGGGAGTTGCATAATATCATAGTCTGAGGAACTTGTATAAGTCATGAAGAAAGTGGTAGCAATGAAACTGACATGATCATAATGCTAAGCTAATGGACGAGTCATGTCCATCACATCACTCTCCTAATGATGTGATCCCGTTCATCAAATGACAACACATGTCTATGGTTAGGAAACATAACCATCTTTGATTAACGAGCTAGTCAAGTAGAGGCATACTAGGGACTATATTTTTGTCTATGTATTCACACATGTACTAAGTTTTCGGTTAATACAATTCTAGCATGAATAATAAACATTTATCATGAATTAAGGAAATAAATAATAACTTTATTATTGCCTCTAGGGCATATTTCCTTCAGTGTCTTGACAATAAAACCATGTTTGGTTCTAGTCCTTAGGATGACTGGGAGGAGCGGCAGCAGGAAAGGTGGCTTATTTCCACCTCTGAATTGAAATACCACCTAGTTCTAGGCTGGGCCCATCTGTGAACTCGGTCTGCCGGTTCAAGTAATAGAATTCCCTGAACAGTTCTAAAGTGGGATCTTGTTGAAGGTACACTTCGCAAAAAACTTGAAAGTTGTAGATGTTTGAAACAGAGTTGGGCCAATGTCTTGAGGGTGGAGTTTGAAGAAATGCAGCACCTCAGGAAAGAATGTTGAGTCGGGTGGGCTGAACCCACGAAGCATGTGATCAGTAAAAACTACAACTTCGCCCTCTTTGGGGCCGGGTTTGGCTTCATCTCCAGGAAACCTCCAACGGATATCCTCTTTTGGGGCTAAGACGCCCACTTTGACATGATCATTAAGGGCTTCCTCCATGACAGTGGAGACGACCCAGTTGCATGAAGTAACAGTTTTTGTCATTTTGGTTGAGGAAAAGCCTAGAAAGAGAAGTGTTGCCGGGTTAAGAATATGATGTTAAACTGGCAAGTGATTCGAGGGCAGTTATGCAAAGCAAGATTAATTGGTATACAGAAGAATAAGTGATATAAAGGTTGGCATGATTAAACCAACAAGGAATAGCCTGGTTACGTCAAAACGTTACATTAGCGGTTTAAAAGGATTCAAAGTTAAGTCGGCCGGTATTTAGCGGGTTACAGGTTCTCATTTAAACCGCCATGAGGAGCTAATGACTACAGATCTGGAGTTGAGCTGAAATTTTACTAAGTATTGGAAAACAGGATTCACATATCAGTTCTATTACTTTGGATCTACAACAGTTCAAAAAAAGAGAAATAAGTTCTAAACCTAAGGTCGCAGCAGTGGAAGAACTCGTGTGCTTAGATGGGATATTATGCGGAAAAGGTATCTTTTGCGATTGCAAAGGGATGCTAAACTACCACCACGTCACTATAGCATCATGTTCAGATCAAACTACGTGATCTAAGAGAGGAAAAGGAGGAACAACGAAGAACACCGACGAACGTTGGAAACCCTAATGCAGATCTGTTATGGAGAAAGATGGATGCTTACTGACGTCGATGAACAGCGGAGGTGTGCCCCAGTTTCTGGTCTGTTCAAGTCGATGCAGCGGCCGGAGTTGAGGACGATGGAGGAAGACGGCGGCGGTGGAGCTCAGGTTTGCAGAGGAATTCAGAGGTTGAAGACAAAGACGAGGGGGCAAGGGTAAAAAAGTGAAAGAAGGACCCCCTGCCCCTATTTATAAGGAAGTAGATAGGTGGCATGCACGGGAATCGTGGAGGCCAAAAAATGATTATGTGGCTATATGGACGCCTCGATTTTCAGGAATTCTATTAAGATAAATATCTATTGAGATGATTTGGGCCTCGTGCAGAATTAATGCGCATGATGTCATTGCGGGTTACCATGGTTCTGCGATGTGACGTCATGACGGTTTACAACGAATTGGTAAGGAGATGATAATGGAAGATCCTGCTAAGACAAGTGGTGGAGATTGATGTGAACAAGTTCAAATCAACCTGGGACCTAATGTTGGGGATATAACTCAGAGGTATGACCCGCCCAGGAGGGGCCGGGTCATGCCATTGGCAACTTAAGTATGAAGATGGCGGTTCATGGATCAAGGTTATTGAAAGGTCAAGGCCCGGTGGCTATTCAAGGCCCAGAGAGATGAGCCGCCATATGTTTAACTTGTTCTGTAAGGCAAACTTAGTTATAAACCGAGCGGGTTACGTTTGTGTGAGCCGGCCGGGACTCTGTAAGCCGTCGGGCATCAACCTGTATATAAAAGGGGTGACCCGGCGGCGGGTTAAGAAAAAGAAACAATCGACCGAGCACTAGGTCAAGCGTATTCGCTCCCTGCTAATTGAAACCCAAGCAATACAACAGAAAGCAGGAGTAGGCTTTTACCTCATTGAGAGGTGCCGAACTTGGGTAAACTCTCTGTGTTCTTTATCCTGTTCAACCCCTTTAGCTGCGATGGCTCCACACCTAAGTCTTTTGTTAGGGCATCTGCTGTGTTAAATCCATGACACCATGCTTGCTGCTTTTCATAGATACCATGGTGGACATTCTTAGACCATAAGTACACTCTAAGTAGGTAAGCGAATTCTGCTCCAGGCATAGATGAAAAGTTAAAAGTGCATAAGTACAAATCCATTCCCGCAACTCTAGAGGGCATCGCCATGAATTAAGTCATATAGAAAGTAGGAAAATACAGAAAAGTTCATCTTTGAGAAAATACAACCTGGAAATATCATGCTTTCAACTGACATTGTTCATGAATTCTAATATACTACAAAGAGGAATAAATTTTGATCAGCAAAGATAACCTACTAAAAATAAAATTAGTACAAAGTTGAGTCACTTATTTTGGGACGGAGGGAGTATATTGTATTTCCAGCAATATAAATACCATTATCAGTGCCAAAGCTTACAGCAGTAGAAATCCGAGCTACACATTAGCAAAACTGGAAGAAAGTCACGATCAGTCCAGTTTCAGCCCAAAAAATCAGGAAATAATTGGCTATCAAGAAAAGAGGAGGATTAGTTGTAAATAACAGAAATTAAAACATATGAGAATCTTCAATTATAAGAAGCTGGACTAATAAAACATGTACGGCACTGGCCCTTTTCTCCACTCCAGGTGAGACGCGGCGTTGAACTCCTTGTTGTCGTCATACTTAGTGCTGTGCTACTACAAGGAAAAGGCAAAAACTTAAGCATCTAAACACCTATGCATTAAACTTCTTTATTTGACAGGAAGACGGCCATGTTCGTATGTTCCTAATGTTGGTCGTGATCTCACCAATACCTGAACAGATTATGCCCGCTAATTAATGCCGGGTCTGATGGTTTCCTGAGCATTGACCATCGTCCATGGCACCAACTCACGGACCAAAGTAGGTAGAGGGTAGCAGGAGAGCGAACGGCCTGTGGCAGGAGAGAAAGGAAGGGCCAATGCTGGAGAGCATGCATCATGAACGCAAGGGCGCTGGATGTAGGATGAGCGATGGGTTGGAGATAGAAGCGAAGGGACAAACTACTCCGTAATACATCTGTTCTGGCGGGAGGGAGAAGGACCAGATGGAGCAGCAACCGTAGGGATTTGTTCATGGTCTGCAGTTGCCTTGCAGGGTAGGTAGGATCGATGGCGGACGCAGTCCGTGTGGGAGATGCCCTTTTTTGACGTGAGGGAGATTTACTTTTTCTACAGCAAGGTGGGACAATAGCTCAGGACTCTTGATGTATCTCATCGTACGGCTACAGATACTTAATACGGAGATCAGATGGCTAATATGATTAGTCTTGAAGATTAACGTGGTACCTAGATTAGTGCTTCCAATTAGTATATATATATATATATATATATATATATATATATATATATATATATACTAGCACAAATGCCCGTGCGTTGCAACGGGAGAAACAAACTCATGCATAGCCCTGATGAGTCATCTTTGTTGCCATTTCTCCTGCGTCATCATGATGGTGGTCACTTGCCAACCTATTACAACAAATGTGATCAATCCCAAGGCGATGAGGTTGGTTTTCGCATTCTACCAAACCGATTTCACAAGCCTCTTCTTACACCGGCTTGTAGTTCCTCGTGCGTTGTAACCGTCGCATACATCTTCACTTCAACACCAGTCAGGTTTTAACGAATCAGGCGACGCATTTCCTTCTCGGCGCACATAATAATAATTATTAATACAAATTAAGTTATGCCGGGAGGACATCAATAACTTGAGTCAACATAAACTGCATACACTTCACTGTCGCCACCGTCCACCTTCTTTATCTCTAACATGAACTTGGGCATTTTTCCGGCAGCAAACTATGGCATGTTCTTCCGCCATGGCCATCTAACCATAATTTCTAAAACCGAGGGAGTGACTCGCCGGTTGGACCGCCGGCTCATCGGTTCATTCGCGACAAGAAAAGAATATTAAAGTTATTAAAAAAACAACCTTAGATCAAATGAGTATGCGTAATATAGGATGTAATCTATTAAACAATGACAAAGTGTTTATGGCCTAGTTGGTTATTCGTTTGATCACAACTTGACACACCATTTTGCAAATATTTTCTTGGATTTTTATGAAGTCTTAAAAAACATGCAGGGCGTGGGTTCCCATTGGCTACAAATCAAAAGTTGTTAACTTGACATTTACACTGCCTTAAAAAATTGTACCTCATTAACACATTATAACATGGCCAGAAGCATAATTTATATGGACCTCCCAGGACATTGAAAACGTTACCATGAGATTCGAGGAAACATGGAGTAACACCTCAGTTGTAAAAAATATATCATCAAAGCGGGACGATATAAAGCGAAACCAAACCAAGAATATCTATTCCCTTTAATAGTAGGTATAGATACAAATAAAGTTATGCCGGGAGGACATCAATAACTTGAGTCAACATAAACTGCATACACTTCATTGTCGCCACCGTCCACCTTCTTTATCTCTAACATGAACTTGGGCATTTTTCCGGCAGCAAACTATGGCATGTTCTTCCGCCATGGCCATCTAACCATAATTTCTAAAACCGAAGGAGTGACTCGCCGGTTGGACAGCCGGCTCATCGGTTCATCCGCGAAAAGAAAAGAATATTAAAGTTATTAAAAAACAACCTTAGATCAAATGAGTATGCGTAATATTGGATGTAATCTATTAAACAATGACAAAGTGTTTATGGCCTAGTTGGTTATTCGTTTGATCACGACTTGACACACCATTTTGCAAATATTTTCTTGGATTTTTATGAAGTCTTAAAAAACATGCAGGGCCTGCGTTCCCATTGGCTACAAATCAAAAGTTGTTAACTTGACATTTACACTGCCTTAAAAAATTGTACCTCATTAACAAATTATAACATGGCCAGAAGCATAATTTATATGGACCTCCCAGGACATTGAAAACGTTACCATGAGATTCGAGGAAACATGGTTTGCTTGCCAAGAGCTCCTCCACAGCTAGCTTTTTAATTCCAGCGAAATTTGTTTCTTCTTTTAAATTCCTTTCTTTTTTGCCTAATAACAGGGGAATTTATCTCCTTCCCTTCCAGCAATTTCCTTTTTCTTCTAAATTCTGTTTTGCCCCTCGTGAGTCGTGACCGGCCGGCGGTATATATATATATATATATGACGGCAATTTGAGACACCTAGGTGCCCACGCTCCTTGCCTTTCCACCATTCGATTGCATTAGAGGTCAATCCATCACTAATTATTGATTTGGAAATAATTACATAGTTTAGAAACAGTTATAAAGAATATCATAAATGGATACCATTAAATATGGTCCAACACGTCATGCATGTTAACACTTTTTTAGCAAGCAAACAAATACCCATGCATGGCATCCTTCCTCGCTGAGAGATGTTAGTAATACAAATTGAAGAGAGAAAATGTCCTTGGGTATACGTATATTTTTTCATATTTGTATGATCTGACGTATGTTGCATGGTTGGTTGGACACATACAACATTTGTATTATTCCAAATTAAGATAGTATTTTCTTTCCTACGGTTTTATCACTTCGGGGTATCAGATACCTATGGATGCCATATTTCACATACCGAGGTATATATGCAACCATATTTTTGTACTTTCTACATGTTGACGGGATACCTACAATATTTTCCTATCCTTTTTCACATAGGTATATACACGCGCATACACATTGGGTATACCATTTAAGTATATACATACTAGATTTACATACATACTCATGATATTTTCGAGGTATCTACATACTCATGATATCTCTGGATATATTCATTACGTCTTGTTAGTAGGTATTTGAGATACCCGAGGTATATCCATAATTTTTATTTGGTATAATACAACGGGTATGTGTATATTCTTAGTACATATAATAGTATGGGTATATGTATATTTTTCATCAAACAATACTTATGGTATGTGTATATTTTTATTAGATATAATAGCCCGCGTATATGTATATTTTCATTAGGTATAATACATCAACATAATATTTGGAAAGGGATTATTGCTAGAAAATCAACATAATATCTTTTGGAAAGCAGTTATTGTCAGCCGTGCATGCAAATGAAAAGTGGAAAGCTACTGTTTCATTGATTGCACGCCATGCATTAATAAAAATGGCTTGCCATAAACGGCCTAGGTGCCCATATATATATACACACACTAGTCCTCAACCCGTGCGACCGCACGGGCTAGATATTTCACATGACACATAAATGTAAATTATTAAACAACATATTATTTGTCAAAAACAATGTAGGCAAATTACACATGCATCCTGTAATATAACTACTGAAAATAACTAACCATTTATATATATAGACTATTGGAAGTGTCTTCACCATTATTAGACTTTTAAATTTTTACTAAGAGTCTATGACGTTGTGCGAAATAACTACATGCATATTTCATGTGCATATAACATTGTACAAATAGAAACAAAAGCACAACAGACATATATTCAGAGTAGTAGTCCTTATTTTTACTAATTCTTTGATATTATTGCAGAATAGTATATGATTTACAAAAGCAATTCGTACTTTTGTAGTTATGTTTGCATCATTACACACCAGGGATTTATTTACTTTATCCTTAACTACTAGTGTAACCCGCGCATTTGCGCGGCTAGATTTGTTGTATAAAGTTTCGCCTATGGCATCGTGGTGCCTTCAGAAAGAGAAAATTCCTGGCACGAAGCTGAAAGGCTCTCGCGACCGCGTCGCCCCCGCGGGCGACCGGTCGCGCCTCCAGCGCCTCCTCCCCGAGCCCCCCCCCCCCTCTCTCCTTGCCGCCGTCGCTGGCGTCCGG
>LT934117.1:691473181-691488107 GCA_900231445.1 Triticum turgidum subsp. durum | reverse complement strand
ACTGCGGTGGAGGTAGTTCCCTCCCGCGTGGCTCCGGTGCTGCTGCTCCTGTCGCCTCGTGCGTCTCTCTCCATCCTCTTGGCCTCGTGGTGGTGATCTCGGTGAGGCGGCGTGGGTGGCGTCAAGACCGCGGTGGCGCATGCTGGTGGGCGGCGAGGTGGCTGGTTGGCTTCGGCCTGGTTGGGCGGTGGGGCTTGGAGTGCGGGAGAAATCCCTTGCCGGCTCTCTTCCGGCTCCGATGCGGTGACACCTGCGGTTGCCACCATCCCTTCTTGGAGGGTGTTGGATCTATCCATCCCCCACTTCCTTTCGCGTGCCTGGGGAAACCCTAGGACACGTCCGGGCAGCAGCGTCGTCGACGTCGCATCCCTTGCTGGAGGTGCTTCTTGGTACGCGGCGGGTCGGAGCCTGGGTCTGTGGTGGGTTTATTTCGGAGGGCGCAGCGGTGGCGGGTCATTCGCGCTTTGTCAAGCTGCCGTCATTGGCATTTCTTTCTTCTTCTTTGTTCTTTCTCTTTCATTTGGGCTTGTTGTGCTTCTCGCCCGAGCACTCCTCTGTATCGGTGTTGGTTGCTTTGTAATACAAAGCGGGGGGAAACCCTTTTTCGGTAAAGTTTCGCCTATAAGTTTTTATCTGTCATTAATTTTTGCTTACTCTTGATTGCTCTTTGACTTGATTTGTCGTGATACTTATCTCTTGCCTTCTGTATTTCACTTTGTCCCATCCCCTGAAGTCTATCTTCTTGTACTTGAAATTTATTTTCTGTAATATCATCACCTTATCACTGACCGTATTGTGGCTGTGTTCTTTGTTAGAACATTGACATGCCCATATGATTACATGTCTTCTCTTACTCTAATTCTAAGGGTGTATGTGATGTTCAGTTCACACCGTTACTTTATTTAAGTGTTCTTCCACATTTTATTTTTAGGGTTGAATAATTTAAATCACAGTCACATTTTGTAAACTTGCCTAAATTTAGCTATTTATGAACTGTAATTCATATGTAAACCAACTTGTTAATTTATTTTTATTAGAATTATTTCAAATTTCAAATGTAAAATCAGGTCTATTGTTGATGTGATAAGAGCGGTATCCACAATGCTTTTGAAATAAACCTGAACTTCTTTATTCATGCATTTTTTATGTCATACAAATCATATATAGGCTTTTTCTTACAGTCAAATCCTCTAAATATTATTTTTAGTTTATATGGACAAATTTACTTGTTTCTATATTCCAGGATTGACGTAGCTTCATGTCTCTTCCCTTTGATGTGTCTACCAAATATTTCAAGTGATGCTAAAAAAACTCAAGTGATTCCTTAGACTGGAGAAATCCTATGTAAATAGATGTCGTCAATCAATGAATATTTACACTATATATGTTGTGTAAGAAAGGTCATCTGGCTTTGTATGGTCTTCGTTGTGTCCGGCGGATCGGCGCCCTTACATATACATGATATTACGACAGGTATAGTGCTGGTATTTTATTTATGTTGATGGGTTAGCCGATATTATCCCATGTATTTCCCCTGTAAAGACCGTATCAAGCTGTGCATGTACCCATACATGTCATGTATGTATGCAAATTCAAATATGTTGTTGTAGAGTACACGCGTTATGTGTCCGAAAAGGATAGGAAACTATATATGCACGTTAGAAGCAATCAACCATGTAGCATAGGCACGTGATTTACCTTATCTACATATAAATAAAGTTTCCTTTTGTAACTATACTATGTGCCAGATTAAAAATAATATATTATTATTATTATTATTATTATTATTATTATTATTATTATTATTATTATTTACCTACTAATAAAGCAAATAGTGCTTCTGCCCGTACGTCATAGAAATTGCCCTCGAATTTGGCATAAATTACCCGCCATGCCATCCATAAGTAACATGATTCGGATTTATTTCAAAATCACCGCGGATTTATTTCTTGCAGGGCGATACACTTATATTACACAATCCTCCGGTAGGGCAATGGCCATGGCGTCGGCCTACCACGTAGGAGACCAGCGTTCGATCCCTGGTTCCTACACCTTTTTGCCACGCAGGTCGTCCACCCCCGCGCGCTAATAGGCCGGCCCATAATTGGCTGGGGGTGGGCCTGTTTACTATTCTTTTTTTTTTGCTTTTTATTTCCTTATTTCTGTTTTTATTTTTTCTTATTTAAATTAATTCAGGATTTTTTAAAGAATAAAATTCCGAAAAGCTGCGGGATTTATTGAGAAGTAATAAAATATTCATGACTTCAAAATATTTTTTGCATATCATAGAAAAAATTCGGAATATCAAATAGATGTTCATGAAATAAAAAAATCATGATTTTTAAAATAATAATCCAGTAGTCTGGAATTAGAAAAAAATGTACATGGCGTGCCTCCTCCTCCTCGACGCGCTAATGGGCCGGCCCATGTGCGGCTGGTTGCGCCTGTTTTCTGTTTCGTTTTTCGCTTTTTACCTTTTTAATTCTGTTTTTGTTTTTCATTCTTTACAATCATTCAGGATTTTCAAAAGAACCAAATTTCAAAAATCTGCGAGATTTATTGAGAAATCATAAATTGTTCATGATTTCAAAGAAAAATCGCATATCATAAAAAAAATCACAATATCAACTAGATGTTCATGAAAAAAACATGATTTTTTTTAAAAATCCAGTATTCAAAGTACATTCTGGAATTAGAAAAAAAAATATACATGATTTTTTTGAAATGTTTCCAAAATTAAAACAGGCCCGTAAATGATGAACAAAACGAAACATCGCCTGCGTCGAAGTTTTAATAGGGGATCTGTAGAGGTCAATTTATGATTTTATTTAGTCCCTCGCATCGGGTAAAAAAAAGGTTTCCATGTTTCGTACGACGCTGAAGCCAAAAAATATTGACACAATTTTCTATGGGTTAGTTTTTGTAAACTATATAAAATGACTAAATGTCTATTTTGCCTCCATACACAGCTATGTTTATTCTGGTACCATGGTAATTGTTATGACAACCACCGCTACGCTAGGTCAAGATTATATACATCATTCATCAGTCTAGCTTAGGTAGGGTTCATCAATGCAGTTTACTCAGCCAAAACTAATTCGTTGTGGCGCCTTAGGAAATCAAATCATGGTCAAACCATCACTTTTTTTTGAAATGACTTTTCAAAAGTCTCTTATCTCATCATGACATCACTTAGACATAGTTTTTGAAATGACATTTTAAAAGCCCTTATCTCACCTTGGCATTTTAAAAGCCATTATCTACCACTCCCGCATAGTTTGATAGTTTTTCCTCCCGTTGCAACGCACGGGCATATTTGCTAGTATCTATAAAAAGTGGTTGGCGGGTTAACCAGACAAAAGATAATTAAGCTAGAAATTACCACAATAATTAGCAACATCCCATCGTTGATTTGGTGAACCCATAACTTAAAAGACGTAATTAATGGATTAGATCTAATAGTACTTTATCTCAAAGAGAAAAAAACTGCAGCTCTCCTTAGCATGTACTAGCGTTACCTTACGTAAAGAGAAAAAAACTGCAGCTATCCTTAGCATGTACGTGCGTTACCTTACGCGCATGCATAGGAGTAGGACTTTTTCTAGGAAAAAATATATAAAACCTACATGGAGACATGCATGCAATGCTATATGATGTTAATTATAACTAATAATTCAGTTTTTCAACTATGTATTTAGACACTTTGCAGGTGTTTGATGTATCACAAACTGAAATGAGAGAGAGAGTGTGTTGGAATTGATGGAGACACAATACCAATTTACTGGATAGAGGTGAAACCAAAACTTTTTCTTGAGTGAATTGGCAGTCATGGATTTGCAACTTGACAGGAAGATCTACATGACGACATAGCAATTAGATCCAACTGTTTGTACTTGTACGCATGACACTGATATGGAGAACAATTAATCCAGGTTACTACTACCGGTATGCTCACTGAACACCTACAGGTTAGTACTCCTGGTATGAAGGAGAGGATGCATGTGAGGACCGTGCAGAGGAGGCTGCGCTACTGCGCGAGCAAGGATGATTCCATTACCATCATCACTGTAGATGGTTGAGTTGGCTGCTGTTGCAGCTGTGAGAAGTTGTGAGGAGGACCCCATCGATCTGATCAATGTCTTTGGTGACGAGCTGCAGGTCAAAGTAACAAATTGGCAACCCACGTAGGGTGATGTGCTAGCACAATTTCCGGTGCATTATGTCCCCACGCGGCAGCAGTTCGCCGACGTGATGACGAAGGGGCTGCCATCAGACATCTTCAGAGAATTCCGCTCCAGCCTTTGCGTCTCCTCCAACGACGTCATGACTGCGGCAGGGTGTCAGCAGACATAATCTGTGTGTGTGCGTGTGTCACCAGCGCATGTGTGCGTGTGGTTGTGTTTGTGGTCAGACCATGGTAGTGCATGTAGCGGGCGTAGTGGCAAGAGTAGTGGCACACCATCTAGCCGTCGCTGCGGTCATGTAACTGTATATAAACCCAGCCCCTGAGCTAATGCAATGTGTGTTGAATCCCTTCTTCCTCTAACAGTCTCTTCTCCTATCTTAATAAATATCGGCTAGCAGAGGATTGAAAATCCTCGCGTGACCGTTTCAAATCTGGTTCCTGGCACATAAAAGAAAAAAAATGATATCTTGAATAGGTATTGATACAAATTAGTCCCTCTGCATACAAATTGCACCAGCAGATGACAAAATGGCAATGTCTCCGCATAGTTGCCAACTGGAAAAGAAATATTGAATGCTGATATAGGGAGGGAATCCAAATAACCTTTGGCTGTTTTTTTTTTCAGATATGGTGAGCATCTGGGAGACAGGAAGAAAAGAGTTAGGGTTGACTCTGTCTACAATAATTAAGATCCACTTGCTCTGCTTATCTGTAGTTTAGAGGTACCAGTTACACTTGTACAGGTATAAATGCTACTCCCTCCGTCCCAAAATTCTTGTCTTAGATTTGCCTAAATACGGATGTATCTAATTACAGTTTAGTGTTAGATACATCCGTATCTAGAAAAATCTAACATAAGAATTTTGGGACGGAGGGAGTATTAATTAACTAACGATTTGGTTTTGTCAACTGTGCATGTATCTAGACGATCTGCACGTGTTTGATGTACCATAAGTGAAATGCGATAAGAGTACGTGTTGGAATTGGTCTCGTTGCTAACCAGTCTACGACTCTAGCCTCTCACATTTACATACAAGATGAAAGAGTTGAAATATTGGCAGATGGTTTCTGGCAGTTAAATTTACTCTCTTTCTTGCCAAGTTAAATAATACTCCCTCCGTTCCTCAATATAAGGTGTATTATATTTCCAAAAAGTCAAACTTCTCTAAGTTTGACCAAGTTTATAGACAAAAATATCATTATTTAGAATACCAATTCATTATCATTAGATTCATCATGAACTATATTTTTACATTTTACATGTTTAGTATTATAAATTTTTATATATTTTGCCGTAAAGTTGGTCAAACATAGACAATAGTTAACTTTTTGAAAAACTAATACACCTTATATTTAGGAGCGGAGGGAGTATGAATCTAAATTCATGGTCAATTTTCGATCTGGTGACGCATATTTTTACAACTTCTTGAAAAGAGTGGCTGTTGGTAATGTACATAGTTCATTGCAGTGACAGAGGATCTAGTAGCTTGTTCTCCTGTTCTAGCTTAAATTTCACGGGGGTGCACAAATAAATTAAGTTTGTTATCCATGTGGAGGGTAAACATTGTTTGTATATTGGACCCTTGGATTCATCATCCAAGATGAGCCGAAAGAGTTCTATCAGCGTAGCAGTAACGATTTTCATCTGTAGGAGTGAAGGATAAGTAAACACCAGCAAATTGACAAGTTCATGCAAGACTACATTTGGTAAGAAAGGAAACAATCAAACTTCTTGCTCCGCAGAAAACACGGGTACTTGTTCTAGTATTTACAATTTTACATATACAAGCTGCCAAACTGGAAATTTTTCTGCTTTATTCATGAATCTCGCCTTCGTATTGCATATATGCATCTAATATAGCCCAAGTATAACTAGAAGTCCGCTAAAACTTGTACAAGCTAGTCATGATTTGAAAGCAGTAAGGAACAAGTCAAGGGAGTTCATGTGTCAACTGGAAACTTGGCTAAGGTGCTTACAACTACACTGTTCAGCAACACTAGCATAAGCTGGTCTTGTTCTCAAGAAAAGGGCTACGCTTGATGCCAACCCCAACAGTGTGATGCAGCCCCACACGAAGAACGTTGTCGAGTAGCACCTTACACCCATGCACACTATCATGATGTCTACTTTGCCCGTATTGCTATCCAGTACCCCCTTCCTTAGCCCGTTTGCATCGTATACCAGGGCAGCAATCTGGCCGTAGAGGAGTGAACCAAGAGGGATGTTGGTGATGAGGATATTGTGGTTCATGCCAATGCTATTCGGTCCAAAGAGCTCGGATGTCACTGACACTGCAGCGGCAAAGATGAACCCTGAACTTAGGCCAATTATTGTTGTTCCTATCACCATGTGATTTCCACATTAGGAAGAATGCCACTGGCATGGGCACCAAAGCAGCCGTAAGCCACCCTGTCCGAGCAAATGAGACCTTGCTGTGTGCAAATTGCAAATTGCGTGCGCGTACACATATAACGTAGTCAGTTAGGTAGCATGTTGGATAAGATATAAGATATCATCTGCATGTACAATTTTACATAGAGTAAGAAAAGAGACCTGTGAAGGAATTCAGGGAGCGCAGAGAGAAGCCGGCCGAAGGAGCAGCAGGAGTAGATGACGAGAAGCTTGGTGAGCTGCGATTGCCGGTTCAATATTATGACTGCGCAATCTGCCCCAAATTGTTGCTGTACACCAGCCCAACAGTGGCACCACAAAAGTAGGCTGTGTAGTAGAGCCAGAAATCAACACACCGATGGAGCCTCTTCACACTATGCTCCTCACCAAGAGCCAGCACTCGGCCCTTTCCTAGGATCGTCCCACAACACGGTCCCTGTAGCGGCTTTTGTATGCCATCGTAGTTGAGCTGCATTGCAGGCTCAGGACCATGAATGTCCACATGGGAGTGACTCGAGGCGGCAGGGATGATTAGAGGAAGGGCAAGGAGGGCCATGGCACACGAGAGAACGACCCACGCAGTGGAGCCGGTCGCGGTGAAAGACCCGTTAATCACTAGATATATGCCCGTGACGGAGGCGAGCATGTAGAAGCCGAGCAAGACACGCTCCTCGTGCTCGGGCACGGCGTGGCGGCCATCCTGTGGGTGGCAGATGAGGAGGATTGCTGGTAATGCGATGATTGACACAGCAAGAGGGAGGATGGCGTTGAGGAGCAGATAGACGGAGGGGGAGGAAGGGTCGAGGGCGTTGGCGAAGAGCGTGTAGAAGGTGGCGCTGAGTCCATTGAAGCTTGTGGACAGGGAGAGGGCCAGGGGGCGGCTGCTGGGAGAGAAGCTGTGCGTGCAGACGACGAAGCAGACCGTGTTGAACCAGCAGATGCTGCATCCTGCTACCAGGCAGACCAAGAACACCTGCCATGAATGGATGCAACAGGTACGTCAAGCATGAGCACTCGATCAGTGGATGAAATTTAGTTTGAGTAGCCTCTTCACTCTATAGCATCGGTTGTTCATGCCATTCAGTGGAAGTTGAAAGTGCATGCATATATAGTTGCCAGCTGGCCAGAGAAGTTAATTTGTTGGAGTGATCAATCCATAGTTGCATCCATCCATACTAGTAGAACCCTAGTGACAGTCCTGAGATCCTATAGATCAAATTCCATGACGTATCTATCAATCAACAATCAGTCGCAGCTTGAATTTTTAATATATATATATATATATATATATATATATATATATATATATATATATATATATATATATATAGAGGATGGATTTGCTATCCACACTAGCTCGAATGGCTGTTATCAGAACCCTTTGTTCGCTTTGAGATCCGAACCTTTGAGTGGATAAAGTTCTGATTTAATCATTGTTGAATTTCGCCACGCCGAGGGAGGAAGGCTAGGCCGAACCTTTTTGGTGTCAGGCACCGGGAAAGGAAGCCTACTGCCTGGCTTTGCAGTTGTACTCGGGGCAAAGTGACGATGGCCCTTTTTCAAGCAGCAGGTTCCGCCAGTAGCTCTTTTGGGCTAGCAAATGCATCCGCTGATTCTGGCTATTGATTAAAAGTTCCACGGAGCGGTTTGCTTGGCTGGTAGTGTTGAAGCTGCCATTTCCGTCTACCACGCTGTGCACTGTTGGCACCGTTTGAGAGTAGCAAGATGGGCCTATGCCGCGCTGGAACGGGGTGTAAGACTTGGCATATTAGCCTAGGTGAATTCAATACACACCGTCCTGTAGTAATGACATGCCGAATGATTAACTATAATTTGCAGAGGAAAGAGACCTTGGCATGCATCCACAACAGGACATCAGAGTAAATGACGCTCGTTCAGCTCCTTGTTTCGCAACTAATAACCATATGGGCTTCTAATTATACTGATAGCACCGTCCAGCATGTCGCTTCATGCGCTCTTTGTTTGTGCAGGACAGGAGCTGTTTCAAGCAAAAAGTTACAGTGGCCGGTGGAGGCCAATTACTAAAAGGTTCTGAGCTGCGCACCCCGTCCGGCACCGTTCGCGCTAGCAAATCAAAGACGCTTGGATGGGTTCTTTAATTTGTTGCAGAAGAAAAGCCAGTGTTAAATGTCAAGGTGCTGGCCCGGCGCCCGTCCAGCTGCGGCTAGATGCATGCAATAACTAAAGCCGCTGCTCAGCTCTGGCTTTGCATATAACAAGATCCTTCCTTTTCTTGTTTTTGAAAAAAAAAGATCCTTCCTTTTCTTGTTTTTGAAAAAAAAAGATCCTTCCTTTTCTTGTTTTTGAAAAAAAAGATCCTTCCTTTTCTTTGCCCATGCGCTACAGTACGAAGTTAACAAAGAAAATAAGCTCAAAAAAAAGTTAACAAAGAAAATGGAGGGTTTAGGAGATGGCCGTGCAAGCAAAGGGAGCCGGAGTACACCATGCATGCAAACGAACCGCCTGGACATTCTTGCTAGAAACCGTCGAGGCCAAACGACTCCGGTGGTGCACCACTTGGACGGCACCATCACAGACGACGACACCTTGAACGCCTTCTCTGCGGTCGTCTCCCTGCTGTCATCCAACTCCAAAACCTATGCGGCCCAAACATCGTCTCCAGCTTCTCGGACGGTTACCGACGGCGGGGGCGCCTCCGTCCGCCTCGGCACAGGCTGCTGCCAGCAGTCCCGGAACACGGCGGCGAGTGCAAACTGGTCGCCCACCCCGGCACCGCACGCCGCCGACGACCTACCTGCGCAGTGGCGGAGCTAGGGGGGGACTGGCAGGAGCCATGGCTCCCCCCATGACCCAGGAAGTATAGTATAATACCCGTATTTTCCTTCAGAATTCAAGAAATTTTATGAAGATTACTAATACTTGGCCCCTTCTATCAATACTAACACGCATTTGGCCCCCCTAATTGTTTTTTCCTGGCTCCGCCACTGTACCTGCGGCCGCCCTCACTGTGAACATGAGAAGGGAGAATGCAGAGCACATTGGGTGCCATCCTCTATTTACGGGTATATATTATACATGTACATGTACACGGGTGCGCAATGGCGCTGTCAAGAGAGAGCACAGTACATGATAACGTGGGAGGAGAAGTGGGCATGCATGGATGGGACGTGGGCATGCACGTACACAGCCAGGCAACTGCTAACACTCACCATGACATGCTGCAGGTTCTTACTCAGCCTGGCTCTCGCCGGGGCAGCCACCGTGGCGCCGTGCCGTGCGGCGAAGTTGGTGCGCGTGTTATCCCCGCGCAGCGCCCGTGCCACCTCGTCGTAGGCGCACGCCACGTCCTCGGCGGTGTCGAAAGTGCCCAGCCACAGGCGTACGCACTGCACCGAGTCCTTGATCTCGGCCATCCACCGGCCCGACGGCCTCCACCGGACTCCAAGGAAGCGGCGCCCACGGCACACTTTCATCGTGGCGGTGCCCGAGGCTGCACTCCTGCTGCTCTCCTGTGCCGCCATGATCCTGTTAAACCGTATATTGTTAGTATTTAGGAGTCCGTTTGTATCTATACTTATCTCCTGTAACTACCTGTATATTGTGCCCTAATTGCACCCTATAAATATATCTCCCCGGCCACCACGTTGGGTGCGCCGATCCAATCTTCTCTGTCTCCTGTTTCATATGGTATCAGGCCTACCCGCGTGATTGCATCATGGGCTCCCCTACGGCTTCCGCTTCCTCCTCCGCCGCCCTCACCACGCTCTCCCTGCCCGCCGCCTTCAATGGGCCGCCGGCGTCCGCCGTTCCCTCTCCCTCTGCCAGCCTCATCACCGCCAAGTTAACCACCTCCAACTTTCTCATCTGGAAGGCACAAGTTCTTCCTCCTCTCCGCATCGCTGGCGCCACGGGCTACGTCGATGGCACCACGCAACCTCCCTCCAAGTTCCTGGATCCCGATGACAAGGGAGTGCGTGCCCCCAATCCGGAGTATGCAACCTGGTTCCGCCAGGATCAGATTGTCCTCAGCTACCTTCTTGCCACTATTTCTGATGAGGTGCTGTAGCAAGTTCATCAGCTGGAGACCTCTCGTGCCATCTGGTCACACGTCGAAGAGATGTACACCATCCATTGCCGCGCCAGCATCGTCCAGATCAAGATGGACATGGCGGTCTTCAGGAAAGGAACTCTCTCCATGGCGGACTACTTTGCCAAGATCCGCGCCAACGCCGACCAGCTTGCAGCCGTCGGCCGTCCCATGCGCGACGAGGACATCATCACCGCCGTCATCACGGGCCTCGACAACGACTACGAGCCCCTCATCACTGCGTACACCACTCGTCCCGAGGGCATGACGCTTGGTGAGTTCTACTCCCACGCGATCTCCTTCGACAGGCGCCGCGAATACAACGCTGCCCGTCTTCATCTGCAGCATGGCGGCTCCTCCGTCAACTATGTCGCCCGCGACTCCGCCAACAACAACAACTCCAATCGCGGCAAGGGCAGCTACCGCGGCAAGGGCTGTGGCAACTCTGGAGACCGCGGCGGCTACAACAACAACTCCCGCGGCGGCGATCGCGGGAACCGCGGTGGTGGTGGATCGCGCCAACAAGGCGATTTTGGTGGCAATCGCGGTGGTGATCGCGGCGACTACGGCGACCGTGGCGACCACCGTGTCCAGTGCCAGCTCTGCCGCGGTCCGGGGCACTATGCCTGGGAGTGCGGTCAGCGCTATAATCATGCCTTTCAGCCGTCCCAGTCCAAGATGGCTGGCCTTGCTGCTGCGTCCCCTCCCTCCATCCTCGGTGATCCGGCTTGGTTCACTGACACCGGGGCCACGGATCACATCACGGGCGATCTGGATCGCCTGACGGTTCGGGAGAAATACCCTGGACGAGACCGCATCCACACAGCAGACGGCTCAGGTTTGCACATAGCTCATCGTGGTCATGCCATTCTTCCTACTCCCTCTGCACACCTTAAGCTTCGCAATATCTTGCATGTTCCCAACGCTGACAAAAACCTTCTTTCTGTCAATCGTCTTGCTGTTGATAATCATGCGTATCTAAAGTATTATCCTACTCATTTTCTTATGAAGGATTTGACCACCAAGAAGGTTCTACTCCAAGGCAAATGTGAAAATGGGCTTTATCCCATTCGGCCATCAACTCATCATGCACTGTCTTTCGTTAGATTGTCAGCCGAGGATTGGCACGCAAGGCTCGGCCATCCATCTACCCAAGTCGTTCAACGCATTTTATCTTCCAATAAACTAGCTTCGACTAGTCGGTCTATGACCCATGTGTGTAATGCATGTCAACAGGGCAAAGCACACCAGCTTCCTTTTCCTAGGTCTTCAAGTGTTTCCTCTTTTCCATTAGAACTCGTGTTTTCGGATGTGTGGGGACCTGCCAAAACATCATCTGGTGGGTTCCAGTACTATGTCTCATTTATCGATGATTATAGTAAATTTGTGTGGATTTATCTTCTCAAGAGAAAGTGTGATGTGTTTGATGTTTTTCGTGACTTCCTCGCTCATGTTGAACGCCTCTTATCTCGCAAGATCCTATGTGTTCAATCTGATTGGGGTGGGGAGTACGAGAAGCTTAGCAACACATTTTTTCGTCAACTTGGCATCATGCATCATGTTTCTTGTCCACACACACACCAACAAAACGGTTCCGCCGAACGGAAGCACCGTCACATTGTTGACATGGGACTTTCCCTATTATCACATGCGTCTATGCCACTACGCTTTTGGGATGAGGCCTATCTTTCAGCATGTTATCTCATTAATCGACTCCCTAGTCGTGTCATTGGCAACCTTAGCCCTATGGAAAAATTGTTCACCACCAAACCTGATTACACGTTGCTTCGCACGTTTGGATGTGCCTGTTGGCCAAACATGCGCCCCTACAATACACACAAACTTGCCTTTCGATCTCATCAATGTGTTTTTGTTGGGTATAGCATTCGTCACAAAGGATATAAATGCCTTCACCTCCCTACAGCACGTGTTTATATCTCTCGGGATGTCACGTTTGATGAAAAGGTTTTTCCTTTTGCCAACCCCTCTGCCTCTCCCATACCACCTCGCGTTGCAGAACACACCATACTCCTTTTTCCGCATGACCAAATGAACTATGTTGCACCTGTTTTGCCTTCTAATCTGGCTGCAGGGACTCCCTTGGCGCAGAAGATCCCAGGTGCGGCAGTGGCGGCGTCCCAGGAAGATCCGGGCACGGGATCCGGAGCAGATCCGCCCTCGGATCGCGCGGACTCCGCTGCCAGCGACGCGCCAGACGCGCGTGGGGTGGGCAGTTTCCCATTGGGCCACGCGGCGACTGCGGACAGCCCGGTCGGCTCGTCGCCCGCCTCGTCCCCCTCCGCGGTGGGGCCCGCCACTGGCCCGGCTCCCTCTCGACCCGACCCGCCGCTGGCGGCCACCCACGTGTCGTCTCGCCAGTCCGTGGGCCGGCCCTCTCCTGCGACAGGCGCGCTGGTGTTGTCCGGTCCCTCCTCGGGATCGCCGCTGGATCCCCCTGACGCATCTGCTGCTGGCGCGGGATCCCAGGAGGATCGGTGTCCCTCCCCATCTCCCGCGTCCGGATCCTCTACGCCGTCCGGATCATCTGTGGAAGAGCCTCCTGCATCTCATGCGCATAAAATGGTGACACGCGCACGTGATAACACTCGCAAACTTCTACAACGTACGGATGGTACTGTCAACTACGATCCGTCCAAGCGTCGATATGTTCGGTAATAAAGGGTTTCTCTCACATGGAAAGGGGCGTCGATATGTTCACGATATACTATATATAGAAAGGGTGCTTGTTCGTTAATAAAGGGTTTCTATTGTATGTGGATTGGTGGTTCTCGCAGTGCATATCGGAGGTTCCGCGTGATCTGTCGATGCAGTCGTCCCTTTCACCCGTAAAAGATGTGGCCTCCACCCCAAAGGCCATGTGCGCTGTGCATTTTGTTCACCAAAAACATAGATGAATATCTATCAGTCTCTCCCTCCACCTACCACATCATATAATGCAAAATAGGGCAGTTCCATGTGATGTGTGAATGCATGCTTGCTTTGTCAACCGTTCGAGAAGTAGGAGCAGTTGATGTGTTCACGATCTACATTATACGGAGCTTTTGCATGTGCCCCCCAACCCCCATGCCTTATGTGGCGTTCTAACAAAAAATTGAAAACGAAGATTGATTGCTCTCATGTGGAGATTGATTGCTCTCATGCCTTCCGTAGTTACTCATCCCAGACAACTCCATTGACTCCAATCAAGTTCCTGTTGATCAGCAGTGCTCTGCCAAGTTTGATGCAGTAAACTTCAGAGCTTAGTTACCATTTAACCATAGCACCCTAGATCGATCCAATGGCAAATAAATGGTCCACTCTAGAAGGACTAGCTCCCAGACATTGTTTGCCATCCTCTACAGCCCTCCTCGTGCCATGTCATGTGGTGACCGCGCAGCTGGCATGCACATTTGCGCGCTCTGTGCACAGTGGCCGCGTCCTGTGGCTGTTTGTCCTTCGGCACCGCTCCCCCTCGTCGTCTTAGATCTTGTGAGCATATCCAGTGGCTGCATCTCATCATCGCCGTTCCCCTGGACCCCTCTCCCCCTCCGGCAACTTCCTCACCAACGCAAACCGATGCGTGCCCACGGATGTACATTAGAGATTTTGCTCTGGTCGTCATCGTCGTCTTCCTCGCTGCGCTCCCTTGGCCGCCTCTGCCCTGTGAGACTCCCCCTATTCGCCCTCCGTCGCCTACCTCCCAGCTCTTGCACACGAGCACGCGTCCGCGGCACCGGACACGCGTCTGTGGTGGTGCCAGCTCGACCTCCTCCCCTGCTGGCTATTTAAGGCCACCCGAGCCTCTCCCGAGCACCCCATCGCCCCTGCCTCGCTCCAAGACCCCTCCCTAGCCTCTTTCTTGAGCTCTAGGAGCTCTCCTGGCCGCCCATTGCTCTCCTGGCCACCCCAAAGACCGTGTGCACTGTTCATTTTGTTCACCAAAAAGATAGGTGAGTATCTATCAGTCTCTCCCTCCACCTCCCACATCGGATATAATGCAAAAAATGGAAGTTCCATGTGATGTGTGAATGCATGTGTGCTTTTTCAACCGTTCGTGAAGTAAGAGTAGTCGATGTGCTCACGACCTAAATTATACGGAGCTTCCGCGTGTGCCCCCCAGCCACAATGCCTTATGCGATGTTCTATCAAAAATTTCAAGACGAAGCTCAATTGCTCTCATGTGGAAAGAGTCGTCTATATGCTCACGGTCGACTATATATGGAAAGGACTCCCGTTCCTTAAGAAATGGTTCATATTGTACGTGTGTGGGTGTTTCTCG
>LT934117.1:691450251-691467556 GCA_900231445.1 Triticum turgidum subsp. durum | reverse complement strand
GTGAGCCCCAGCGCGGCGGGGAGGAGCAGCACCGCCGACAAGGGCATGTAGAGGAGGGCGAGGCCGGAGGACCAGCCGAATGCCTTGCCGAGGTCGGAGGCGGTGGCCAGGTAGTTGAGGGACTGCTGGGAGATCCCCGTGGAGGCACACCGTGGGCCCCAGTCTAGAGGCAGCACCCCCTCTTAGCACTGCTGATGCTCTAAGCAGAATGGAGCAAGCTAGGAGGATTCCATTCCCATCGTCACCTGTGATCTCTCCATTGGGTTGGCCGCTGTTGCAGCTGCGAGGAGGAGGAATCCATCGTGTACGTTCTGGTGGTCAATGCCGGCCTTTGGAGACGAGCTGCAGATCATGTGGTGTTGGCTTCTTCGCAGTGCACGCCAACAAATAGTAACAAATTGGCAACCCACATATATAGGGTTGATGCATGTGCTAGGCTGCTAGCACAATTTCCCGTCCATTAAGCTGTCTCTTCTTCTATCTTAATAAGCATTATTAAAGATCGGTTAGTGCAGTGGCACATCTGAACGTGCCTTTGTCTCGGCAAAGATGTGAATGGGCAAACTCTGTCTATCTATAATAGCGTCCACTTGCTCCGTACGGCGTGCAACGTCCGACTCCTTCTGTAAAGAAATATAAGACTTCTTAGATCACTACTTTAGTGATCTAAAAGGTCTTTACTGTTTGCTCCAGTTTAGACTTCGTCTACAAACATGCTGTTAATTAACTAACTGGCAATTGCCGCGAGCCTTGAAAACTTATAAATGCGACAACATTGGAAAAACTTGTGGTTCCAAAAATCCTCCTTCGTTGATAACTGGCAATTGCCGCTACCTCTAGAGAAACAACACTTGCGACTACCCCTAGAGACACATGTAGTTGCAACCCCCCAGTTAAAAACAACTTGCAATTGCGACTACCCTTGTAAAACTTTCAGTTGTGACTACCAACTACTTTTGGAAACTTGCAAGTGCAACTACCCATTTAAAAAACTTGAATTATATATACATTAGTGTATACCTCCAAAACACACACAAAACTCCAAAAGAACAAAAAGCAAGAAGCAACAAAAAAGTAGATTGAGCCATTTTATTGAAACTAAAGAAAAAAAGAACCCAACTAGGATCGTGGAAAAGCTGTAATTTAAGGGTAGAAATTTCTGAAGTGGCACATGGATCAAATCTTCAACACAAAGCTAAAAAGTGATTTTAATCTACAAAAAAAAACAAAAATTAGAGCTAAAAATTATATTGAATTAAACATGCATCAAAAACTGTCAGAAAAAACTCTGATTTGTATATTATCACAGACAAACTAGCAACAACCCTCATCCTATTTTGAACCTGCGTGTAAAAATGCACACTGACAAAACAAAATAACATATCCACACAGTAAACTATATGCTAACAAATAATTACCATTAAAATTACTCTACACTTATGAATCGTAAAAAAAAGGGTTCAAGCTTCTTTTCGACTTCGACACACATACACATATATTAAGAAAACAAAAAGCTTCTTAACACGCAGGCATGCTACAGAAAAATCGCATCCAATACAGATAAGTTAGCCCCTCCCCCTAGTGTTATTAACACAAAGATGCTACAGAAAAATCACATCCAACAACTCCCCTATGAAAAAGTTTATGAAATTTAAAAATGTTCATCAATTCTGAAAATATTCCCTGACTTTAAATTATACTTGAATTTAAAGACATAATCATAAACAAAAAATGTTCACAAATTTAAAGTAATAATAAAAATGAAACCGAAAAATAAAAGATAGAAAACCAAAAACCAAAAGAAAACCAGAAACCCTGATGAAAAACAGAAAAATAAAAAGAAAATACCTTCTGAACCTTCTGAACCTTCCCAAACTGGTAGGAAGGCTCCAGAAGTTTCTCAAAACCAGATTAAGAAGCTTCTCTTAACTTTGTTCTAGTTGTTCCCTCCCGCAATGGGCTAGTCAAACATTAGCAATAGTGTGATCGGCCGCCCCCTGTGAGTTAGAAAGAGGATTTGGACAAGGAAAAAGAAAAAGACATACTGCGCGACTCAGGCCCATAACTGCACAACCGTGAAAAGGAAAAAAGAGAAACGGGCCGAACGATGAGGGATCGATACGGAAGCTAAGCGAGGCGCCAGTAGCTGCACGACGAAAAAGTATCCAGATACGATGAATCTCTACTACTATTAAACAAGCAAACATGATCTTTTATCATCACTTTAGTTTCCTAAAGAGCTTTTCCTCCGAAAAAACAGGAGCCCCTCGGGAGGCGACTAGGGTTTTCGGGAGGACCTGTGGCGGCGCCCGCCGGATCTGATCGACGGGGCGCAGGAAGCGTACGCCTGATCGGCGATGGCCTCGCCTGCTGATCGGGGGAAGGAGAAGGAGGCGCTCTCGCCCAGGGCGGCGAGGGCGAAACTTGCGGGAGGCGCTGGGAATGATGGAAATCACCGACAAGGAAGCAACCCCGTTGGTTCTTGATGATCTCGACGAGGGGGCGCTGGACAAGTGGATGCTGGCAGGCAAAGTACTTCATCGACATACTCTCCACATCCAGACTATATCCAGCGCGCTCCGGCCGGCATGGGGAAACCCCTAAAGGTTTATCCTTCAAGCCGGTAGGGGATAACATGTTTGTCGCGGAATTTGCATGCAAACGGGACCGTGATCGCGTGTGGGAGGGATCGTCATGGCACGTCAGCAAGAACGCAGTAATTCTATCTGAGTTCGAGGAGTGCATGCGCCCTTCCGAGTTGAAATTTGATAAGATGCAGCTATGGGTCCGAGTTTTGAATCTCCCATTTAATCTTCGGGCGGAACCATGGAGCACAGCGATCGCTCACTAGATTGATAGACATGCATCCTTGGTGCAGTTTGATCACACTGCTGGGTACCTAAAGGGCGAGAGTAACTGTTGATGTTGATAAACCCTTGAGGAGGTGGATACTAATCGAGTCAAAGAGGAGAAAATGCATGGATCCTTATGATATTGTGTATGCGAATGTGCCACACTTTTGCTTGTCGTGTGCAAACTGGGTCACTCGGATCTTTTCTGTGCTACGCCAGGAACGAGAGACGAGAATGGAGATCTTCCGTTTGGCAAAGGCCTTTGGGCACAGGATGAGTGGAAGAAGACTGCCTCTGGTGAAAGTTCGACGCGAGAAAACTCAGCCTCCCACAGAAGTAAACCGGAGACGAAGAACTCAAGCACAACGGCCACGGGGACGGCTGAAGTAACTTCTTCTGCAAAGAATAATAGAAACCACCAGAAGAGGAAGGGAGGACCTCAGGTCCAAAACCAGATGTATAGGAAGGTCGTATGGCTGCTCCTGACAGATTTCCCCCCACCAAGATGAGGAGGGGTCCGGGAATGTGAATACTTCTCTCAATGGCTCGCCAGCGAGTTCTGATACTGAGAGGGAGCCAAAGAAGAAGAAACCTACCCCAAGCAATTCGGAGACTTCCGCAGAGGCTGCAAGGCAGCCCTGCCCGACATAATGAGTTGCTTGAGCTGGAACTGTCGAGGGCTTGGGAACCCATCGACAGTTCGAGAGCTTCGCAGTGTGGTGAAGCAGGAAGGGCCCGGTCTCCTGTTTGTGATGGAGACAAAAATCCCAGCGAAAAGAGTGGAAAGTTTGCAAAATCTTCTTGGTTTTGCAGGATGCTTCGCAGTAAACAGTACCGGCCTTAGTGGTGGTATTGGTTTGTTTTGGACGGATGAGTTAGATGTGCAGTTGAAAAAATACAGTTCTTGTCATATCGACGTTTTGGTAAAGAAGAAGAATCGAGCCCCGAAGGAATGGAGGCTTACGGGTTTCTATATATGGAGCTCCAAAGGCGGAAGATCGGCCACATAGTTGGAAGTTCCTCCGTACACTCTTTGCAATCCAGCATGAAGCTTGGCTTTGTGTCGGTGATTTCAATGAGACAATAAGTGCTTCTGAACATTTTTCCCGAGCGACTAGGCCTGAATATCAAATGCGGGCTTTTAGAGAAGCAGTGGATGATTGTTCGTTTCATGACCTGGGCTGGTCTGGGACGGAATACACATGGGATAATGGGCAACAAGAAAATGTGAATGTAAAAGCCAGATTGGATAGGGGGTTTGGAAACCCCCAGTATGTTCATATGTTCCTGAATACACATGTCCGGCACATTGCCACCGTGAAGTCTGATCATTGCTTTGTGTTGATTAACCCGCGGGATCACTTGGCTGGGGAAAATGTACGAGCTGCTAGACAGTTTCGGTATGAAGATGTATGGCAGACACATGTTGACTATGACCAGTTTGTTCTTCAACAGTGTCAAAAGGGAGCTGGACAACATGGTTTGGCCGGCGTGGTCAATGCTCTCAGTGACATGCAGCAGAAGCTTGCTAGCTGGGGAGCAAAGGAATTTGGGAGCCTAACACGCAAGGTACGGAAGTTGCGGACAAAGCTTGATCGTCTACGAGCTCGCTCCACGGGGCGCGGGCCAACAGATGAAGAACGCGCCATCGGTAAGCAATTGCGTGAAGCTCTCTGACGGGAGGAAATATAGCTATGGCAACGATCTAGAGTTCTATGGTTATGTAAGGGAGATCGGAACACAGGCTATTTCCTTGCCCAAGCAGCGTTACGGAAACGCATTAACAGAATTGAGTTTCTTGAGAGGGCCGATGGCTCAACGTGTCAGACAATGGAAGAAAATCATGCAGAAGTCCAAGGTTTTTATGAAGCTCTTTATACATCACAGGGTTTTCGACCTATGGACGAGCTGCTCAATCTGGTTCCGCCCAAGGTGACACCACTCATGAATGAACACCTCGACAAGCCGTTTACAGCTCAAGAGGTCAAGGCTGCCTTGTTCCAAATGGCACCGTCCAAGGCACCATGGGTGGATGGATTTACAGTTGGGTTTTTTCAGCGGCACTGGGAGCTTCTGGAGGAAGATATAGTGCAGGCTGTTTTGGATTTCTTGAATGAGGGTGAGTTGCCACTGGAATGAATGACACCTCCATTACCTTCATACCTAAAGTAAGGTACCCGCATCGTATCTCATAATATAGACCAATTTCTCTTTGCTCCGTGCTCTATAAAATTGCATCCAAATGTATCGCTAACAGAGTTAGGGAGTTTCTTGGAGATATCATTGGTGAAGAACAGAGTGCTTTTATTTCCGGCCGTCTCATTACCGATAATGTACTTATTGCGTGTGAGAGCGTTCATACAATGAGGAGGTGGAAGAAGGGGAAAAACCATGTGTGTGCAGTCAAACTTGACATGATGAAAGCATACGACCGAGTTGAATGGCACTATTTAGAAGCTATCATGTCAAGGTTGAGCTTTAGCCCGAGTTTTGTTAGACTGACCATGAAATGTGTAACTTCTGTCAGGTTTACAGTGCTGGTGAATGGGGTATTGATGCCGTATTCACCCCATCCAGGGGCTTGCTCGAAGGGGACCCCTACTCGCCCTACTTATTCCTACTTTGTGCGGAGGGTTTTTTGACACTTCTGAATAACTTGGGTGGCGCACAAGTGGATAGGGGGATCAGAGTAAGCAATCATTCGCCTTGTGTCGTGGTGGGCGCACGATAGATGCCAAGGGATGGCTAAAGAGAGGAAGAGGCTCGAGGGCGCTGGTGGGCTTCAGAGGCGAGGTTGGCATGAGCGGGCACG
This sequence comes from Triticum turgidum subsp. durum, assembly GCA_900231445.1. NCBI lineage: Eukaryota > Viridiplantae > Streptophyta > Magnoliopsida > Poales > Poaceae > Triticum > Triticum turgidum. The sequence goes on along the minus strand of LT934117.1, from coordinate 691,461,892 downwards.
GGACGCCGGACATACCCAGGTTCGGGGCTCTCCGGAGAGATAACACCCCTAGTCCTACCGAGTGTAGTTGGATGTTTGATAGTACAATGATGCTCCTGGAGCTGTATGGGGGAGGAAGGAAGCTGGCCAAGGCTTAGGCTGCTCTTTCTCTCTGGTGTTGCTGTTTTGGTGGCTAGTTCTGTGCTCACTTGTTCTCATGCCCGTATATGTGGGGGCTCCTGGGGGGTTTAATAGACCAATCCCCCAGGGGTATAATGGTTATGTTGCAAGTCGGTGGGTCTAGGTTGTCGGCGTCCGGGGACCTGGGCTGGGACCCGCTGAGGGCCTGTGGTTCGCCGGGTTCCCCTAGGTGCGGGTCTGCCGTGCCTAGGGGGACTATGCGCCGTCTTGTCGATCGTTAGGGCGTGGCCGAGTCGAGTCGTGTACAGTGGCTCTCCATCAGGTTGCCGCTTGCTGTCGTCAGCGGTGAGGGAGGGGGCACTGTAGCCATGCCAACCCTGGTCAGCGGGTAGGTGAGGGGCACTGTTGCCACGCTCCGGATGACCAGAGGCATGGGCGGGGCACTGTTGCCTTGGTCATCATTGATTGAAGACTCGTCCCATCGTATGGCCTGGATGGGATGGGAGCTGACCTGTGGCTGAATTGTGGAGCACGCCACGGGTGGAGCTGGCTTGTCGAGGCAGCTTTAGTTGTGCCGAGTTCGGCTATCTTGCGCTAGTTGTTGAGGACGAGTCGACACGTCCCGGGTCGGAGAGTTTGGCCGGGTTGCGAGGCTTGGCCGGGTCGAGCGACCCGGCCGAGCGTGTGCCGGCTTGAGGGGCGGTGCCAGCCCCGTTGTTTTTGAAAAGGATCCGGATTCCGTTGCCTGCCCGGGGTTCATCCCCCCGACAATAGTCCCCGAAGCTGTGAAGGTCCGCCGTCTTCGGATGAGTGGGCCTTCGCAGTTTTCCCCTTAAGCAAGGCGGATTCTGCGAGCGCCGGGTCTGGAAACACCCACTGTGTGCCGGTTTTCTCAGAAACCGGATATGGCGGGAACCGAGGAGTCCGTCAAATCTTGGGGCAATCCCTCGGGCTTCGCGCGGGCGCCACGTGGGGCCTGACAGGCCACGCGCCTGACGGGGCTGGGCGACGGGCTAGGGCCCGCCGCCGCGCGCCCTTGGCACACACGCGCGGATTTATTGCAGCGTCCGGGGGCTGGTTGCTCTTTCCCGGGCAGTTACTGCGTGTGTACATGCACACTTATTGCGGGGGTAGTGGAACGGGTGCGTGCAGACGATCCCACTCCCCCACGTTTGAACCGAGGGTTATAAATCGGGGGCAGGGGTGGCGGATATCATTCTCGCTCGCACCCTCCTGCCCATTTGCTCCCGCCCTGCTCTTTGCAACCGACGCACTGCAGCGCCCGCTGCTCCGAGCAGAACTCCTTCGTCATCCATCTTCTTTCTCCTTCCTTCGATCATGGCACTGCCGTCGGGCTCCTGGATGGGTTCGAATGTCACCACCAAGGACATCATCCATCTTCGGGCGTCACGACGCCTGCCACGGGAGACGGACGTCGGCGTTCGTCTGCCGCGCGGCGAGCAGAGGCCACAGCCCGAGGAGCAGGAGCGCGTGGTCTTCCTCACGCACTTCGAGCGCGGATTTGGGCTGCCGGCGAGCACCTTCTTCCGCACATTCCTGGAGTTCTTCGGGCTCTAGCCGCATCATCTTGGCGCCGGTGCCATCGCCCAGCTCTCCGGCTTCGTCACCCTCTACGAGGGGTACCTGGGGGTCGAGCCGACGATCGACCTCTGGGCGTGCTTCTTCTCCCTGAAGCAGCAGGGCCCGTCGCCGGAGAGTTCGCCGACTGCGGTGTCGCCAGAGAGTTCGCCGACTGCGGTGCCGCCGTCATCTTGAAGCGGTTGGGGGGCGGACTTCCCCAAGATCCCGCTGGAGGATTCTGCCAAGAAATGGCAGAACTCCTTCTTCTACGTTCGCAACTTGGGTGCGGACCGCATCAATCTTCCGGTCTTCTCCATCGCGCCGCCGCGGGCGAAGTCAAACTTGGGCTACTCGCCCAGGCGCCCGTCGCAGGAGGTTCTCAATCTCTGCGAGCGGGTGATGGTGATGAGGACGTGGGAGGGGCTCACCGGCACCGACCTCATCGCCGCGTTCATCATGCGCTGGGTCCTCCCGCTGCAGAGGCGCTCCTGCCTCATTGGCGAAATGGCCGGCCTTCAAGACCCCAACCGCATGGGGTCGACGCGGCTGACTGCGGAGCAGATCGCGCGCCTCGTGAACGACATCTCCAAGGCCAACCTTGGGGAGGACTAGCAGTTTGGCAAGGTGCCGTACAGTGAGTCGAACCCGGCGGCACAGGTGAGTGTCTGGTCGTCTTACTTTGCTGTTGCGCACGTTCTCGTCCGTCCTGAGACGACGCGGGAGGTGCTTTTGAACGCGATCCGACATCCTTACGCCCGGGCTCCATCGTAGGTGGCGCTGGTGGCGCCAGAGGAGTCCGCGGACCACGACAGGGAGGAGGAGGCCGAGGCTGAGGCCGACACCAGCGCTGCGCGTCGTGTGGGTAAGTCTTGTATTTTTCTTCATGTGTCTTGAGTTGCTGACCGTGGCACGGTACGGTCATGCTGACGCCAGTTGTTGGTGCAACGGCGTTGGGCGGGGGAGGCGGCGACGCGAGCGGAGCCGGGTCTTCGCGTGGGGCGGCGCCGACTCACCCGCATGGGAAAGATAGCGTCGCGCCGCGACCCCGGGCCACAAAGCGCACGGCGGACACGGCCGGGGCCGGGAGGCCGGCCAAGAGGAAGCGCGGCGCCAGGCACGGGAGGTGTCGGGGATATACCCCGCGGTATGACCCGGCCGGATGTATAACCCGGCCGGACTTGGCAACTCACTAATGACCCGCCCTGACTGGACGACTCACTAAGTGACCCACGCGAGCCTGGCGACTTATGGGTGACCTGGCAAGCGGATCAGAGGAGCGACAAGACTCGGGGGCCCAAGAGGCTCAAGGCCCAGAAGGTCGGCTTACGTTATGGTAGGCCGGCTTAAGAGGAAGGAAGCAAGACCCGGACTTGTATTCAACTTGTAAGAAAAGATAGATTAGTCCTAGTCCTACTAGAACTCCACATGTAACCCGCCCCTCTAACTTATATAAGGAGGGGCAGGGCTCCCCAAAGAGGGACAAGCAACAAGAAACAATATCTAGGGCTAGACACAAAGGGGGAGCCGGCTTATGCGGCGACTCCTTCATGAGCATAATGAGACCTAGCCTCAAACAACATGTAGGGGGTATTATCGGATGATGTTTCCCGGGGCCCGAAGCTATCTAAACCCTTGTCTTGCGTGTTGATCCGCCCTGCGTCTCTCGTCCCACTCAACCCCTCTCAAGCTACCAGATAGATGCGTTGGCCTCGTGACTAAGTCCTGACACTAAGAACATCTGTCGTGTTAATTCCACGACAGTTGGCGCCCACCGTAGGGCCCGCGCACGATGGTGTTGAGTTATTGGAGGGATATATTCCAGGGCGAGAAGTTCGCGAATCTTCCATATGAAGACGAGCTGGCCGTTAACGCGAGAAGTTCGACAAAGTCAAGAAGAGAAGGTTTGATATCGAAAGAAGCTAGGGTTTCGTGTGTGTCGCCACACTTGACCTGTCGATCCGCCCGTCCGGGTGAGGTTGGTTTCCATCGGAACAGCGGGTGCGATCTGATGAGACCGAGACCGACTCAGAATATTTCGCTGTTTAATTGCCGCTTTCTACTGCGAGATCCGGCGGAGAGGGATTTGCATCTGCTCCAAGATCATCAGTTAGAATAAGAAAAATAATTTCAGCAGCAGCAAGGCGTGGAGCAGTTCCGTTTGTAAAAGACAGACACACAGACGTGTTAATGGCCAGCGGATTGTGTGCCGCCGCACGGGTCTTTCGGTGATCCAACGAATCCAACCGGAGATCAAATTCCGTTGTTTCGGTGCTACAGAATTCAGTCAAAGATGTGTTTGAGACGGACGTCAACTTGGAGTTGTACTATTAATTATCCAGCCTCCAGGCGTGATCCTCTTGGGTACCTAGCGTTGGAAACTGATCTGGTGGGGCGCGCCTGCGCGAAATAATTGCAGCCACATCTGGCGAGGGTGACATCATCCATCTTCGGGCGTCACGACGCCTGCCATGGGAGACGGACGTCGGCGTTCGTCTGCCGCGCGGCGAGCAGAGGCCACAGCCCGAGGAGCAGGAGCGCGTGGTCTTCCTCACGCACTTCGAGCGCGGATTTGGGCTGCCGGCGAGCACCTTCTTCCGCACATTCCTGGAGTTCTTCGGGCTCTAGCCGCATCATCTTGGCGCCGGCGCCATCGCCCAGCTCTCCGGCTTCGTCACCCTCTACGAGGGGTACCTGGGGGTCGAGCCGACGATCGACCTCTGGGCGCGCTTCTTCTCCCTGAAGCAGCAGGGCCCGTCGCCTAAGAGTTCGCCGACTGCGGTGTCGCCAGAGAGTTCGCCGACTGCGGTGCCGCCGTCATCTTGAAGCGGTCGGGGGGCGGACTTCCCCAAGATCCCGCTGGAGGATTCTGCCAAGAAATGGCAGAACTCCTTCTTCTACGTTCGCAACTTGGGTGCGGACCGCATCAATCTTCCGGTCTTCTCCATCGCTCCGCCGCGGGCGAAGTCAAACTTGGGCGACTCGCCCAGGCGCCCGTCGCAGGAGGTTCTCAATCTCTGCGAGCGGGTGATGGTGATGAGGACGTGGGAAGGGCTCACCGGCACCGACCTCATCGCCGCGTTCATCATGCGCTGGGTCCTCCCGCTGCAGAGGCGCTCCTGCCTCATTGGCGAAATGGCCGGCCTTCAAGACCCCAACCGCATGGGGTCGACGCGGCTGACTGCGGAGCAGATCGCGCGCCTCGTGAAGGGCTAGACACAAAGGGGGAGCCGGCTTATGCGGCGACTCCTTCATGAGCATAATGAGACCTAGCCTCAAACAACATGTAGGGGGTATTATCGGATGATGTTTCCCGGGGCCCGAAGCTATCTAAACCCTTGTCTTGCGTGTTGATCCGCCCTGCGTCTCTCGTCCCACTCAACCCCTCTCAAGCTACCAGATAGATGCGTTGGCCTCGTGACTAAGTCCTGACACTAAGAACATCTGTCGTGTTAATTCCACGACAGTTGGCGCCCACCGTAGGGCCCGCGCACGATGGTGTTGAGTTATTGGAGGGATATATTCCAGGGCGAGAAGTTCGCGAATCTTCCATATGAAGACGAGCTGGCCGTTAACGCGAGAAGTTCGACAAAGTCAAGAAGAGAAGGTTTGATATCGAAAGAAGCTAGGGTTTCGTGTGTGTCGCCACACTTGACCTGTCGATCCGCCCGTCCGGGTGAGGTTGGTTTCCATCGGAACAGCGGGTGCGATCTGATGAGACCGAGACCGACTCAGAATATTTCGCTGTTTAATTGCCGCTTTCTACTGCGAGATCCGGCGGAGAGGGATTTGCATCTGCTCCAAGATCATCAGTTAGAATAAGAAAAATAATTTCAGCAGCAGCAAGGCGTGGAGCAGTTCCGTTTGTAAAAGACAGACACACAGACGTGTTAATGGCCAGCGGATTGTGTGCCGCCGCACGGGTCTTTCGGTGATCCAACGAATCCAACCGGAGATCAAATTCCGTTGTTTCGGTGCTACAGAATTCAGTCAAAGATGTGTTTGAGACGGACGTCAACTTGGAGTTGTACTATTAATTATCCAGCCTCCAGGCGTGATCCTCTTGGGTACCTAGCGTTGGAAACTGATCTGGTGGGGCGCGCCTGCGCGAAATAATTGCAGCCACATCTGAGCCGCGTAAGGAAAAAACCAAAATTTCTGCACCATCAAGTCCCGAGGCATCTCACGTGCTACTTCCAACTAGTAGTACGTGACGTGAAGCTATGCATCAAATTGTTTAGTCTTCAATTACTACCTCTGACAAAGACAGGCGAGCAGAAACATCAACCGAGTGGGCATCCACAGTTGCAGCAACCGCCGTTTGCAAGTCGCCACCGCTGCCTCACCGTGTCTGCGCCAGGGCCCGCCATCGCTGGACTCTGCCTCTGTCGTTGCCTCTGAGCCGCCCCTGATGACGTGGAACTGAGCCGGCGCCTCGGCCACGCGGCTGTCACCTCCGCTCTCACGCTGCATCCAGTGTGGCCGCGCTGAGCCGGCCTAGCTGAGCAACTTACCTCTGATGACCCCGCAAAAAAAAAACCATACCTTTGATGAGCCGTGCGTCGCTGCCTCGCCGGGTCACCGTTCCAGTCCCGAACCGCAGTTTCCGGGTCACGCCGACTCGTGCCTGGTGTCGCCCTTTTTACCTTGAGCATCGACCCGCTTCGTACCACGCCGAGCTACCGATGTCTGTGCGGCGTTCCAAGTCGCCAGGTCTTGAGGCTTGAAAATCACTTCAAATTACTAAGTAGTACTCCTGAAGCACTGTTTACGTAAAGGTCAAGTTGACAAAGACATCCAAGTTCGATACGCTGCTCGAGGGGCCTGACTCACTTAAAAGTTGGATGGATGCGTGGTTATTTGTTTGGAGGTGAAGGCCATTAAAATTGCCGTGCGATCACTTCATCCGACAGAATACATCAGGTCATACCTATCCTATCTATTTCATCCATATATAATAATCTATCTGCGAACAGTTACTCTGTCTTGCAATATTTTGGGCAGGACAATTATTTATGACAAAAAGTGATATTATACCGCGGAGATGGAGGCACGCCAACATCTTTTAGCACAGGTGGTCGTCGTTACTCAACGGTCTCCCGCACCGGCTTACAACGCCGTGGCCGTCTCTCGCGACCGCGCCGGCTTACAACGCCGTGGCCGTCTCTCGCGACCACGCCGGCTTACAACAAGGACGACGACTTGCCCGACCACGCCGGCTTACAACAAGGAAGACGACTCGCCCGTCCGCACCGGCTTACAAACGTTGCGGCTGATTTATCTGTCTCCTCCCGCGGCCGACTCATCCGTGAGTGATTTCAACTTAACCTAGTGATCATCAACTTCATGGCGGATTATTTCTGACCTAACACATCAGGTGATATCCATTTTAAATATATTTTATTAGCACATATTATTTTGTCAAAAGAGCAGTTTATCTTTGCCTTGGTCTGCAATATTGTTAATGCAGGACAATTATTCACTACATCAAAACGACGTGGTTGACTCGCCTGCGCCGGTTTACAGCACCGCGGCCGATTCATCTGTCTGAGCCGCCTCTGATGCGGCGGTCGTGTTTATCGACCGTCTCTCGCGGCCTGGTCTACATCTGGCCACCCCTTTTTCTGGATGAGCTGTTTATTGAGTATGAGTAAGTCACTGCTTGGGAAACCCGGTTTTCTTCCAACAAATTGGAGGCAAATTATCACGTATTATCAGCCGCCGTCTGCACTGGATGGCTCAATGGGCAGATGCACAAGTCGCCGCCACTACGGTTTGGTTAACTTCAAACAGCCAGTTGGAAGGAACCATTGGCCGAGTTGCTGACACGGTTCATACGGGATCATTTATAACCCGCCACAGTCACCTCAACCTTCTGTGGATTCACAGCGCGTTATCAACGCCAATGATATACACCTTCTGCTATGGTCAAATATGGAGAATCTCAAGCCAACTCTTCGAGTCATCTTGAGACTTGGGGGCTACATATGTGGAATATTCAGTTTATGAATAATGATTGAGATGAATAACCCGGATTTCTTCAAGGTTGCAACACTTATATTGAAGCAAGTCTTAAGTTATCACTATGTTCTCCTCTTAAGACTTGGAGGCTACAGGTATTGTACATATAAAGAAGGAACATCTTCAAATTCTCAGCTTTGAGTAAATCAGGAAGATCAATTACATGACCCGGTGTCAACAACAATTATGACTCGACATCATCAGTCTTTTATAACCCGGAGATTTTGGAAATTATAACTCGGCAAGATCTACATCTTTAAGCCGGTTGAAAATCAGATGAGTATTTCAAGACCTATATTTTTTAAGCCGGCGCTTTGGAAGCCGACTCAAATGGTTTGTTTATAATATTTCTTCTACAAGCAAATTGATTGTGAAGCTGGTCTATTGACCCGGATTTTCCAGAAGGAGGAGATGACAAGAACTTAAGGATGATCAAGTGCCGGCTTACAAGAATATTTAACCTGGAGTACAACTTGTCAATTTGTTCTTGTGTTTATGTTGCAGATCAGTTTAACATGGATAAATCCAAATTAAACTTGGGGGCTAATGTCGGGGATATACCCCGCGGTATGACCCGGCCGGATGTATAACCCGGCCGGACTTGGTACCTCACTAATGACCCGCCCTGACTGGACGACTCACTAAGTGACCCGCCCGAGCCTGGCGACTTATGGGTGACCTGGCAAGCGGATCAGAGGAGCGTCAAGACTCGGGGGCCCAAGAGGCTCAAGGCCCAGAAGGTCGGCTTACGTTATGGTAGGCCGGCTTAAGAGGAAGGAAGCAAGACCCGGACTTGTATTCAACTTGTAAGAAAAGATAGATTAGTCCTAGTCCTACTAGGACTCCACATGTAACCCGCCCCTCTAACTTATATAAGGAGGGGCAGGGCTCCCCAAAGAGGGACAAGCAACAAGAAACAATATCTAGGGCTAGACACAAAGGGGGAGCCGGCTTATGCGGCGACTCCTTCATGAGCATAATGAGACCTAGCCTCAAACAGCTTGTAGGGCTATTACCGGATGATGTTTCCCGGGGCCCGAAGCTGTCTAAACCCTTGTCTTGTGTGTTGATCCGCCCTGCGTCTCTCGTCCCACTCAACCCCTCTCAAGCTACCACATAGATGTGTTGGCCTCGCGACTAAGTCCTGACACTAAGGACATCTGCCGTGCTAATTCCACGACACGGACCTGGTCTTGTCGGGGTAAGCTTCATCTCATGTATGCATCTGGATTGTTGAGCTAGCCTTGTTTCTTTTTGCTCATTCTGTCTTCTTCTTCAGGTCGCCAATCGCGCTGGCGAGGGCGGTGGCGGCCGCCGCGGCCGCCGAAGGGACCGCGTTCCGCAGGAGCCGGTCCGACCTCGCCGACCACGCCGAGGTGAAAGGACGGGCCGACTCGGACCTCGGCCTGGACCCGAATGACGCCGAGGGCTTGGCCTGCCGGGACAGGAACAGGGCCGAGGCGGAGCTGGAGGCGGCGTCGGTCCGGGCTTGGACCGACGCGGCAGCGGCATGGGCGCGAGCCGGCGCGGAGCCGGCCTGGCGCGAGATGCCGGAGGGCACGGTGGTGGTGGCGACGGTCTTCGAGCCGTCGTCCGTGAGGGAGCGCGGCCGTGAAGGCCGGGCTGAGGTGGTGATCCTCGACCGGCAGGTCGTGGAGGTGGAGGATGATACCCCGCCGCGGGTCAACGTAGTCGAGCGAGCGGGTGCTGATGGCGGTGGAGGCGGCGTCGTCTTGGAAGAGGCATTGCGGGCGGTGGCGGCGGAGGTGTTACCGGTGTTGGAGGAGGCACCACGGGCGGCTGTGCCAGAGGCCACCCTGGCAGCGGGGCCGGTGGTGGCGTAGCAGGCCGTCCCGGTGTCCGGACCAGAGGCGGCGACGCAGGGCGTCCCGACGTCCGGGTCGTCGACGGCGTCGGAGGTGGTGCTGGCCGCGTCGAGAGCGGTCAGCGGGGAGCACGCCTTGGTGCCCCGGCAGGGGGACGCCGGGTCGCCGCGCCGCAGCCAGCGCGGAGCGGGGGCGCCGTGGTCTTCGGGCCTCAGACCCAGGAGGAGGAGGCACCGGACGCCGTCAGCCACCGCCTGCGCGGTCGGACGGACCGGCTCGAGGCTTTCACCCAGGCCGAGGTGGAGCGGACGCGTGACCTAGAGCGCGTCGTTCTGGTAAGCCTTTTCTTTCTCGCAATTTCTTCTTTGTGGGGGCGCGCTAGCGCACCCACTGGGTGTAGCCCCCGAGGTTCGGGCCAACTACGTAGTAGTTTTGTCGAATCTTTAGAGTGTGGTCCTTGTTCTAGTTTCGGCCTTCTTCAGCATCTCAACGCATACCGGGTCGCCGCCTTCAACCGTCTCCTGGGCAAGTACCGGGAGCTCAAGGAGCAGCTCGCCGCCAAGGAGGAGGAGCTTCGCGTCGCCGCAGGTATCTTCGTGCTCTTATCTAGTGGGGGAGCGCTAGCGCACCCACTGGGTGTAGCCCCCGAGATTCGGGGCAACTATGTAATAGTTGGGCCAAATCTTAAGTCTTGCTTTCTCATTCGCTGAACTCTTCTTTTTCACAGCCGAGGTGCTGTCCTGGCGGACTCGTCTGCTCCGGGCCGGTCATCACTATGATAGGCTCGTTGCCAACACCGGCCGTCTTGGCGTCGAGGCGACGCAGGCGAGGGCGGAGGCGGCCGCGGCCCGGCGGTCTCTCGACGAGGACAACCAGCTGCATGAGCAGTTGGCAGGTCACAAGCGCCGCCTCGAGGCCGAGGTGGAGATTCTTAAGGCGGAAGCCGCCAAGGTGGTGGAGGCACAGCAGGCCCTGGTCGAGGCGGACCAGCAGCACGGCCAGCTGGCCGACGACAAGGGCCGGCTCCAGGCCGAGGTGGATCGCCTGCGGGGGCAGGTTACCACGGCTGAGGGTGCCCGTCAGGATGAGGCCCATTGTCGCGAGGCGGCCGAGAAGGCGGTCGACGAAAAGGATGCCGAGATGAAGGCGGCCCTTGCCAAGGCGGTCGATCTGGAGAAGGCGCTCCAAGAGCGCGACCGCGCCATTGAACGGGAGCGGCGTGGTACATTGCTCGAAGCGCAACACCTGGAAGAGTCCTTCTCTAGTAAGTGCTTTCCTTGAATTTTGCCGGGTCAGGATCCGGCCTTTTGTCCTTGTTGTTCTTCTTTTAATATGCTTCTCCTTTTGTGGCAGGAGCCTTCCCGGAGACGCAACGGCTGGCGGAGGAGTCGTCCGCTATTAGCGCGACCCAACCGGAGTCGTTGGGTCCGGGACAGATCCGTGGGTGGCGTGAACCTTCCCGGAAATCATCGCTGCTGCTGAGGCCCGCCTGCGGGTCTTGGGAACGCAGATGGGGCGGTTGTCCCAGGCCGGCACCGCGATGACGACGGCCCTTTGGCCGGACTCTGTCGAGCCGAGCAGCTTCACGCGCCTGGCATGTTGGTTGGAGATGGGGTCGGACTGGCTTCATGAGTGGCGCGTCTCCGCCGCTCATGTCGGTGCCGAGATGGCACTCCCGTTCGCGTTGTCTTGGCATCCGGACCTGCAGCTGGACGCGTTGGTGGGCCAGCGGGCCGGCTCGGAGTAGCTCTTGCAGGGGCAAGCCGGTCGGATTGCCTCCCGAGCCAGCTACATCGCCGAGTTCGCCTTCCACGACGAGTTCCACCCGGAGCGGACGGAAGACAGCAGGGTCGTGGACGGCGACGACTACGGCTTGCTTCTCCATGATCCGGTGGGGGGCTCTAAGGAGACGGGTGTCTACCGCAATGGGGGTGCTGAGGAGGACACCAGCGCCTCGCTGGACCTGGAGGCCGCCAAGGGAGAGCCGTCAATGTTGCGACGCGGCGCTGGAGATGCCTGAGATATTCTAAGTAGAATTTGTTAAGTAGCAGGTCCACTCACCCACTGGGGGTTTTAGGGTGTAATGAACTTGGGCC
>LT934117.1:691385732-691439959 GCA_900231445.1 Triticum turgidum subsp. durum | reverse complement strand
CCATGAGGGGGCAGAAGACTGAACAGGTCGATGAGGAGGTGAATCAGCTATTGGACAAGGCTTACAAGAATGCGAAAATGACTCTCACGACGCACAGTAAGGAGCTTCATGTGCTAGCCAGCGCCCTCCTTGAGCATGAAACTCTCACTGGAGACCAGATTTTTACGAAATGAGCTTCTTGTATTGAACGGGGCCAACAGCCAGTACATACACACAAGAGGGAAACAAGTAAAGAAGCCCCTATACAATATGGTAACTACACACACACAGCACAACCCTGTTCTAGCGCAAATCACCAAACTAGTATACAGGCAAGTAAACGGTTTTAACAATTGTCGGCAGAATCAAGAAACACCTCCTTCACCCTAAAAGGTGAGAGGCTAAATAGTTCTGACCTAAGGAGATTGTTTTCTATTTATTATGTATGACTTTTGTTTCTTAAGTCTGAAGAGAATGATATGTGTTTTGAATCAGTAAAAACTCCTGCATTTGGATCTAAAACACGAATGTACACCAAGGATTTTATTATTAGAATTTCCGCGATTGAGCACAAGGGTATAATTTCAGTTCAACAGCTATGTAAAAATATCATAAGTTGCATAAACGTAGCATGTGTTTGCAACTGTACCTGTAACCTACGTCAGCCTGTGCAAAAAAATCCCAGCGAATTCTTTCATCTTGGTGAGAGTGTAGCACCTCATTCGTTTCGCAATGAGCTTTTCTCCCCATCAGGAACTTCTCAATATTAACACTTCTGACCACAGCTTCTACAGTAGTGTGACTATAGTGTACGTGCTGCAGATGGCCTCAGATTCGACCATGGCGCAAAAAACAGCAGCTGCCGGCTGTTCAGGTCAGCACATTTTGCTCACAAAAATGCCCCAAGTATATACGATTAAGCCACAGTTCTAGCTGAGATGCAGGGAAGCAGTTCTGCCTTCACATCTCCAGCAATCCTACGATTTCAGCAGAGATGAACAGCTCGGGACGTGGACGCTTAATCGCAAAGTGATGCGTGGCTGGAGCTGGACATCATCAAGCACAATCGTATGCTACATGTTCACAGCTTCTGTTCAGTGGAATGTCACTGTACCCTTTACTGTAATCCTCTCATTCCTCTGATCCCAACTGCCAGACACCAGTTTCAACCTCAGCTGCAAGAATAGCCAAACTGTTCCGCTGGCCTTTCTAAGGTTTGTACTCCCAAGGTTATATATCACCTATGTCTACCAGTAGTCTCTGCAAGAGCACGAACCTTGATCAAAACGATGAAAATGGGTCGGATCTCTGACAATTATTCCCCTGTTTTCCCTTGCTGATAGCAACTTCAGTGTTTCATGGCTTTCCCAGGATATCCTCTGGTTCTTCATAACTGTTACAGGAGCAGCAGATGGCAAAGTGGACAGCCCAAGAGCCACCGCCAGCAGTTCACCATGTCTGGAAAGTGAGGTCTCGCCATCCTTTCTGCTCTGGAATCCTAGTTCCCAAATGTCCGTTCCACCACGCTCGGTCTTCTGTTTCACACTGACCAGCAACTCTTCTAATCTGGCATGAACTGCATTATTGTGTGGGCAGGAGTTATTTCCATCAGTAAAATGATGGATGGATCCCCCAAACTCGGCCCAACTAATCCCGGCTTCCTTACTCATGCCTCGCTCTCTCATCAGGCCTCTAGTCTTCATAGCCAATGAGATTTTGCCGGCATCCATGTAGAGGTTGTACAGCACCACATATGAAGTAACAGCGAAGGGCTCGAGTTCCATTAATTTCTCTCCGGTTTTTATACCTCTCTCTTTGTCCCCATGGATTCTGCATGCCCGCAACAGTGCATGCCAAAGTATTGGGTCATTTTCTGATCCAGACCCCATTATGAAATCTTCAGCCTCAGCCATCTTGCCAACACGGCCAAGGAGTTCAACTACGCAAGCTTTGTGCTTCGTATTTGGGGAACAGCCATAATCTGATAGCATGCTCTCATAATGTCTGCATTACAAAAACACAGATACTTGATGAATTGTGAACATTGTTGAGAAGTTGGATATAAATGCCAGAAATAGAGGAGACTGCCCTATTTCTAAAGTTCCTTTATAGCACATTCTTCAATTAGCATCATACACTTTAGTTCTGAGCATACATAATTTTGTTCAGGAAGGGTATGTCAAACTTGAAACCTCCACCTTTTGCATCCGGGCTTGGGACCGGCATTGGCGGTGTTACTTCATGTCTGATGATCATACCAGTCCCTGGACATTGGTAACTAGGAAAGGTATTAATATAGTTCACATTAGAAACTGAACGCAAGCTACATTTCCAATCTGGAGGGTAGGTATGATATCACAATATAAGTAACCCCTAGGTTTGGCGCAAGTAAATAGCTAATTTAACATGTCTTTTCGGAGCAAGAATGTGGGGCATTTGGCAAATTGATTTTTGGAGCTACACCTATCTATGTTGCATTGCACAACACAATTCCCAGACTATCATATCTCCCTTGCTATGGCATATACTTTCTGTGTAGGATGAGTTGAATATTGAACGTTTAATGTAAATTAGAAAGGTCCTTCATAAGTTGCTACTAGCATATATAATACACATGAGGATACTAAAAATTCACAGGAGGAAGACAAAGCACTTTTTGAGAAACAACAAAACAGGCAGATCAATCATTACTTTGCAAGAGTGTGTACCTGAAACCTTCCTCTGCCAGCCCCTGCTGGCTGCAAGCAATGAGAACGGCAAACAAAGCATTATCATTTATCACGACACCACAATCCTTCATCTTCTCCAGGAGCACTAGAGCCTCGCCTTCATGGCCATGGACTGCTTAGCTCAAAATCATTGCAGACCAGACATGTAATCTGCTCGAATGTCTTCTTTGAAGCCTCAACATCACCTATATTCCTATACATAGAAATCTGAGAATTGCCGCACACAGTGAACTGACCAAGTCCATATTTGACCGTATAACAGTGTATCTGCTTACAGGTTGCTGGTAGACTCAGAGCAGCACAGGCATTCATCACACTCGATAAGGTGAACTGGTCTGGCTCTTTTCCAACAGAAAGAAACTCTAGGAACAGGCCTAGTGCCTTCTCGAAATTCTCATCATGCGCGAATGCTGTAATCATGGATGTCCATGTGACGACATCTTGCCTGGGAGTCATCTGGAAGCATCTCAGACTGTCACTTACTGACCGTGCTTTCGAGTACAAGTTGATCAGCGCATTTGCTATGAACTCGTCATCCTGAAACCCATTGAATATAACATGAGCGTGTATCAACCTCCCACAGTGCACCGCATTGGTCAAATTGCAGACTTCGAGCACACTCTTGAAAGTAAACCTGGACGGTTTTACGCTCATCCGGAGCAAGTCTGAGAAAAGCCTGACAGCTTCGATTCTAATCTCAGGGCAAGGGTCATTACCTAAGCGAGCGAACCCCGCGATCATGGCACCGTAGACCACCGCATTCTGATTCGGGATGCAGTCAAACACCTTGATCGCCTCCTCAAGTCCACCGTTCTTGGCATACATGTCCACCATGGCACTCCCAACGAACATATCCAAGTCCAAACCAACCTTAACCACGCAGCCATGCAGCATCCTCCGGACATCCTCGGGGCCCTGGAGCTCGGAGCAAGCCTTGAGGATCCCACCCAAGGCAAAGCTATCAAGCTTGACCCCTGACCGGTGCATCCAGACGAGCACGTGCACGGCCACCTCCGGCCACCCCATGCGCACGTATGCCGACAGCAGCAGGTTCCACTCCTCAGCCCGGTCGAACACGCCTCGTCCCGCTCCTCAGCCCGGTCGAACACCAGGCTGACCCAGCAGCAGGTTCCACGCCTCGTCCCGCTCCTCAGCCCGGTCGAACACCAGCCTCACCTCGTCGATCATCCCGCACTTGGCGTACATGTCGATGACGGAGTTGGTCAGGAACACGTCTTGCGCAAGCCCACTCACCACGGCCAGCCCGTGCGCGGCCCGGCCATGCCTCCAGTCCCCGGCCCTGCCGCACGCCGCCAGCACCGCGGCGTAGGTGAACCTGTCCGCCCGGACGCCGCCGGCCCGCGCGTCCCGGAAGGCGGCGAGCGAGAGGCGCGCGCCGTCCCCGCCCTGGCTGGAGTAGCCCGCGATGAGGGTGTTCCAGGACACGGCGTCCCGGCGCGGCATTCCGTCGAACAGGAGGCGGGCATGGCGCATGTCGCCGCCGCGGCAGTACGCGCCGAGGAGGTTGTTGCGGAGGAAGAGGCCCGGATGGAAGCCGGCGCGGAGCATGTGGGAGTGGGTCAGCCTGGCCAGCGTCAGCGACCGCCCCCTCGACGCGGCCCGGAGGAGGCCCGCGTAGGCCGACGGGTCGAGGGGAGGGGCGCGGCGGCGAGGTGGTGGCGGAGCCTCCGCAGGAGGGACGCGGCGACGGGGCGGCGGCGGCGTTTGGGATGGGGGCGGGCGCGGGGACGGCTGCTGCCGGAGAAGACGGTGGCTGGGTCTCCGGTGCGGGAGCAGCATCGGTCGTCGGAACGACCGGACGGACGAGGTTTATTAATTTCCCCATTTTTTTCTTCATTGCTTGGAGATCACACTTGGAGTAGGAAAGATGGGGATGTGAACGAAGTTCTGTGTCACGCTGACAGCTGGGCCCCCGTCTCACTCACTCAAGAGACATTTTATTTTATTTTATTTTGCGGGGGAGAGACATTTTATTAACAGCCTCCAAACTACTGTGCAATCACACCAGGGTTAAAACATTTACATCAAGCTCGCAGCTAGAGCATCTCTAGCGGACCTCGTAAACCTTAAACACCCGAATAAGGGCCGAGAAAACCGCGGTTTAAAGCCCGAAATCGGCTGCGGCGAAACAGAACCCGCAAACCCGAGCGGTAAAAGAGAATATTTCCCGAGATCCCCGTCCCGCCGCCGGTCCTCGCCACGCAGGACGCAGCTCTTCGCCCGCTCGCCTGCGCCACGCCGCTCAGATTGCTCACCCGCGCCCGTCAGCCGCCGCCCACACGCGCGCCGCCGTGAGAAATTGGACGATCTGGTTGGGATTGAGGCGAGGAAACGTAAAGAGAAGGCCGGACTTCCCCGGAGCCACAAGAGATTGATGGCTGGAGCCCTCTGGTACGGACGGCAGCGCGCGTGGAGAGCGGAGAATTCCGGCCAGTTTGTGGCCTGTATACTGCCCCTCCAAACAGTATAAATATAGGTTTGAGGCTCACGTTTTCTTTTTCTTTTTTTTGCGGGTAAGAGGCTCACGTTTTCGATGGCCTGTAAAATATTTACGATTCGACGAACTTTTACAGGGTTTGTTTTGGACACAAAATTGATCCGGAACCATAAATCCGCTAGAATTTTACAGGTTTGGCGTTTTTAAGGGGTCTGCTAGAGATGCTCTAACTTATGTTACACATGGCAACTATAAGATTCTTGTGACACATGGCAACTTTTGTTTATTTTTCTTACGTTCAATTTCAAAGCACTACTCTTCCAAAACATGGCAATTTTTTTAATTTTGTTATGTTAGTATGCATCTCTATGATTTTCAATAGGCGAGTGATAGGCGCCGGGTACGTACGATTCGTTTGCTAATAGCCCCGGATGCCTTCTTCCCCCGACCGCTTTTGCTAGTTTTAGAAAAACCATGGCGTATTTTCATCACGAGTAGTTCCCGTGATCTCCCAGACGTCAATCAGCTTGCCGGCCACCCACGTCGCTACCGGCCGCCGCCCTCGACCGCCCCGTCTCCAGGACGTCCTACCGGCCGCCGGCTCCTCTCCAGCGTCACCGTCGCTTATTCCCAGTATGGCCCGCCCTGTTGCAGCACCCCGGTTCGCCGTGGCTCTCGCCGGCTCCGCTGCATGCAGCTCCTGCCGGTGAAGGTCATAGCTCCAACGAAGGAGCGCCGCCATTGCATCAATAGTGAGGTGCCAGTTCCAGCTTTTTATCGCCGGGTTGAAGCTTTTCAAATATAAGGTTGAACTATTTCATGTCAACGATTGTAACTTATCAAAAAAATGAACTCGCAGGTTAACAAAAGTAGATGGTGGTAGACGGCGGTTGCAGCAAAAATTCGACCTCGCCGGTAGTAGCAAAAGTAGACGGCGGATGCAAAAAAAAAAACGGGTCGTCTCTTAATCGTGAGGCGCAGTATGGCCAATAGGTTGTAGCAAAAAATTTAGCTTGTCGTAGCAAAAAAAGATGATGGTTGCAGCAAAAACCATTGTCGTCGTTGTCACAATACGCAAAGTGGTCAGTTAGTTGTAGCAAATTTTGTTGCCGGTTGTAGCAAAACTGATGATGGTTGCAGCAATTCATCTTGTCGCCGTCACGTGTCGCAGCTCCACCATGATGGATGTACCAAAATCCCTCGCTGGTGGTAGCAAAATCTAAGGACCTTGCAATAAAAAAGGAACCGCCGTAGTAGGTCGTAGCTTCGCCGTGGTGGATGTAGCAAAATTCAATGACGGTCGCAGCTTCTGGCTCAGCTGGTTGCGGCTTCCAGAGGTGGCGGATTCCATGGTGGTGCCGCGGAGGCGTGCCGCCGGGCTGTAGCAGGATGTAATGCCGGTTGTTTCCTGTAGCAGCGTTGCGACGTCTTCACCGATGCCGGTTGTAGCCTTTTCTTTTTTGCTTCGTGTAGCTCCACAGCGACGCTCACTGTGGCGGCGCTGTTGACGACTGTACGCCTTCTTGGAGCACGGTCGTGCAGGGGAGGTGCGCCGGCGGTCGCCTCGCCGGAGCTAGGATGCGACAACGCGTACGAGAGAAAAGGAGGCATGCAGGCGGGCAAGCTGTTTGAGCAGATGAAAGAAGACGAAGAAAAGACGATGCAAGGAATAAGATTTCTGTGGACGAGCAGCGCAGCGCAGGGATAAAGACGTGTCTGGGACCCATGTTCGCATGGCACGCGTGCAGCGGACCGGCGCAATGTTCCGCCGGCGCACTGATTGTAAACGTTTCCCTTTTCAATACATGTGGCAAAAAAAATTAAACCATTGAAATATATTTTTAACACAGCAAATTCAGAAATTTAATTTTGGTTACTTTGGAAATTTTAATTTTTTGAACATGCAAAGTTTGTTTGAACAAAACCATTTTATGTATTTTTCTGTGTTTTGTATCTTTTATCATTGTTTTTTCTTTGGTTTTGGACATTTTTTGTGCAACACTAGGCTAATGGGCTGTACGTGGCCTTTTTTTCAGGTTGGGGCGGTTGGGTTTGTACGGGAATGACGGGGGTGGTTAGAGTTGATTGGCTGAGATTTTCACCTGATCCTAAAAAAAAGGCTGAGATTTTCACCTCAAAAAAAAAGAATGGCTGAGATTTGGTTAAGTGACGGATTGTAGCCCCGAACAGAGCAATGCTAGACTCATAGGCAGTTCATGGGGGATTGACGGGGTGGTTAGAGTTGATTGGCTGAGATTTGGTTAAGTGAGGCTTGCCCACCCGTGAAAATCAGGGGGGGCCAATTAAAGTAGGGCACGCAGATGGGTCCATAAAACTTCGTTGTTTCTTTCCGTGTGTGTAGTATTATCTTCGCAAACGTATTCGTTCGATCGGATCGATTGATACAACCGGACGATTCATTTGGTGTGGGAGCTCCCAGACTGACAGTCGGGTGAACATAGCTGTTGTAGCGGTCTGCCGAGAGCATGATGTCAAATTTATGAGAGATTGATTGATCATGTTCAGAGGTAAGGTATAACTGATCCGACGATGTTAGAGGCACTTGCTGTCCGGGAGGCATTAGCCCTAGCCGAAGATTTTAACCAACAAAGGATTCACGTTGCATGCGGCTGCAAGGTGATGGTGGACGACATCAAGTAGCAGAGTATGGCTAGCTATGGAGCCATAATACATGAAACTATACACTACAGTAGTCCTTTTACTTTATGTAATTTTATCCATGAGTTTAGGAGTTCAAATTTTAAAGCTCACAATTTAGCGAAGTATGCTTTAAATTTAGAGGTGGGCTGGTCATGTTTGGTTAGGACACCCGGTGATCTCAGTTTCATCCCTGTAAACATTGTGACAATTTAAATAAAACTTCATGAGATTGTCTCAAAAAGAAAAAGAAAAAGGTGAATATCAACATCCAAAATGAAAATCAAGGACTGCAGGTTGATTAAAAAACATAGGGACTTTTGTGCAAATATCGGTGGCGGACTAAGAATTGATGGCGGACTAAGAATATCTTATTCCCTTTATTAGTAAAAAAAAGTAAGTAAATATAAATGAATATATAAAAAATAAATAGGTAGGTCTAAGTATAGATATAGATACATTTTTTCATAGGAAACAGAAAGTTTGTTATTATGGTATATAATTATTAATTAACTTTACCCCGCAAAAAAATAGCAATTAACTTTGGTGGCGATACGATTCGTGCCCGAAGTTTGTTACGACTCGTTTGCTATTTGATCGAAATCGGTAGAGGTAGCGCGTACGTCAACGATGCCGACGCAGATGGCCGCCGCCGAACAGGAGACGAAGCCCGCGCGCACAGGCGCGGCAGCCATGGCGCCGCAGCGGTGCTGGTCGTCCACGCTCCCACACGATATCCTCATCGTCGTCTACAGCCTGATCGCCTCCCCACGCGGCCGTGCACGCTTCGCCGCCGTTTGCCGGTCGTGGCGGACCGCGGCGTGCGGGGCACCACCCGTCGCGGCGCTCCCGTGGCTGCTCTTGTCGCGGCAAGATGGTAACATGATAAAGCGCCTCCACTGCCCGGAGGACGGCACCGTCGTCGACTTACGAAGCAAGCCCGTCGGGGTGGGGGAGGGGGTGAGGACATGGCTGGCGGGAGGGCACGACGGCGGTTGGGTCGTCTCGTCTACGATGGGCTCGTTCAGGGTGGCGAACCTCTTCTCCGGCGCCGAGGTGATGCTGGGTGAGAAACAGGAGAGGGTCATCTGCCAATGATCACTGGAGAAAGTTGTATTCTCAGAGCCTTGTCGACATCCAGGAGAGGGTCATCTGCGAGGGCTGTCGTGATGCACCCCGCAAGGTCTATGCCTTGAAAATTGCATTCTCAGAGCCGCCAACCTCAGACAGTTGTATCCTGGCCGCCATGACACTTAAATGTAGAGTTGGTTGTGCGGACAGTGGGTGGACAGTACAAGGTTGCCCTAGGGAAAGCCTTGTCGACATGGCCTTGTGTAATGGCGAGCTCTATGGCCTAGACTATGAAGGTGCACCCGTCAAGTTTGACATTGGCATGAACGAGGACGGTGCACCAATGGTCACTGGAGAACATCGGCTAGCCATGCAAAGGGTCAACCGCGCCAATCATAACGACCACTACATCTACATGGATTATGCCGGTTGTTACATCTTCGATCTGCAGGGCAAGCTTGCGATGGCAGCAATTTATAGGTGTTTGCCAAACCACAAGCCTTTCCTCAAGGTGTTCAAGCTTGTTGACATCTGCATCGGCGGATCGGAGGCACATTGCAAGCATGAGTGGCCGGAGGTGACAAGTTTGGGTGAGCACGCCTTGTGTTTTGGGGTACCAATTCTCTAAGGCGATTCACATGCCAACAAACATGCAGGGAGGGGTGGAGAGAAATTGCATCTACTACTCGCACCGTTGTCGTCTAGGTCCATATGATGTCATACCTAGTGACAAGGTATTCTTGACAACCTCGAATGACATCCCTGACCAGGCGTACTACATGGAAGAAGACACTAATTAAGAAAGACATGGTCGTGGCTGACTACTTAATGAGGATCAGGTCGGTAGGATACTTCAAGAAGGGTGATTTTACAGGGTGGCATGTGGATTCTCCCTCCACATATATAGCTTGTTTAGACTTTGTTGTATTAGCAAATTAAATTGTTTGTAAGGATATATAATTATCCATGAAGTGGAAGAAAAGAAGAATATAAGACGGATAACAAGGTTGTGTGTGTTTACATTCGGTACCCGTGTATATTCCCACTGGAATGACGGTGCCAACCAAAATTGATACTCAAGATAAGAAAACACCTAGACCTTCATGTACCTCTGAATGATGACGCAGTTTTAAGAGATGATCAGTCTTGTTTTACAGCTACACTGCTAGAGCCCAGAAAAGGCATCAAAGAAATCATAGTACAGGGTGCGTTGCAAGTAAGCAAATACTATGACAAGTTTGATTCAACTAAAGAAAAACATCAAGCGCAGAGATCCTACACGCAGAGACAAAAATAACCTCATCTAGAATGTCAAACAGGAAGCGAGGAAATAACATCATCAAAGCTACTATCTAACAGATTAACAAGACAGTGCTCCATCAAGAGTTCAAGACAATTCCTAAGCAGAGCGAAATGTAAAAAAAAAGGTGAGCGCAGAAATTTCAAATTCTGAAGTGCACCACAAATTCAGATTCTGTATGGTTCAGGGAAGAGATGGCCTGAACAGGGCTAAATCTATCTGAGACTTTTAGCTTACAAAAAGAGAAAGAAAATATATCTATGTAGGACTTTTATTTGCAAACAACAAAAGCACAGTCCCAACCCTCAGAAGCTCGATAAAGTAAAACATGCCATTGTTAGATGTGTATGTGTATAGTTCATTGTGTACATCCCCATTGTATAAGGCGCTTTTCTGCACTTTACCACATCTGTATATGTACTGGCCATTGGCCCTCAGTAAAGCTAAGTTGCTCATTCCTAACATGGTATCAGATGCTTAGGTTCCTCTCCTGCTCCCGCACGCTCGCAACTCCGTGCTCCCTCTTCCTCGTCTCCCTCGATTTCATTCCGGCCAACCTTTCCGGCAGCTGCCGTTCCGGTCGTCGTTGCCGTCGCCGCGTGGGCGCCGCTGCTGACCCCCTCGCTTGTGGTCCTCTTCTGAGCTGCGCGGACGAGCGAGCGGCTTCGGGAGCCTCCCCTGCTCCTCCCGTCGTGTGGGTGATGCCTCCTCTGCCGGATCTCGTCGATCCCGCGCAGGCTTCGAGCGCCTCCCCCCGCTCGTGGGCGCTGCCCCCTCCGCTGGACCTCGTCGATCCTGAGCGGGCTTCGCTCGCCTCCCCCGCTTGTGGGAGCTGCCTCCTCTGCCCGATCCGGTCGGGGCAGGTGGATCTGGCAGCAGGAGGGCGCTCCTCCCGCTCCCTTGGCCCGCGTCGGCCCAAGTTCCTCTCTGGGCGGCCACCTCTCGGTCGGCTGCGATCGATCCGCCTCTACTTAGAGCGTGCTCTGCTCGATCCCCTGAGTTGACTCAAAAAAAGGAAAAGGAGAGCCACACAAAGTTCCGTCATGTCTTCTGCGGGCTATGTTGTTGTTCCTCGGTGCTCAGTGATCTTTGATGGCACCAACTATACTGAGTTTGTGGGCTTCGTGCGCATCCATATGCGTGGACTCCTTCTGTGGGGTGTTCTCTCTGGCGAGGTTCCCTGCCCGCCATGCCCGGTTGCACCAGTGGCCCCAATCCCCCCAGTGTCGCCGGTCCTTGCTGCGGATGCTTCTCAGGCTGACCGGGATGCTGCCAAGGCTCTGGATGATGCTGCGGTTGATGCTTATGATCAGCAGGTATCCGCTTATTCTGATGCTCTCTCTCTGTACCTGGATGATCTGTCAGCTTACACTCAGTGGTGCAATGATGATGCTCGAGCTGTTGCTGTTCTCACTGCAAGTGTCCTCCCTCAGTTTGCCTCGGAGTTCATGGGGCTCGGCACCGTTGCCGCAATGTGGTCTTATCTCTGTCAGCGCTATCAGCCCTCTGGTGATGCTCTCTACCTCTCTGTGGTGCGTCGGGAGCATGCTCTCCAGCAGGGTGACTCGTCTGTTGATGAGTTCTATTCTCAATGCTCTGCCATCTGGCGTCAGCTTGACTCACTGAGGACTGTTGTTTGTGGCACTTGCCATTGTTGTCAGACTACGCGGTCTGACTTGGAGTTTCAGAGGGTTCATGAGTTCTTATCTCGTCTCCGCTCCGAGTTTGAGCCCCGCCGAGCTCACTTGCTTGCTCGTGGTCGTGTTCCTATCTCGGAGGTGCTTGCTAAGCTTCGTGCTGAGGAGACCTGTCTTTGCTCTGCTGGGTTACTTGTGGTTCCTTCAGTGTTGGCCACCTGGGCTCCTGTGTCATCTGCTCGCCACACTGTTCCACCACTCCTGCCCACTCCTTCGGGGGGGGGGGGTGAACCGTCCTCTTTCTGCTGAGAAGAGTACGTCGCGCCGTGACACTTCCTGTGGTTACTGCTCCCGGTCAGGTCACCTAGAGTCTGATTGTCGCCAGAAGAAGCGAGACCAGAGACGCTCCTCTTCCAGTGGCCCTCCTGCATCTTCCTCGACTCAGTCACTCACTGACCAGGACATTGTACGCCTCAAGCGTCTACTTGCCTCCTCTGGCTCCTCGTCGACTGGTTCAGCTGCTGCTATGACTGCTCCCCCCTCTACATCACCACAGACCTCTACACAGTCAGGTACATCCTCGTGGTTCTGGATTCTGGAGCTTCCTTTCATATGTCTTTTGATTCTTCTATGCTGTCTTCTCTTCGACCTCTTGATTCACCTGTTAATGTTCTTACTGCCGACGACACCCCTCTTCCTGTTGCTAGTCGTGGTCTTCTTTCCACTCCATCTTTTTCTGTTCCTAGTGTTTCCCATGTTCCTCGCCTTACCATGAATCTTTTTTCTGCTGCCCAACTCACTGATTCTGGTTGTCGTGTCATTCTTGATACCGACTCTTGCTCCATTCGGGATCGTCGCACCAACGCTTTGGTTGGTGCTGGCCCCCGGTGCCGTGAGTCAGAGGGTCTTTGGGAGGTTGACTAGCTTTGTGTTCCTTCCGCTGCCACCATTTCTGCCGACTCCCATGCTCTTGCTGCCTCTTCGTCTGTGTTGTTCCAGCAGTGGCATCATTGTCTTGGTCACATCTGTGGCTCTCGCTTGTCTTCGTTAGTTCGTCAAGGCCTCTTAGGGCCTATATCTGGAGATGTCTCCTTACCTTGTAATGGTTGCAGGCTTGGCAAACAGATGCAGTTACCTTATCCTACTAGTGAGTCTGTCTCTCAGCGTCCTTTTGACTTAGTTCATTCTGATGTCTGGGGTCCTGCTCCCTTTGATTCGAAAGGTGGCCATTGCTACTATGTTTTTTTATTGATGATTTCTCTCGCTACACTTGGCTCTACTTCATGAAATCTCGTAGCGAGGTTCTCTCTATATACAAACGATTTGCTTCCATGGTTCATACTCAGTTTTCCACGCCCATTCGTACTTTTCGTGCTGACTCTGCTGGAGAGTATATCTCTCAGCTGTTGCGTGGCTTTCTCGCGGAACAGGGTACTCTTGCCCAGTTCTCCTGTCCTGGTGCTCATGCCCAGAATGGCGTTGCCGAACGTAAGCATCGTCATTTGCTTGAGACGGCTCGTGCGCTGATGATTGCTGCTTCCCTTCCTCCCCATTTTTAGGCTGAGGCTGTTTCTGCATCCACCTATCTCATCAACATTCAGCCATCGACTGCTTTGCAGGGTGGTATTCCTCTCGAGTATCTCACTGGTCGCTCTCCTGACTACTCCGCTCTTCATATGTTTGGATGCATGTGATATGTTCTCCTTGCCCCCCGAGAACGCACCAAACTGACTGCTCAGTCGGTTGAGTGTGTTTTCCTTGGATACAGTGATGAGCACAAGGGCTATTGATGTTGGGATCCTGTGGGTCGTCGCTTGCGCATCTCGCGTGATGTGACTTTTGACGAGTCTCGTTCCTACTACCCACACCCTTCTTCCTCAAGTTTCTCTATGGATGATCTCTCTTTCCTTCTCCTTCCCAATACACCCTGCTATGTGCCTCCTGTGTCATCTCTCCCTTCGGCACCTTTCATTCCTTCTCCTTCACCACCTACACCATCTTCTCCACCCTCCTCCTCCACCTCTCCACCATCATCTCCAGTCCGTCGCCCTTTCTCACTGTTCCTTCTCCACTATACTCGTCGCCCTCGTACTGAGGATGTCTCCCCTGATGAGCCTTCCACCTCTGGTGCTCCTCCCCTCACGCCTTCCCCGGTTCACAATCTCCATGCTCGGCCTCGCCCCCTGCCTGATCGCTACTCCCCTGATCGGTACGGTCTCCCTGCTATTGCTGAGCCAACTTCCTATCGGACTGCCATGACTCAGCCTGAATGGCAGCTTGCGATGGCCGAAGAGCTTGCTGCCCTTGAGCGCTCTGGCACATGGGATCTGGCCCCCCTCCCTTCTGGTGTTCGTCCCATCACCTGCAAGTGGGTCTACAAGATTAAGACTCGCTCCGATGGTTCTCTTGAGCGCTATGATACGTTTCCAACGTATCTATAATTTTTGATTGCTCCATGCTACTTTATCTACTATTTTAGGCAATATTGGGCTTTATTATCCACTTCTATATTATTTTTGGGACTAACCTATTAACCGGAGGCCCAGCCCAGATTTGCTGTTTTATACCTGTTTCAGTGTTTCGAGGAAAAGGAATATCAGACGGAGTCAAAACGGAACAAAATCAACTGGAGAAGTTATTTTTGGAAGGAAACCCACCTGATGGACTTGGACCCCACGTCAGAAGATACGGGAGGTGCTCACGAGGGTGGGGGCGCGCCCCCTGCCTCATGGGGCCCCCGGAAGGCATCCCCTCTTTCGTCTTCGTTCATCTGTAACTTTACTTGGAGCTATATTTTTATTCGCCACATGATATGTGTTTTGCTTGGAGCGTCAATTTATTTTGTTAGTTTTTTTTGCTATTAGTTAGAATTGTGTTTTGCCTCTTTAGTTTCAATAAAAAAGTCAAGGATAGCCTTTGCCATGCTTATTTTGCTAGTTTGCATGTTGCTGTTTGAAAACAGAAAGTTTACCGCTGTTGCAAAAATTGCCTAGAAAATTCAGAGCATGGTCTAACGTTGAATCTTTTTGCATATTGAGCTCTGATAAATTTATTACAGTCGGAATTTTAGTTCATAATTTTTGGAGTCAGGGAAGTATTGATACTCTTGCATTCTTTACAGACTGTACTGTTTTGACAGATTGCTGTTATGGTTGCATTGTTTGCATATGTTTGCTTGTTTAATGATTCTATTTGAGGATAGGAGTATTAAATATACAGAGGCATTTAGTATGCAATGTTGAATAATAATTTAAGTGATTTTCTACAGTATAATATGATAAGGTTTTGCATTGGTTTATACTAACATATCTCACGAGTTCTTGTTGAGTTTGTTGTGAATGAAGCTTTTGGTAAAAAGAGAAACCATGATATGAGATGAATTAAGGAGACACAAAAGCTCAAGCTTGGGGATGCCCAAGGCACCCTAAGATAATATTTGAAGAAGTCTCAAGCATCTAAGCTTGGGGATGCCCCGGTAGGCATCCCATCTTTCTTCTTCAACAACTATCGGTTAGTATTGGTTGAGCCTAAGTTTTTGCTTCTTCACATGAGTTGTGCTATCCTTGCAATGTAGTTTTCTTTAGCTTTGCTTGCTGTTTGAATAAGTATCAAGATCTGAAATTCTTTAATAAGAGAGAGCCATACACAAATTGGAATTTGCTAGAATATTCTATGTGCTTCACTTATATCTTTTGAGCTTGGTAGTTTTGCTCATTGTGCTTCACTTATATCCTTTGAGCGTGATAATTTTTGCTCTAGTACTTCACTCAAATCTTTTAGAGCACGGTGGTGGATTTATTTTAAAGAAACTATTGATCTCTCATGCTTCACTTAGATTATTTTGAGAGTCGTTAATAGCATGGTAATTTTCTTAATGTTAATATACTTAGTGTTCAAGATATGTGAAATTTTCTTTTGAGTGAATTGAATACTAAGATAAATTTAGTGCTTAATAATTGTTTTGAGATATGGAGGTAATAATATCAAAGTCGTGCTAGTTGAGTAGTTGTGAAATTGAGAAATACTTGTGTTGAAGTTTGTAAGTCCCGTAGCATGCACGTATGGGTAAAGTTGTGTAACAAATTTGAAGCATGAAGTGTACCTGGCTTGTGCATCCTTATGAGTGGCGGTCGGGGACGAGCGATGGTCTTTTCCTACCAATATATCCCCCTAGGGGCATGCGTAGTAGTACTTTGCTTCGAGGGCTAATAAACTTTTGCAATAAGTATATGAGTTATTTTGACTAATGTTGAGTCCATGGATTATACGCACTTTTACCTTTCCGCATTTGCTAGCCTCTTCGGTACCGTGCATTGCCCTTTCTCACCTTGAGAGTTGGTGCAAACTTCGCCAGTGCATCCAAACCCCGTGATATGATACGCTCTTTCACATATAAACCTCCTTATATCTTCCTCAAAACAGCCACCATACCTACCTATTATAGCATTTCCATAGCCATTCCGAGATATATTGCCATGCAACTTTCCACCGTTCCGTTCATCATGACATACTTTACTTTTGTCATACTGCCATTGCATGATCATGTAGTTGACATCGTATTTGTGGCAAAGCCACCACGCATTATTTTTCATACATGTCACTCTTGATTCATTGCACCATCCCGGTACACCGCCGGAGGCATTCATATAGAGTCATATCTTATTCTAGTTTTGAGTTGTAATATCAAGTTGTTGTAATGAAAATGTGATGATCATCATTATTAGAGCATTGCCCCGGTGAGGAAAAGGATGATGGAGACTATGATTCCCCCACAAGTCGGGATGAGACTCCGGACGAAAAAAAAAGAAAAATAAAAGAGAAATAAAAAAAGGCCAAAAAAAGGCCCAAAAATAAAAAAAAATAAAAAAAATGAGAGAAAAAGAGAGAAGGGAAATGTTACTATCCTTTTACCACACTTGTACTTCAAAATAGCACCTTGTTCTTCATGTAGTGAGTCTCATATATTGTGCTTCAAAGTAGCACCTTGTTCTTCATGTAGTGAGTCTCATAAGTTGTCTTTTTATATTAGTGGGAATTTTTCATTATAGAACTTGGCTTGTATATTCCTACGATGGGCTTCCTCAAATGCCCTAGGTCTTCATGACCAAGCAAGTTGGATGCACACCCACTAGTTTTCTTTTGTTGAGCATTCATAACTCTAATGCATCCGTTGCATGGCAATCCCTACTCCTCATGTTGACATCAATTGATGGGCATCTCCATAGCCCATTGATTAGCCTCGTCAATGTGAGACTTTCTCCTTTTTTGTCTTCTCCACACAATCCCCATCATCATATTCTATTCCACCCATAGTGCTATATCCATGGCTTGCACTCATGTATTGCGTAAGGGTTGAAAAAGCTGAAGCGCGTTAAAAAGTATGAAACAATTGCTTGGCTTGTCATCGGGGGTATAGAAGTTGGGAACATCTTTGTGTGACGAAAATGAAGCATAGCCTAACCATATGATTTTGTAGGGATAAACTTTCTTTGGCCATGCTATTTTGAGATGACATAATTGCTTGATTAGTATGCTTGAAGTATTATTATTTTTATGTCAATATGAACTTTTATCTTGAATCTTTCGGATCTGAATATTCATGCCACAATTAAGAAGATTTACATTGAAATTATGCCAAAGTATCACTCCGCATCAAAAATTCTTTTTTATCATTTACCTACTCGAGGACGAGCAGGAATTAAGCTTGGGGATGCTTGATACGTCTCCAACGTATCTATAATTTTTGATTGCTCCATGCTACTTTATCTACTGTTTTAGGCAATATTGGGCTTTATTATCCACTTTTATATTATTTTTGGGACTAACCTATTAACTGGAGGCCCAACCCAAATTTATTGTTTTATGCCTGTTTCAGTGTTTCCAGGAAAAGGAATATCAAACGGAGTCAAAACGGAATGAAATCAACTGGAGAAGTTATTTTTGGAAGGAAACTCACCTGATGGACTTGGACCCCACGTCAGAAGATACGGGAGGTGCTCACGAGGGTGGGGGGCGCGCCCTCCCCCCTGGGCGCGCCCTCCCCCCCTGGGCGCGCCCCCTGCCTCGTGGGGCCCCCGTAGCTCCACCGACGTTCTTCCTGCACCCATATATACCTACGTACCCTAAAACTTCCAGAACAGAAGATAGATCGAGAGTTCCGCCGCTGCAAGCCTCTGTAGCCACCAAAAACCAATCGGGACCCTGTTCCGGCACCCTGCCGGAGGGGGATCCCATCACCGGAGGCCATCTTCATCATCCCGGCGCTATCCATGACGAGGAGGGAGTAGTTCACCCTCGGGGCTGAGGGTATGTACCAGTAGCTATGTGTTTGATCTCTCTCTCTCTCTCGTGTTCTCTCTCGTGTTCCTCTATGGCACGATCTTGATGTATCCCGAGCTTTGCTATTGTAGTTGGATCTTATGATGTTTCTCCCCCTCTACTCTC
Source organism: Triticum turgidum subsp. durum (assembly GCA_900231445.1). NCBI lineage: Eukaryota > Viridiplantae > Streptophyta > Magnoliopsida > Poales > Poaceae > Triticum > Triticum turgidum. Next base: position 691,421,683 of record LT934117.1, on the reverse strand, counting down.
TTGTGATGAATTGAGTTTCCCCTTTTGAAGTTATCTTATTGGATTGAGTCTTTTATGAACACTTGATGTATGTCTTGCATGGTATAATCGTGGTGACAATGGGTTATTCTATTGATCCACTTGATGTATGTTTTGATGATCAACTTGCGGGTTTCGTGACACTTGGGAACCTATGCATAGGGGTTGGCACACGTTCTTGACTCTCCGGTATAAACTTTGGGGCACTCTTTGAAGTACTTTTATGTTGGTTGGATGAATCTGAGATTGTGTAATGTATATCGTATAATCATGCCCACAGATACTTGAGGTGACAATGGAGTATCTAGGTGACATTAGGGTTTTGGTTGATTTGTATCTTAAGGTGTTATTCTAGTACGAACTCTTTTATAGATCGATCCGAAAGAATAACTTTGTGGTGGTTTGGTACCCGACCATAATCTCTACGTTTGTTCTCCGCTATTAGTGGCTTTGGAGTGACTCTTTGTTGCATGTTGAGGGCTTGTCATATGTTCTATCTATGTTATTATTGTTGAGAGAACTTGCACTGGTGAAAGTATGAACCCTAGGCCTTGTTTCCTATCATTGCAATACCGTTTACGCTCACTTTTACCGCTCGTTACCTTGCTGTTTTTATTATTTCAGATTACAAAAACCTATATCTACTATCTATTTTGCACTTGTATCACCATCTCTTCGCCGAACTAGTGCACCTATACAATTTGCCATTGTATTGGGTGTGTTGGGGACACAAGAGACTTTTTGTTATTTTGTCGCAGGGTTGTTTGAGAGAGACCATCTTCATCCTACGCCTCCTACGGATTGATAAACCTTAGGTCATCCACTTAAGGGAAATTTGCTACTGTCCTACAAATCTGTGCACTTGCAGGCCCAACAACGTCTACAAGAAGAAGGTTGTGTAGTAGACATCACGCTACAAAGCTCGTCTTGTGGCCCGTGGTTTCTAGCAGGAGCAGGGACACGATTATGATGAGACATTCGCTCCTGTGGCCCACATGACCACTGTCCGCACTCTCCTTGATGTGGCTTCTGTTCGTCAGTGGTCTATCTCTCAACTTGATGTCCAGAACGCCTTTCTCAATGGTGAGTTGCGTGAGGAGGTTTATATGCAGCCACCACCGGGGTACTATGCTCCTGATGGTGTGGTCTGTAGGCTTCGCCGCTCCCTCTATGGTCTTAAACAGGCCCCTCGTGCCTGGTTTGAGCGCTTCGCCTCGGTGGTTACTGCCGCTGGTTTCTTGCCCAGTGATCATGACCCCGCGCTGTTTGTCCACACGTCTCCTCATGGTCGGACTCTTCTCCTTCTCTATGTTGATGACATGATCATTACTGGTGACGACTCTGAGTACACTGCCTTTGTTAAGGCTCGCCTTCGCGACCAGTTCATCATGACTGATCTTGGTCATCTTCGCTATTTTCTTGGGATTGAGATCTCCTCGACCTCTGATGGCTTCTACATCTCCTAAGAAAAATATATTCAGGATCTTCTTGCTCGCGCTGCTCTTGGTGATGAGCACACTGTTGTGACTCCTATGGAGCTCAACGTTCAGCTTCGTGCCTCTGATGGTGGCCCTCTTCCGAATCCCACTCGCTATCGTCACCTCGTTGGCAGCCTTGTCTATCTGGCTGTTACACGACCTGACATCTCCTATCCTATCCACATCCTGAGTCAGTTCATTTCAGCCCCCACCTCTGTCCACTATAGTCACCTCCTCCGTGTTCTACAATATCTTCGTGGCACGATCTCTCAGCGCCTGTTCTTTCCTTGCTCCAGCTCTCTTGAGCTCCATGCCTACTCTGATGCTACCTGGGCTAGTGATCCCTCTGATCGATGCTCGCTGTCTGTTTACTATGTCTTTCTTGGTGGCTCTCTTATTGCCTGGAAGACAAAGAAGCAGACTGCAGTTTCTCGCTCGAGTACAGAGGCTGAGTTGCGGTCCATGGCTATGTTGACTGCTGAGGTGATCTGGTTACGGTGGTTACTTGAGGATTTTGGTGTGTCTGCCACTACCTCAACTCCTCTCATGTCCGGCAGCACCGGTGCTATCAGTATTGCGCGTGACCCGGTGAAGCATGAGCTCACCAAGCACATCGGTGTGGATGCCCACTTTGTGTGTGCTGCTGTGCAGGATCATACTCTCGCTCTTCACTATGTGCCCTCGGAGTTACAGTTGGCTGAATTCTTCACGAAGGCACAGACTCGAGCACAGCATGGGTTTTTCCTCTCCAAACTCAGTGTTGTTGATCCACCATGAGTTTGAGGGGGGGGGGGGTGTTAGATGTGTATGTGTATAGTTCATTGTGTACATCCCCATTGTATAAGGGGCTTTTCTGCACTTTACCACATCTGTATATGTACTGGCCATTGGCCCTCAGTAAAGCTAAGTTGCTCATTCCTAACAGCCATGACATTGGGATTTTCTCTGGTAGCAATCTGAAGTTTCTCCTAAACACATGACACAACAAAGCCTTTTTGATAATCATATCTTACAAGAAATCATCATTAAGGGCACATGTAAGCATGAAAGAAACAGCAAAATCAAGATGTTATGTCACAACAGACTACTATGACAGAAAGAGTTCAAAGGTGGGGATGAGTTAACATAGTTGTTGCAGTTTCACATCCCCTGTCTCAAGCTGCCACTAGTGCAGTTTAATGAAGAAGATGTTTACTTAACATACATTTTAGGTAAATGAGGGAAAGCAATAACCAATATTATTATGTCTTGAAGCCATTTTTCTAGTAACCCTGGCAGGATACTTTCAATATAAACATCATTTCACGGCAAATAAAACTTTCTTGCTTCCAGTTCAAGATGATATCAAGATACACTAGTACACAACACAACTGAAGCAGAAAAGGTCAGTCAGAATAACATGGGCTGTTGTAGTTCGTCCACAACTAGATCCCCTACACAATGCCTGCGCCAATTAGGCATGAGCTTGCGGTCCCACCATTGATGTGGACGTATACCGTAGGTAATACATACTTCGGCTTCAGATGTTCTTATAATGAGATTAGGGTCTAATGATGTTTTATCCCTAAGGTTTTATTCCAACATTGGTACCATAGCAATCTTAATCTCGATTGGAACCGAAATTAGCCCATGTTTAGTGGTAATTACTCATGTTAGGGTTTGATTTCTTATGTTTTGGTCATGATAGTTTTCATGGTTAAGACCTAACCGATATGGTTAGCACTCTGAACTGAGAAAACATAGTGTCTGTCAATGTTGACGTATAAATGTATTGTCTAGTCTCTTCCATCGGATCGGTCTTTTGACTGCATGGGTTAGAGCATGCACTTCTACATGGTATCAGAGACAAGAAGTCTTGAGTTTAAGACCCGGTTAGCGCAATTAAATTGCAGCACACTTTCGGTGAGGAAGAGTGCTAACGTATAAATGAATTGCCTAGTCTCTTCCATCAGATCAGTTTTTTGGTTGCCGCTAGAGCATGCATTTCTATAGTCAAGGAAATCATCACCCAAAATGTGCCTCAGCATCATCTCTGATGGAGCGTCTGTGTTTGTTTTGTGTTTTCAAATAATAACAACCTGCGGGTATCAACTACAGCGAATGAGGTAATCAAAAGAAAAACAAAGAGAAGAAAGTACGAGGTGTTTGTTGCAAGAAAAACACGTCACGTTACCACAATTCGACCTAATGCAGTGTTTACAAGTTCTGTGACCAGGTGATACCAGTTTTCAAGTTGTGCAACCAATCATGCACTGGACAAAATGGGTGACTCCCGGTGCATTTTACTCTGATATATCCATCTTGACATACTTATGCACATAAATACACTTTCTAGGGAAAATATGCTGTGTACTATAACACTACGGTCATGTGTACATTTCATTTTCACATATGCCTTTGATTTTGCTGGCCCACCCCCCAAAAAATCGCCACTTTTTTTAATGCAAGCAAATCAAAGATTTGGGACATGATATTCATATCTAAGGCCTTTGGTCAAAACAAATATGATCATTTCAGTCTTGAACCCTCTTGGATGTTTGGAAAATCAAGCATGAGCACTGGATTTTTCTTATAGAAGGGATGGCAAAAGGACGCAATTTACAGAGGGGCGAGCGTTTTTAGGAAACGTCGCAGAAACCGCAAAAAGACCAATCTAGAAACTAGTTTAGCCAATGCCCGCGATTGGCAGGCTGCCAGCAAACGCCAGGTCATGCTGATTGATTGCGTCTAGGGCAAGTGCCGCCACCTCCTGGTGCGTCAGCCGTTGTCCAGTGAACACACGCGTACTCCTTCCAGATCGACCATATCATGTAAATGATTCTCCCACTGTGCCGCTTGCGCAACTGTTTGGACTGTGAATTCAGTGTCTTGTCCCACTAGTCGGACACGTTTCCTGGCTCCGGGAGGAAGCCCGAGATTGGAACACCTTCATTTGTCCATGTATTCACCTGGTTCCAGACTGCGACCTTGAAGGGATAGTCCTTGCAGAGGCGAGTTGTTGTTTCTGGCTGCTGAAGACAAAGCAGGCACCTGGGGTCGTGAGGCCATCCCCTCACAGCCAGCATATCCGCAGTGAGGATTCTTCCGTGTAGAGCTAGCCAGGCAAAGAACTTGCATTTGGGCTCAGCGTTTGCAGACCAGACCTTGGCCGTGTCAAAATGTGAGTAGGAACAAAGAATTGTGCGTCGTATGCAGAGGCAGCAGAGTATGCTCCAGAGGTGGTTAAGTTCGAGCGAATGATGTCCTCCTGGGCAGGAAGGAGGGTGATCTGACTGATCTGATTCGAGAGAGACACAAATTCTTCCAGTTGTTGAATGGTCTGAAGTCTGGCCACGTCCCCGATCCAGTTCTTGTTCATTAGCTTGTTGTGCACCGATCTGTTCTTTCTGGAGGTATTTTTGTAAAGCTCTGGAGCTAGAAGCTTGAGTGGACCATCACGGGTCTAGTTGTCATGCCAGAACAGTGTTTTTTGCCCATTGCCCAGCGTAATCGAGGTACACACGCGAAAGAGGTTCATGTCTGCTTGGTCACATGGCAACTCTGATCCCACCCGCGACCTCTCTGGATCAGTCCATTGCAACCAAGGCCACCAGAGGTGCAGGGTACGGCTAAATCCCTCCAGGTCCATGATCCCAAGACTGCCCAAGTGCCTCGGGCGGCAGGCGGTCTGGACTTCCAGTTAACAAGGGAGTGTCCTCCCGAGGTCTGAGATTGGTCCTCTTTTTGCCAGATGAAGGCCCGAATGATTTTGTCAATCTTTCTCAGGGTCCCCTTTGACAGGTTGAGAGCTGTGATGTGAAAGGTGGCCATGGCCGTGAGGACAAACTGTGCGAGTGCCACCCTGCCAGGCTTGTTGAGCAGTTTTCCTTTCCATCCTGGTAGTTTGCCCGCGAACCTATCGATGAAGGGTTGCAGATCAATCCCTTTAAGACGGTGATAGTGTAGGGGGAGCCCCAAGTAGCGTCCCGGGAAGGTGGTGATCTTGGCGGGGAAGACTGACAGCACATCCTGGAGAGGTCAATGCCGGCACATCTGATCGGGAAGACCTCGGTCTTGCTCAAGTTTGCGATCAGTCCGCTTGCCTCCCCAAAGGTCTTCAGAATTGCAGAAATCGCACGAAGCTCATCTTTGTGTGGGTTCGCAAAAATGCCTGTATCGTCAGCGTAAAGGGAAATCATGCATCTAGCCGTCCTTGCACGAATGGGCTTGAGGATGCCTTATCGGGAGGTGAGCTGGAGGATCTGCTGAAGAGAGTCAATGGCCAGGATGAAAAGCATCGGAGATACTAGGTCGCCCTGACGGAGGCCGTTTGCGTGTCTGAACTTCCTTCCGGGGTTTCCGTTAAGCAACACTCTTGATGAAGAAGAAGACAGGGAGAGACAGATCCAGTCCCGCCACCGTTGCCCAAAACCGAGGTGTTGCATGACGTCAAGCAGGAAGGCCCAATTAACAAAGGCGAAGGCTTTCGAAATGTCAAGCTTGAGGAAGAGGCCCGGGATGTTCCGACGATGCAGGTCCTTTATGAGATTCTGGACATGCAAGAAGTTGTCGTGTGGTGGAGCGCTTCTGCACGAAGGCGCTTTGGCGTTTACGGTTGTATATATTCTCTTTGGTTAATGTATAATATGCGATGATCATTTCTGCAACAGAAAATTATACTGCTATAGCTAGGAATAGGATAATCTGATCGAATCCCACGCACGTACGTACTGCACCACTCGATCGTTCAATCTTTAGATTAGAAAAAAAATACTAGATGTTTTCACAAGGAAACGGAAAGTTATTTATGGTACTAGCAAAAGGGCCCGTGCGTTGCAACGGGAGAAAAAAAATCCATAATTTTCAATGGTCATGATCACATTTCGCTGCATCACCGAGATACAATATCTCTCTCAATTTTGCGAAATCATGAACATTTTGAAATTATGAACAATTTGTTAAACGCATGCACATATTTGAAATCGCAAACAACATAATATTACAAATTTCTGAACATTTTCTACAATCAAGAACATTTTTTTAATTTATGATTTTTTTTGCTATTTACAAACATTTATTAAAAATTGTGAACATTTTAAAGCAATTTTCCTGAACTGGCAAACATTCTATAACCGATGAACTTTTTTTAGAAATAAGGTGGAATAGTTATTGAATTTGACGAACTTTTTTTGATTTAACGAACATTATTGGAAATGCCCGTGCGTTGCAACGGGAAAAAAACTATCAAGTTATACATGTGTCGTAGATATAAAAAAGTATGAATCAAATTCACAAAGTATATACAAATGATGTCATGATGAGATAAGACACTTTTAAAATGTAATTTCAAAAACGAACAATATGATGCTCATCAAGACTTGTTTGTTTAAGGTGTCACAACAAAATATTTTATGGTCGAGCAAACTGCAGTGACGGACCCTGCCTGAGCTATACTGATAAATAAAATGTCTCGCCTTGACTTAGTGTTGTTGGAAGCAAGGATCGACAAACAATCACAAGAACACAAGGAGACGAATTTTGCCGGGTGACGAACACCCCGAACAAGTCGATTACATTGGCTTATATAGCTCAGCACACATTAGCACAGCCCACACGTGGCATGCATCCGGCCACTAACCACGCATGCAGGCACGAACTAATCAACCTAGCATGCACTAGCCACTAACCAACATGCATGCAAAGACGCTGCCTCCTACTCGCACGACGCGCTCACACGCGCCTGCTGCATTGTACAAAACACGGAAACCCTTTTTTACCCGACGCGAAGGACTAAATAAAATCATAAAACGAGCTCTATAGATCTCCTAATAAAACCTTTATGGAAGCTACAATTAGTTTTGTTCATTATTTACGGATGTGTTTTAATTTTTGTGAACATTTTCTAAAAGCTGATGGACATGTTTTTTAAATTCCTGAATATGCTTTGAACATTGGATCATTTTAAAAAATGATGAACATTTATTATTTCATGAAAATTCATTTTAAATCATGGTTTGTTTATAATACATGAGCAATTTTTTAAGTCATGAACATTTTATGATTTTTCGAATATTTTTTAAATTCACAAACAGTTTACCATTTTCTTACTTTTTTTCAAAACTCGCAACTGTTTGATATTTTCGAAATCCGAAATTAATTTTGAGATAAAAACCAAAACAGAAATAAAAAAGTAAAAATAAATAAAAAATAGGGGGCGCCACGAATCCGAAATTAATTTTTAGAGAAAAAAACCAAAACAGAAATAAAAAAAGAAATACAAAATAGGGGGCGCCACGACCCACACATGGGCTGGCCCATTACTGCGCTTAAGATAGGTAAAAAGAAAGAGAAAAATGAGTCAAGAACCAGGGATCGAACCCTGGTCTCCTGTGTGGAGCGTCGTAGCCTCAGCCATCGCGCCACTCATCCATTGTTAATAACAGAACCCGGGAGCGATATTTGAAATTAAAAACGAATCGTTTTTGCCACTTACGGATGGCATTGGTGGGTAATTATTGCCAACTTCGAGGGTAGTTTTTATGACGTACGGGCAGAAACCCAATTCTCTTTATTATTAACTAGCAAACATGCCCGTTGCAATTGGTGGGTAATTATTGCCAACTTCGAGGGTAGTTTTTATGACGTACGGGCAGAAACCCAATTCTCTTTATTATTAACTAGCAAACATGCCCGTGCGTTGCAACGGGAGACAAAAAAGTTACACGCCAGCCAAATAAGTATGACTCAATACCCCAAATTATGAGTGTTCTTTATTTTCACATGGTGGCTCACCATGTTTCCACTTATCTTTCTTCCCACACCCTCGTTGATGATGTACACGATATGCATGTGATCGCAATGCATTTGACGTGGTAAATCCCAAGGCAATGAGCTTGCCACTGCATGGCACGCGCGCAAGAGATTGTTTAAAACTTTAGAAACAAATTTCATGGACCACAAACTACTCCTAGCGCCTAGACATAAAAAGACTTTCCAAAAACTACCCAAGTCCTAGACATGAAAGACTTTTGAATCAACGAACATTTTTTCTAATCGAGAAACATTTGTTTTAAAATTTTGGGCATTTTTTAAATGCATGAACATTTGTTTTGTTCAGACGAACATTTTTTGAAATGCATGAATTGTTTTCGAATTCATAAACATTTGTTTTGTTCAGACGAACATTTTTTGAAATGCATGCATATTTTTTGAATTGATGAACATTTTTTGAGTTAGCAAACCTTTTTTGTATCGATGAACTTTTTTATAATTGGGGAACAAATTTTGAAAAATTGTGATTTTTTTATAATTTGCAAACAGTTTTGTGAATCACCAAAAAAATTAAAACTGCAGAAAATTTATGAGTTCTCACACATTTTTTGAATTCATAAACATTCTATGATTTCTCGAATATTTTTCTCAAAACTTGCAACCTTTTGTAATTTGAAAATCTCGAATTAATTTAAAGAAGGAAAAACAAAAACAGAAATGAGAAAAGAAAAAACGAAATGAAAACAGAATAGGGGCGTCACGCCCCACGGGCCGGCCCATGAACGCGTATGTGGGAGGGAGGAGGTGCTTGACAAAAAGGTAGAGGAAATAGGACGACCCTGGGGATCGAACCCGGGTCTGCGCGGTGGAAATGTACGCTTCAACCACTGAGCTGGTAAAGCGTCTGTGACATGCGCGGGGTATTTGTTTTATAAACTACTGTGCGCGACGATGACTTTGAAAAAATCGAATCATTTTCTTGACTTATGAGTGGCATAGCGGGTAATTTATAGCAACTTTAAGGGTATTTTTTTTGACGGACGACCAGAAACTCTATTTGCTTTATTATTAGGTAGAGAGGTAGAGAAGTAGAGATAGAGATAGAGACTAGCAAAAGGGCCCGTGCGTTGGAACGGGAGAAAAAACACATCACAATCTTCAATGTAATTATGTAACACTTATTTAATTCAATTTTTGCAAACGTCAGAAATAAAGTTACATTAAGTATTTCTTTTTGAACTATGGAATTTGGATGTATCTTAGCAATGTTTGTCATGACCCATTTCAGCTCTTCGATGAAAGAGTCTTTCAATCATTTTTATTTTTATTGTTCAGAAAAACATGAATATATATTTAATTTGAGAAGGTGTTTAATTCTAATTTGTTAGAATATTTTTTAAATGGAATCATTTTTATGGTGACTAACATTTGGAATATTATATTTCATTTGTAATAGCTTTTGTGAGAGCATTAAACTATGATGCATCCTAAACATAATTTTAAAAAGATTAACATGGAAAATAATAGCATATTTAAAATCTACTCATTTTTCTGAAAACATTTCATATATAACATGTTAGATTTGAAAAAAATTCATATTTAAAATATTTGAACATGAAAAAAGAAATTAAACAAAGAGAAAAAGCATGTTGGGCCGAGCAGTGGTCATGTGGTGCAGCCACAAGAAAAAAGAAAGAAAAGGAAGAGGGTGAAGGGATCGAACCCGGGTCTACAGCATGCAGGACACAAGCTCCTGCAAGTCGGGTAGGGACATATACTTATGATATATGTGAGTGTTGCATTATATGAACAGATGCAAGGCGGATGCGGATGCAGCCGCAGCGGCACGTTTTTCTCACTTACCGGTGGCATAGTGGGTAATTAGTGCGAACTTCGGGAGCAATTTTCCGGACGGACGACCAGAAACACTATTTGCTTTATTATTAACTAGTAAACATGCCCGTGCGTTGCACCGGGAGAAAAAAAATGATGTGCTTTGCTGGGAAGCAAATGCCAATTATCATTAATTAGGTTGGCCAGGTAGAGGATAAGTTTGATGATGGCAGAAATGATGGATCAATTAACAATAGGATTCTTTGGGGCGCTAGTTCGAAACTTGTGACATGAATCCTAATCAACTAATCGGGTGGACAACCTTATCTTTAGACTAACATATTGATAACAAAACTATTCTACATGTAGTTCTTATTTTGAGTTACTGACATCAGACAATAAAAATATGGTATACTTCGTCCGACGTCCATGCATGCATACTTCTGTCGCTGACCGTGAAATCCTTGTTGTATAGATGTTCTAACTTACTGTTCTATTACGATATATGTATGATTCTTTATTGTAATTGCATCTTTGCTTAGTCTGTTGCGCCTCAGTTCACAATTAGATGCAATTTGCTTTGTTCTCCTTTTAGATGATTATCATTAAATAAAGTTAACACTATCATACATAGAATTATTAATGTCTTTAAATCATGGTGGTAGGATATAACAACTTTTGTAATTACCTTTGTTCAAGAAAGTAAGCTAGCTCATTAAAGTAGGCTATTTTTGTTTACTATATTCTTTTATTTAAATATATTTTTGTATTGTGGTATACATATACATAGTTTCAAATAAGTATAACTGATTTAACTAATGACGGCTCATGTGTCGCTAGTGTCCTGTTTTTCATGGATATAATTTGGGAAGCAGAAAAATGTTACGACATTGCAGATCAGGTTAGCTATTGTACTACTATCAGACAATAAAAGTTTTTTGACACATAACAATAGCTTTATTGAGATCAACTAAAGACTCTATTGTCATGACACGTAAATGTGTGTGTTTTGGCATCGATGATTTTTTTGCACACATATGAACCGTGATCAATTCGTCTATGTATGGTGTTTGTTTCCTTTTCAATTTTGTCAATATGAGTTCCCGAGGACATAAATAGAGTAAAAAAAAATTTAGAAGTGTCGGCGAGAGTTCATGTTGCTGTGAGCCAACATGAACGCGGCACCGGTGCTCTGGACGGTGTTGAACGTTTCAGACGGGAAGGAACGCGGATGAGGGAGTGGATTTTGGTTGGGACAGGGCAGTCATAATCATGCCCGACAGCGCTTCGGACACCCACAATGTCCTTGCGCCGAGTTTTTTCCGTTTTCTCATAAAAAGTAGGTTCAGACCGGGTGGCGAACCGATACAGGCTCATATTGGATGGCAAAACATGCCGGGACCGGCGGTCCAGCCGGTTGCGGGCGCTTTGAGTGTCGGCGTTGAAGATGCCCTTACACACTCTTCGAGAGTTTAATAATTCATTTAAAGTATTTTATAAAATTATCAAAAGATTTGAATTCTTATGATTTTGATACGTATTTTTATTATCGAGGTTGTATGATTTGGATGATTATATTTCATTTTCAATGTCTTTTTTGCACAAAAAGTATATTATATGTTCTCATTATGCGTCCATATACTCCGTGTACAAACGGCTGTTAAAAACAAAACAATGCTGGGGCTGAGCGGCCGGCATGTATAATTCCCCATAGGCACGTGTACTTCCACCGCTGTAGAGCTTGCTTATCCACTCGTGTCTCCACCGAGAAGCACATCTGCAATTCTGCTTCTGCCCAGACCGAGGATGTAGCTTCTCTTCCGAGAGATCCACATCCCGACCTCCCGTTGCTCTGGGACACGCCGCCGCTGCCGCTTACGCCTACCGCCGCCAGGATCCCCCCTCCCAAGCTCCACCCGGCCATGGCGCGGGCAGATGGGAAACCCCCCCACTCCACCGGTCATTGCGTGAGCTACACACCCGCGCCACCGGGGAGTCTCCAATGACGGAGATGACCGGCTCCTCTGCAGAGGAGTTGGCACCGGCCAGCTAGAGGCCGCCGTCGCTCCAGCACCGACGTCCACTCACTCTCGTAGAGGCCGGCCCTGTCGCCTTGTTACTACCTCCTCGCCTTGTCCTGTGCTCGTTCGCCATGGATCTTGCTTCAGTGTTCCTCCTTTGGTCTCTGCTCTCTCTGTTTGCTGATTTGCAGCCAGCAACACACCAATTTGGTGTCTTATTTTCCACTTTTACTCGCTCAAATAGTCTATAAATTTATCTGTTTGTTGATTCTCTAGTCAGCTTGCTGATTTCCGGGCAACTCGCGATGGTATATAAATTGGTGCCGCCTCCCCGCCATGGCCGCCGCCCCCCACAAGCTTGCACCGCGGTGGTCCGCCGCTCCGACGCCGAAGAACTCCTCACTCCGGCCGACTCTCCATGTTTTCCTCCTTCATCTCCACGCATGCCTCCCGCCTCGCTGCCGTCGCCTGATGCGGGCACCCGAGCGCAGCGCCGCCTCCCTGCCATGGCCGCCCCGGCAAGTTAGAAACTTCGCCCGTCCACGCAGATCGAGCAAGGGGAGGCCGGTGGACGGGCGGATCAACGCGGGAGGCTTGGTTGTTGTTGGATCCAGGGCGCGGCGGAGCAGAGGATGTGGATCCGGGCAGTGGCGGCCGGATCCCGTCAGAGTCGTGGGCGGAGGCGGGCGGCGCGGCTGCCGGCGAAGCTCGGGGCGGCCATGGCGGCGCTGCAATGAGAGGGGGAGAGATGGGGAGAGGGAGGGAGGAAGGAGATGGAGGAGGAGAAGGCAGAGGCGGCGACATGACCTGGTCGTGGCGGCGGTGATCTCCGGTGAGGCCGGCCGGCACGGCGACGCGACAGAGGAAAGCGGGGTCGGGGCGAGCGCGTGGCGCGGAGCCGAGCTCCCTGGCTTGGACGCACACGTTTCTGCTCCTAAAAAGGACTGCGGGTAGGGTAGAAACAAATGCAGGGCCGTTTCTATAAAGACGAAGCGTTTTCTTAGGTACCGACTTAAAAGTAGGACTGCGGGTTGAATTCTCAGAAACAGAAGGACTTTTATGCAAATATACCGACGCCGTACGGCCAGAAGCAGTAGCCGCTTTATTAGTACTAGCTGAGTGCCCGTGCGTTGCCACGGAATACGCACGGAATAAAATAATGCAAGCATGTCAATCAAACAATTGCTTAAATTATAAAATGCCTGAAACATGTTGGTACGTCATTCCTAGTCACTCGCTCTTTGCAAAAAAAAAGGGTAGAACATTTCTCCTGACCCCTCCTTCACACCCACTTCTCTCTCTCTCTCCCTCACTCCCTCCCTACAGAAGAAAACATAAATATTGAAGTCTCTCTCTCTCCCTCACTCCCTCCCTCTCTCTCTCTTTCTCTCCAGTTTTGTCATGGCTGCTTATTAAATATGTTCCACAGTTCCACTCCAATGTTAAAATATGGAGGATGATTGTATAGATATATATTTGTAGGTGAATAAGTAGTTTCATTTAGTAGCTGTTGCAAGTCTCAAAACATTCTACATATACAAAGATAATTTATTCAATCATATTAAATCACGCATAAATTCTCCAAAACAAGTACCCCAAATGTGAGATCGCTTGTTCAAGATATTTGCATGTATGTCGGTACACTGTACGTAATCAAACATATAGAAAAAAATTGCATACCTTTTGTTCATACTGTCGTCTTTTGTTACAAAAAGTAGTAATAGCAGTACTCTAGTGTTGCCATCGCATCTCTTCTGCAAGATAGCGCCTTCTGCTGGATGGCAAGGAGGCTTGAACATGATACATAAACACAACAACGAAGAAAAGGTAAGGAACGGGATAATGTGAGCAAGAAGACGTCACTTTGAATGGTGTCTTGCCCATGAAGAGGAAATGTAATGGCGGGCTTGCAATCTTGCTCGCCTCGTGCTAACCCAGGGTGTGCCACCAAGACTGACGATCGTGAAGGGGCATGGTTTCCAGCTCAGTCTTGAGGATATGATCACCGCTCGGCTCACGTACGGGCCGTGCAGCGGCGATGCAGGTGGGAGGGCGGCGTGCCGAGCGTGCCGAAGGATAGGCGTGCGGCAAGGTTGCAGCCCATCTCTGGGACACCTCGCGACTGCACCCGTGATGTCCAAAAGTTCCACGCGGAGATCGGGACCGTGCTTGCGCACGCCTAGGGGGCGGCGGCCACAGCAGCCATGAGGCGCTCGGCGTTGGCGACCAATAGGGCTTGGAGCGCGTTCAGGCTCTCGTGGACGCTTATGACGCCATGTCCCTGCACGACCGGTGCCACGCGGAGATTGCTATCGTGCTTGCGCACGCCCTAGGGCGCGGCGGCCACGAATTGCTCGGCGTTGGTGATCTGCATGGCTTGGAGCGTGTTGAAGCGCTCGTGTACGCCTATGGCGCCCTGTCCCGGCGTGCTCTTGAGAAGGTCGGGTTCCGCCGCCGCCCTGTACCTACTCTTCCTCCCCTTTCTCAACTATCTCCTCCGGACGCGCCATGGGTGGGGGTAGGAGAGAAACCGGATGAGGTCCCAAATAAGATGTGTTAGGGCGCGAGGAAGGGGGTCACGCAGACCGGATGGTTTGTTGGCAGGGGATCGTGGGAACCTCGATTGGATCGTGCGTGCGTGGGTTCGTTTCAATGAGTATTTTTATCGCTGGCTCGTCGTGGTCGTGGCGGCTATTTTAGCGCCGATTTTTTTTTGCGTGAAGGATGACAGCAGTGGGGGAGGAGGATGGTCGAACCATCACGACGACGGCAGATTGCCCTTTAATAATAGAGATATATATATATATATATATAGGTAAAGATAAAGATTAGGAAAAAATTAGGGGTAAAGATAATAAAGATTACTAATTAACTTTGGTGGCGATACGATTCGTGCCCAAAGTTTTTACTACTCTTTTGCTACCTGGAATCGGGAGAGGTACGTTTACATCAACCATGTCGACGCGGATGGCCACCGCCGCCGGCGACAAACAGGAAACAAATCATGCACGCACAGGCGCCGCCGCACCTCCCAGACGATCTCCTCGTCGTCATCTACAGCCTGATCGCCTCCCCACGCGGCCGTGCACGTTTCGCCGCCGTTTGCCGGGCGTGGCGGACCGCGGCCCGTCGCGGCGCTCCCGTGGCTGCTCCTATCGCCGCACCAAGATAACGGGGTAAAGCTAGCGCCTCTACTGCCCCGAGGACGGCACCGTCATGGAACTGCGGCTCATGAGCAAGCGGTTTAGGAGGCTGCTCGTCGGCGGGCTCGTCCTCGCTGGGCTCGCTCAGGATCACAAACATCTTCTCCGGCGCACAGGCCACGGTCGTCTGCAAGAGCCAGCACCATGGCCTCGTCATGGCCATCGAAAGGAAAGTTGTATTCTCCGAGCCGCCAACCTCCAAACAGTTGCATCCTTGCCGCCATGACAAGCGTTTGCGGCGTCGCGCTGTGCGGAATTGGTTGTGCGCCTTCTGTAATGGCGAGCTATATGGCCTACACTATGGAAGGGCACTCTCCAAGTTCGACATTGGCTTGAACGAGGACGGCGCACCGGTGATCGTTGCTCAACGTCAGGTAGATGTGCAATGGTTCGACTAGACCGACTATGGTGGCACGAGATACATCTTAGATTTGCAAGGCAAGCTTGTGATGGCATTGATCTGCAAATGGTTGCCAAACGTCGGTCCGTTCTTCAAGGTGTTCAAACTCATCGAAATCTGCACCACATCGCAAGCACAGGTGGCTCGAGGTGACAAGCTTGCGCCTTGTTTTTGGGGAGGAGATTCTCTAGGGCGGTTCACGTGCCAGCAAACATGCGTGGAGGGGTGGAGAGAAATTGCATCTACTACTCGCACCATTGTCGTTTTGGTCGAAACGATGTTGTCCCTAGTGATAAGGTGTTCTTGACAATCTCAAATGGCATCGCTGACCAGATCTACTACAAGGTAGACGATGGGAAGAACGATGTTGACAGTGGTGAATTAAAGAGGATCAGGTCGGTCGGATACTTGGAGCATGGTAGTTTACTTGGTGGCATGTGGATTATCCCTCCACATGTATAGCTAGTCTAGACTTTTTGATGCTAGCACATTAATAAGCTGCCTATATAAGAGATATAGTACTATATAATTATCCCTGTGAGTGAAAGAACAGAAGAATATAAGACATATAACATTAGATTAGAAATAAATAAAGAAAGAAAAAAGACAGATAACAGAGCCATGTAGTACCATTTTATAGACATATTACGGTTTATAAATTGCTCATAGATATTTATTTATTTTACAATTGTACGCGTGTTGTGGCTCGCACTAAAAATTAAGTAGGACAAAATGTTCCCATAAAGCATCTGAATGCTCAATCTGCTCCACAAACTTAGGTTTCTGGGTTTTTGATTTGGTCCAGATCAGTGGGCTAAATACGACACGCTGGTAGCTGACGTGGCTTCCTGGAGGAGTTCAGAGATTTCTTGCATGAACACATGCAAAGAAAATTTCAGGCTTCTTACGTTATTGTACACAATGGTGTTTTAGGTTTCTTACATGAATATACAATTCTACGCCTAATGGTGCCAACCAAAATTGATATTCAAGAAAAGAGAACACCTGGCCATTTATGTACATCTGAATGATATGATGTGGTTTCAAGATATGTTTAAGGCAGCATAGAAATCATGGTACAGGGCGCAAGTAAACAAATTTCGACGAATTTGATTCAATTCAAGACAAATGCACCAAGTAGATAGAGAGAAGCTAACAGGATTAGGGAAGACAACTTGTAAGCAGGGCCAAATGTTAAAAATAACCGAGTGCAGAAATTCGGTGTTAAAAATCACTGAGGTAGCTCTCCATGGATTAGGGAAGAGATGACCTTAACATTGCAGCTGATACCAAAATGTATACTCTATCAATGACTTCCATTTGCACATAACAAGAGCACACTCCCAAGACCTGACCCTCGGAAGTTCGACAAAGTAAACATGACATGACATGGCATTAGATCTTTCTCTGGTAACAATCTGATTTTTCTCACAAGTACATTAGTACATGACACAGCAAAGCTAGGTACTTCTTTCGACAATCAGATCCTGCAGGAAATCATCATTGAGGGCATATGAAAGCATGAAAGGAGATAAATGAACAGCAAAAAAAAGAAAAAGAAAAAAAAAGAGGTTGTATCACAGCAGATTACTATTCTATAATGGGTTCAGAGGTGGGGATGAGTTAACATAGTTCTTTCAGTTGCATGTACCGTGCCTCAAAATGCCCCTACTTGGCATGCTTGCCGCTGTTTAATGAACAAGGTGATTACTTAACAGGCATACTTTCAGCATGAGCATCATTTCAAGGGAAATACTTTCCTGCTTTCAGCTCTACATGATAACAAGATGCACTAGTACACAGCAAAACTGAAGTAGAAAAGCTCAGTCAGAATAACATGGCAGGGTCTTGCAAGCTTATTACCAGAATCTGATTATCACAAACCAAAATAGCCAAAGTAGCCATCAAACTTCACAAAGTTTGACTTCAGACAAATCGTATATGCGGAGTAAAAAGAAACAGAGGGAGCAAAACTGAAGTAAACAGTTCAGTGAGAATATTATGGCAGGATCTTGCAAATAAAATTTGTGACAGCTTATTACCAGAATCTGATTATCACAGCCCAAAATAGCACAAAGTGTAGTTATCAAACCTAGACAGAGGCCAAGAATTAATTAAAGGAGCATAAGAAAGCGTTCTAAACTCTCAGCATCTTGTATGGAGAAGAGTCTTTCCTCCCATGTTGAATCGAACTCAACGAAGTTTCTCCTTCACTGAATACTTCTTGGCAGCATCTCGCACCTTTTCAATATACCCTTCAATCGGTGGCGTGAGTGTTGCCATGTACCTGTTTGCAGGGAACGGGGTCATGTCAGGAACCATAGCAGCAGCCCGGAGCTTCTCAGGGAGCGCAGCAATGGCCTCCTTCTTGAGCCTCAAGAGCGTTGACTCTGCAGTTTGACGTGCACGGTGTCGTCGCATTAGCACACGGCTGTATTCTTTGGCAAGACGCCGGCCATCTTCAACTGTCAGCTCATACTCAGGGATAGCCTCCTCATCCACCAGACCAAGACTGATATAGTCAAGGCCCGGCGGACCCATCAGAACGCGGTCACCATCACCTCCACTGGCACCCTTGGATTTAGCTTTAGCTTTAGCCTTGGCAGCGTCAAGCTCACGTTGCCGTTCCTTGGAGATGAGCCCAAGCTCCTCACGCTTTGCCTCGCGGAGACGCTCCTTGGGGGACAGGTGCCGTAGAGGAGTGGAGGACTTGAGACATGACTCTGCAATCTGAGTAATACGCTCGATGGCTTCACGGCGACCACGGCCAGCGCCGCCGCTCCCAGCAGTGGCAGGCGCGCCCCCCTTCTTCGCTATGACGCTACGCCTCAGAGGCATCCCGGCTTTGAGCTTGGCCTTGCCCTTGGACGTGCCGCTGACCGGTGCGCGCTGCTGAAGCTGGTGATGCTGGCTGGTCATACCAGATGCCAGTGCTGCTGCTGGGCTCATGGTGAGTGTCTTGGAAAGACGTCGGAGCATGATGCCTGAAGCCATTGGATCACCTTGGCTGCACAAACCAGAAATGGGTCACTGTTATGTACATACCATATTAGCTCGGTTCATCAGATGAAATTCGTTTTGTATGAGAAACTTCATGCTGTGTGCGCGGAACATTCAAGCAATCTATATTTAACCCTACATATAAGCATCACATGAAGTATAGCAATTTGGTGAACAAACTGACAGCAAACCAGTGTGACACACCGAGACAATCACATGAGCTAGAATTCCAGCAAGCAGATCCTTAACATACAGCAACCGCTAAAATTGCAACCGTGTAACCCAGTTGGTTAATTCCTTAACATACAGCAATTCCTAGGTAATACTCTGAACAGAAATGTGTCACTATGTTACACATGATGCAGGCCAGTTGATCAAATGAAACTCTTTTCGAATGAGAAACTTCATACTGTGCAGAACATACAAACTAAACATAGAACTGGCAATTTCCTGAACAAATTAAACAAACAGCAATCGCCACAATGACACATATAGGCATTTGCATGAACTAGAATTCTAGCAATCAATTCCTTAGCAAACAGCAAACGCTGAAATCGCAACCGTGATACTCTGAGCAGTCAGTCACCGACATGCGTGGCATTCAAATTCAAGCACCAACCTAATCTGAAGCAGAAGCGCTGGTCCAAGTTCAACAGCAGGGCAAGATTTGCAACATAGTGGCATCGATTTCTCAGATTAACCTCAACAGTTGAAGTACTAAAGATGCCCGGAGGGCGCTAGAAGTGGTGGGGGGAGGAAGATACCTGGAGGGGCGACTCTGGTGGCGGGTGGTGCCGGGCGAGGTGACCGGGAGGCGGAGGACGACGGCGCGGATGGGGACGGCAGAGTTGGATCTGGGCGGCGGCGAGGTGGAGGTCGCGGACGAGCCGGGCGGCGGCGGCGGCTGGCAAAGTAGAGACGAGTGAGGGGAGGGAATGAAAAGAAGGGGAGGGAGCTGGGCTTGGGCTCGGAGGATTGGGCCGAAAAACCTCTCTTCTCGTCGTCCCAGGCCTGGCACCGTGAAGCCCAATTAGCCCAGAAGAAGCCACCCATTCCATTTTCTGAAGAGAAAAAAACATTCCCTCTCAACCCGTGTTCAAGTTCCAGCGCTCCATCCCAAATCCAAATCTAGGGTTAGGGATGAGGGATCGAGTGAGGAATAGGATCCCAAGGAATTCCTAAGAGAGAACCCACCACCAAAATCCCAGCTTCCGGTGCGTGCCGGCGGCGGCGGATTCGTAGCAGCACTGCTCCGGATCGGCAGCCACCACTAAGCTCCGGCCGCCGCAATGGGGGCCTCGAGGGCAGCACCTCTGCGGGGGAAGCTCGGCAGCCTGCAGCTCTCCGAGGCCGAGAAGAAGGGGGTCAGGATCACCGGCAAGCAGCAGCAGCAGCAGCCATGCCCCTCCCCGCAGGCGAGCGGCGGCAAGATCCAGGCGGTGGGCAAGCTGCTCTCGGAGAAGCCGGCCATAGCGCAGCATGTGGGGACGTCTCTGGGGGCGGTCTGGAGCCCCTCCTTCGGGGTCAAATGCGAAGACCTCGGCCGGAATCGGTTCCTCTTCACCTTCCGCCACGAGGCCGACAAGGAGAAGGCTCTGGATGCCGGGCCCTGGAGCTTCGCCGGTCATCTGTTGGTGATGGAGGATTTTGCGCCCGGAGCCACCACCGTGGACGAGCTCAGGTTCGACACGGTGCCTGTCTGGGTCAGGGCGTACGGCGTCCCGGCCGGGTCGATGGGCAGGGAGACCGGGGAGCTGGTTGGTGAGCAGGTTGGGAAGGTTATCGAGGTGGATACAGGCGCGAATGCCGACTCGACGGGGGCGTTGTTCATGCGGATCAAAGTGAGAATGGACATCACCATGCCAATTATGAGGTTTGTAACATGCTTTATTCATGATGATGAAGACGATATGATGGCGCTTGGGGACGATGAAAAGGAGGAGGAGAAGATTGTCGCCTTCACATACGAGAATATCCCTGACTTCTGCTATGGCTGTGGAATTCTTGGGCATACAGAGAAGTCATGTCCGACTGGATCCACAAGAACGGGGCCCCGGCAGTTTGGGCCATGGCTAAGGACAGTTGTTATCAACAAGGGGGCCTCAGGTGAAGAGAGGACCAGACGCTCAAAGGACAAAGCAAAATTCTGGCCAAGTAGCAGTATAAGCAGTAAACAGGGTAGCGATGGGCCGTCTTGGCGGAAAGATGTACCGGGCACAGAGGACGATCAAGGGGTCCAGAACAAAGTAGAAGATAAAGTTTATAAGGCTGTAAAAAGTTTGAAGCAAGGTACTTTGAAGAGGAAGAAAGGAATCCAGCAAAATCAATCAAATATTTTGACAGAATCAAAGAAGAGGAGGGCTCATATAATGAATGTCGATGAGGTGATAGCAGTAGCGAACAAGGCGAAGATGGAAACTGATGGGGGTGAAGAAAAAGAAGAAAATGCTAAATCAGAAATGCTCAACGCCGGGCTGCTGGGACAGCCTGGCGAGTCCAAATGAGAATCCTAGTGTGGAACTGCCGGGGATTGGGGAATGGCCCGGCAGTGAGAGGTCTTTTGGATCTCCAGGAGCAGGTTGACCCCAACATCCTCTTATCTGAAACTGAACTCGATAAGAGGAGGATGGAGAAGTTCAAGTGGATGCTAGGAATGGGGAACATGATGGTTAGAGATTGTGAAGGAAAGAGTAGAGGAGTGGCGTTGATACAGAAGAAAGAAGTTAAGCTGGAACTTCACAACTACTCTAGGTATCACATTGATGCTAAACTAGTGGAAAAAGATCGTTTCAAATGGCATTTCAAGGGCATTTATGGAGATCCTGTTAGTGCTAAAAGGAGGATAACTTGTAACTTATTGCACATCCTCAGTCAGCAGCTTAACCTCTCATGGTTGTGCGCTGGCGACTTTTAACAAGATCATGTATAATCATGAGAAGAAGGTATATGCTCAGTCAAATCTGCATAAAGAGTTGTTCTGGTTGTTGCTGAGTCAAATGGAAAGTTTTAGAGCGGCTCTAGCAGACTGTGGATTGAGAGATTTGGGCTATGTGGTGGATAAATACACGTGGCACAATCATAGGTGGTGATTATGGTATAACAAAAGGTATATTTTCAGTCAAATATGCATATAGAGTTGTTGTGGATGTTGCAGCTTGAGAATCCATTTCAGGACTAACTTTCTCCTCAAATACAGATGAAGAAGCATGTGGTTTTAATTGGCCAAAGTTGTGGTCGCTTCCCCTTCCAAACAAGATTCTTCACTTTTTATGGCACCTGTCTACAGACAGTTTACCCATGCGCATGAAGCTTCAACACAGAGGGATGCATGTAGGCACTCGCTGTCCTGTTTGCTTTCATTTGGATGAGGATAGCGGACATTGCTTCATTAAGTGTAAGAAGGTTAAATTAATGACACCCTGAAAAACAGGAAACGGCAAAGAAAGCCCAGTTGGGAGCATGTTAGATTACAGTTCTGTCATGTGTAGATGTTTTGAGTTGTATGGGGAAAATCCTGAGCCTCAACGAGGAAAGAAAGCTTAAATCTTGCTTTCTTTTCTTTGGCGTAGGTGGCATGAAAGGAATAGAGCAAATGTAGGACGTTTTATTAGATCTTCTGATGAAATATGTCATACTATTGATTTTCTTTTTATGCATCTCTTTAAGGTTGAGCAAATGGTGGTGGGGTAGGCAAAAGCAGCAGCAAAAGGAAAGATGGTCCAGGCCTCCACCGGAAATTTTGAAAATCAATACGGACGGCGCTTCCTGAAAGGAACAACAATTCTGGAGCAAGTCTCGGATGCGTTTCATTCGGAGGTTTTGGGTATCTTTTATGCCATAAGCACAGCCATCCAAATGGGCTGTAATCAAGTGATCGATGGTAGAAACTGACTCTGCAACTGAAGGGTGCGGTATGCACTGAAGAATATGATATGTGGACTATGCGAGCTATTTTCATAGACATTTCCAGTTGCGTGTGGGCTTCAACGATGTATCAATTGTGTCATGTCCCCGGTCTTGTAATACACTGTTTGCCAGTTTCCAGATTTTCTAAATTGCAAGCTCTTCATGAATTCCATGCCACAGATTGTTATTGCTGTGTTCTTGTGCTTCTTCGCAGGAACCCTCTTCTGTTCTAGTGCTGATCTATGGCATGAAAAGATGAACTACACCTAGCCTCTTATGCTGGTCTATGTAGAGAGTGTTTTTTTTTGGATTATTTGCAGTAGGTGTTGATATCTTATTTGCCAAAACAGGAAAATAACAAGATTTTTAGAGGGGGTAATTAATGCAGTTTTTTTTCACAAGTGGGAGTAAATATATATACAAGAATGAACTACAAACTGTGGCTGATGGAATAAAACAATATGCTACTCCATTCATGTAATGTAAAAAATTCATATATTATGTTCTTATATTATGGGATGGAGGGAGTACTTACTAGCTTCCTATAATTGGTTCACCATTCTGTAGCACATCCCTTTTGTCTAGTTTCTTATAATCTAGGCTGTACAATGTATAATCCTGTTGTACTTGAACTCTTTTATATATAATTAAAAATAATAATGATTCCAGCGGGGTTGTACCCCATTGTACACAGGTCAAAGAAATTTACCAATCTTGGGGTACGCTACATCAATGTAAATTGAGATTCAAAAGCACTGAGAGTTTACAGACTGACAACACAGTATTCCAAAAAACACGCCGTATTCCATTCATAATAGATAAACAAAAACCAGAGAAATTCAGACCATGTGCATCTTCTTTATATTTGTGTGCAACTGTGCATGCAAGTAAAGAAAAAGAAAACGATGAAATAAGTTCATAGACCAACCAAACCATCCACTGCTAGGGTTAGGATGAAGATGGCGTTTCCTGATTCTGCGCACTACCAATTTTAAGACCATTTACCAGCTGCTTGATCTGGTCTCCTGTGAGAGTTCCATGCTCGAGAAGGGCATCGGCTAGCACATGGAGCTCCTTACGGTGCGCCGTGATAATCTTTTTCGCGTTCTTGCGAGCCTGGACCAGTAACTCTTCCACGTCCTGGTCAATCAGGGTTGTCCCTTGCCAGCTCGAGGTTGCCGTCTGCTCCCCATCATTGTTGTTACCGTAGCAAACAGGGCCGATCCGCTGGCTCATGCCATACTTGGTGACCACGTCTGTCGCCAGCTGAGTCGCCTCTCTTAGATTAGACAAGGCACCAGATCTCACCTCGGTCTCTCCAAACATAAGCTCCTCGGCCACCTTGCCTCCCATGAGGATGTCCAATTGCCTCAGCATCTTCTTCCTTGAGAACTTATACACATCTTCTTCCTCTCGCAGCTGCGTCACCATGCCAAGAGTATCCCCCCTCGGGACAATGCTAGCCTTGTAGATAGGGCGAGCACCATCCGTGTGGATAACAATAAGGGCCCTCCCCCCCGCATGGAATGCAGCCATCTTCCTGCAGTTATCAGGTATCACCGTCGATCCGCACTCACTGCCCATCATGATCTCGTCCATGCTGTATTCAAGGTGTTCCATCATAACAACTTTTGCACCGTCATGGGCAGCCTTCGTAGCAGCATCGTGCACCAAGTTTGCAAGGTTTCGAGCTGAGAATCCTGGTGTAACCCTCGCAATGGTCATCAGATCTACACCCTCGGATTTGAAGGTGTACTGAAATGAAGGATCATAGAGAAAGGTCAGAGTCTTGCATTGAAGGCTAATAAGATGCCTTATCTTGTCTGGATGGAGTACGTACCTTTGACATACAAGCCTCGAGAATCTGCCGCCGGCCCTCGACATCTGGACTAGAAACCTCAACATGACGGTCAAAACGCCCGGGTCTAGTAGCATCTTTATCTAGCGACCGGGGGAAGCTGGTCTCCGCGAGAAAGATGATCCCGTCATTCTGCTTGTATCCATCCATCTCGACAAGCAGCTGGTTTATGATCTGTCTCCTCGACTTTGAATCATCTGAGTTCCTGCCACCTGCACCGGCGTCGATCCCATCGATGAATATTATGCAAGGTGATCGCCTCTTTGCTACACTGAAGAGCTTCGTCACACTTTTAGCCCGATCATCCACATGCAGGTCGTTCAATTGGCTGACGCTGAATATGAAGAACGGGACGCCAGCTTCCCCGGCCACGGCCTTTGCCAACATCGCCTTCTCTGCAGCAGGTGGGCCAACAAGCAGAACACCCTTTGGAAACTTGCTGCCTAGGCACGTGAAATGCTGCAAATTAAGCATGCTAGGTTAACGACTCGATCAACATCAATGGGGAAAAAAAGAAGATGAATTGAAAGCTGAAACATCAGCCTGCATGCAGGATGTCTCTTGCCTTGGGATCACTTAGGTACCGAACTATGTCCTCGACCTCAGCTTTGGCTTTGTTAGCTCCCTTGACATCACAGAATTTCGTGGTTGATTCCAAGATCCATTGACATCCAGGAATCATGCACATGTCCCAATCTCCGTCTTCTTCTGAATCATCGGAGTCCCAATGTTCGTCCTCTTCTGAATCATCGTTGTCCGAGGGAATTTCTGCGATTTGTTCCAAAACATCGTAGTTCCAACCTCCGCCCTCTTCTAACATTTCTTCGATAGCATCGTAGTCATCAGGAATGCACGAAAGGAAACGGCGGGTGAGGGAGTCCCGGACTAGGGGGTGTCCGGATAGTCGAACTACCATCATCGGCCGGACTCCAAGACTATGAAGATACAAGATTGAAGACTTCGTCCCGTGTCCGGATGGGACTTTTCTTGGCGTGGAAGGCAAGCTTGGCGATACGGATATGTAGATCTCCTATCATTGTAACCGACTCTGTGTAACCCTAGCCCTCTCCGGTGTCTATATAAACCGGATGGCTTTAGTCCATAGGACGAACAACAATCATACCATAGGATAGCTTCTAGGGTTTAGCCTCCTTGATCTCGTGGTAGATCTGCTCTTGTAACCCACATCATCAATATTAATCAAGCAGGACGTAGGGTTTTACCTCCATCAAGAGGGCCCGAACCTGGGTAAAAACATCGTGTCCCTCGTCTCCTGTTACCATCCGCCTAGACGCACAGTTCGGGACCCCCTACCCGAGATCCGCCGGTTTTGACACCGACATTGGTGCTTTCATTGAGAGTTCCTCTGTGTCGTCACCGATAGGCTCGATGGCTTCTTCGATCATCAACGACGATGCAGTCTAGGGTGAGACCTTCCTCCCCGGACAGATCTTCGTATTCGGCGGCTTCGCACTGCGGGCCAATTCGCTTGGCCAGCTGGAGCAGATCGAAGGCTATGCCCCTGGCCGTCAGGTTAGATTTGGAAGTTTGAACTTCACGGCTGACATCCGCGGGGACTTGATCCTCGACGGATTCGAGCCACAGCCAAGCGTGCCGTACTGTCACGATGGGCATGATTTAGCTCTGCAGCCAGACAGTACCCTGGAGGCCGCACTCGAAACCACTCCGATCTTCAATTCGGAGCCAGCTCCGCAGATCGAGGATGGATGCCTAGACACCGCCTCGGGGGCTGCAACCTCTACGGTGATGGAGCCGAACACTGACTTCGTCCCTCATAAAGCTCGTGACTCCAAGGTGCCGGACTCCGGACCTCCTGCGCCCCCTCCAGTCGAATCCGATTGGGCGCCGATCATGGAGTTCACCGCGGTGGACATCTTTCAACACTCACCTTTTGGCGACATCTTGAGTTCGCTAAAGTACCTCTCATTATCAGGAGAGGCCTGGCCGGACTGCGGCCAGGACGGTTGGGATGCGGACGACGAAGAAATTCAGAGCCCACCCACCACCCACTTGGTAGCCACTGTCGACGATCTAACCGACATGCTAGATTACGACTCTGAGGACATCGACGGTATGGACGATGATGCCGGAGACGACCAAGAACCAGCGCCCACCGGGCACTAGAAAGCCACCTCTTCATACGACATATACATGGTGGATATCCCAAAGGATGGGAACGACGAAGGAATAGCGGAGGATGACCCCTCCAAGAAACAGCCCAAGCGCCGGCGTCAGCGGCGCCGCTCTAAATCCCGCCATAGCAAGAATGAGGATTCCGGCACCGGAGACAATAATACACCGGATAGCGCCGAAGACAACCCACTCCAGCAAGATCCAGCACAGAAGGAGGGGGACGCCAGCCCTCATGAGAGAGCGGCCGAAGAAGAGGTAGAGGACTATATGCCTCCCTCCGGAGACGAGGCAAGCCTCGACGACGACGAATTCGTCGTACCCGAGGATCCCGTCGAACAGGAGCGTTTCAAATGCAGGCTTATGGCCACGGCAAACAACCTCAAGAAAAAGTAGCAGCTTAGAGCTGATCAAGATCTGCTAGCCGACAGATGGACCGAAGTCCTCGCGGCCGAAGAGCATGAACTCGAACGCCCCTCCAAAAGTTACCCCAAACGTAAGCTGCTCCCCCGATTAGAGGTGGAGGCATATGATCCCGCTTCACCAGGAGACAATACGGCTGATCGACCACCCCGTGGTCGCGACAGAGAGGCCTCAAGGCCCTTCACTAGACCCGTACCCCGACATCGCTCGAAAAGCACAAGGCCACAGGGGAACACTCCGGACCTGCGAGACATATTGGAGGATAAGGCAAGACAATCAAGATTGATCTATGGATCACGTGGGCGCCCCACGATACGTGACGATCACCGTCACCCCGGACACAGTAAGTCCGGCCGGGCCGAACATAATAGACAAAGCTCTTTTGAGCTCCGTCGCGATATCGCCCAGTACAGAGGCGCCGCACACCCACTGTGCTTCACAGATGAGGTAATGGATCATCAAATCCCAGAAGGGTTTAAACCCATCAATATTGAATCTTATGATGGCACAACAGACCCCGCGGTCTGGATCGAGGACTATCTCCTCCACATCCACATGGCCCGCGGAGACGATCTCCACGCCATCAAATATCTCCCACTCAAACTTAAAGGACCAGCCCGGCACTGGCTTAACAGCTTGCCAGCAGAGTCAATCGGGAGTTGGGAGGACCTGGAAGCGGCATTCCTCGATAACTTCCAAGGCACGTACGTGCGACCACCAGATGCAGATGACCTAAGCCACATAATTCAGCAGCCAGACGAATCGGCCAGACAATTCTGGACACGGTTCTTAATCAAGAAAAACCAAATCGTTGACTGTCCGGATGCCGAGGCCCTCGCGGCCTTCAAGCATAACATCCGCGACGAGTGGCTTGCCCGGCACCTGGGACAGGAAAAGCCGAAATCCATGGAAGCCCTTACGTCACTCATGACCCGCTTCTGTGCGGGTGAGGACAGCTGGCTAGCACGCAGCAACAACCTCAACAAAAATTCTGGCAGTCCGGATATCAAGGACCGTAGTGGCAGGTCGCATCGCAACAAAAACAAACGCCGCATTAACGGTGATAACAGTGAGGATACGACAGTCAATGCCGGATTCAGAGGCTCTAAACCCGGTCAACGGAAAAAGCCATTCAAAAGAACAACTCAGGGTCCATCCAATTTGGACCGGATTCTCGAACGCTTGTGCAAAATACATGGCACCCCTGAAAAGCCAGCTAACCACACCAATAGGGACTGTTGGGTGTTCAAGCAGGCAGGCAAGTTAATTGCCGAAAACAGCGACAAGGGGCTACATAGCGACGACGAGGAAGAGACCCGACCGCCGAACAATAGAGGACAGAAGGGTTTCCCCCCACAGGAGCGGACGGTGAACATGATATATGCCACGCACATACCCAAAAGGGAGCGGAAGCGTGCACTCAGGGATGTATACGCGATGGAGCCAGTTGCCCCGAAGTTCAATCCATGGTCCTCTTGCCCGATCACCTTTGACCGAAGAGACCACCCCACCAACATTCGCCATGGTGGGTTCGCCACATTGGTTCTAGACCCAATCGTTGATGGATTTCATTGAAGGAAATATGCCCTAGAGGCAATAATAAAGTTATTATTTATTTCCTTATTTCATGATAAATGTTTATTATTCATGCTAGAATTGTATTAACCAGAAACATAATACATGTGTGAATACATAGACAAACATAGTGTCACTAGTATGCCTCTACTTGACTAGCTCGTGAATCAAAGATGGTTAAGTTTCCTAGCCATGGACAAAAGAGTTGTCATTTGATTAACGGGATCACATCATTAGGAGAATGATGTGATTGACTTGACCCATTCCGTTAGCTTAGCACACGATCGTTTAGTATGTTGCTACTGCTTTCTTCATAACTTATACATGTTCCTGTGACTATGAGATTATGCAACTCCCGTTTACCAGAGGAACACTTTGTGTGCTACCAAACGTCACAACGTAACTGGGTGATTATAAAGGTGCTCTACAGGTGTCTCCGAAGGTACATGTTGGGTTGGCGTATTTCGAGATTAGGTTTTGTCACTCCGATTGTCGGAGAGGTATCTCTGGGCCCTCTCGGTAATACACATCACTTAAGCCTTGCAAGCATTGCAACTAATGAGTTAGTTGTGGGATGATGTATTACGCAACGAGTAAAGAGACTTTCCGGTAACGAGATTGAACTAGGTATTGGATACCGACGATCGAATCTCGGGCAAGTAACATACCGATGACAAAGGGAACAACGTATGTTGTTATGCGGTTTGACCGATAAAGATCTTCGTAGAATATGTAGGAGCCAATATGAACATCCAGGTTCCACTATTGGTTATTGACCGGAAACAGTTCTAGGTCATGTCTACATAGTTCTCGAACCCGTAGGGTCCGCACGCTTAAGGTTACGATGACAGTTATATTATAAGTTTATGAGTTTTGATGTACCGAAGGAGTTCGGAGTCCAGGATGAGATCGGGGACATAACGAGGAGTCTCGAAATGGTCGAGACGTAAAGATCGATATATTGGACGACTATATTCGGACTTCGAAAAGGTTCCGAGTGATTCGGGTATTTTTCGGAGTACCGGAGAGTTACGGGAATTCGCCGGGAGAAGTATTGGGCCTTATTGGGCCATACGGGAAAGAGAGAGGGGCTGCCTAGGGCAGGCCCCCCCAAGGCCTAGTCCGAATTGGACTAGGGGGAGGGGCAGCACCCCCTCCTTCCTTCCCTTCTCTCTTCCCTTTCCTTCTCTCCTACTCCTACTACATGGAAGGTCTCCTAGTTGGACTAGGAAAGGAGGGTGTCCTACTCCCGGTGGGAGTAGGACTCCTCCCTGGCGCGCCCTCCCTTGGCCGGCCGCCTCCTCTTCCCTTGCTCCTTTATATACGGGGACAGGGGGGGCACCCCATGACACACAAGTTGATCTACGGATCGTTCCTTAGCCGTGTGCGGTGCCCCCCTCCACCATATTCCACCTCGGTCATATCGTCGCGGAGTTTAGGCGAAGCCCTGCGCCGGTAGAACATCATCATCGTCACCACGCCGTCGTGCTGACGGAACTCATCCCCGACGCTTTGCTAGATTGGAGCCCGGGGAACGTCATCGAGCTGAACGTGTGCTGAACACGGAGGTGCCATACGTTCGGTGCTTGGATCGGTCGGATCGTGAAGACGTACGACTACATCAACCACGTTGTCATAACGCTTACGCTTTACGGTCTATGAGGGTACGTGAACAACACTCTCCCCTCTCGTTGCTATGCCATCACCATGATCTTGCATGTGCGTAGGAATTTTTTTGAAATTACTACGTTACCCAACAGTGGTATCAGAGCCTAGGTTTTATGCGTTGATGTTATATGCACGAGTAGAACACAAGTGAGTTGTGGGCGATACAAGTCATACTGCTTACCAGCATGTCATACTTTGGTTCGGCGGTATTGTTGGATGAAGCGGCCCGGACCGACATTACGCGTACGCTTACGCGAGACTGGTTCTACCGACGTGCTTTGCACACAGGTGGCTGGTGGGTGTCAGTTTCTCCAACTTTAGTTGAACCGAGTGTGGCTACGCCCGGTCCTTGAGAAGGTTAAAACAGCACCAACTTGACGAACTATCGTTGTGGTTTTGATGCGTAGGTAAGAACGGTTCTTGCTCAGCCCGTAGCAGCCACGTAAAACTTGCAACAACAAAGTAGAGGACGTCTAACTTGTTTTTGCAGGGCATGTTGTGATGTGATATGGTCAAGACGTGATGAGATATAAGTTGTTGTATGAGATGATCATGTTTTGTTGAAGTTATTGGCAACTGGCAGAAGCTCTATGGTTGTCTCTTTGTTGCATAAGATGCAAGTGCCAAATAATTGCTTTACTTTATCGCTATGCGATAGCAATAGTTGCAAGAGCAATAGTTGGCGAGACGACCATGTGAGGACACATTGATATAGATCAAGATGATGAAGATCATGGTGTCATGCCGGTGACGATAGAGATCATGACAGTACTTTGGAGATGGAGATCAAAGGCGCAAGATGATCATGGCCATATCATGTCACATATTTTGATTGCATATGATGTTTATCTGTTATACATCTTATTCTGTTTTGTTTGATGGTAGCATTATAAGATGATCTCTCACTAATTATTAAGAAGTGTTCTCCCTGAGTATGCACCATTGCCAAAGTTTGTCGTGCCCAGACACCACGTGATGATCGGGTGTGATAAGCTCTACGTTCATCTACAACGGGTGCAAGCCAGTTTTGCACACGCGGAATACTCAGGTTAAACTTGACGAGGCTAGCATATGCAGATATGGCCTCGGAACACGGAGACCGAAAGGTCGAGCGTGAATCATATAGTAGATATGATCAACATAATGATGTTCACCATTGAAAGCTACTCCATTTCACGTGATGATCGGTTATGGTTTAGTTGATTTGGATCACGTGATCACTTAAAGGATTAGAGGGATGTCTTTCTAAGTGGGAGTTCTTAAGTAATATGATTAATTGAACTTAAATTTATCATGAACTTAGTCCTGGTAGTATTTTGCAAATTATGTTGTAGATCAATAGCTTGCGTTGTTGCTTTCATATGTTTATTTTGATATGTTCCTAGAGAAAATTGTGTTGAAAAATGTTAGTAGCAATGATGCGGATTGGATCCGTGATCTGAGGTTTATCCTCATTGCTACGCAGAAGAATTATGTCCTTGATGCACCGCTAGGTGACAAACCTATTGCAGGAGCAGATGCAGACGTTATGAACGTTTGGCTAGCTCAATATGATGACTACTTAATAGTTTAGTGCACCATGCTTAACGGCTTAGAATCGGGACTTCAAAGACGTTTTGAATGTCATGGACCATATGAGATGTTCCAGGAATTGAAGTTAATATTTCAAGCAAATACCCGAGTTGAGAGATATGAAGTCTCCAACAAGTTCTATTGCTAAAAGATGGAGGAGAATCGCTCAACTAGTGAGCATGTTCTCAGATTGTCTGGGTACTACAATCGCTTGAATCAAGTGGGAGTTAATCTTCCAGATAAGATATTGATTGGCAGAGTTCTCTAGTCACCATCACTAAGTTAGTAGAACTTTGTGATGAACTATAGTATGCAAGGGATGACGAAAACGATTCCCGAGCTCTTCGTGATGTTGAAATCGATGAAGGTAGAAATCAAGAAAGAGCATCAAGTGTTGATGATTGACAAGACCACTAGTTTCAAGAAAAGGGCAAAGGGATAGAAAGGGAACTTCAAGTAGAATGACAAGCAAGTTGTTACTCCCGCGAAGAAGCTCATAGCTGGACCAAAGCCTGAAACTGAGTGCTTACACTGCAAAGGAAATGGTCACTGGAAGCGGAAATGCCCTGAATATTTGGTGGATAAGAAGGATGGCAAAGTGAACAAGGGTATATTTGATATATAGGTTATTGATGTGTGCCTTACTAGTGTTTATAGTAGCCCCTGAGTATTTGATACTTGTTCAGTTGCTAAGATTAGTAACTCGAAACAGGAGTTATATAAACAGAGACTGGTTGAAGGGGAAGTGATGATGAGTGTTGGAAGTGGTTCCAAGATTGATATGATCATCATCGCACACTCCCTATACTTTTGGGATTAGTGTTGAACCTAAATAAATGTTATTTGGCGTTTGCGTTGAGCATGAATATGATTTGATCATGTTTATTGCAATACGGTTATTCATTTAAAATCAGAGAATGATTGTTGTTCTATTTAAATGAATAAAACCTTTGATGGTCATACACCCAATGAAAATAGTTTGTTGGATCTCGATCATAGTGATACACATATTCATAATATTGATGCCAAAAGATGCAAAGTTGATAATGATAGTGCAACTTATTTGTGGCACTGCTGTTTGGGTCATATCGATGTAAAGCGCATGAAGAAACTCCATAAAGATGGATTTTCGGAATCACTTGGTTATGAATCATTTTATGCTTGCGAACCATGCCTTTTGGGCAAGATGACTAAAACTCCGTTCTCTGGAACAATGGAACGAGCTACTGACTTATTGGAAACAATACATACCGATGTATGCGGTCCAATGAGTGTTGATGCTCGTGGCGGGTATCGTTATTTTCTGACCTTCACAAGATGAATTGAGCAGATATGAGTATATCTACTTGATGAAACATAAGTCTGAAATAATTGAAAGGTTCAAAGAATTTCAGAGTGAAGTGGAAAAATCATCGTAACAAGAAAATAAAGTCTCTACGATCTGATCGCGGAGACGAATATTTGAGTTACGAGTTTGGTCTTCAATTAAAACAATGTGGAATAGTTTCACAGCTCACGCCACCTGGAACACCACAACGTTATGGTGTGTCCGAACGTCGTAACTGCACTTTATTGGATATGGTGCGATCTATGATGTCTCTTATCGGTTTTACCACTATTGTTTTGGGGTTGCGCATTAGAGACAGCTGCATTCACGTTTAAAAGGGCACCATCTAAATCCGTTGAGACGACACCGTATGAACTATGGTTTAGCAGTAAACCTAAGCTGTCGTTTCTTAAAGTTTGGAGTTGCGATGCTTATATGAAAAGTTTCAACCTGATAAGCTCGAACCCAAATCGGAGAAGTGCGTCTTCATAGAATACCCAAAGGAAATTGTTGGTTACTCCTTCTATCACAAATCCAAAGGCAAAACATTCGTTGCTAAGAATGGATCCTTTCTAGAGAAGGAGTTTCTCTCGAAAGAAGTGAGTGGGAGGAAAGTAGAACTTGATGAGGTAATTGTACCTGCTCCCTTATTTGAAAGTAGTTCATCATAGAAATCTGTTCCTGTGACTACTACACCAATTAGTGAGGAAGTTAATGATGATGATCATGAAACTTCAGACTAAGTTACTACAGAACCACGTAGGTCTTCCAGAGTAAGATCCGCACCAGAGTGGTACGGTAATCCTGTTCTGGAAGTTATGTTACTAGACCATGACGAACCTACGAACTATGAAGAAGCGATGGTGAGCCCAGATTCCGCAAAATGGCTTGAGGCCATGAGATCTGAGATAAGATCCATGTATGAAAACAAAGTATGGACTTTGATTGACTTGCCCAATGATCGGCGAGACATTGAGATTAAATGGATCTTTAAGAGGAAGACGAACGCTGATAGTGTTACTATCTACAAAGCTAGAATTGTCGCAAAAGGTTTTCGACAAGTTCAAGGTGTTGACTACGATGAGAGTTTTTCACTCGTATCTATGCTTAAGTCTGTCTGAATCATGTTAGCAATTGCCACATTTTATGAAATCTGGCAAATGGATGTCAAAACTGCATTCCTTAATGGATTTTTTAAAGAAGAGTTGTATATGATGCAACCAAAAGGTTTTGTCGATCCGAAAGGTGCTAACAAAATGTACAAGCTCCAGTGATCCATCAATGGACTGGTGCAAGCATCTCGGAGTTGGAATATACGCTTTGATAAGTTGATCAAAGCATATAGTTTTAATACAGACTTGCGGTGAAGCCTGTATTTACAAGAAAGTGAGTGGAAGCACCACAACATTTCTGATAAGTATATGTGAATGACATATTGTTGATCGGAAATAATGTAGAATTTTTCTGGAAAGCATAAAGGAGTGTTTGAAAGGAGTTTTTCAAAGAAAGACCTTGGTGAAGCTGCTTACACATTGAGCATCAAGATCTATAGAGATAGATCAAGACGCTTGATAAGATTTTTCAATGAGTACATACCTTGACAAGATTTTGAAGTAGTTCAAAATGGAACAGTCAAAGAAAGAGTTCTTGCCTGTGTTGCAAGGTGTGAAGTTGAGTAAGACTCAAAACCCGACATGACAGAAAATAGAAAAGAATAAACAGTCATTCCCTATGCCTCAGTCATAGGTTCTATAAAGTATGCGGTGCTGTGTACTAGACCTATTGTATACCTTGCTCTGAGTTTGGCAAAGGAATACAATTTTGATCTAAAAGTAGATCACTAGAACAATGGTCAAGAATATCCTTAGTGAGGACTAAGGAGATGTTTCTCGATTATGGAGATGATAAAAGAGCCAGTCGTAAAAAGTTACAACGATGCAAGCTTTTACACCAATCCAGATGACTCTAAGTCTCAATCTGGATACATATTGAAAGTGGGAGAAATTAGCTAGAGTAGTTCCGTGCAGAGCATTGTGGACATAGAATATTTGCAAAATACATACGGCTCTGAATGTGACAGACCCGTTGACTAAACTTCTCTCATGAGCAAAACATGATCATACCTTAGTACTCTTTCGGTGTTAATCACATAGCCATGTGAACTAGATTATTGACTGTAACGTCCCGGATCCGATGCGCCAGGTGTCTGTCAGTTATTTGCCGTTGTTGCCATGTCATTTGCTTGCCTGTTGCATTTTATCATGTCATCATGTGCATTTCATTTTGCATACGTGTTCGTCTCATGCATCCGAGCATTTTCCCCGTAGTCCATTTTGCAATCCAGCGCTCCTATGTCCTCCGGCGTTCCCCTCTCGTCTCTCATTGTGAGTGGGTGTTAAACTTTCTCGGAATGGCCTGAGGCTTGCCAAGTGGCCTCGGTATATCACCGGTAGACCGCCTGTCAAGTTTCGTGCCATTTGGAGGTCGTTTGGTACTCCAATGGTTAACCAGGTAACCATAACGCCCCTTTCTCTTTGCAGCCCAACACCCCTTCCAAAGTGGCCCAAAACCCATCTAACTCCCCTCCATGCTCTCAGACGTCCGATCACGATCGTGTGGGCGAAAACCGCTCCTCATTTGGACTCTCCTAGCTCCCTCTACCTATAAAACTAGCCCCTCCCCCGAAATCCACGGTCAAATCCCCCCGAAACCCTAATTTTTCCCCTCCGCGCCGCGCCGGACGCGTCCGCCCGCGCCGGACAAGTCCA